>JAVLUX010000029.1:27275000-28475000 GCA_032164185.1 Moxostoma hubbsi | reverse complement strand
TGTACAGGTTGTTCTGTAAAGTGGTTTACATTTTAACTGTATTTTTTACATAATTATTCTGGCAACCACAGCTGCCAGATTTCTTTTGGTAAAAACAACTGAATTTTTTTTTATAGTGTACCATATGACTTATTTTTACTGTTGTTGTATGTGCTGATTTTGGGGTGAAATTTGCAGAATTCTGCACAATAGTTCACCCAAAAATGAATATTCTCACATTATTTACCAACCCTCATGCCATCCCAGATGTGAATTATACTTTTTCTTCAGCAGAACACAAACAAAGATTTTTCAAGAATATTTCAGCTCTAGGTTCTTACAATGCATTGAATGATGATCAGACCTTTGTAGTAGAGTTAATTTTGTCAGCATTTTTTTGTTATTTAGTCTTAGTCTTGTGTCAAATGTTCTTGTTAGTTTTTTATCATATTTAGTCAAGCTTATTCTTTTTAGTCAAGTTTTAGTCTTATCTTAGTCAAAGAAAACCCTCAGTATTTTAGTCTAGATCTAGTCAATGAAAACTGTTGACATTTTAGTAATATTTGTGTCATGTTTAGACAGGTGAAACTTCAAGAAATCCAAGTATTGCACTATAAGTAAATCATTGCAATGATTTTAACTTAACACAAACTCTGAGTATCCAGAAAAAGAAAACTCGACACAATTAAAACTAGTAAAGTGGTAGGCTACTTTATGCAGGTTATGCAGGCATGTTACTGCAGACACCTTTTTGAGGTATGTTTTTGTAAGCATTTAGTTTTTATATGATATTCAAATTCATTTTGATGCCAAATCAAGTACAAAAAACACAGCATTGTCACCATGCCAAATACATAAGTCATTGGTCTATACTCAATATTACGTTACCTTTGCCGCTCATTTTCAGCTACTTCACAACAATTTGCTAGCTTATTAGCTTCGGTTTATCTATAAAACACAGCCTAAATAATGTAACGCAACCACCTTTTCTTAATATAGCTTATTAAGTTGTCTAATATAGTTGTCACTAGTTGTCTTAATATAACTTTAAAAAAAAAAAACAACAATCTAACATTACCACCAAGACATTAATTAACCTACCTCAATTTCTTTGTTGTTAGCCTTCATACCATCGTCTCTTTCTCCCAAGTCCAACTGTTGCTGTCAGTATTTTATCGCGGCGCCGTTTTGTGGTTTTTGCTTATTTTGCTGGTTTCGTGGCCAACACACCGGCCCGTTCGGTTCTCCCGATGGCCAAATATTTTGTCTCCTTTTTTCCTCCTGACAGAAATAAAGTGAGACGTCGGTGCCGTCTCGTTATCGTCTCATCTTAGTCATGGAAAAAAGGTCGTTGACGAACATTTTTCGTCATAGTTTTCGTTATTGAAATTAACACTACTTTGAAGCTCCAAAAATCACATAAAGGAAACATAAAAGTAATTCATATGACTCTAGTGGATAAATCTGTATCCTTCAGAAGCAATATGATAGGTGTGGTTGAGAAAGAGATAAAAAAATATAAGTCCTTTTTTTAACCTAAATCTCCACTTTCACTTTCAGATGCAAAAGCAAAACTAAACAGGCCCCACATGTGACTTTCAGATGTAAAAGTGAAAGTGGATATTTACAGTTAAAAACATTTCACCATTCACATGCATTGTAAGGACCTACATAGCTGGGATATTCTAACAATCTTCATTTGTGTTCTGCTGAAGAAAGAAAGTCATAAACATCTGGGATTGCATGAGGGTGTGGAAAATGATGAGAGATTCTTCATTTTGGGGTGAACTAGCCCTTTAAGACAGCTGAAAGCATACGAGTTAGATATTAAATACTTTTGGAAAGTTGACAAGTTTTGTGGTGTGACATGTTATACTCCATTTAAAATTATTGTAAATATTGTTTTGCTTATTCTTTTATGAATTATTAAGCATGCATCTTTCATTACCTTACATTTATTGAGACTAACTGACAAAATAATTGTACTTTTAAAAGCTAATTTGTTTAAAAAAAACTAGTGAAACTTAGCAAAAATTAGATTTATTTAAAAAATATATATTTAAATGTGTAAAAATTATTAACATATAATAAACAAACATGCAACCCAACCCTCTCAGAAACACTTGGGTGTTACCCTCAAGGGGAGCTTTTCTTTACATCTAGTTAAATCTTATAACTCATATTTGGTACGTAATTGCTCCTTTGGGGGCCAATTGTTTCCTTCAAAGGTTCATTTATATGTTTTATTCCTTTGAGGAACAAAAAAATTGCACCTTTTTGTCTCCTTAAGAAAACAAAACTGTTCCCCAAAACAAGGGTACCACCCCAGTGATGCCTTTGTACCTCAAATAGTACTCTTTTATTCTGATAGAGGAGGGATTTGTTGAGCTTTGTGAATAATGGACACTCCAATTCTTGAGAAATATGTAAAGTTCTGCTGGTGCAGATTCTGTGTAATAGGATAGGAAAGGTTCACATCAGCATTCATTTCCTTGACTGACACATTCTTACAAAAGCAACTAACAAGAAGGTTAATAAAGTCCATTCAGTTCAGCTACTGTACCAATATATCTTGGTCTCCTCTGTGAGTTGCCATTATATCTCCAAATTGCCTCTTTTGATGAAAATACCAAAAATCATGTTATCTTTCAGCGTTTCCAGTGTTCTCTTCTGGGGGTTGGCATTCTAATTAATGTGACTCCACCACCCTTGGATAGCTTATCCTCTAATGCCTGTTTATTTTATGAGGAACACACCAAACAAAAAATGCATCCCCTGAGTGTAGTTTCACACAATGTGCATGAACAATTATTCACTTACACTGTGAAACAGCAATAATGTGCTCAACAAAAAGGTTGAGAGAGGCATCATGGGTAAGAAGACATTTATGGCAATGCTTATTGTAACTTTTGAAAATGTAAAAATAGCACAAATAGGCCCTGGAATGCTAATGGGCTTATTGTTTGGTGTAAAACTGACTTCTCTATGTAAGGTAGGGTCATTATTCTCAAACAAAATGGAATTATAAAAAATAGAAAAAAAAAAAAATAGTGGTAGTGAATGTTGGGGTGCTCTAACCTTATTTTGAAAAATAAGCATCTGGGCTCTAACCAATTATCCTTGCAAACATGTAAAGATAATTGCTGTCTTGTTATTGTACATTTGTCATATCTACTGTATGTTCATATATAATTTTCATGAGCATGATGTGAGTGGATAATGGCAACAAAATGACTGGTTGGATGAATTCCATTCGAAAGTGTGCATCACTGTGCATTACACACTTCAACGTGCAGAGCACTTGAAGTGAGTACTTTGAAGGGAGCTGGGCATTACTGACTCATATGTGCATATCTGGAGACATTTAGACAAAGTGATGTCACTTTCACTTTCTTTTAAAGGAAGAGTTCACCCAAAAATGAAAACTCTGTCACCTTTTATTCACCCTACTGTCGGTGCATGACATCATGATGTTTAGTCTTGAGATATGCAAGAATCAATGAGGTTAGATGCTAGCAATGTCACATTGGATTCACCTTTGTTTATGTAACGTTGGTTAGTAGAGTGGAAGAGAGGAGATGCAGGAGAAACTTCCAGTCTTTTATTTTAGGATGCTGGAGTGGAACAAACATTATACAAAAGGATCAGTCATGGAAACACACTGGAGTGGAACAAATATCATACATGGATTCAGTCAGGAAACATGCTGGAGTGGAACAAATATCCTATTTGGACTCAATAATGGACACATTGCTAGGCAATCTACAACTAAACATTACAACATAACACTTCAGGAACTGACAAAGGAAGTAACAATCAAGAGGGTATTTATACACAAAGGTGCTGATGAAGGAATGGAGAACAGGTGAGGAGGATTAGGGACAGACGGCTGTGATGAGGGCAGTGCATTATGGGGTATGTAGTAAGGACGGGTGATTCAAAACCATTTCAAAATAAGAGTCCAATGAACAGAACGGTGAATAACTGACAGTTTAAATTTATAAATGATTAATGAGTGAAAAAATAACTTAAAATAGGATCGGTTCATCCTAAAAAGTATTTATATGCCTTTAGAAGACTTGGAATATGATGCACGTATATGAATTGCATGTACTAATGTTTTTACACTTTAGGTGCGTTTAAGCTATTAAAGTTAGTCCCTATGTATTGCCATTGTATTGAATTCAGCCAACATGGACTGAATTAAAATATGTGTTCTGCAGAAAAAGAAGGTCATGCAGGTTTGGAATAACATCAAGGTGAATAAATATGACAGAAATTAAAATTTGGGGTGAATTATATATTTAGTGGAATTTTATATTGATAAAGTATCAAAGTATTTATGTTGCATCAACTTAACTTTTGTTTTTGCATAAAATCTTTATGTCTTTAATTCACATTTATTTAAAAAAAAAAAAATATATATATATATATATATATATATATATATATATATATATATATACTGGCAGCCAAACATTTGGAATTATGTACAGATTTTGCTCTTTTGGAAGTAAATTGCTATTTTAATTCCCAAAGTGGCATTCAACTGATCACAAAGTATAGTCAGGACATTACTAATGTAAAAACAGCACTATCACTATTTAAAAAAAAAAAAAAAAATTATCAAATCTAAACAGGCCCAATTTCCAGCAGCCATCACTCCAACACTTTATCCTTGAGTAATCATGCTAAATTACTAATTTGGTATTAGAAAATCACTTACCATTACATCAAACACAGTTGAAAGCTATTTGGGTTGTTAAATGAAGCTTAACATTGTATTTGTGTTTGTTTTGAGTTACCACAGTATGCAACAGACTGGCATGTCTTAAGGTCAATATTAGCTATAAAAAAAATGGCAAGAAAACAGCTTTCTCTACAAACTTGTCAGTCAATCATTGTTTTGAGGAATGAAGGCTATCCAATGCTTGAAATTGCAAAAAACTGAAGATTTCATTTAAAAATGTACACTACAGACTTCACAGACAAATGACAACTGTCTCTAACAAGGACAGAAAGAGATGTGGAAGGCCAGATGTACAAATAAACAAGAGGATAAGTACTTCAGAGTCTCTAGTTTGAGAAACAGACACCACATTTCCTCAGCTGAGAGCTTCATTGAATTCTACCCACTCAACACCAGTTTCATGTACAACAGTAAAGAGAAGACTCAGGAGTGCAGGCCTTATGGGAAGAATTTAAAAGAAAAAAACTGTTTTGAAACAGAAAAAGTTCGAGTAGGCAAAGAAACACAGTCATTAGACAACAGATAATTGGAAAAGAGTGTTATGGATCTTAACCCCATTAAGCTTATGTGGGATCAGCTAGACTATAAGGTGTCTGAGAAGTGCCCGACAAAACAGCCACATCTATGGCAAGTGCTACAGGAAGTGTGGGGTGAAATGTTACAAGAGTATCTAGACAAACTGACAACTAGAATGCCAATGATCTGCAAAGCTGTCATTACTACACATGGAGGATTTTCTGATGAGATCTCTTTGAAGTAGTTTAAGAAGTTTTATTGTAATAGTATTAATTAATAATTGAATCCCACTTTGGTGAATAAAAGTACCAATTTCTTTCCATAAGAGCAAAATCTGTACATTATTCCAAACTTCTGGCAATATATATATATATATATATATTGGCAAGGCAAGTTTATTTATATAGCACATTGCATCCACAATGGCAAGTTTTAAAAAGTTTAATGATTCAAATGAATAAACACGAAAACTTAATAACTTAACAGTTAAAAACGATTAAAATTAATAAAAAATAAAAATAATATACAATTATTTAGTGCAATCATGGTGCATCACAGCCTAGACTTAATGTTACTCCTGTTGGAGAACACCTGACCTCTTCTGGAAGCTGGTTCGAGCTGTGGGTGGAATAATAGCTATACACAGTCTCATCTTGTTTTGAATAAACCCTTGGTACTTCTAATTGATGTGATCTAAATGATCTGAGAGGTCTGTTATGTTTAAATTCATCAAGCATATCTGCAATGTATTTAGGTTCTACACCATTGAGTGATTTATAAATGAGTAATAGTAATATAAAATCAATTCTAAATGTAAATGAAGGCCAGAGTAAACAAATGATGACTGGAGTGTCTCAGATTTATGCTCAGAATTTTAGGTTTTGGTGAGAATCCTGGCAGCAGCAATCTGAATGAGCTGTAGGTGGCTAATGGTCTTTTTGGGAAGGGTGAGATGTCCATTGCAGTAGTCCACCCTATTGGTGATGAATACATGAACAAGATTCTCTAAGTCTCGACTGAATACAAAACATCTAATTCTTGCTATATTTTTTAGATGATAGTCGGCTGATTTAGTTGTTGCTTTGATGTGACAACTGAAAGTAAGGTCTGTCTCCAAAATGAGACCAATATTCCTGACTTAATGTCTGACTTATTCCTGTATTTAGATCGCTAGAGTCAAGGTATGTGTTTACTTATGTAGGGAATTTTGCATTTGTTGCTAAATGAAATGTCCTCTGTCTTGTCGTTGTTTAACTGAAGAAAGTTGCGGCACATCCAACTGTTCATTTCATTAATGCACTTGCACAGAGAGTCTATGGGGCTGTTGTCATTTAGCGATAGGGCTTGGTAAATCGGTTTGGTTCTTTTTCATAATTTGGCCCAGTGGGATCATATATCGGTTGATCAGGAGCAGTAAGCCCTACCTGAGCCCAACAGGACCCAAGAACCTGATGAGTTTCGGCTGAATTCGGGTCAGTTTTTCAGGTAGAACTTCGGATTGGGTTCGGGTTTGTAATTAATGCAAAAATAAACAGGCTTGATGATCTTGTTTTGTGCACACGCTCAAAAAGGAAGGAATGAGTTTGGGGCTATGGGTTGGGTTCAGGTTTCATTTTAAGGCCCGTGCAGACCTCTACCTTGTGGGACTCCACACGTCATGGACGTCCAATCAGATTCATAGTTGCATATGTTTACATAGTAACCCCTCCCATCTAGATGTATGAATGAATGTTACCTTTATATAGTGCTTTTCTGACACTACACTCAAACTGCTTTACACAGTGAACAGGGGGCTCTCCTCAACCACCACCAGTGAACAGCATCCACCTGGAGGATACGACAGCAGCCATAGCGCTAGTACGCTCACCACAAACCAGCTATTGGTGGAGAGGAGAGATTGGATTGATGAATGGATTAATAGAATTAATGGATGGGGATTATTAGGAAGCCATGATTGATAAGGGCCAATGGGGGAATTTGGACAGGACACCGGGGTTATACTCCTAATCTTTTCGAAAAGTGTCAGCAGAGGACCATCCCAGAGAGCCCCACCCAGTTTTCCAATCTGTCTAGAAGAATATTTTGGTCACCAGTGTCAAAGGCAGCACTGAGATCTAATAATACCATCACTGATATTTTGCCTGAATCAGTTTTTAGACAAATATCATTAAGTATCTTTATAAGTGCCAGCTCTGTGCTGTGTTGTGGCTTAATGTGCAATAAACCACTTAGTCTATTTATATTTTTCCAGCATGGGAGACGGGTGCGCTAACAAGGAGGCTAAAGGCTACAGCCTCTAGCATCTATCGATAGTGCACCTCTTGAGGTCAGGAGAGTGAGGTTTATACACATTTCACAGCTATCTATCAGCTAGCTACTATTACACTCACCCCCCTAAACCTACACGCTCTGTACGGTACTCGAACCAGCATCTGCGGCATGGGAGGCGGGTGCGCTAACATGGAGGCTAAAGGCTCTAGCATCAGTCGCTAGTGGTTGAGGTCAGGAGAGTGAGGTTTATACACATTGCACAGATAGCTATCAGCTGGCCACCGTTACACACACATATATCTTCATACACATGTATCTTCTTACACACAGTGATTTGGCAACCTTTTCCTCCTTCTGTGCATTAGACTGCATTCATCAACATCATAATCAATTTGCATACAATTTATCTTCTTAAACCCAGTTAATGCAACACTTTCATTCTCATTTACTCTATTTTTTCCAGTTAACTTTAAATTAAGACATCAAATTGCATTGCATGTTGCTGGGGGCCCTGAAAGAGACTGCCATTGTAAACTGCTAGTCACCTGGATAGTCATCTGGATAGTCATCTGATCTCTTTTTCTATCTAAATGTTACCAAGAGAGTTTTTGGCCCCTGTGCTGCTGCTTGTGTAAATGGGTTTGTGCCTTGCATCTAAATATGGTCATTAAGCTACATCTACAGGTTTTTTTTCTCTTTCTTCTGCTTGCTTTGCCACTGTTTAGTGGTTTATGCAATTGTTTATTATGTGTTTATGTATGTGAGAGTGTGCTTTTGTGCATATGTGCATGGGTGTGTGAGTTACACAAACACATCAGTGATTTTCATAATCATTCATTTCCATTCTCTCGTCACCACTGTTTATTTATTCATTCATTTATTAATTCATTCATGTCTGTGTGGTTATAAGTGTGTGTGTGTGTGTGTGTGTGTGTGTGTGTGTGTGCATTGGTGTGAGTTACAGAGCCTACACAGGCAGCAATATTTTTCAGAACTGAGAAATATGTTGGTATTTCTTCAGAAGCATATTTGACTTACATTCCCAGAAAATGTGAGAGGGACTATTGTGCTTTTAACAGTTGTTTGCATGATCATGAATTGTGTATTCAACCTAAACTTCATCTCATATGGACTACACTGTGGCCTAAAAAATGTAATTTCTGTCAACAAGAATTGAAAAGAAAGGAAAAGAAAAGGTTAGGGTTAGAAAATGTTTTGATATTTGTTGACTTTAACTGTGAAGAAACAGGTAAAAAGATTTTCAATAGCTTTTTCGAGATATACATTGAATGTCGTCAGTTGCTGAAATTTGTTTAGATAAAATATTCGGAGCCATATCACCAAGCCCTAGTCAGATGGTAACCCCCCCACCCCCCACCCCGGTTGGGGGCTCAGAAATCGTAACCCCATCCCTGTTTAGGATTACAAGTTGCTAAATAAAGCAAAGACATGGGCATTATTTAAACAAAAATGATGTCTTATTTCCATTTTTTACTTTTGAATAGCAATGTACTGTAATTGAAGAATTAATTAATTAAGCCCTTTGCCTTCAAAGTTGTAACCTAAAGCTTAATGTAGTGTAGTGGTGACACTAAGCATCACACACATGGTCTTGAAGAACACATCCATTGTTGTTGTATCCACCTTCGTCTCCTAATGTTTAGCGGTGATTACATCTTCCATCGCTTCTTCCTGACAACTGTGAGCTTTGTCACCTTGTGCACCCACTAATTAGTGCAAATAAATCCAGGCCCATAGACCACCAGTGAAAAAGCTTCTGTTTTGTTTTATACAAACTATTTCATTACAAATTATTCTTAGCATAGCAATTTGAGGGAAACGTTTAATGAATTTCACGGTATTTGGTATACCCCAACTTTTGAAAAACTGTAATAATGCACTTTAGCTGGCATAGACTCCAAGTGTTTTTGCAAAATCTGATGATCTGTGTTATCCCAGCATAATTTTAGAATGTTCTGAAGATAATTTTGTGAGCTATAATTGAAGCAAATATGACCTTTTGTACAAAGGAGAGGAAGTTAAGGTAAGACATGGACAGTGTCATACATTTTGCTTAAATATTTAGTCTTCATAACTTTTCTTGTTTTTACATTTTTCAAAACCTTTAATTTCCAGAATTAAATTATAAATGCCAGATTTTGAATGTGTTCTTCGACTTTTGAACCCTTCTGTAGCTTAATCCTTAAAAGTAGTGCTAATGCTCTGGTCCCAACTCTCTCCTACTGGTGCGTTTAGGTCCCTTTTCCATTCGGTGCGTTTAGGTCCCTTTTCCATTCGGTGCATGCGCACATTGGCAGCGCTGTCTGATTTAAAAACAGCTGGGCTCTTACGTGCGTAGAGAGAGAGAGAGACGTGGAACTGCAAAGCAAAGGGGACACGGCGTGGATTTAGATAAGGATTATCGCTGTTATAGTGGTTTCACAGCTATGTGAAATAAGAAAACGCCAGAGGATTAGTGACGCACATCAAGTGGAGCGAAATAGCAAAACAGAGTGAAAGCGCGAGAAGCGGCTCGCCACAGAGATGAAAGAGATGCTTGTTGCGACTGCTCGTGTTTGTTAAGAATGTCTTAAAACCTGAGGAGATCTAAAGCTCTGCAATACATTCGCACCGCTGATTTAACATGCTTTAATTTGGTTATTCTTCGCATCTCTATGGTTTTAGCTGAAGGTAAGACAATTTAATATATTTTTCAAAAAAAAAAAAAATACAATTGTTATTAATTTAACGTATTTTATTTAGTTATTTTTCTATGCTATTTTATTTAGTAATTTTAGCTGTTTTATTTAGCTTTATACATGCTAAATGCGCTGGAAAGTTTACGTGGATTATATGAAACGTCACTTTTATGCACCAATCTATCCGTTCATAATGTATGGGTAGTTTTGTCAAAATTAAGTTTTGATAAACTGGTGTGCAAGTGAACGATCCTTGTTTTCTGCCTTTTAGGTTTTCCAGAATGTTTTATTTTTTGTTCAAAGAATGCTAAAATTTTCTAAATTCAATTAGCTAATGATAAGACGTTACTTGAGAAGGTTTAAAAGCTCATCAGAAGTAAATCATAGAATTATTGAGAAATATTATGATGATATGAATGCTACATTGATTTAGAGCAAAATATACAATCATTTCCCTTTTGACCATTGATTAAGCTTGCACTGTTGCAGGATAGGACTGTTATACTGCAATACATGGTCCCATCTGAAGTGCATTAATATGACATGCTCAGTGGTATAATTTGTCCACAAGAGGTGAAAAAAAAAACCCTGAATTATCTCAGCATATCTAATGTTGTTCACTCACATGTGTCTTTTGAGTGTGGCCAGATGCCATAGATTTCATTAGCGCTTCCCTCTCTCATCCTTCATCATTATATCCTCGCTTCTTTACAGCCATATACAAGGAATATGTCCAGACTGAATGTTTAGGAGCCAGTCTTCAGCCTACATGTCTCACAGGGTTAATCAAAATAATGTTGTCATGGTTGAACTTTCAGCATCATACATTTACCACCTAGGGGGCAAACCACAAAAAGATGCAATGAAAGTGAATGGTGACTGAGGCTGTTATTCCTTAACATTCAGCCTAACATCTCCTTTTGTGGTCCACTGAAGAATGAAAGTCATGCATGTTTTTGGTGACTCACAACATGAGGGTGAGTAAATAATGGCAGAATTTTCAATGTTGTGTGAACTATCACATTAACTTTACTCTTGGTTAAGGAACTTAGAAATAATTGTGATAATGTAGCTTGTTACATCGAAAAACAAAATAATGCACAAAATAATTTGCGTTATATTTATGATGAAAAACCTCTACATTTACTTACTGCAGCATCTGAAAAAAAAGAGGAAGCATTATACTCTAGAAATAAAGAGCAAAATTTCTTGGAATGCGATGTCACTATTGCAGATGAGTTCTTCTGCAAATTGTGGGGAAATAAAGCTGCAGTCTTGTCAGGTTGTTCCACTGAGGGCTACTGTATATATTTGTGTGTGCTGCGGTTTGTCAGGACTCGCTTTAATCTCCCAGAAGGGGCCACAGAATAATCACACTTATTTGTCTGTGGGTGTTAAAGCGCTCTGGTGTCAGTAGCCCAGCTACACCGTTTTGCACGCACATCCGTCGTGGTTTAGTGGTCAATAAAATGGTGCCCAGGGGCCAGCATTTGCCATTTTTTCAGCCGGCATTTATTGAGCGAATTTTTGTTATAGTGCCTTGTTTATGGCTAGGCAATAAATCTGCAAATGTAAATGTGCTTCAAGCAACACAAAGCATAAATAATCAAAGACAGACTATTCCTAACAAAATTTTAATGTATAATCTAATTTATCTCCTTTCCTCTATTGCTGCTGTAAGTGTCTAGTAAATACTGGCCGGCACCTTGCCAAATTGAAGATACATGAAATGTATCAGAATAATGACTACAGTTACTAGCGAAAACACCAATAGCAACTTCTGTCAGCCTTACAACAGTCTTTGTATGTTCTAACCAATACCTCAGTTGGATCAAAAGCAAAATTGTCCTGAATTAGGAACAAATAAACATTTCAATTTATATTAAGGGTTTTCGAAATAGCAGTGAAATCAATTCGTGCAGTGGGCAATCAATAGTATGAGTAGGCTGTAAATAAAGTGATTGCCAATCACCTGCAGCTCAGCTCACAGCTAGAGGTTCCTCTTACTTCAGAGGTTTTGAATTGAGCATTAAGTGTGATTCTTAAATAATTGAAGCCTTGTGTTTAAAATCAGATACATCTTTGTCTAAATATTGGCAGACTTGGTTGTTTGTTCATTTTCACTCACTATGCTGAATAACATGCTGCTTGTATGTTAGCTGTTTATTTATTTTCTTGTTTCATCAAAATTATGGTGGGGTGGGGTGGGGGGGGGAAGTCATTCCAATGTGTTAATCTGTTATGACCTCTCTTGGGAAGATTCCATCCACTATTATGAATTCACTGGCAGACTGCCAATCAGTGAACTGCAGGAAACAACTCCTTAAATCTCTTTGATTAGATTATTCAACCCTAGGTTCTGCAGTCTGTGATACTCAGCAAGATTATTACCCTAAACATATGACAGAATATATGAAGCACACATCCCTATAAACTAATCTTTAAATTTAACTGCTAAATAAATCTAGAGCGAGGCAAATTAATGTCTTAAATGATCAAGATCGGGTAATTCACTAAGAATGAATTGCACACACTGAAATCGTTGTTTATTTGCAAATGCTGTCTGCATTGTTTTGTCACCCGATTCACTAAAGGAATTATGGACATTTATTGCACCACTATGGCCAAAAAAGCCATGCAAGCTGTATCTGAGTGCAAGGTTTTGGAGGATGCTGCAGACTGTGTCTAAATGGCATACTTTACAGGGAGTGTACTGTATTACTGTCATGTTTAGATGTGTTTTTGTTCATATTTTGATTTCATGTCTTTTATTTTGAAATTTGTTCACTTCTTTGTCTAGTCATGTGATTATCCTGTTCCCGCCATGATTCATGTGTTTTGTTCTCATTGGTTCCTTTGTTTATTAGTCTTGTCTTGTTATTGGTTCATGGTTCACTGTCTTGTTAGGTTGTTATCAGTTCTAGTTTGTCATTGGTTTAGTTTAATAGTCTTGTTATCTTGTTTATAGTTCTGTCTGTTCATTGGTTGTCTTGTTACCCATGTCATGTATTTAATCCCTCTTGTTTACCATTTCCCTTTGTCTAGGATTGATGTGAGTTTGTGTAGTTCATGTCAAGTTTGAGCCTAGCAAAGTTCATGTTTCAAGTTTGTAGAATGTTGTTTTTATGGTTCTAGTTAGTGTTTATGGTTTTCACGTTTATTAATTAATTGCACTTGGGTTCTTCATTCCATTGCCAGCTACAGTACGTTACAATTACTCCATCACTGCAATCTAAACACCTGAATCAACCTGAAATTTGTAATGCCAAAAGTGTGCTGAGTGGTGGTGGCATAGTGGGCTAAAGCACATAACCGGTAATCAGAAGGTCACCGGTTCGATCCCCACAGCCACAACCTTTGTGCCCTTGAGCAAGGCACTTAACTCCAGGTTGGAAAAAAAGCATCTGCCAAATGCATAAATGTAAACTACACTCTGCATCTGGATATATGGCAGGTTATTATGCTCTTCTCCATTATTTGAATGTAATTTGATGAATTACTGCTGTCATTGTCAATAGAAAATGTACACAAACACCTCTTTTTAATAAAATTACTCTAAGTAAAAAAGATTACCATCTGTTTTCCTTAGGTGGTAATAGCGCAATGTTGATTGCACCAGGCAAATAGTGCTGAGTTTTGTGAGTAAAATGGAATCTTTAACAAGCCTGATTTACAAAGGCGGGAAGAAGGGCTGCACAATTTGGACAAAAAGACCTACTGCGATTTATTTTAAAGAATTTTGCGATATGTACTGCGATTATGATGGTAATGTTTTCCACATGTTCAACTGCAAAAAGGCTACTTGGGTTTTCACACTTGAATCCTCTTAGAACCTTGGTAAAACCATAGTTGTTGCCTAGTTTTTGCTGTCAGTCAATAATTTAGTATACACAAAATATAAATGTTACTCTATTCTAGGCCTTAAAAACTATTAGGCTTATACAAACAATTCTTTACTGTATATAAGATAGTCCTAAAGAATGAGGCTTAATGTCAAACTGAAGTTGAACTGTGTAAATAAACTTAAAGTGAAAATTTTGGTTGGTTTTTCACCATTTAATTTAATTATTTTTCTTCATTATTTTATTTAATTTAGCAATGCATTATATTATAGTAACTAAATATATGATATAGATTTATTATATTATATGTATGTTCCTTCCTTTTCATTTTGTTGGACGTTGGTAATATTAGTTCCGCTTTCACTTGTTTTCCCCGGTGAGTGTAATAAGGGTGACACGCTCTCTCGTGAGGTAAACAAATGACAGGAGAATGAATAGATGTTTCTGGACTCTACATGTGTTACTGTTAATGCTGTTTGCTCCGTAATCATTTAATAAAGATGTTTGAATTATACCCCCATCTTGTATTCGGTGATATTATTATGATACCCGTGCCTTGCGGAGACTGAGATGCTGCTACAGCAGATAATAATAAAAAACGCTTCACGCAGGACGCGCCAGTTTAGTGTAAATAAAGCGTTTAGTGCTCGTAAGCAAACGGAACTGAACTCTGAGCACTTCTGTTACTCTGAGCATGAGATGGAGTTGTGGAATACAGAACCACTCTGAAAACACTATAACAATGTTCTAATTTAATATAGACCAGACAGAGCAGTGCAAATAAACTTTGAAGGGAGCAGACTATTTATTTATTTAATTAATTAAATCGCAGCCCTTGCAATTTAATAATCGCACATGGTCATATCGCTGTTTCAATTTTATTTCGATTAATTGTGCAGCCCTAGCGGGAAGCATGTTTGCGCTGAAAAAAATGAACAACCCGGTCTCATGACAAGTCGTAATAAGCATGAGATGACAAAATCATAAGAAATCATATAAGTTGGTTCATACAAGAACGTTCAACTTTTACTCCCATAGAGGAAAATAAACAAACTAACCAACAATGTTATTATGTGTTTTCCAAAGTTTAACTCCTAACCCAAACTTAAACCTAACCATAAAGTTTGACGCCTTTCCCAAAGTCAAGTCATGTTTTATTTGTGTAGCACTTTGCACAACACACATTTCAAAGCAGTTTTACAGAAAAATGTGCTTTAGCAGACAGAATGGGAGAAGGCTCGAGTGGACAAACTACTTTGTATATTCTTTGTTTGATGTCAGAAAACATGGCTGCATGAAAACAGTAAGCTCTGACGGTAACAGCTTTAAACTGTTATTTAATGATTGTTTAAATGTTTTTCACACAAATAAAGATATTGTGATGTTAAAAAGACTATTGAGCAACTTGTTCATTATGACACGCAGGGCTGCAGTGCACAATTAATCAAATAAATTTGAAATTGCGATATGACCTCATGTGACTGTTACATCACAATGAGCTGCAATTTAATTAAATAAATAAATAGTCTGGTCGCTTCAAAGTTCATTTGCGCTGCTCTGTCCGGTCTATATTAAATTAGGGCATTATTACAGAGCGTCAGAGCGTTTCTGTGCTCAACAACAACATCTCATGCTCAGAGTAACAGAAGTACTCAGAGTTTGGTTCCATTAGCTTACATGAACTAAGCGCTTTATTTAAACAAAACCAGCAGATCCTGCATGGAGTGGGATTATCATCTATATCTATCTATTATCATCTGGAGTTGCAGCATTTTAGTCTCATTTTAGAATCATAATAATAATGCAGAATACAAGATGGGGTATAATTCAAACACCTTTATTAAATGATTGCTGATCAAACAACTTTAACAGTAGCACCTGTAGAGTCAAGAAACATGCGTTCTTCCTCCATTCTCCTGTCATCTGTTTATCTCAGAGCATGTCACCATCATTACACTCCCAGCGGCAACAAGTGAAAGTGGAACTAATATCACCAACATCCAACAAAATGAAAAGGAACTTGCATATAATAAATCTCTATAAAAAAAATGTAGATACTATAATATAATGCATTATTAAATTAATTATAATAAAAATTATGAATAAAAATAATTAAAATTAAATGGTGACAAATTATCTAAAACTTTCACTTTAAGTTGAATTACACCAAAAGGTTATAATTTCAACTTCAATTTGACATTAAGCCTCATTCTTTAGGACTATCTTATATACAGTAAGTAATAGTTTGTATAAGCCTATTTTTTTAAGGCCTAGAGTAGAGTAAAATGGAGTATTGTATGTTTATTTAAATATTCAACCAGCCATCAGTTTTTTTTTGACAGCAAAAACTAGGCAACAACTATCGTATTACCAACATGGAAATTCAGTTAACAGTGACATTGAGCAGAACGCTTACATATAACCAGTTTTGACAGAGCTGCTGATAAAAGTTAAATGATCAACATTGGACGATTAGATGAAAATAAAATGTAAAAATTTTGATTGGAGCATCTCTAGTATTCAAGTTGACTGGTTTTCAAAAACAATTGATGATGATTAGTGAGTTGAGACCCTATCACAAATTGGACACAAACAGGTTCACGGTGGATTTGAAAATGAAGAAAACGTTTTCTTTGTTTTTTCACAGTTTATATATTTATTTGTTTGTGGGTCAATTGAAAAAAAGGTCTCTTTTTGGTTCTTTTTAAGTGGACTCAAGTGTTAAAACCCCAGAAGCCTTTTAGCAGTTGAACATGTGAAAAACCGTACTTTTTTTTTTTTTTTTTTTTTTTTTTTGTCATTATCGCAGTTCAAATCGCAATAGAAATATTTTTCAAAATAATCGCAATATGTCTTTTTGTCCAAATTGTGCAGCTCTAATGACAACCTCTTCAGTCCCTCTTTGCTGATTAAACAGCAGCATGAATGCACCAGTTTGATCCAATGCCTCTGAGTCCAGCTTAGTGTAATCACTGCAGTTTGATCGCATGTGAGAAAGCGTTAATTGGAAAATAATTTTTGTGTACCATGGAAGAAAGTTAACAGGGTTTGGAACGAGATGAAGCAAGCTATTTACATGTTATTGACAACATCAGTCATTTGTATTGCATTATTAAGGATGGAATGAGTAACCAAATTTGTTCACTGACACTTCACTGGCTATCTGAAATTGTAATGTCTGTATAATATATCAATTTGAAATTCTGTTTGTTCATTGGTTGGTCTCTATAGGAATAAAAGTGCTTTTTGTAAAAAGCTCTTTGTATGAGCCAAGTCATATGATATCTTACATTGTTGCCATCTCATTTAAATTATAATGAGTTGTCATTAAAATATGTTGGCATTTAGCATCTGTTTAAACTGCATTGCAAATGGAAATTTTGATTGTGCTGAAATACTGCTGGCAAAAGTGACACAACTGGTTTGTGAATCAGCCCCTTTGGGTGCTATTCATGACTGTTTATTTTAATTGGCAAGAAATGTGGTGGAAATTCATTTCAGTTTGTGACAAATTAATAAAATAATCTAAAATGTTTTGTTTTTCTATTTTCTTGAACTTGGCCTTGAAATATATTAGAGAAAAAGAGGAGAGATTGGGGTCACTGCAGGCCAGGATAACAGCAAGCCATCTTTCAGAAATCTGCTGTTCTACTGTGAATATCTTTAGAGGCAAGATTAAGATGGTAAACAAAAAACCTTGAATATCTTCTTCACTTAGACATACTTTTTACTGCTCTCAAAAAATAGAAATTCTGTACTCAGTGGCACTAAAGACCTGCACAAAACAGCCAAATGGTTATAGTTGGTGGCTAGACACTTAGATCAGAGAAAAGAGTGCTTTCCAGTACCCGAGTTCCAGGGTCAGTCCCATCAGCCTCTTAGATGGAAGTGTCATTGCCCTGGTGTAAGTGAGATGATATCACGCTGGAAAAGCAGATGAAGACAAATGAGCAGTCTGGACATACAGCGTCCACTCGCTGCTGTCCACTGATACCCATAAAAACTCAACAGGATGATATAACAATTCAGAATTTTGTGGCATGCGTCACTAGAGCAACCGCAAAATAAACATATTAATATTACATCAAATAAAGTATGATAAAACATGCTTCTAGATAGTTGTTTCAATACAAGTAGCTTATTAACTTATAGTTGTTTATCAAAATTAAGCTTGGATAGAAGAAAGTATTTTAACATAAAACAAATGGCAAACATCACCTATAACGCCCTCTGTAATACAGTATACTATAATTCTAATGTAGAACTAGAATTCCATCAGAAAATGGAAATGCCCTTGGCCCAGCATTATTATTCACAAATCCATTTGTTGAACAGGCATTTTAATTTTATAGAGAATAAAAAAAATTGCTGAGCATCAGCTATCAGCAATATAGCTTACGTTATAATAAATTAACCCATCACAAACCTCAACATAACATCTTATAAAGCAGGAGTTTCAAACTCATTTTAGGTAGAGGGGAAAAATTGGACCAATCGGCATCTTATGTGTTACAATATATATAACCCCATAACTGAGTTGATGAGTCATTTGGAGTGAGTTATTAAAGGCAGCGTCTATTTACACTAAGATGTTATTTGCACAATATATGCTGCACTGAGTGCAAATAGTGGTAGATGCTATTTACACCAAGTGTAAATAGCAACAAAGAGAATATTCTTTACACTAAGTGCAAATAGTAGGTAGAGGCTATTTATATTAAGTGCTAAAAGTTATGTTTGCATCTTCACATTAAGTACAAATAGCATTTTCACTAAGTTTCTATTTAGGCAGATGCTATTTACACCTACTGCAGATTGTGATATATGCTTTTTCACACATTTAAAAAACAGGTTATATGGTATTTACAAAAAGTGTAAAATAAGTAAAATGCTAGTCAGTGAAATATATGCAGGATGGTAGTTGCAAATAAGTAATGCGCTGTCATTTATACTGTAAAAATGTACTGTGAAATGTATAGCAGTGTCAATGGTGGAGCGGATGAGAGTAATTTTAGAAAATTATTTGACATAATAGTTTAGAGTTTTTTTAAATATTAAATTATAAAACAACATTACAATGTTAAATTATTTATAAAACATTACAATGCATTATGTAACTAAATGTTTATAGACGTAGACACAAGACACATTTAAAAAGAAGCATCTTATTTATTTTGTTTATTTTCTCCCTGTACAAGTTTTTTAATGAACTTTCTGAGCTCATTAATGTATTTCTGCAGGATTAAGTTTCACTTAACATTCTGCAAGAAGGCCTCTGCTTTCTAAAAAGACAGAATTAAAAGCTTGTTAGCGCACACATCTCAAGTATACTTTAAGTTGAATGTGAAATTGCTACCGAATGGAATCGCAAAACTAATCATTGTTTTCAAAACATATTACAATTGAATAGTTAATCAAACATCATTGTCATTTTATGAATTGACATGCAATCATCAAGCAGTTGCTAACCATCAGAAGGAAAACTCCACAGCTTGATCCATCTTATTGGACTGTGACACCAACAGAAGCTAGAGTCCAACCATCCAGGGTGTCAGTGCCGAAAGAGTTCAGTGTCTTCATGAAATTGCTTTTGGAAAATAGGTATTAGACCTATAAGTGTAATAAAGGAACCAAAAACTCCAGGCACTACAGGAACAGAACAACAATAAAGGTTCACTGGTTGACTGATTTAAGACTGAATTATTAAGTCTGATTAAAATTTACAAGTATGATCCATAGTCCCAGCACTATCACATAAGTCTACTATTGGGCAAGACACGTAGAGAAAAATCTCTTAACATAGCTACTCAATCTACAAAACAAAATGTGTTAATGGGGGCATGGTTGTGTATCTGTTGCGTATCTGCGGGAGAGAGCTAGTGGTAAGGCATGTCACCTGGGTTATCATTATCTCAAGTTTACAGTTCGCTGCCTCTTGACTCCTTCCTTGCCCAGATTGCGAACCTGCTACAGTGGTGATTGCAAACCCTGGAAAATGTTGAAGTTACACTGTCATGGATTCTTCACTGCAGGACGAAGTCATTAAGTCCCTTGCATCTAGCAAAGTCATCGTCAGGCCCTCATGGAGTTACTCTTAGAGCAGGAACAGCTTTCCATCTCCTATTCCAGGCTCAAGCTGAGGACCGGCAGATATTCTGGATCCTGATCAACAGAGTGGGGGCTACCACTGTGACTCCGGAGACCCCACCACCGCTGACCCTCATCAAAATGGGGCCAGGTGCTGATCTCTTTGAGAAGATTGTTGAGGTGTGGAAAGGGCCACCTGACCAGTTGGTGGCCTGCCTGTTACAGCTCGTCTCTGGGGAAGCACAACTAGCGGCCTAACAACTTCCTTCCGACAACTGAGATCTGAGAAGGCCATCATGTAACGGGTTGTCCATGGTCCTGAACAGAGCTGCCAGCGTTTCAGATCCCTGAAGTTCAGGAAACATGGCCGCCCATTTGCTTTTGCACAACAGCTCCGGGATGCCTGCCAGAAATGGTTGCTGGCTGAGGGAGCCTGTAGCGCCATGGAGAATGTCCACCTGGTGATACTGTAGCAATTCATCTCCCAGTTATATTCACATGTATCCAGTGGTTACCATTGAGATACTATTCAGGGGAAAATAGTATAGAGTATAGTTTAATAAAACCATTTTAAAAAATGTTACGTAAGTTCATACACGAGGATGCTAGAAATTGGGATAAGTGGCTCGATCCCCTATTATTTGCAGTGCAAGAGGTCCCACCAGCCTCCACAGGGTTTTCCCCCATTCGAGCTGCTGTATGGGCGTTGGCCGCTTGGCGTGCTCAATGCCATAAAGGAAGCTTGAGATGAGGGACCTTCAAACAGTAAGAATGAAATTCAATACGTTCTTGATCTTAGAGCAAAACTCCACACTTTGAGTCAGTTAACACAGGAGAATTTGCTCCAAGCTCAGGAACGTCAAAGCTGACTGTACGACGAGGCACTCGACTATGGGAATTTGCACCGGGAGATAAAGTGCTTGTATTGCTGCCCACCTCAAGCTATAAATGACTCGACAAGTGGCAAGGGCCCTTTGAGGTGTCACGACGAGCCTGAGATCTAGATTATGAGGTTAGGGGAATGGACAGGGGTGGGGCACATCAAATTTACCACCTCAACATCCTAAAATCATGGAGGGAGGCAGTACCTGTGGTCTTGGCAACAGTAGTCCTGGAGAGGGTGGAGCTCAGGCCTGAGGTGTCTCTCAAACCTAATTCATTCACCCCAGTCCTGTGTGGTGACAACCTCTCACCGTCGCAGCTGACAGATATGGCCAAGTTGCAAGCGGAATTCGCATACATGTTCTCGCCTCTCTCCGTCACACAAACCTCATAGAACACTATATCGAGACCACATATATAGGATATAAAAAATAAATAAATGTCAATAGTTCCAGCCTGTTGTATTAGGTTTTATTTATTGCCCATCATTAATTTTAGATACAGATTATTTTTTTTACATAGGATAAATATACTATTTATAAAATCCACTTTTATTACGTATTGTATTTTAATGGCGAAAGCAGGTATTTCATTGTTGTGGCAGGAGGGAAACAACGTCTCCTTTTCTCCATCAGGGAATAGAGGTTACAACAGTAACCAAGACATTCTCTTTCTGTCACTCACTCAACGTTGTGTCGATGTAGTGACACTAGGGGTCCCTATACAAAATGCCACATCCATCTGAACTGCGTTACGTGGATCGGCTATGCAGATGCAGGCAGGCTACTTCATGCCTAGTAACAAGTGCACACAGCCTCATCGAAACCTTCCAACGCCCCACGTCAGTTGCATAATCACTCCTATCCCAAGGGCGGGAACAAGACGTACTTACAATGGGAATAGGTCACATCAGCTGTTTTGAACTTTTCTCTTTTTTTCATCTTTGAAAATCGAAAATGTACTTAGTTGGGACCAAGATATATTCACGCCGTGGTAGGTGTTCTTTTCCTCCATGGAGAAAGGACACAGCGGAGACCACATCCTGCCCTAAGGGAGGTTAACATGTGGAGAGCACATCACATAGACTTACCCACCGGGAAGTATTACACATGGAAAGAAGTCCCAGTGGTAGGTCATACATAGAAGGGAGGAGCTCTACATGCACAGTGACTGGTGGCAGAATAGAGCTCTGCCAAAGGGAAGACACAGGTTTACCATCAGGGAAAGTGTACCGTGGAAAACACCTCACGTGGGATTACCGACAGGGAACCACTAAATATGGAGCACCTATTCCAAGTACAGGGGCTGACCTGACAGGGCGTACTTCATGAGTATTGGGCTTGGCTTTGAATACCTCCACCAAATTTGCCTGCCACAGGGTGCTGGGGGATGAAAGACATCTTAGGGGTTTGACGGTCCCAGGAACTCAAGTGGATGAAAAAGCGCACGTTATCCCTCAGGGAGGGGAAAGGCACTGTGTGCAAGTGGTACACCCAGCCAGCTGCCTGCATATTTACCTGTTTGTACCTGCTAACACACAGGATGAAACTGGCTCAACCCGGAGATTGTAAAATCTTGCAAATGTATTGAGTGTCACCCAGCCTGCTGCTCTACATATGTCTGTTAGAGAGGCACCGTTCACCAGGGCCCAGGAGGATGACACACTCCTAGTGGAGTGTGCTCGTACTCTCAGGGGGGCACAGCACACCCTGGGCCTGGTATGCCAAAGCAATGGCATCCACAATCTAGTGGAAAATCACACAATTTTCTGGACTTTTCCAAGCTGCTTAAAGTTACAGTTAAAGGTGCTAGATACAATATTTTTACTGTACAACATCATTAAATGACCATAATGTGTCAATAGAAAATTTGTTGAAATACTGGCTTCTCCAATAACAATGCTCCAGCCAGTATATTCTACTTTTAAGTTTCTCTTACGGGCTAGAATTTCTGTTTATCTTTTGGCCTGCGTGATTCCGCCGACTGCCCACTGACCGATAGTATTTTGACACCGTCGGCCTGTCAGATTTGAACAAGTTTGCAGGCAAACAACACTGCATGCACTGCCATCGAATCCAGCAAACAAACTGGATCAGCGATAACAGATTCCACCCAACCTAAAAAGCCTCGCCATCAGTATAAAAACCGCCATGACCAGAGGTATTGTAAAACAAGGATAAATATTGGCGATGCCTTTGGAAGATGGAGATAGTTTAAAGCCGGCTAGTTGGCTAATTTGCATGTCAATGTTCTGGAAACCTGTAAGAATGAGCTTCGAGTCTGGGGTAGGGCAGACAACTCTCCAATATTTTGAATTTGGACTGCAGTACTCATTTCAAATGCTTGTTGTCAATCTTGCTTATAGCCCCTTTAACTTAGTGTATGTAAACCTCTGACCCACTGGAATTGTAATATAGACAATTAAAAGTGAAACTATCTGTCTGTAAACAATTGCTGGAAAAATTACTTGTGTCATGCACAAAGTAGATGTCCTAAAAGACTTGCCAAAACTACAGTTTGCCAATATGAAATCTGTGGAGTGGTTAAAAAAATTGTTTTAATGACTCAACCTAAGTGTATGTAAACGACTTCAACTGTAGTTGCAAACTAACTAGTAGTTACTAAGCCCTTAGTGTGAGCTTTACATCTCAACTTAAGTGAGATCTTGCACATGCTGGTGCGACCCTACCCAGAAGCCTTTACATTACACATGTATTGCTTATATAAATAGTACTATAGATATGTTAATCAACCAACAATATTGAAAAGGAAATATTGATCATTCTCTTGGCTGGATAACTTTAACAAGTCATTCAAAACTGAAAATGAACACACATAAACTGTCTGAATAGTATAAATGAAAGGTGTGCTTCTCAGTTGAACTCCAATCACATTGAATCGTTATTAATGTGTCATATCTAATAATTATTCAGTGCAGTTTTTACCTTAAATTTTTTGGGAATACCTACTGTGTTGCTATGTAACAGTTATCACCCACAGACATGTATACTGTATACACCATGTATATTTAAATAAAGGTTCTACCACTGTAATATGTCAGTTAGCATATATCGTGCATTTACTGTAATATGACAAATAATACATTTAGTTTAATTGACCTGCAGTAGCTAAGAGAGAAGATTATGAATAAATTATAGCACTCTAATAAATTATTGTGAATATGTTTGAGCACAAATTAAGTAGTATATTTGCCTCAAATTGAGTCACATATTTGACACCCCTGTTATAAAGCAACATCAAAAATACTCTTTTGCCAGTAACTAAAGAGCCATTTAGTTATTACAGTTAGTTAGTTACTTGCTTTTAATCTGACTAATGTTAAACAAGTTCATAGATATATGGTCATTAGATAGAAAGAAGAACAAGAAAACAAAAGTAGAGGAACATGTATAATTATAATTTATATTATAATTCGGCATTAACTTTTACATTAAGCATGCATAGAATGAGTGTAATACTGGGCAAATAACGACAAGGAGGTGGTAAATGGATGTACATTCCTTACAGCAAAAACAAATAAGTTTTACGTAATGATCTCAATATGTGTATGTTTATTAAAAAATGTCTTAGGGAATTGAAATGTTTATATTTATACAAAATATGGATTCATATATATGGATATGAAGCAGTTTTTCATTTTAGCATTTATTATTAAAAAAGTATGAATTATGTATAGGTCTATGTAGAAATGGGACTGTTTATGAAAACATGTTGCACTCTGTGACTAATGGATTCATATGAAATACAAACATGGAAAACATGGAAATTCAGAAAGATATGACAAAGTTTATTTTTTACTATACTATTTGTACTGCTTACTCAGTACCACACTAGAATACAATTCCCAAAACATATTTAACAAAATGAGATTTGGTAATGCCTGGTAGTTTTCATAAGATAAAATAAGTGCAGAATGGCAGTAGTATGTGTTATTTATATATAACTATGTATGCTGTCTCTGTCTTTTAAAGGATAGGTTTGCTAGAAGCAACTGTGTACAAAAGGCAAAAAAAAAAAAAAAGATACTAGATGCCAGTCACTCACTGTTCATAGCTGGAAGAATAATGAGCCCTCAGGCTGATTGACATTCTCAGCCGCCTCATAGGGATGGTTTTCCCTAGCGTTGGCAAGAACACCCGTCTATTCATATCAAACCTTTATGCATATCTGGGCCCATTGCCAGCACAAGGCCAAAAAAGAAGGGGTAAGGGGGTAGCATTGACAAAAAACATAGTTTTGTTAGTTTTCAGGAAGCTTTTAATTAGCTCTCAGGCAGCTTTTGAACAAAGATGGCCAGTTATTTCCAAGATCCCAGCTCTCTCCAAGACTAGAGAGGGTTACAAGAATAAGAATGTCATTTTTACCTCAAAGTATGAAGCATTAAAATTACGATAGAGTGAAAAAAATGTAAATAATACAAACAGCTTACATTTTTTGGGGGGATTTTCAGTTTTAACTCTGTCTAAGTCTCACAAACCAAATTTACATTTATATTCATATGTAGTCTGCTGATTATACTTTTATTGCCTAATCAGTGTGTGGCTCAGTCTGTGTTTTCTTTCACTGTGGCACCAGCAAGCATATTTTAGATGAAAAAGACTGGATTGCAGGGCATGCAGTGGGTTCTGTCGAGCTTGACTCGCTTGATTGGCAAAACGGGGACAGCCCACCCCTGAGTTCAGTTAGGCTTGTTACAAAGTTTGATTTTCAAAGTTTTTGCCACACAAAAGGGATTCTCACTGGGGCTGAAATAATAGGCTGAAAGTTTCAAGAATCTTCAAAGCAGAGTTCTGCAGATTAATGATTGTGGTGATGGGGGAGTGGTCATGTGTCTGTTTGTGTGAAAGAGGGAGTGGTGTGGTTCGTCAAAATGGCTGGCGTAATTTCAAATTGTTAGCAGGGGGCATCTCAAAAGCAGCCCAAACACGCCAGAGAGGGGAGGAGAGTGGCACCAGTGTGCGGTGATGGTGTGTTTACAGAGATAATTTATATGATTGATTTAATGTTATTGAGAAGTAATTTAAGAAATCTTATGTTGTGGAACCGTTAAGAAACCTGTTTGAGCACCTTGAGTTAAGAAAACTCAAGGGCAGTTGCGTGAACTGTGTGAGAGAGCAGAAAATAAATACTTGCCTGAACTGCTTTGTTGCTGCCCGACTCTATTATTGATAAACTTCCAACAATATTAAACTGGTGCTGAAACCCGGGAGGTACAACGGAGTGACGACATCATGGAATCCACACCCCCGGGGTGAAGTGACCCTTGCTGGCATCCAACAGACCCAGCACCAGGCACTTGTGGAGCTGCGTCTGGAGCAGGAGCAGCGTTTCCAACTCCTGCTTCAGGCTCAAGCAGAAGATCAGCTGGCATTTGGGAGCCTGGTTGCGCACAAGGGGGTTGCTACTTCGACCATGGAGCCAGCCTCAGCCATCCCACCTTGGTGAAGATATGGCCCGTCGACGATCCCGAGGCATACCTTGACCTCTTTGAGAAGATGGCTGAGAAGTGGAAGTGGCCGCCAGACCAGTGGGCGACCCGGTTGCTGCGACTACTCTCAGAGGAAGCGCAATTCACAGACCAACAACTCCCTGCATCCAACCTCCTTGTATATAATGAACTGAAGAGAGCCATCTTGCAAATGGCCAGCCAGAGCCACTGACAGAGCTATCAATATTTCCGCTCCTTGAGGTTGGGAAGGCACGGCCGCCCGTTTGCATTTGCGTAGCAGCTCCGTGACGCCAGCCGGAAATGGTTGCTGGCTGAGGGAATCCGCGGTGCTCGGGACATCATAGGTATGGTGGTTCTGGAGTAATTAATCTCCCAGTTGCCCCGTGGCATGGCTGATTGCGTCCAGTGCCACTGTCCGTATTGGGTTGTCACAAATGGTCAACATGTGTTCAATGAGCTGTATCTTTTTTTCCTGAGCAAAAACAGTGAAATCGTTCAACAGTTTTTTGTTGCAAAGATCAAAGATGGCTATGAAGAAAATTACTACAAACAATACATGTTACTTATGTCAGAGAGGGGGAAAGAAATATATGCATTTAAAATGTATATGTGAGATGTCTAGCCTTGTGTTAAATGTGTTTATTGTGTTTCAACTGGTTTTGAGAATAGCACACTTGGCTTTACTCAGGCATCTTTAAAAAGAGTAAAGATACATTTGCAAAGAGTGATGGTAGGTTGTGCGGAAAACCCTTATGTGGAGATGCTTTGGATGTGTGTTAATTACTAACTGCACATAAATAAGAACACTTGTACGTAATTATTAGTAAATGAGACTCATTGTACTGAGAATATTCAATGATAATTTCAAGAATTATTTAACTGTCAACCTTAGCCACTAGGAGACTACTGTGTAACCCTTTTACATTCTTCACATCTGTAATATACTCTTAAAGACAGACTGGAGCAATACCTGGAAGTGCTTCTCCAGTCAGCAAGGCCTCTACTCCTCTTAATGGAGACATACTACCAGAAAAACTGCCATACGCTGTCCACATTTCTTTCTTCTCTCCAGTACTGTGGTCTATCCATGAGAATAAACAAAAAGGTGAAAGATGTGCTTTGACTTGAGTCTAACTGCTTTCTATTTTTCCACCAGGTTCCCCGAAGTCTTTGAGCCATAAGAGCTCAGAGTACATTCTGCCACAAGTATTTGTGTCATCAAAGGATAAAGTGCCACTGTCGTGTTGTCACCCAATCCTTTCATAGGTAAACAACAGGACATTTTGCCTAAGGAATTTTTTCGCTCAAACAGTTTTTAACCAGAATGTAAATAAGGAATCAGTGGGAGAGCTTTCAGGAGAATGAAATAGGTCTCGGAATAGGCCTCTGACATTTTTTTTCTTGTTGAAACAATGGCAGCGTGATACCGGAGAACCAAGGCTGAGCTATTTCGAGCTGTCCTTCAAGGAAGGTGACATGGCAAAGCCCTTCTACAGACTTCAACGCTTCTTGCGACGGACTCAGCTGTTCCTTTTGTTCCTCGGTGTAGCCTATATTATGGCGGGAAGTGTCCTCCTTCTTCAGAGGCATGGGTTGGTTGTGTCACAACGTGGGACGAGCAGTTATTTCCCATTGCCGTCTTTGCAGTCTCCTCCCAGGGCCCTGGAGGCCCCTGCCTTCCGTTCTGGATATGGCTTTATGGGCCCTCGCCCTCGTAGCGTTAAGGGGATGGGATACGAGGACAATGTTGGACCACAGTGGTTAATATCACGAAACCAGGAGATCCGACACTTGAGGCGACGCTGGTTCCACAGTCTTATGTCTGAAAAGGAAGTGTCCAGGGTGGAGAAAGTAACTCCAAAGAGAAAAATCAGACACAAAGGTGAAACTGAGTACTAAATGAGTTCTGTGCTTTTCTGAATGGCAAATTGGTTGTTTATGATAATTGGTTTATTTTCTCAATTATCTTCATTCCAAGCTGTGCTGCAGAATCTTCCCATCTGTTTGCAAAGAACAAGGCCACATTCTGAATTTCTGATGCAATCATTATTTCTCTACTCAGGCACATACGTTGGATGCTTTCTGGATGATGCCAAGGAACGTGCCCTAAAAGGGATGGTGTTCTATGACTTTCGGAAAATGACCATCACCTTGTGTCAGGACACCTGCACAGAAAGGTATCCAATTAGTGTTCCATACCCTCAGATAAAACACCTTGCCTTTTTTATTGTAAAGCCACCAAAAAGTGGATGGACATCTGTTGCCTTGAGGCTCTTTTATGCTTATCTTAAATCAAGAAATTATGAAACTGTGTTTAGGGAAAAGAACATGCAGTGTGCATCCCTGTGCCAGCTGGCTGGCACATGCTGGGAATTGGATCTGGCCCAATTAAGGGAGCGCAACTCTAACCCTGTGCTCTGCTAATATAGATGCCTGATGAAAGAGAAAGATCTATCTGCAGGGATGAAGTAAACACTTTCTCCTGTTCTTAGATCATTAAATAATTGTCCACCAGAGAACAATGGGAGAAGGTTAGCCTCTTGTAATTACCACCAGCACTTCAGAGCTTATTTAATTACTTAGGTGATATTTTCAATGTGTTGGGGTAATCTAAATCTAAATAGTCTGTTGGAGTCTTACATGCGCTTGAAATTATCTTCTTTGTTCTTACTGACAGAGTGGCTTCCCTGATGAAAAAAACTGCTTAGAAGTTAAAGCATGTAATTTCTGTGCCACTAATGTCCAACAAATGGAATTGCAAAAATAATCCCTGTTTTCAGACACATTCCAGAAAACGCCCCCATCCTCCATTAGTTGTTCAAACAGATTGTCCTGCCCAAAACTGACTTAATTAATCAGACAAACAGATCGTCCCAATCTCACACTATTGGTTGATGCAATGCCGGAAGGGTGCTGAAGCACACAGATGAATGTTTGTAAAGAGCCACTGGGTTATACTTTTAGGTGAAATCAACCTACAAAAATGACTTGACTCTGCACATTAAGCTAGGATATGAGAGATGATTTTAACATAAATATATATATAAAAAAAATCACACATCAGTTTTAAAGGTATAGTTCACCCAAACATTAACATGGCATCCCAGGTGGTACACAAACAAAGAGTTTTAGAAGAATACCTGAGCTCTGTAGGTACATACAATCCAAGTGAATGGTTACCAAATTTTTTAAGTTCAAAAAAGCATATAAAGGCAGCATAAAATTTATCCATAAGACTCCAGTGGTTAAATACTGTATATATTTTCAGAAGCAGTATGATATGCGTGGATGAGAAACACATTTAAGTCCTTTTTTTAACTATAAATTCTCCTCCCTGCCCAGTAGGTTGTAATATACACAAAGAATGCAAATTGCCAAAAACAAAAGGAGAATGTGAAAGTGGAGACTGATAGTAAAGGACTTAAATATGAATCTGTTACTCACCCACATCAAACATCATATCACTTCAGACTATGTTGATTTAACCACTAGAGTCATATGGATTATTTTTAATGCTGCCTTCATGTGCTTTTTGGACCTTCAAAGTTCTGGTCACCATTCACTTGCATTGTATGGACCTACAGAGCTGAGATATTCTTCTAAAAACTTTGTTTGTTATCAGCAGAAGAAATAAAGTCTTACACATCTGGGGCCCTCCACACTCCATGAGGATGAGAAAATGATGAGAGAATTAAAATTTTTGGGTGAACTATTTTGTAAATCCAACCTAAAATGACTTGCTGGTTTTAGCTGGTCTCCCAGCCTTGTTAGGCTGGCCTGCTTCCTAGTTTAGATGAGTTTTTGGGTGCCAGTGAATCAGCTAAACCAGCTGAAGACCAGCTTGGCCAGGCAAGGAGACCATCTAGACCAGCTGAAACCAGCTAAGTCCAGCAAAGCAACCTAGGCTGGTTTAAGATGTTTTTTTGTTATGTTTTTTAAGCATGGTTTCTATAAAAATGTGATATAATTAACAGAGTGCTGACAACTTCCTGGTGGTACAAAATTATATTTCCTGTATTTTTGTTTACATCACAGCATAAAAATATGTTCTTATATTTTAAAATCTAGACAGACAGATATGCTACTGCGTAAATGTACAAAGAACAATCTCCTTGCTCTCCGCTTTCAGCCTAAAGGGATAGGTCGCCCAAAAATGCTAATTATTTCATTATTTTCTGGTACTCACCCTCATGTTGTTCCAAACCCATCTTTCTTCTGTGGAATATGAAAGGAGAAAGTTGAAAGATGTTGATGATGCTCTTTTTCCAAAACAATGAACGTGAATGGTGATTTAGGCTCCTTTTGTTTTCCATGGATGAAAGAAAGTCATACAGGTTTGGAACAACATGAGGATCAGTAAAGGTAAATAATGACTGAATTTTCATTTTTGGGCAAACTATCCCTTTAAAAGTTACTTTTATCAAAGGATAGGTTTTCTTTTTACTGCATGACTGCGCAGGCAGAAACAGAGGTGACATACCAGCCCAGTATTATCAGCTTATAGAGAGGGTGTGGGGAGAAAATCTCCACCTCTTGTGTTTCTGCAGGTACATGAGTGATCATTAATCACTGAACCATTAATTCAGACCACAGATTAACAGTGGGAATGTCCCGGGCTAGGTTGCCATGGCAGTGCCAATGCTATGTTTCAAGCAGAGGATCAGGAAAACAATTTTCAGAGGTGCTCAGGCTAATACCTTTTGAGCCCTACACCAACATGCTTGAATGAAACTGTGCTTCACCTTTTTAACAACCTCCAAAAAAGACAAGAGTGCCAGAGGACAAAAGAATTGAGATAAGTTAGCCATCAGCCAGCTCGGTGTCAAAATCTAGTGGTCAAGAGGTGAATCTCATTCAGCTCCCTTCTTCATTAGCCAGGGCACTGATCAGGGAGTCGCCATTTCTAGGGCTGTCTCAATTGCAAAATCGGTCCAGTGCACTGCGATGTTCTCTCCCTAAAAATTCCCAGAACGCACCATAAAAACCATTGAGCACTGTTGCTCACTGTGGCAGACCTCTGCCTTCCCCACTAAGGAGGAAGTGGAAAACAGAGTGAACAATCAAAAAAAACTTAAATAACATAACCATAAAACTGATTTTCAGCACAACAAAACATGTGCGTGTAGCAGCGACATACACCTTCAGGGTGGAAGGGGACAGCCTAACTTCCAGCCTCTCTTGCAGAAATAAGAGCACTGACCTAGCTGCGCACCTCTGTGGGTCTTCAGAACGGGAAGACCACCAATTCGCGAACAAGCGCCATTTCAGGGCAGAAAGTTGCCTGCTAGAAGGGGCTCTGGCTTGGTTGATCGTGGCTACGACTGTGGGTGGTAGACCAGCTAGATGTTCCGCATCCCATCCAAGGGCCAGATGTGGAGGTTCCAAAGGTCTGGGTGCGGATGCCAGAGCATGCCCCGTCCCTGAGAAAGAAGGTCTTTCCTCAGGGGAATTCGCCAGGGAGGGGCTGTTGCGAGGAGTACGAGATCTGAAAACCAGGCCAGGGTGGGCCAATAAGGAGCCACAAGGGTGACTTGTTCCTCGTCCTCCCTGACTTTGCACAGCATCTGTGCAAGAAGGCTCACTGGGGGAAATGCGTGTGCCAGTGTGTCTGTCCTGAGGGGAGCCTCTGATTGGGCATACCAGAGCGGGCAGTGGGAGGTCTCTTGGGAGGCAAACAGGTCTACCTGGGCCTTGCCGAACCGTTCCCAAATCAGCTGGACCGACTGTGGGTGAAGCCTCCACTCTCCACCGGGCAAGCGTTGTTGTGACAGCGCATCCGCTACCACATTGAGGTTGCCGGGGATGTGAGTGGCGCGCAGTGACTGAGCCTTGGCGATTTATGTACACTACCGCAGTGGTGCTGTCTGACCTGATCAGGACATGTTTGTCTCGAACTAACGGGAGAAACTTCTGCAGGGCAAAGAACAGTCAGCAACTCCAGGTAGTTGATGTGCCAGCGCAGCGGGGCCCCTTTCCAACGGCCTGCTACTGCGCGCCCGTTGCACACGGCGCCCCAACCCAATCTGGAGGCGTCGGTCGTGACCAAGACGCGTCGGGACACCTGCTCCAAGTGTACTCCTGCCCTTAGAAAACAGAGGTCTGTCCAGGGTTTGAATGTTTGGCAGCAGGCGGGAGTGATCATCACACGGTGAATGCCGCGGCGCCATGCTCGTCTTAGGATGTGTTTCTGCGTGAGCATTTTGAACGGGAGTTTGTTCAAAGCTTGTGCAAAGATCGGTCGTAAGCCGCCGCCTTTCTTGAGTACGATGAAGTAAGGGCTGTAGAGACCCTTCTTCATCTCGGATGGAGGGACAGGTTCTATCGTGCCTTTGAGTAAGAGAGTAGCAATTTCCATGCACAGGGATTTGGCAAGTTCGCCGTGTACTGCGGAGAAGCGGACGCCCGTGAAGGGGGGCGGAGGCCTGTCAAACTGAATTGCGTAACCAAGTCGGATGGTCTGGGCCAGCCAGCGAGACGGGTTGGGAAGTGAAAGTCACGCATCCAAACTCCGTGCTAGAGGCACCAAGGGGATGATTATTTTTGACATACCCGGCGGGGCTTTGCAGCGGGGGCGAGCAGGTAAAACGGCGTCGGGAGGTGAAGACGCATCCTGAGACTGAGAAAAGACTCAAAGCACTTACCTTGCTCTGCAGGGGGCGGGTTAGCGACTGAGGAGGAGACTCGTCGGAATCGGCCGGCCGGGGAACAGTGGTGGGGCTGAAGGCGGGGGGTCTGCGTCCAACGTGCTGTGACTGTTGAAATCTGGTGGCAGAGTGACGTGAGAACGGCATTTGCGGCACGACCATCGGCTCCGAAGAAAATTTCTGAATGAACTTGACGTATTTCCCCGCTTTTATACCCGTATGTCCGGGGCGGGGTATGCAAAAACTGTCTGCCAACTTCTCATTGGCCTTTTTTCATAGACCAGAGGCATATTCGGCCCTCAAGAGAGTCCCCTAGTGTCGCTTCTTTGACACAACGTCGAAGTGAGCGACAGAAGGGGAACTTTAGTCCTAAAAGCTCTCGCAGAGAGCTTTGTTGATTTGCGCATGTTCTCCGTTAAGACCACACTACTTTTGGTTCTAGCCTCAGTAAAGTGGGTCATTGTCCTGCATGCACTATCAATTGACAATTCATGTCTGGAGTTTGGCCCTGGTGTTTCAAAACCACTGTCAAACCCAGAAAGGCTATGTGACTAAAGTTCTAACCACGCCCTTCAGAGCGCAGGTGGTTCACATTCAGGCATTTTTCCCTCCTCCATTTAATGCGGAACAATCATTGTATTTGTTATGCCCTGTGCGGGCATTACATGCTGGCTTATGAGTTGCAGGGTAAGACTTGCCCAATTGGTGTTAAAGCACAATCGAGGAGCTAGAGGAATGGCCTCCTCGTGTTCATGGAAGAATTGTAGGTCCTTACAAGGCATATATTTTGCAGCAGGATGGTCTTCTTAAAACACAGTGACAAGATTTTACAACCTAGATGTAACATCTCTCTTTCCACAAGTCCTCGCTGTTTAGAGCGCTTGCTATTTTGTTTGCCAAACATAAACTTATGTCCGTCCCCATCATAAACTTATGACGCTACCCATCATTTTACACAACTGCCTGTATTCAGGCCATTGTAATTTACCATAAGTCACAAGCACTTACATTATAAATAAACTCCCTTCCTGACTGGGTTCATGAAGGAATTAATTCATACTATATGACTATAGTTCATACATTCCTTTTGAGTGCTCCCCTCCTGGCCCAACATGAGGGTCACTCACTATGCATACTCATGTGGGTCGCTGTCCCACAAGACAGCGGCACCATGCTTCCTTTCTGGGAGGTTATGTAGTGTAGTGCGGCATGATGGGATTCAGTTCCCCATATGCGTGTTTCCCATTTGCATTAATAAATGTAATGTCAGGTGTACTGAGTCATAAGGGAACGTCTCGGTTATGTACGTAACCTCGGTTCCCTGAGATGAAGGGAACGAGACATTGCGAACGCTAGCTGCTCTACAAGACTCTGAGTTCTTGAGGAGCAAGCGATGTGTTCCTTGTTCTCAGTCAGAAATTTTGAGGAAATGGTGTTTGTGCACCTAATTTTATAGTGGAGAGTTTCACACCAAATCAGGCAGGGCTTAAAAACCATAGCCAATATTAGAATATTGGCATTATTGTAGAGAGGTTTCAACTAGGTTTTGTAAAAAAGCACTCCCCATACGTTTCAATAAACGCAATGCCTCGTTCTCTTTGTCTCAGGGAACAATGGTTACATACGTAAAAGAGACGTTTCAGATACTTCTGGGAAACCGTATTGGTTCAACTGCGTGATCTTGTGTATGGGTCACTCTGTTTATGTGTCTATTAAATCGTTTGACAGTCGTTTTATTGTGTGTGTCTGCATTTAACAATGGTACACAAGCACAATATGCCCAGTGTTTTATTCCATTTTAAAGCATCATATTACATTCGACATTGGGTGACTTGAAGAGGTAAGTGTTAAAGTTATTTCCTCATCCCCAATAATAGGATACAAAGCAAGATGAATTCATTATCCTACTTTGTCTAATTCTGCTGACTTTATAACTGATCTTTGATATCAATCGTGTCTTACTGTGAATTAAGTAAAATTTCCCTCTTGAAAGAAGTATAACACGAAACCCACATAGGTTTTACAGTTATTTTACTTGATAAGCTTGATAACATTGTATGTAACAGTATATGGTCATTCTACTATCATATAAGTCATATCATGCAAGTTATAACTACTTACATAAACATCTGGACTTATGTATAATGGAACATCTCCTAATGGTTCAACACGCATCTACAAACAACACAGAATGGCAGTGACAGCCAGCATGCCCTCATCTACTTTCATTTATTTCTTACTTGTTTTATTCAGGTTCCGGGGCTTTTGTAGATCAGTGGGTAGATGAATCAATCAGATATCTGCCTTTTTTTTTTTTTTCACTTTTATTGGTGCAAAGGGCAAAACGGCATGTTTACCTAATTAAATGAATATCAGGTGCTAAAACTACATTGAATTATAGGAATATACATAAACATCTGCTGTTGTTTGTGCTTGAGGACTTGCTATTGGCTGTTTTCCCTGCATAATTAATGAGGTACGTCTGGGCAAGTTTTGGGAGACTCTTTGGGGGTATTATTAATTAACATTTAAAAGTTATTTGGGGTTATAGTTATGTTTTAAATTCCGTTTAATGTTAATTATGTTCTTTAAGTTATGCTGCAATTTTTTTTTTAGATACCCTGGGTGAGATTAGTGTTCCTTTTGAGTTAGTTGTGATGACAGGTTGAACAAAGATTTATGGAGACCAGAATCATGTAAATCAATTGATCCAGTAAAAAAATTGTTTTAGTTATTCTGTGAATAGTAGATCTTGCAATATCTTAAATTGGAAAATTATCTGGTGATATTACATGACTTGATCGTAGAGATGTGCGTTTGGAAACAAAATGTTGGTTTAGATTAAAATGCTTTATGAAGAAAGTTTCTTAAGCTTGGTCAAGTTATCCCCTCGGGGTTGATGTCGTAACTATTCCATCTGGTTCCAAAGAAGCTTCTTTCTCCAATGACGACCATTTAAGTAGCTGTATATAATCACAACGTTTTTTATTATACTGTTTTTAGATCGATTCAAAACATATAAATGGCAAATATGTCATTTTATTAAAGTTATATAGTTTTTGGAGGGCTCTTAAAGGGACAGTTTACCCAAAATTAAAATTCTCTCATCATTTACTCATGCTCATGCCATCCCAGATGTGTATGTCTTTCTTTCTTCTGCAGAACACCAACAAAGATTTTTAGAAGAATATTTCAGCTCTGTGGGTCCATACAATGCAAGTGAATGGCATCCAACATAATAGTAATACATATGACTTTAATATATTTATTCTGAAGCGGATGATAGGTGTGTTTGAGAAAAAGTCCTTTTTTTACTCTAAATCTTTTTTTTTTTCACCAATGCTATAGAATCACAAACATGAAAAGTATGAAAAGTTCTCCCAAACATGAACGTTCTGTCATCATTCTCTCACCCTCATGTTCCAACTTTCTTCTGTCAACGCAAAAGAATATGTAAGGCAGAATGTTTGTCATGACATCATGACAAGTCATGAATCACAAGTCAAACAAACGTCTGCTAGATCCCCCTATTGACAAAGATGAGATGAAGATGTCTGCAGGAGGCTCCTGGACAAGCTTGTTACTGTGAGATATCTGGCCAGCTGGCCTGGAATGGGACTCTGCAAAGGGCTGCCACTACAAAGTGGTTTCAGCTAGCAATGCAGGGCATGGAGAATGAGAGATAGATATTTGGCTCAGCAAGCTGGCCAATCACCAGCTGTTAGCCCCCTGGGCTGACTCTAGCTCACAGGCTGGGATGGACAGAGAGATTCTGCAGGACTTTATCAGAATCTCTACTGGGCCTGGGCTGTATTCAGGTGCTTTAATTCGAGTGGCATAATGCATGTGCTTTTATTGTAGTCTCAAAAAAACAAAAACAAACCCAGCTGTTTTGAGCCAGCTTTTATTTAAACTTCTGTTGTCATTTATAATCTGTCATTTATATTGATGCAACAAGAATGTGCATGTTTAAAGTCAAGATTATTGCAAATCAGTATATGGTTTAGGTAGGCTTCTTTATTATTTAAAGGAACAGTTTACACCAAAATCATGTACTACCCTCATGATGTTCCAGACATTCTGCCTAACATCTGTTTTGTATTTCTTATAAGAAAGATGTTTGGGGCCTGGGTAGCTTAGCGAGTAAAGATGCTAACTACCACCCCTGGAGTCATGAGTTCGAATACAAGGCATGCTGAGTGACTCCAGTCAGGTCTCCTAAGCTAGGGTAGAGTCACATGGGGTAACCTCCTCGCTCTTGGTGGGCCGCGCGGATGCGCGGACAACAGCGTGAAGCCTCCACATGTGCTACGTCTCCGCGGTTACACATTCAACAAGCCTCATGATAAGATGCATGGATTGACGGCCTCGGACAACTGATATTCGTCCTCCGCCAACACAAATTGAGGCGAGTCACTACGCCGCCATGAGGATTTAAAGTGCATGTGGAGAAAAGGGGAGAAAAAAAAGAAAGAAGTTCATAGGGGTATGGAACAACATGAGGGTGAGTAAATTATGACATAATTCAAAGTTTTGGATGAACTATCCCTTTAAGGATTTGTCAACACAATGTGCCCCAACATAGTCAAAAATGTTATTGCAGGTTATTCTGTGACAAGATAACATTATTAAATCAGATTTATAAAGAGAAATAATTATTTTTTTATAAAATTATTAAACAATGCATTAACATTTCTTTTATTATTTTATAAATGTAACATTTTCCTGTATTAAGCAATTGTAATAGAGCTTTCACTGTAAATGTTTGTGGTAGTCATCAACAGTGTCTGCCTTTGTATAATATGTGAATATAATTAGATTTTGAATGTTTTGTTTTACACAGCGGGTACCAGTTTGCTGGCCTTGAATATGGGTCTGAGTGTTACTGTGGCAACCGCATCACAAGCGCTCGGATGAAAGAGGAGGAGTGTAATTTGGACTGCAAAGGGGTGAAAGGCTCCATCTGTGGAGGTGTGTCCCGTCTGTCTGTTTACAAGGTGGAGGAGGTTCTTCCTGGCCAGCGGAGATGTAAGTGCCTGAAATAAATTTACCTTGCCATAGGTCAGAACTTCCCACCCCGCTTCTACTTGTCACATGTCAATTATCTGCTTGTCACATGTTAATTACCTTCAGTGTCACACTTACTGGGACATATGTCTAGCATGAAGGCTTTAACATCACATTCGAAAGAGCACCAAATCACTTACCCACAAAATTCAGGAAGTGAATAGATTTTACACACACATATGTAAGTCTTATAAGTAATATGCCTCTATCTGGCACAGATAATTCTAGTACTAAATCATCAAATATGATGAATAACACACACACACACACATTAATAATTATGCTGCATTGTTATTGTGGGCAAAAAGTGTTTAAAGTGTCTGAAATGCAGTGGCAGAAATCAGTAAACACACACACACTCACACACACACAAATGCACACACCTGCTTGTCCTTCCCAGAGCTGCTTCTGCAGGTGATACACGGTCTGGCAGTACAGCTTTGATGTGGCCATATGTTTGAAACTGGTTCCTTCATCAGTCTCTTCCACCTGCTGCTGGTCCTCTGTGATCTGTCCTAATGTCCCTGTGCAGATTCAGGCCAACTGAAGTCTGCCCAGCTCAGTGCTCACAGACACCGCTATTAAATCTTGACCATATGTGTTGTGCTCTAAATTGTAAATGCTCTCCATTGATATAGATAATAAATTTTGATGAGAGGGATTTTGCAGTTTTTGGTTATAAGATCTTAATGCAATGCAATTGGAAACCCATAAAGAATACTCAATTTAATTACAATTTCATGTAATGCCAACCTGTAAGAATTGTAAATCTGTTCATTTAAAAATTTAGTTTTTTGTTTGTTTGTTAAAATATGCATTATGAATGCATTTGCATTTTGTCAAAAATGCACTCTCACAAATCTATAAATAATGTAAAATAATCCTTTATTTATTGTTGTTTTTTATGTTAAATACCATATGTTAAATTATTAGATATGAACCTAAGAGAAAAATAAACCATTAATTATCTCAAAATAAAGAGCTCTATATCCATAGCTTACTATTTAGCTCACAAACGTTCTATTATCGATTGATCTCTTTTTTTAAAAATGTAAATATGCTTAAAACAAAGTTTCAATATTAAGTTAACATCAACCAAAGCTCAAGTTAAGAGGCTAAAGTTCAGTTAAATGTTTTATTGTCTCTATTACATTAAAATACATTAAGTAAGATTCAAATATAATCTGCAAAGTATATGATTCTGTACATCAATAATGTTAATAGCTTTGTACAGTATGCATTATAACAATGTATGTAAATACATGAATACAGTATATGCATCTTATGGCTTCAAACACAACACTTACATTTATAATATGTAAAATGGCCCTTGGTGAACAGAGGTCCTCAGGTCCAGATATAGCCTATTTTTATAGATAATTTTCATATTCCTCAAAAGAACAATATTTTTTCATACATGTGTTAGTAACTGGTTACCTGAGTACACTTGGTGTAGTTGAACAGTCCAAGGCCTGCAGTGGTTCTCTGTGCTATTGTCTGTTTTAATAGCGATATTTTTATACTTCTATGCAGCTGTGTCTCATTCAAGAATCATGTGATCCCTACATAAGCAAATAGCATTTTGCAGGCCCTATTCATTAATTTGAAGAGGCAAACAAAAGTCCCAGGGTTTCACAGAGTGCTTGTTTACTCTGCAGAGTTAACACAGTGTCATGGTGGTCTTGCACACACAAGCTAATCACAGTATCCATCCACACACATTTGGTGTTTGTCGATGAGGTGAATCTGTTTTCTTTATTCAACTGTGGTTCACTCTATGTTTAATATTTGGATCAGTAATGTTAAAGGAGTAGCTCATCCAAAAATGAAAATCCTGCCATCACTTGCCCATTTACATTTGTTGAATTCAGCTGACACTCTTATCCAGAGGGATTTGCAAAAGCAGAATGATGCTTTAAGCTTAAAAAATGGATGCAAAAGCAGTATAAAAGTATCCTAAAAGTGGTCCATATAACTCATGCACTATGTCAATTATTCTGAAGTCATCTGTTAGCTTTGTGTGAGAAACAATTTAAGTTAGTACTCTACTCACTGAAAATCTTGACATTGCTCTCCATGCCATTGTAAGAGTTCATAAGAAAAACCGCAATATCTGATTTACAAATGACGAATCATTCTTTCAAGTCAGATGCTTTAAATGATTTGGTTGATCCAATTCACAAAATGTGTCTGAATGATTATTTAATCGTTCTGATCTGGAGCTTGAGTTCAACTCTGAAACAGATCCAGTTGTAGCAGTTAACTGCTCTCTGAAGAGGAATGGATATTAGCTTCAGACAGTTCAGGCATTTATAACAGTTACATTTGCAATAGATATTTATTATGTAGACATACAATGTTGTACGGGCTGGTTTGAGAATTTCTGTAACTGCTGATCTCCTGGGGTTTTTACAAACAACAGTCTCTAGAATTTACTCCTAAAGGTGCCAAAATCGTTGATGAGAGAAGTCAACATAGAATGGCCAGACTGGTTCAAACTGACAAAGTCTACTGTAACTCAGATAACTGCTCTGTACAATTGTGGTGAGAAGAATAGCATCTTTGAATAGCATGCGGGTTGGCGCTGTTTTGGTGACACGAGAGGGACCTACACAATATTAGGCAGGTGGTTTTATGTTGTGGTTGATCGGTTATATTGCATTAGTTGGAAGTATACCTTTATAATGTTTCTATAGTTTGTGTGTATGATATTGTTAGAAGAGGGTTAGTTCTAAATCAAAATGGCAAATTAAGGCATCCTGAGTTGTCAGCAAATTCACTTAGATTAAAGAGAGAACCTGCTAAAAGTAACATCCAGCTGTGCCTTTAAGGGTTTTGAAAAAGTAAAAGAAACCAATGAAAAATTTTGAATGTATTCATATAGCTGAGGCTTCCAGGCTGTTGTCTCCTTGAACTGTTTGAAGTTGTTTTAAAGGTCTGTAAAGCAATAAATTGAGGGTCAGCACAAAATGCTATGTTCCCTACATCATTTTTGTTGTCAATCAGCAATATTTTTCATATCTTCTTTGCCTTCAGACAGGAATGTGCGCTACCGGGGGTGCTTCAAACAACCTGACAACACAACTGCAGCTTACCTGGTCCATGTTGTCCAGCCCAACCTTACTTCCCATTGGTGCACTGAGACCTGCATGGATCAGGTCATAGTTCAGCTTTGCAATATATTAACTTTTATCTTCTCTTACTATATCAATACTAGTGGTTCTTTTGAGCTTTATTGAGACTGACATGAGCAGAAACAGTTGTCAAAAACAACAGCAGCAAAATAGGGCCCTCAACTTACAACTGTTATGAGCAACATGTCATAAAAATGACAATATGCTTTAATAATTCACTGCAACTACAATACTATGAGAACGTGCAAAATGATTGACAGGCAGAAAGCATCAATGTCCGCTGCCTGTGGACACATTATTGTTTGCTGTTTACAGAGTCTATTGCTGTCACAGAGACCGGAGAGATATCTCATGACACTTATTTCCTTTTTTTGGATATTTTCCATTAAAAATATTGCTTGCAGCACATTGAAGCCATTATAAATTCGTATTATTTATTTTATTTGAATTTGAATTTTTTTTTTTTTTTTACACTATTTATAAAAGAATAATAAAGAGGTGTTGGCAAAACTCCCAAAAAAATGGATGAGGTACAGGGGGTGGAATGAGGTCCGACCCGAGATATGCGTTTAAGGGTTAATAGTACCAGGAACTGCATAGGTCCAACTATATGCAAAATTATGGGGCTTTTCCACTGTATGGTACAACTCGACTCAACTCGACTCTGCTCGCTTTTTTGGGATTTTCCACTGTGGATAGTACCTGATACCTGATACTTTTTTTAGTACCACCTCGGTCGAGGTTCCATCCAAGCCGAGATGATACTAAATGTGACATCAAAATCCTGCAGATCACTGATTGGTCAGGGAGAATCGTCACTACCAGTGTCACTGGATTTCTGACACTTTACATCAACCCACTAGTTTTAAAGTTAGCAACAGCAATAACAGTACCATTTGTTCACGCGACTTTCGAATTGTGAAAAAGAAATGGCAGTGCGCAAAACCATGCCACGGTCAATAAACGAGTTGCAGATGGTCCATTCGTTAGCGATGAGCGAAACGAAAAAGTCTCTCAGGAAGTGTATCAGCTTTTGGCCGCACACGGCTACGACCGGTCCTACCAACAGTGTAAGAAAAAGTAACAAAAAAAACTTAAAATTGACTACAGAACCATCAAGAAAAGTGGAAGTAATTCGACCAAATGGACGCTATCTAAACCAGCAAGCAATGGGAGGGAGAGTGCCCTGGACTGGCGTTGATCCACGATAGATTATGGTATGTTTTGTTATGTTAACCCTTTACTCTGCTTGAAAGTTTCACTTTATTTAGTTGACCATCTACTGGAAGCTTGCTTCTAAAACAACCAGGCCAATTTAACTGTTACACTTGTGTAAAATCACCATGCAACAACTGCTTTATGCAGCACAATGAGCTAGTAGCTAACAGCTAGCGGTCATGTTATTGCTTTGGTCAGTTTTTATCGTGTTTAAGATGATGTCACGGCAGTAGAGGCAGTGCAACTATGACGATCAGCCTATAATCCCACCCACGTTGAGATGGCACTAAACTGGATTGGAAATACAAGCTCAGAAAAGTAAAGCGAGTAGAGTTGAGGCGAGTCGAACCGTAATGTGCAGTGGAAAAGTGCCATTATCACCATCACATAGGCTGAATAGAAAAAAAAAATTGGGAATAAACAGCATTTTATTTCTTGCATTAAACATTGTATTTTCCCTGCTGTTCATGACCATAAAATCAGTTATGCCACCCAACAATTTAGAACCACTGTACTAGATTGAAGTGGATTAGATATGGCTCTGTTTTAGTTATTACACTGTAAGGTGACCACATTTTAAGGTTTGATCTTTCCTACAGTCTTCTGAAAATAATCTGCTTGTTTAAACTTTAATGTGTCCCTATAGAGAATAAATTCACTCTGTAATCAATGCTCCATGCTGCTTCAGTGCCTTGATTGCTGTATAATTTCAGCCTTCTCCGTCAGATGGTCAAGCTTTGTTGCACTCCAGAAACATGGTCAATTAATTTATCCTCATCTTCAGCTGAGAAACTAATCACACTGCTTGCAATGCAGTAAATGGAACTCAAAATAGTTGTAATTTGATGTATGGATAGAGAGAGATTGGTGTCATCCTTACTCATACACTTATTCATTGGGGCAGTTGCCAAAAATAGATGGGCATGAACATTTAGGTTAATTTATTTATTTGTGTATGGGAAAGTTAATGTTTTTAGATGTTGTAGCTGTTTTCCACCACTTTTAATCAGCTAGTTCATTTCAGTGGTGTAAATAATTATCCCATAAAAACATATTCCCTGTTCTTCCACATCAGGAGTTTCCTCTGGCTATGATCAGGAAGCCAGACTGTTACTGTGGCTATTCCACCCCTTACTTCACTCTTCATGATCCAGTGAAAGAGCAGTTCTGTGCTCTGGACAACATCAGTTTGAATATCAGGAGTTCTCAGCAGCTCTTCCTCCAGGTCTACCAGACACCCATTCAGGGTAAGACTGTGAATCTATGGATACATTCTCACTAGTCTTTATAATTTCCTAGGTGCTCATGTTTCCCTGCTCTGTCTATTTATTCTTCTCATGTAGAGCTTAACCATCAGAAGTAAATATGCCATTTTTTAAAAGGGCACCTGTTCCTTCCATTAGATAATTTAAATAATTTTAACCTTTTCCTCTGGTAGGTCATAAATTAATGTATAAGTGAATACCTTTTTGTTATTTGGAAATGGTGACCTTTAAAGCAACACATAGTAGCTCAAGAGCACCCACATGTCTGAAAAGTTCTGAGACTGATACTTGCTTAAAAAATATAATTTGATATTTCCCCTGTGGTTATTATGTTAGTAAAGGTATCTTGAACCAAAACAGTCATTATTCAGTTGTAGCTGTCCATATTCTACCTGCTATACCTTTATGACTTAATCCTTTCTTATGACTAGCTAACAGTTTAAGCTTGGATGTACCCACTAAGAAAAAAAAATATTAATAACTACAATCTTGACCAACACAAAATAGGTATGGTTTCAAAGCTTAGAAGCTGTACTTCACAATGCATATAGGCATTATGGACAACAATTTGCAGACAACCCAGAAGTGTCCCATCCCTCCATCTTCTATAGGCACATGTCCTACAGTTGAAGTTTACATATACCTTAGCCAAATACATGTAAACTCAGTTTTTCACAATTCCTGACATTTAATCATAGAAATCATTCCCTGTCTTAGGTCAGTTGGGATCACTACTTTATTTTAAAAATGTGAAATGTCAGAATAATTGTAGAGAGAATGATTTCTTTCAGCTTTTATTTCTTTCATCACACTCCCTGTGGGTCAGAAGTTTACATACACTTTGTTAGTATTTGGTAGCATTGCCTTTAAATTGTTTAACTTGGGTCAAACTTTTTGGGTAGCCTTCCATAAGCTTCTCACAATAAGTTGCTGAAATTTTGGCCCATTCTTACCAATTATTGTCATCAGTAAAAACATCAATCTGATCAAATATCCATGTGTCATATGTCGTTGGAAAGCTCTCAAAGAGTAGAATACAGCCAAAAAAATAAAAATAAATAAATAAATATATATATACTGTATATATATATATAAATATATATATATATATATATATATATACACAATAATACATTGTGAGCAATAGCTAATTACATGTCTTTGACATATGCCACTTATAACCACCAAAAAAAAAAAAACATTTGCCCCGGAGCGATGCAATGTCTCGCACCCCTATCTGTTTGCCGCTAAGGGTGTCCCCCCTGCGGCAGCAACACTGGCTCTGCCACAGCCCGCCCCAGTAGGCTGGCCCCGGCATCGAGTCACCCGCAGAAAGCAGACGCCACCCGTCTCATGGTCGGTCACCAAGAACCCAAGAAAGGTTTCAAAGCATTCCCAGAGTCAGGCAATCCAGGAAGTAGGAGATCCGCTGCATAGGAGCTGGTAAGAGCACCATTCCTTCCTCTGGTAGACGGCCGGGTGGAGGTTCTTTATTTTCCTTTTCTTATTTCACCGCATGCCCCAAGGGCTGCGGTACCCACATTCTAAGTAAAGAGCTGTTTTCTCATTTGCTGGGCCTGAGTCGGTGTCCTCGGTCGTCGTTATCACGACCACCAGGCACCGTTTCTTTCTCGGGCAGGCATTGCGCCCAGCTGTGGCTATAATCCGCCCCTGATGTGATGGTCTCCACAGGCTATGAGAACAAAAATCTTCCTCCCCCGTCCCAGGCTGTTCCGGGAGCAGTCACAAGGAGCCAGGTAAGTGCTTTGATGTCTCTAGACTCAGCACAGCCACAAGTGCACCTCAGGCTCCGCCCCATCAAGAGGCCCCACGCGCCGGTATGTCTGACACGATTGTTCCCACTCGCATGAAGCTTGGGGGCATGTCTCGCGCTCCCCAACCCCCCGTGATGGCAGATCAGGACTCTCCGACTTGGCTGCGTGATTCAGTTAGGTAGGTGCCCGCCCAGGTCCAGCGGCGTACTCTTCACTATGGTGAGAGACAAAAACGTCGTTGCTCTGTGTGCGGAGATCACCTCCCTCCTACAGAAGGATGCGATAGAGCCTGTCCATCCAGCGGAGATGAAGAAGGGGTTTTACAGCCCCTACTTCAGCGTACCCAAAAAAAAAAGGCGGCGGGTTGCAGCCAATCTTGGACCTGTGAGTCTGACTCGGGCTTTGCACTGACTCCCATCCAAGATGCTTACGCAAAAACACATCTTATCCAGCGAACGGCATCAAGGTTGGTTCACCGTGGTATACCTGAAGGACACGTACTTTCAAACCAGTACAAGGTCCTCCCCCTCGGTTTGTCCCTGTCACCTCGTGCCATCACGAAGGCCGCAGAGGCAGCCCTTGCCCCGTTAAGGGAAGTGGGTGTTTACATTCTCAACTGTCTCAAAGACTGTCTTCTTCTAGCTCACTCGCGGGACACATTGTGTGCACACAGGGACCTGGTACTCTGGCACCTCAGCCAGCTGGGGCTTCGGGTCAACTGGGAAAAGAGCAAGCTCTCCCCTGTTCAAAGCATCTCTTTTCTCAGTATGGAGTTAGACTCGGTCTCAATGACAGCACGCCTCACCAATGGGCGCACGCAGTCAGTGCTTAACTGTCTGCGTACACTCAGACAGAATACAACAGTCCCACTGAAATCCTTTCAGAGGCTCCTGGGGCATATGGCATCCTCAGTACATTATCCATCACCATTGTATGCTAAGCCAATCGTATTCAGATTCAGATAACTGGAACCAGAGATAGTAGTCATCCAAATATGGGCAGACTGTTTACTCTAATTACATATGGCCACCAGGAGATGGCATCAAGTATCACAGGCCATATGATGGCTCAAATGACACAGAATTGAACTGAATGAGATCTCATTACTTGTGCCTGCATGCTTTGGTGAGAGAGCATACCTTTAGTCATTGTTGTACAGTATTTGCATGTGTAATTAGTTCTTATATACAATTATTGTGTTTTATTTTGTTTGAAGACATTTTTGGACACTATTATTAGTTATATGCTTTTAATTTTGGGCATGCCATTGACAAAGAAAATCTTTAAAAATAACTTTAGAGCTTAAACCTCAGCCACTCTTTAATTACATATGGATCCTTCGGCATGTGGCAGGTGCTACACACAGCAATAAACAGATTTCTTTTTCGCAAAAAAATTAAATGCATTAAGGAATAGTAGTTTTTTTTTCTCCATTATATGACCTATTTAAAAGTATTTATTTATATATTATCTACGAGTAGACACAAATTAATCTGATGGCTGAAAATAATGGTTTTATGATGTTTGTGCGTATTTTTTCTTATAAGTGGCAAATAAATATTTGGAATCCCATTTTGTAAAGACTCCAGATGCACGGAGAAGAAGTTTCTGCCGGAGAAGTTGAGCTCTCTGGTGGCTTTATCCAGTTTTCCTGGTGCTGGGAACACCTGGGTGAGGCACCTGATCGAGCTTGCAACAGGCTACTACACAGGCAGTTACTACTTTGATGGCACCCTCTACAACAGAGGTAACACTAACATTATTGCCATTCTGTCTGTGATAATAAATCTTGTCATTATAGAAGCTCATATACATCTCTGTTGGTGGCAATATGTCCTGCAAATTCAGCCACTCAGAAAGATAATAATGCCTGGATATTTGATGAGATTAGATTAACATCATTACTATCCCTTTTGATGAGGTCTTCAGTTCTGCTGTTACACCCCATCCATTCTTTGTCCAGCTGTCATGCAGGGATAGAACTTGCCATAGGGAGCACAATAGAGAGGCAATATATGCTTTGTTCTGTAAAGCAGGTTTGGGCACCCTTTTACTCAATTTATTGAAAAGTGAAGTGTATAATACTGGTTTTGATCCGAAGTCTCACTGATTTCATTCTTATCCCTCGACAACCTAAACATTTCGTACATTTTATATTTTTCTATTTACAGTATTGTTGTAATTAAATTGTACTGTCTTACAATGTACAGCTATTTAAGACCACAAAGTACAATGAAAATAAATACATATCAATATAATACAGCAGGTCATGGTTTGTACTTCTATGTGTGTATGTGATGCATAAAGTATAATGAGTGAATATACACTCCATCCTAGTCCTAGTCCCTGGCTAAGGCAATAATAGAAACTGGGCATTTTACCTAAATTTAATCTGCCTCCACAATTTCATGGCATTAATTGCATTACTAACAACAAACTGCATGCAAAACATTTGCAAATAGTGCCCATGTCAAAAGCAAATTGCATTTGTATGCATATCAGAAGAAGATAATCTAATCTAATAAAGAGTTTGCGTGAATTGGCACAACAGTTCTCAGCTTTTTAAATCTATAAATCTATGTCATTTCTTTTTCTTCAGCTCCTCCAGTGCCACTCTTTGAGATTGTGCAAAAGTCTATGTGCATTTAGTGGGCACGGCTGACCTTTTGTTCTCTTTCAAATGCCAAACTTTATTGAGCCTTTTTTTGTCATTAAATAACTTGACCTGCCTTGAAAGTCACAGTGCCTTTTCAGATCTATCACAGAGCCTGAAACATTTGCCTGAGGGGGGTCTTGGTGTTCATGCTTAGTGTAACAGCATTTTTCAATATATTTTGGGAATTATTTGTTTGGATTTAGAGGTGGTACTGATTGGTCGCAACATGCAGTTGGCTGTATCTGCTAATTCTCTTGTCCTTCCAACTCTGCAGGATTTAAGGGTGAGAAAGATTACTGGAAGAGTGGACGAACCATCTGCGTGAAAACACACGAGAGCAGTCAGCGGGATATAGAGATGTATGACTCAGCAATCCTGCTGATAAGAAACCCCTACCGTTCGCTAATGGCTGAGTTCAACCGCAAATGCGCCGGGCATCTCGGTTATGCTTCTGATCAGCATTGGAAGAGCAAAGGTATTATGAACACATTACGTATATGTTTAGCTCTGCAGTGTGCGTGACTTACAGACACAAAAATTAGTACACAGACACTATAAGATTACACAATGCCTTCTCATGTTGAAAATGCACAGTCACACAATCATGTGGTTTTAAAAAGATTCCTTTTTACAGTGATTGCAAGGCAGCACTGTTTTTCATTTATTTCTTATAATCCCAAAATTTCTTTTTATCCCAAATTTGGAATGCCCAATTCCCAAGTCCTCATGGTGGCTTAGTGACTTGCCTCAATCCGGGTGGCGAGGATGAATCGCAGTTGCCTCCGCATCTGAGATCACCAATCCGTGCATCTTATCACGTGGCTTGTTGAGCATGTTACAGCAGAGACGTAGCGCGTATGGAGGCTTCATGCTATACTCTGCGGCATCCACGCACAACTCGCTATGTGCCCCATAGAGAGCGAGAACCACATTATAGCGACAATGAGGAGATTACCCCATGTGACTCTAACCTCCCTAGCAACCGGGCCAATGTGGTTGTTTAGGAGACCTGGCTGGAGTTACTCAGCATGCCCTGGATTCATGACTCCAGTGGTTGTAGTCGGTGTCGTTACGGTGTCGTTACTCCTTGGATTTAATTTGACATAGCCTTAATCAGTCAATATTAAAGATATCAAGGTTATATTTTCACAAAATGTTCTTTACATTATGTAGGATGATTTTATGTAGAAAATAGTGAATCACAAAAAAATGACTTTAGCTGGGTTTTCACAGACATGGTCACATATTCTTAGAATGTTTGGTGTGAATGGCTCTCTTGAGGTAATTTTACAGCATCTCTATTGGGTTAAGGTCTGGGCTCTAACTGGGACTCTTCAACAGGAGACAGGGGAGGACACCCCGGCAGAAAACCCAGTGGGCACGACCGCTGTAAAGAGGCAGCCCATACACCGCGCTAGCTCCCGTAGGGCTAATAACCCACGTGGGGTGAACTCAAATTATTCAGAGCACAATACAGAAATAACATAAGTAGTAGAAGTAGCTGCTCTAACCCACATCTCCAATCTATTTTCATTAAATGGATGCCTGGTTTGCCAACTCCTGAATCGAATTAGCTTTCATTAACGTCATTAGACTATGGGGTTCACATATTTTTCCAACACACACGTGAATGTTTGAATGATGTATTCAGTATGTGCAAGAACAATACATTAGTTTGTGTGTTATTAGTTCAAACAGATTGTGTTTTTTCATTATTGTAACCAGATTTTAAAACATACAGTAAATGCAGGTAATTCCAAAGGGTTCACATACTTTTTCTTTCCACTGTATATCCTGGAATGTGGGCATTGTCCAGTGACCTGTATATATGACATAGTAACAACAACTGTGAAAATAGTCTATTCAGATTTTGTTAAACAAGTACAATTAAACCACAATCCATCCATGCATCCATCCATCTATCCAGCATGTAAATCCTGTATCTAATCTTTCTTTCTCACCAATGTTATTCTTCTTTCTTTCTTTTCTTCCTTACTAGACTGGCCAGAATTTGTGGGTAGTTATGCATCCTGGTGGGCTTCACATGTATTGGACTGGCTGCGTTATGGAAAGAGACTGCTGGTGGTGCATTATGAGGAGTTGCAAGAGTCACTGGTGCCTACACTGCAATCCATCACTTCTTTCCTCAATGTAAGTGTCAGTGCAGAACGCCTCCTCTGTGCTGAGTGTAACAAGGATGGCCACTTTAAACGCACAGGTGCACGACGGCCCACCTTTGACCCTTTCACCCCAGATATGAAACGGTTGATTGATGGTTACATCAGCGCTGTGAGCCAGGCTCTCAAAGCCAGCAACCATACCTGCTTGCCGCAGGAGTACCTTCCAAGATGATAAGTCCAGAACTAGTGCAGCACTCATAGCCTCAAGGCCCGGCGCCTAAAACTGTGATGTCTAGGACTACCAACCATTGGAGATATTTTAAATCTCTTGACAATGTAATCCCTCCCAAAGTGGGATGGAAAATAATGGCATATGATGCCATTCATTAAACATTAATTCAACATGGTGAAATACTGTGATGAATAATTATAGACATTAGATCTGACAATTGCAAACTGGGACTCTAAATGAACATCTCTAGTTGAAGGCTATATTTAAGTTGTTTAGGACTTTCTCTACGCATATAGGAAGAAATTTATGTCTACATGAAACAGCATTTGTTTTCATTTTACATCATAATGTCACGTTTTTTGAGAGATGTATAGTTCAACAAGAAAAATGTTGGCCATGACTTGATTTTATCAACTGGGAATTCATTGAAGTGTAGAAAGTGAGCGTTACGTACAGTGCCAGTATAGAACCAAGTCATTTGAAGTGAAAAGGTTTAGAAAAAACAACAACAGATAATTAAAAAAATTTGTTTCAGAAGTTATACATTTTTGATGATATAAAGATTTAATTGTTTACAATACAACCAAAAACGTGCATTAAGAAAGTAAATAGGGTCAATTTTGATTTCATGTTGACTAGTGTCATCAAAAGTAACAGTACTTTTGTCGATACTAAAGTCGGTACTAAAATAGAAAAGATGTACCGATACCAGTGATTCTACAGTAGCCTACTGATAGAGCACTGACTTAATTCGGTTCCCGCACTCTGTCTTACTGACACACGACTGTTTTCAAATGCTTATATGTGCGAGTGCTCTGTTGCACCTTTTACACTGAAATGCACAACTACTCAAATTAAAATCATGATATGCACTTGTATGATTATTAAACCACGAAATACTGCAATCTTAGTCTGTATGAGCTGCTTGAGCTTTAAATGAATGTGTGAAGCAGACCACTCATACACTGGAAACCCCCACAGACTATGAGAATCATTCACATTGTATGAGAGATGACAGAGCAGAGCACTAAACCACTGTGAAGTGTTATTTTTATAGAATTGATATAATTAAATCACAGAATTTGAGCTTTAACGATTGCACTGGGCCATGTAGCAAACTGTTTATCCTGAGAAGTTTAAACTTCCATCAAAAATACACCTCAAAATAAAAGCACGATTCGTAATAAAAGCTAAATGCCTGAAATTGAAGAAATTGCATCTGAAATAAATTATAACTGTATGGTACAATGTAATCCTTACTGTAGAAATAATAATAATAATAATAATATTAATTAATGATGTAACAAGGAATTTTGACGGGCAAGGAGGAGGCGAGAACCGGCTTGACGATAAATAATAGTTTAATAATAAACTTAAAACAAAACACACAAACACACACATGACGGACATACACATGACAGACATACACATGACGGACATGTCCGTAAACGATCTCTCTCTCCCGCACCATCCTCTGCGATCGGCCTTTATCCATCTCGGAGGCTTGATTAGCCTAATACGGGACCGGGTGTGTAGGATCACGACCCGGCCCTGCCCTCCGCCCTGCCACAAATGATTAATGTATAATTATTGTAATAATAATAAAGATTAAGCAATATATCACAAGGAAAATGGCTTTTGTACTGAATAAATGTTTGTTAAAAAATGCAATGGTATGTTGACAAGTAATTGTTCTGTTTTTTTTCATTTTTAAAAGTTTAAGGAAAATGTTTTGATTAGACACCATTTTGATAATGACAGTAAATTAAACATTAAAACATGGAATTCTGGAAAATTGTATAAAAAAAAAAAAAAGTGAATAAAAGGATTTGGCGAAAAAATAAAACAGATTTCAGTAGGGCCCTGCTTAAAAACAAACATGCATATCTTTTAATTTATTACTAAGCACTTAACTTTAGGCTAAAGGAGTGTGTTTCTGTGGTAACAAGAACCGTGAAATTTCACTGGGATCGGTACCGACTACTGACATTTTAGTACCATGACAACATTTATGTTGGCTTTAAATGCTTAACACATCATCTACATGAGTTTTAGTTCAAAACAGATGTTGCTAATTAATTTGATATGACCAGTTAGATGATGACAGATTTCTCTGAAATATTAGAGTTTACAACATTAAATGTTAGAATAGCAATATTACCATTTCACTATTGTTGTAAACAGTGACTGTTTTCTATGTAGGAACAGATTTGAACTCTAATTGTAGGACGCAGAATGTCTCAGATAATTTACAAGGCTGATAAACACCAGGATGGTTGTAAACTATTAACATAAGGGATGATAAACATAATACTTATTTCTATCAGGAAGACTTGCAGACTTGAGTGAAATTTAAGATGACATTTATTTGATGAATTTAAAACAGAAAAGTAATGTCTCTCTTTGGCGTAGGCCCCGTCTGGCGGTCCGAAGAAGTTGTTTTCGGAACCGTCATGTCCTGCCGGAGATAAGAGGCAGGGGCGTGCAGCCTACCCCTGTGCAGGACGAGACTCAACTGGTGGTGGTGGGGTGGTAGAGGTTGCCATGTTAGCACACTGATCAACAATGTAATAGATTGTGGGCAGACTTATAAAGCAATGGCTTGCATGTTATTGGTTGGGCATTACCCAGCTAATGGTGCAATTATGAACAGCTGCTAGTCTTCCCGCTAGAACTACGCTGTGCTTACATTTCTGGAAAATGTCATGGGGTAGCAGACTGAATAAGCCACATTTCCTTTGTAGACATTCACAGAAGACCCCCCATCCTGCTAGCTTCCTTCAAACATGGAAAGGAAGGTTTTTTTGGCCAGACTAGATAAGACTTGCCTAGAAGAATGATGCTAGCCTAATGATAATCCTCCCAGTGCTGATTAGCACACCACTAGCATGCTCCAGATGTGTCTGATTAAGAGCTGGTGTAATACTGCATTACACATTTTTGAACTGGGATCATCTGCAAATAAAGACAATGTCACTGTAAGGCTGGTTGCAGGATTCCCACAAGGGTCTAATTTATTTAAAAAGACACAAAAGATCTATCAGTTTGCATGATTTAATATAGGCTAATGAAAATTATATTCAAAGAATATTTCCATCTTATTGTAATAATTTCACAAGGCGAGTATTGATATTCAATTTCTTTTTATTCTTCTTTTATAAATGTTTGCCAATAATTCAGCCTGAACCATTTAAAGAATTAGTCCCAAACCTAATGTTGATCCAGTTCACAAAACTAATTCAGTTCTTGAGTTCTACTCACTGACTCAATGATCTGGTCACAGTTCACTGGAGGGGAAGAATTTTACTGAAAAACTACTTTACTGTTACACGGCTGACAAACTGTTACTTTGCAGTACAAACTCCATAAAACTACATTTTTTTGATTGCAAAGATTATGCATTAGTGTTGTTTCAGATTTATCAAATTTACAATTAATTCAATTATTCTTTGAAACAGATCAAAAGCCTAAAACCTGAGCTTATCTAAAACTTTTTTAACTATTCATTTGCCTCCTGGGAAGCACTGGCATTTCCTATAGGTAATGCAAATATAATGATTGAGTTTGATCCACCAGACCTCATATTTACTTTATAATTTATTTACTTTGTAAGTTGTAAATAAATTTATTTGGCAATCATATTTTTTGCCCAGTTCTGGAATAGATTAATCAGTGATCTCAACACAAATTTGAATAATGTGAGCCATATATCAGGTTTAATGAAATAAAAAAGCAATAGGTTGGCCTCTACAGCTTTCCCCCTTAATTGTCAAAAAAAAAAAAAAAATAGATTCAGCAAGTCTATGCCTTGGAGAGTAGAATGATATGTGCCCTGTATGAATTATAAATAAATTACATTGCTTCCCCAATGTGATTTCCTGCAGGCTTGGTGCTGAGGTCATTGAGTCCTGCCTGGAGAACTGTGACAGATTAATGTCTAAATGAAAAGGACTTTTATTTCCATGCACAACATCAAAGTATGTAGTGTGTGACTGCATATGTGTTGTGTATGTATGCACGTACACTTGTGCTTGTGTTCTAGTGCCTCATTCTGAGGTGGAAAAAAGTATTTCTTCATGAATTCATTATGTTTGCCGATCATTCCACAGCAGGAAATTGGTCTTGTTTCTGCCATCTTAAAGCAAAGGAACAAGAACAAGAGGCATAATGTGCTGAAGTCTTTTGATGTCATTCAGACTTGGTGACTGATATTCATTTGTGTGGAGCTATTGAAAGGGGCCGGCCCCTCAAGGTTTTACTGCTATTGTGAAAAACACTGAATAAAATTTAATTAATGATGGAAGCAGGCGTCTTTTCTCTCTTTTTCTTTTCTCAGAAACTGTGACAAAATTGTTTGAGGCCATCAAGTCACTTGAATGTTTCAGGTGTTCAGTGATTCACTCTTACGATATATAGTGAAAAAAAAATCTGACAGATGCCTGGCAGACTGGATTATTTGTTACTTTAACTTGTAAATCTTTTAACAATATCCAAAATTTAGAAGAATTTGTTTTATATAATCTATAGACTTTATTCTTTATTCTGTGTATTTGTCAAATTTGTTCACCATAAAACTTTCTTAAAAGGGATAGTTCACCCAAAAATGTAAATTCTCTCATCATTTACTCACCCTCATACCAACCCAGATGTGTATGACTTTCTTCAGCAGAACACAAACAAAGATTTTTATAAGAATATCTCAGCTCTGTTGGTCCATACAATGTAAAATGTAAGTCCTTTTGTTTACTCTAAATCTCCACTTTCACTTTCAGAATCTTAACATATTCACCACATGTGGCTTTCAGATGTAAAATTTGAGATTTAGAGTAAAAAATTTTGATCTGTTTCTCACCCAAACCAATCACCTTGCTTATGAAGAAATGGATTAAACCATTTTTGGAGCTACAACAGTCTGATCACCATTCACTTGCATTGTAAGGACCTACAGAGTAGCAGGGATGGATTACTGACAGGGCCAATGGGGCCAGTGCCCAGGGTCCCTTGACTTCCAGGGGCCCTTGACTGCTTGGGGGGCCCTAGGCTTTAAGGTTGCACAATCCAGTTTGGCGATCCCCCCTGCTCAACAACTTTTGTAGGGGGTTCCTTGGAGATAATTGGCCCTGGGGACTTTGCAAGTTATAATCTGTCCCTGCAGAGCTGAGATGTTCTTCTAAAAATCTTAATTTGTGTTCTGCTGAATAAAGAAAGTCATACACATCTGGAATGGCATGATGTTGAATAAATAATGAGAGAATTACAATTTTTGGGTGAACCATCCCTTTTAAAGGGATTTAAGGGCTCTATTTCATGATTTGCCACCTCTCTTAGAAGATGGGGTGCCTGAATCCTTCTTGCATTGCACTTTATTCATATTTTTATTCTATCTGTGTATTCATTGCTTTGAGCCCCCTTAGAGCACACCAAACAGAATAAGACTGCATATTCATTCCCTTGTGTTATTTAAAGCTGCAGGCAGTCTGTCTTTTAAATATGGCTGTGTGCCTCTCTGATGGTAGCTCAAGTTCAACACAACTGACTCTTGCCCTATCGCATATGTGTACAGTTAAAGTATATCTGAGATGAAAAAGGAGCACTATGGCAGTGAATTAAGCAAAAGCATGAAAATGCAAAGGTTTATCTGAGTACTCTGACAGAGGCACATAATGGTTGTACAACAGCAAACATCTCAGGCCATGTCCATACTGAAACATCTTGTTTGAAAACACATAATTTTCTATACGCTTTAGTCTTCTGTTTACACCAAGATGGCATTTATGACAGCAAATACTGAGCTTTTCCAAAAAGCTGTCCCAAGTGGATAAACTTGAAAATGCCATCTTCGTGCTGTAGTGTGTACAGGGAAAATGGAAATATTTGAAAATGATTGTTGATGTTGTCATGCAGGGCTGGACTGGGACAAAAAATAGGCACCACAGATTCTACAGTAGTGTTAGGCTACTACGGCAATGCAATAAGAATGGAGATGTGTTAATTGAAAAGATCTTACTCTGCGGCAGTAGATGCATTGTACGGGAGGGCTAGTCCCGCTTGGCTCTCATGCTATGCTGTTAAATCGGGCAGCGCCGTTTCGACATACTTTTGGGAGTATTTGGTGTTTTCCAGGCACAGCAATAAATGGCAGTGCTAAATAAATAAGAGTGGGACGATTGACCGGCCCACCTGGACTTCCAGTGCTTAAAATGTCCAGTCCATCACTGTTGTCATGTGACGTGGTCATGCGATCCATTCAACCAAAACAATTAAGATGCCGGCGCATGTTGTAGCAACTCTATAATGCCTGATGTTCACTTTGATAGCATTGTTCAAGATAAATGATACTTTGTACAACCTTTACAGTGCATTCTTTCAAAGCTGAAGGGAAGTTTACTCTGAATTGCTGTCCTGTTACGGAACATGAGGACAATTGCATTTCAGAACATACATGTTCAATGTGGACAAGCAACTTTTGTAAAATGCTTGAAAGCGGCATTGTGGACAGAGTGTTAAGAAAATGCCATTTTCAAATGTATCCGGATTTATGCATACGTAGCCTCAAACAGTAACAAAGCCACAATATACATACTGTATAAATTGATTTTCATCAATAAGATAAATATAAGTAGGCTACCTATATGCGTATACTATCAACTCACATAAAAACAACCAGAGAGATTGTTGGATGCGAGTAATATTCTCACTCAAGGCTCTATGCTTTTGCAACAAGATCACACAGCAAATCGACATGTTGCTTCCGAAAGCTCATGCACCCTGAAATCAACCCCATACAGCTGCTCACTTCATCGTAAGAGATGCCACAGAAAACGAGGCGGTCTCTCTCTGCACACATCTGCGGTGATTGTTGGTTCCACGTTTGGCGATGTTTGCGGAGATGATGGCTGGCAAAAATACATCATCTCTCTGCATACATTGGAGCCCAAATACACCTGTCTACTGCCCATCCTACCAGATTCTGCATCATCTGCATGTGCTCCAGTGCAACCACAAATCATCAGAAGAGGTGCTAATCTCTAATCACTGGAATACTCAAAGCTGTCAAATGTAGAGGTCAACCGATATATCGGTTTTGTGGTGGTTGTTTTGACACATGAGACTGCACATTGAATGCAGTGGAACACTGCAAGGAGCTGAACAATGCAGATTTAAAACGCCAACAACTAAAAGGTTTGTATAAAGTACATGGTGTCATATCATTATAAAGTCATTAATTTCTTGAATAGATGCTGCATTAGTAAAGAACAGCAGTATGTTTGCAGACCAGGCTGAGAGGATGCTAACATAAAAGCTAACCTCAAGCGGTTAGAACAATGTGACAAAAAACATGCAAGTCCTACACAAATGTTTAAATAAAATGTATTACCATCTATTTGCATTAGTTTATATCCAGTCACGTTTATGCTAAGTTGCATATTTAAATGTAGTGAGAGATTTGAGAAAAAAATCTTCATGCATTCAAGAGAAGCGTACAATTCAGAAACGCATCTGATTTTAATTCATTTGTTATCCTCACAGTAATACGTATTTTTATTATTTTGATTAGATAATCATCAAGTGATCTCTGTGTGTGTGTGTGTGTGTGTGTGTGTGTGTGTGTGTGTGTGTGTGTGTGTGTGTGTGTGTGTGCGCGTGCGCACGTGCGATGAGTTTCTTGGAGTATGGAGTCAAGACCATGCCACATATATTTGCAAAAATATTGGAGAATTTAACAAGCATAACAGCGCAAAATACAAACACAAATATCAGTGAATCTTATAGAAGCGTTAAAAAAGCTTAAGACATTGCAATTCACTAGTTTGCCCTAGTTTCACATTTAAAGGCCCCTCACCAAAAGTGAAGTGATCAGCCACTTGAAGACGTTCTATAGCTCTGTGAATCACTAAAGTAAATATATCAAATGCATGCCAGAGCGTCAGTAAATGGTGCTGCTGTTTACACACACTCGCGGCTATTTTTAGCCTTCACAGCGGTGCACAATATTTGAGCGCTACTCCACGAACAACAACTCCGATGTAGATGCTCAAAAGTTCATTTAACTTATAATGTGCATTTAGAACGGCATGTCAAATTTAAAAGCGTGAGGGTTTAAAAATGTACACGACTTAAATATATTACTTTTGTATTTAAAAAAATTAAATAAATGATGATAACTATTATTATTATTGTCATCATTAGTATTTGTTTACAATTTATAACAATATTTAAGTTGAATGGGTTCCAAAAAACAATGTTTGTGTGAATGAAAAGTTGACTGATGACTTACAACTAAATTGAACAAAAAAACGATCCCTTTAAAGTCCAGATGTAAGTTGAAACATTTTTGGGAAAAAAAAGTAAGAAAGAAAAATAAAAAATAAAATACTGGTTTCTTTTCTACTGAAGACTGGAATTACTGTTAACTCTGCTGCTACATTATCCAGTATACTAGTTAATAATAAAGTGTTTCTTAATAAGCTATACATTTATATTGAAATAATGTGTAGTTAGAGGTTTGTGTTTCTTTACATATTGAAGAGTACTCCCAATTAGTTCCACACAATAATGTAAAGATATTCTAAACTGATTATGCAAAAAAACAACACTGGTATTGGATCGGGATCCGTATTGGCCGATACTGATATTTCCGGTATCAGAATCGGATCGGAAGTGAAAAAATGGTATCGTGCATCCCTACTTTAAATGTTGTTTTTTTTTTAATTCAGTATCGATTTTAAAATCTATCGGGCGATTAATCTGTTCACAGCTTGTCTTCCCAACTTAGATATCGGTATCTGCAAAATCCTATATCGGTCGACCTCTAGTCAAAAGCATTATCAGATGCTGCTTCACTACAAGCTGGAAATTCCTATATTGCTAAGATGGCTTTGGTAAATGCAAGATCTATTTCCAATAAAACATTCATCTTAAATGATTTCTTCAAATCTTATGAACTGGATTTCCTATTTGTAACAGACACACACACACACACACAGCACCATCATCATCATCAGCACTGTCTGATCATGGCTGGGTCTTCTCGCATCAACTCAGGTATTACACATAATGTTAAACAGACCTGGGACCCGCAGCAATAGAATGGGACCCGACCCGGACCCGGCTGACCATATATAACGTGGATCCTAACCCATACGGGTCCCATATCGGGTCTCAGGTCATCAAGTTAGGATGGACCCATGAAGACCTCTAATGCTTTGTCGAAGCATCTGGTTGAGGAAAAGATTCAACTATTGGCATGTAGCTTGTAGTGTTACTTGCTACTTTTTTCTGAATTTTAACTTTCATCTTAGCTTAACTAATTTTTCTGTTGAGTAGTTGGTAGCTCAGCTAACTAAATCTTTTGAGTAGCTCACACAACACTGGTGCCCATTAATTCAGCAACACTTCCAGCATTATTTTTATTTTTTTATTTTTTTATTTTTTTTATTTTTTTTAATTCTAAAAATTACAAAAGTTTTTTTAGGGGTAGGACTAGGGTGTGGGTTAGTCTACATTTAGTCAGTAATGATAATTAACTTTATATAAATATCATAATATATATATATATATATATATATAATATCTATGTTTCCATTTAGATAGCCAAGTAAACATATGTGTGTATGTGTGTGTGTGAGTTTGCTTCAAGCCTCCTGACCTCCAAGATCTAATTAGCCCAGGTCATATTCAGCCAGGTGAAGTCAGTTTACATAAACAAATTGTTTTGTCTGAACAAATGCACCCTTGATATAAGATGTTTCACCCTTTGAACAAGGCTGGAACTGCGAGGCATATTGATGCAGTCATGCAGATGGTATTTTACCTCCAGTGCCAGACTTAGTGCCACATTAGCATTGAAATAGCTTCCATTTCCAACATGCCTTATGCATCTAAAAACGAACGAGCTCATATAGCATGCCACATAGACGGAATTAATATGCTATTCTATCATTACGCTAATGGTATATTCAAACCTCTCACCCGTCAGCTGCCGCTTTTGTTTTTCATAACATTTCCTGAATGAGCACAAGGACATATTCCTCAAAAATAATTATTGTTTCTTCTTTAAAAAAAGATAGAGAGAAAGAGCGAGAGAGAAAAGGAAAATAGTCTATGCTGAGTGGAAAATATGTTCCTACTATAGTACATGTCCTTAGTGGTCTAACAGTGGACCATGACTAACTTGCAATCTTCTTGGAGCTGTGATGGGCACAAAGCATCAATCACACTCCAGCCAAAACCCTCATTTGTGTGCAGATGTAGCCTTGAAATTATTCCACAATGAAGTGATATTTTTACATTTCAGCCATGATGAAGACTTTTGTTGACAGAAAAAAGCATATCCTTATTTTAAAAAGCCTCACAAAGAGAGTTCAGTCCAACTATACACAACCTGAGCTGTAATACATGTAACGCTGTTTTATTGATCTTTTAGATGTGAAATTTGTCAATAGAGAAATTATTATCCAGAAAGCCCTGGTAAGATAAAACACAAAATATAGTTCATATAGTCATAATTTACTCACCCTAAGGTTCCAAACCCGTATTACTTTCTTCTGTGGATCACAGGAGATGTTAGGCAGAATGTTAGCATCAGTCACCATTCATTTTCATTATATGAAAAAAGAGCAGCATCAACATTCTTTAAAATTCCTGCTTTTTTATTTTTAATGAAAGAAAAGTCATACAGGATAGGAACGACATCAGTGTCAATTATGACAAAAAAAAATCAATTTTGGATTAACTATCCCTTTAAAAGACAGATGCCTTATTGTCATCTGCAACCTATCTAGTAGGGGACAACGGGGCACAAACTAACACTTTGGTTTTCTCAAGTTTCCCAAGTGCACTTGGGGTTCAAAGTATTATTCTTTTTTTTATATTAATTTGACAAATGTCTAGTACAAATCTGTGACCTGGTTACATGAATACAGCACATGCTTTTCTCATTATCTAGCTGGAAAGAAGTAAAGTGAAATGTTAAAATGTGCCCCATATGCGGGGGATGTTATAACAGGTGAGGGGGAACATTGTAATATGGCCATATGACAGCTTAAAATCCCCCTCTAACAATTGTATCTGATCTAATTAAAATTTGTAGAAGATAAACTAAAATATGATGTCAATTAAACCCACTTATTACCATTGCCATTTTAATTATGGCTTAATTTAGACACTTAAAGGGATGACGTGTCTTTTTAAAGATGCCCTTCCGATTGTGTGTTATTCTCTCTCGCCTTCAGACAGCCACGATCGCTGTCTTTCGTGCCTGGGGACAGTCCACGCCAAGACATCTTTCGTGGATGTGTCATGTCCTCACTGCGAGGATCGTGGAAGGCACCTTTTCACTGCCCGGTCCCAATATTATGACCCCCGCTCTCACTACCCTCAATGGTGGAGCAGTCAGGGGTTACTAGGCGATGCCCCCAGTGGAAAAGGCTCTCATGGTGCACCTATGCCCGCAGAGCGCCGTCACCTTGCACGGGCGCACAAAGCTCCCATCCAGGGCCTGGGCCAGGGCCTACGGTGCCGCTGGGCAAGCCGCCTCCACCCTGCACGCCATGGCTCTCCTGCAGGTACACCAAGCCAAGATGGTTAAGGAGCTGCACAGGCGTAGTTCCGCCCCGGGATTGATGCAGGAGCTGTGCTCAGCGACCGACCTCACCCTCCCCTCTCTCGGGTGGATGATGTCAACTTTGCTGGACCATGAGCGCCACCTATGGCTTATCCTGGTCGAGATGCAAGAGGTCGACAAGACAGGCTTCCTGAATGCCCCATCTCCAAGGCTGGCCTATTCGATGACACCAATGGAGACTTTGCCCAGCGGTTCTCGGCAGTGAAGCAGCAGATGGAGGCCATCCAGCATATCCTGCCCTGGCCCGGCTCAAGATCCCGCACCCCGTCTGCGCATCACCAAGGGCGTCTCCCTGCGGTGGCTGCAACAGCTCCGCCTCGGCCTGACCCTGCGGCCCCTCCGCTGCGTCGAGCCCCCCGCAGGAAGCAGACACAACCCGTCTCACTGCCACCTGCTAAGAAGAAGGCTTCTAAGCGCCCCTTAGACGGGCAACCAAGGCACGAGAAGACCTGCTGTCCTGGAGCTGGTACACAGACCAGGCTGGGAGGAGAATCTTTTGTTTCATTTTGTTTTGCCACAAGCTCCAGTAGCTGCGGTACCCAAACATTCAACAAAAGAGCAGTTTCCTCATTCCCTGGGTCACATAACTGGTGTGTACGGCCATCACCCCGACCACCGTCCACCATTTCTCTTTGGCAGGTGCACAGTGGTGCACAATATTTGAGCGCTACTCCACGAACAACAACTCCGATGTAGATGCTCAAAAGTTCGTTTCACTTATAATATGCATTTAGAACGGCACCGGAGGTAAATTTGGACAGAATTTGAATAAGAAGCGAATTAAACTACTGTGAACTTGCCTACAAAAAAACACATACAGGACTTCCTGGACAGTTTGGATGGAATGTCAAATTTTGACATTGACATTTGACATTGTGGTGCAACCTCAACACCAAAGTGGACGCGCTTTCACGGCAGGTCACCCGCAAGGGAGAATGGAGATTTCACCCTCAGGTGGTCTAGCTGATCTGGAGTCGATACGGGTAGGCACAGGTAGACCTGTTCGCCAGAAACCTCCCATTGCCTGCTCTGGTACACCCTGACCGAGACACCCCTCAGTATAGATGCGCTGGCACACAGCTGGCCTCCTGGACTACGCAGGTGCCTGTATGCCTTGAAGGTGCTGTCTGTTCCCTATGTGGTGTTCTTTCTGATGCGAAGACCACCAGAGATGCGTAGTCGGCTCAGTGCTTTCCTTTCTGCAGGAGAGGTTGGAGGGATGGCTGTCCCCCTCCACCTTGAAGGTGTACGTAGCTGCTGTAGCGGGACACCACAAAACAGTGGACGGTAAGTCCTTAGGGAAGCACAACCTGATCATCAGGTTCCTGAGAGACGCCAGGAGGTTGAATCCCTCCAGACCACACCTTGATCCCTAGTGGGAACTCTCTATGGTCCTGCAAGGCCTACAGGGGGCTCCCTTTGAGCCCTTAGAGTCAGAAGAGTTTAAGGCACTCTCCTTGAAGACTGCCCTCCTGATGGCGCTCACCTCCATCAAGAGGGTAGGGGACCTGCAAGCGTTCTCTGTTAGCAAAACGTGCCTGGAGTACGGTCGTTTTTGTGTGAACTAACAATTTATCAAAGCCACAAAATTAAGCAAGCAAATAGATAAAGACACAACACACAAACAATGAACACACTAACAAAAACGTTTTGTCATACCTGTTTGTGTATCTTAAGCCATGTGTTACAACAGTCCTGCATTAGTTTGTGCCTGGACACCCCCAATGTTACTGGGAATTATACATAATGTTCTCTTTATCAAATTTCTCTTTAGGGAGGAAAACATTGTAACAGTTTAACCAATAAATAAAAATAACAACAATAAAAATTGGTCATTTAAACCTTAACTGAGATAATCAAGACCAATTAAGCAATCTTTTTAATATTGCTGTACAAAGTGTGTCATCATGCAAAGAAATATGATATCTTCCTTTACACTGTTAATTTGCAATGTTCTACATAACAACAACAAAGTCTGAATAGACATAAAACATTTGGTCAATATAAACCCTTACAAATATATAACTCTATCCAATAAAACCCTATTAAAACACCTATGGGCATTAAACTTCTTTATCTAAAATGAATTACAAACAAGGCAAGCTTCATAGGCTTAGTTGTTGTTAAATTTGTAGGAATACTGCATCGCAGAGATGTAATGAGTTATTTTGGTTTGTTAAACAATCCTTCATTGTCACATTTCAGGAAAACACACTTAGTCTGACAGGGATGAACAAGTGGATTGATTTCTCAGTAGGAATATTTAATGTCTTTGTTATGGAAATAGCCTCACACTATCATCCAACATTGTCCAAAATGCTCCGACACGTCTAACCACAATACTTTGTGAAAATTGCAATATCAGCTCCATAATCAGTAAAATAATACCATGGCCACACTCTCCCTTATGTCTGATTTTATGCACATTCTAATAAGGTGTTTAAATGTCCTGCAAGCCAATGAATAATAATTGCCAAGAAACTTAATTTAAATTCAGTAAGAGCCTAAGCATTGGAGGCAACGTAATACATAAAATAGGGTTGAATCGATAATTTCATGAAGAATCTTTGCCCTTCAACGCTGTTATTGCGAGTTTCGAAGCAGCTCAGGGAAAACGTGGCAAACGAGAAGCAGGGGAACAAAGCGCAGTCATGACAACTTCTCACTGAAACACTGAATATCAAGCTCGGGTGCCCAAAGGCACCTCGCAAAGCATATAGCCACAGCCGTCCATGAGAAGAAAAAGGGAGCGAGTGGTATGCGTTTCAGTTCTGCAGTAGATAACAAATGAAACCCAACGGGGACTGTTCCTTTTTGAGTGTTTGTGTGGTAGGTTGTTTACGCTTAAGGGGTCAAAGTGATCCTGGGTGATCTTACAGATATGAATCATAATGGGAAAGCAGGACAAGATTACATTTCCAAAGAATCTGAGTAATATAACACTTAATAGGTGTGTGGCTTCTGGCTTTTAATGCAGAAATGTCACAAACACTTTTATCTGCATTTTTTTTTTTTGAGAATGAGATTTTATAAGGTAAGTAAACAGCACAACACAGAAGACCTTGTACAATGCCAAGTGTAATAGCAGGAGTCTTGAAATTAACATTTTGTACCTGTCATTGACTGAAAATTTGTATAAAACAAAGTACTTGTTTAGTTTTCTAATTTGAATTTTTTTTTATAATTTTTTTTTTTTTGTGAAAAAAGATCATACATTTCTGAAATCAAATAATTTTGCAAAAAACTGCTATTTGTGCAATATTATCAAAAAACTGCTACGACATAACTAATATGCAGATGCGGTACATATTTCCTGATGACTCCTTAGTCAACAAGCATATTAAATCCACATGTAGCATATATTGTTATCATAATTATGTGATGAAATGGCACACACCAAAGACATAGACATAAAAAACACACCCACTAACATGTACAGTACACACACATACTGTACATGTAAGCAACCATACGCTTATCCTTACAAACAATAGCTCTGTTCCAAAACCTAGTGAGCTGCTTTGCTGTCTACATAGGCAGCTTCTTTCTGAGGAAAACCTGTTTGTCATAAGCATGTTGCTAAGCAGCGGCGTAGCTAGACCCTGGCTGATAGGCTTTATTAATAGTCCTTAATGTTTTTTGTGATGATAAAAAAATAAGAAGAAAGTAAAGATTAATGTTAATTACATCATGGTACAAAAGCAAAAAGGCAGGCTGCAATTCTGGCTTCAAATGTAAATTCATTTCGATCAGTAACCCCAACGAGCTTTGACTTTTACCTGCTGTTCGTGCTCAAGTTCATCAGACAAGTTACGAACGCTTTCTATTTTCTCTCACAGGGGTGCAACTTTTATGCATCAGAGGCACGGAGGTTTTTATTTGCAAGCATTATTTCTTAATATATAATCTATAAGCCTCATTTATTTGTAATCTTAATCTATTTTTAACAATTCACACACAAAGAAGATTTTAATGCATGCACAGGTCATCTTGTTCAGAGCACACCTACTCGCTCCCTAAGATGGACACTTAAAATAAGCTAGCGCGTTTAAGAATTACCATCCATAATCAAATTAGCAGCAAGTTCACTGAAAGGCGAACCAAACAGACTTTATTTAGCATTAGTCAGAATTAAGAGGATATGTCAGTAACAATACCTTCAATACAACAAAACTTTAACAAGGATAAGATTTGTATGATATAGGCCTATGATTGTTAAGCATGTAGGTAGCCATGTTAATGACTAGTTGCTAACTGGTTAAGTTACATGTGAGCTGACCAAATATCTGGATTTATAATAATCAATTGATAATTTGTAGTAGGGATGTGCACAGTTACCATTTTACCATTCAGTTAAACGCAAGTTCCTTATCTGTCACTCAGTCGACATTGTGTCAATGAGTTGACACTAGGGGTCACCCTTGGGAGCCCAGACATCTCTGAACTTTGAGAAAAGGCCATTGAGAATTGGCATGTGGAATTTGCATGCCACTCCCCCAGACATACAGGTATAAAAGGAGTGCCGCTTGCAAACAGATTACACTCAGATTTTCTTCTTCTGGGCCGAGCGGACGTATTCAAAGAGCTGAATTCCTCCTGCTGTTCCATTCATCTCTCTCTCTGAAAGGCTGTTGGATCTACAGCGCTTTACAGCGATTCTCCCCCTCACACACAACGGTTGTGCTGAGTAAACACCCTTGGGTATGTGTATATATATATATATATATATATATATATATATATATATATATATATATATATATATATATCAGATGATCTACACCCTATTTTAAGAGCACTAGTGCTAAGTGCAGCGCTATGCCATAAGTCATACACACAAGGTCAATGGGCATGGCCATGAAGTTTTGGTATTTTCATGCAAGCATGTGCTAAGTCTAGGCGCAACTAGGTTTGGTGAAATTGCACATGCAAAGCGCTAATGGTCTGGGTCAAGTGCAATTTAATTCTGAGGTTCTTCTCCAGTTATTGAACCATCTGCATCCTTTTATATATTTAATTTCCTGTCTAGCACCAGCTAGAATTTTTCTGGACATTCTTTAGTGCATTCTCCGCATCCTCAAGCATATTTCTATGACAGTGAAATGATTTTAAATTAAATGAAAATTAATTCATTAAAACACAAAAAGATTTAACCAAATTACCTAAATTCAAATTGCACTTATATATATATATATATATACACTTATTTATACAAAAATATTATCAAAATAACGAATTGGACAAAAGGATCATACCAAATCCAAATCTATTATACTCTCCAACTTATTCCACCAGCCTCTTTGCAGTAACTTCACTCTGAGACAACAGATGGAAAAATATCATTACAAATGACATCATAAATACAACTGTAAATATAAACATAATAATAATAATAATCAAAAAATAAACCATGACCTAAAGATAGTTTAACACAGTTCTCATACATTTTTGTTTCATAAAATGGCTAACATCAAATTGTCAAAGAATTTGATGTTCCACTATATTTACAGAGTTTGGACATTAACTTTATTGTGACCTGCTGGTGGAATCTCCGAACTGCGAAAAGTCTTGGCATAATTATCTATTTCTCAGGAAAATAGCAAATTGTGCTTTACGATTTTTCATTTACAATGGGCCCACAGTTTGCGCACATACACCCACAGATAGCGTAAACACTCCCACCCATACCCACTTGCGCTTTGTGCTGGCACGGAAATTGGATAAGAGGTAGTGCATGGTTATTGCTCATAGTGCTGCGCTTTGCACACTCATGGAAATAGAGCCCTATAGATCCACTACAGGTTCTATTAATTGAACCCTTAAAAAGAGTGCGTTAAGGGTTCTATATGGACTTGTTTGAATTTCCAAATATGAAGCAAACAATGAATCATTCCAGGTTCCACTAAGCACTACAGCAACTCCCAGATCGGACTACCAGCCTTTAAACGTACAGTAACTGTACCACCACTAATATTCTTGTTACTCATTTACATGTCTCTGATCACTACTTCATTTAATTAAAAATGCCTCTCCCATCTACATTAAAACAGAGTCCACCTTTGGTTTCCTTTCGCCATAACCTCCATTCTCTTTCACCCACCTGCCTTTCCAGTGCTGTCTCTACCTCTGTTCCTTCACAAAACCTATTTTTTCCCCCTGGATATAAACACTGTCACAACTAGGCTCCACTTTAACAACCTGTCTAGACAGCATCTGTCCTCTCTACTCTAGGCAAGCACGTGTGACACCGCCCAGCCCCTGTCTCTCTGACATTTTTCGTGAACACTGGACTGACCTCAGGGTGGCTGAGAGGAGATGGCGGAAATCTAAAGATCCAGCAGATCTGAGTAAGTATCAGTATATGCTTTTATCTTAGATAACGTTATATCTGCAAAAACTTCCTATTATCAGGACAAGATAAACAGCACCACAGACACTCGCAGCCTATTTAGAACATTCAACACACTCATCTGTCCTCCCCCTGACACCTCACTGACAGCAGATGTCTTCACATTACAGCCATTAGCAATGCAGTCTCATCACCACACCCTCTCAAACACCGCCTCCTGTATGCAGCTCTTCTGTCTCTATGTTCTCTCCTCTGACTGACACTAAGGTCTCTAAACTCCTCCTTTCCAACCATCCCATCATCTGTCCCCTTGACCCCATTCCTTCCCCCTTCTCCAAGCCATCTCTCCATCCATATATTTAAGCAGGCTTGAATATCCCCGCTGCTTAAAAAAAACAACACTTAACCCCACACAAGTAGAACACTACAGACCAGTCTCTCTCATCCCATTCATGGTGAAAACACTTGAAAGGGGCTTCAAAAGTGGACATTCCACCGAGGCTGCCCTACTGTCTGTCACTGAGTCGGTGAGAGATGCGAGAGCTGGATCCAGATAATCTGTTCTGATTCTGCTGAAGCTCTGCAACCTTTGACACAGTCAACCATCAGATCCTACTGTCCACCCTCTCTACTCTGGGCATCACAGGAACTGTGCTTGGCTGGTTTAAGTCCTATCTCTCAGGTAGGTCCTTCAAGGTAGCCTGGAGAGGTGATGTGTCCAAGTCACATCAGCTAATTACTGGGTTACCTCAGGGCTCAGTGCTTGGGCCACATTTTCTAATCAATATGCACAACATCACTGGGATCCATCATTCAAGCACATGGGTTTTCTTACCTCTGCTAAGCTGGTGAGACACAGCTCTACTTGTCTTTTCAACCCAACGACACCACTGTGACTGTTCGAATCTTGGTCTGTTTGACTGACATCTTGGCTTGGTTAAAGGAACACCACCTCTAACGTAACCCAGCGAAGACTGAGCTCTTTGTCTTTCCAGCCAACCCTGCTGTTTAACACAACATCACCTTTCAGCTGGGTTCAACTACACTAACACCTTCCAAAGACAGCACAACCATGTAGATTTACACTCTACAGTATCAGTAAAATAAGACCCTTTCTCTTTGAACATGCCATGCAAGTTCTTGTTCAGTCACATGTCACAACTAGACTGGATGCTCTCATTGCAGGCCTCCCTGCATGTGCAATTAGGCCCCTGCAAATGATCCAGAATGAAGCAGCATCTGGTCTTCAATGAACCAAAGAGAGTGCATGTTGCACTACTCCTTGTCTCTCTTCACTGGCTGCCGGTTGATGCACGTATCAAATTCATGGCTCTGATGCTGGCATACAGAACAGTCACTGGGTCTGCTCCAGCGTACCTAAATTATTTCTGCAGAGCTGCGTTCCCACCAAAATTCTGCAGTCAGCTAACGAGTTGTACCCAACACAAAGAGGCACCAAAATCACTTTCCCAGACTTTTGGTTTCACTGTACCTCATTAACTAGGGTCTCTCTTTTTGGTATGACGTTCCCAATTCCATTCGTGAAGCAGACTCACTCTCTATCTTCAAAAAACGGCTAAAATACAATATATTGTATTTATAAATATACAATATAAATTAACATGTGGCTCAGTGGGTAGCACTGTTGCCTCACAGTAAGAAGGTCCTGGGTTCAATTCCTATCTCAACTGGGCCTTTCTGTGTGGAGTTAGCATGTTCTCCCAGTGTTCATGTGAGTTTCCTCCGAGTGCTCCAGTTTCCCCCACAGTCCAAAAACATGCAGGTTAAGTTGATTGGAGACTCTAAATTGCCCATATGTGTGAGTGTGTGACTTAGCCCTGTGATGGACTGGCCACCTTTCTGGGGTGTTTCCCCACCTTTGGCCCATGATGGGCTGGGATGGGCTCCAGCACTACACATGACCCTGCATAGGATAAGTGGCTATAGAAGATGGATGGATAATCTTGTTGCACTCAAATCTGTCTTGAATACTACTATTCTGACACTAGTGAAACTTTGTAACATAGTACTTTTTAAGATGAATCGCTTATGTATTATTCCTCTTTTGTCATTCATTTTGCTAAATGAATAAATGTAAATGTAGGTTCTACGTACAACCATTTCTTGAAAGAGCATACATATTAACCCTTAAACACATGCCTCTGGTCTTTAGAGATGTGGGACCTCAATTCACCCACTGTACCACATTATTTTTTTGCAGTTGTGCCCACACCTCTTTTGTATTCCTCAATCTATCACTTATAAATACTGTGACAAAATGCCAAAATTGCAATAAAAAAATAAAAAATACAATTATAATGGTTTAAATAACAAAAATGTATAGGGGCCCAAGGTATGCAAGTGTCGTTTTTTGTTTTGTTTTCTTGCACTTCCATAAATTATATTTTTTATAATTATTTCATATCTATATACTTTATCACAGGATATTTATTTCCTTTTGTATTACAACAGAAATTAGTACTATATTCATACAAATAAATACTATATCGCGAGGAATTTCTGTGCAGTATTGAACTATAAACAATGGTGAATTATCAGTATTTTACTGTATATGCATATACACAAACATAATATACATGTTATTTATTACTCAAGGTCGCACTGATGTTTTAGTGATTGACTTAATTTACATTTGACATTGCTATTTGATGAAGAAACAATATTGATCTAAACTTGTAGCAAGTACAACACAGGAAAAGTATGATATTTGTATTAAGTATGATGACTATTGTCATTTGGGTATACTACTGAAATAATGTAAGTTGTGCATCTATTTAGACTCAACAAGTGCCTGAAAAAATACACATAAGATACACATAAGTTACACATACATCACACATGTGTAGATTGTGTGTTATGTGTAGCTCAATATGTGTTTGACATCAAGTTGCATCTCATGAAATTTCAGTCTGAAAATAATGAATCCTGTTCTTGATTTGTCCTGATTTGTTGATTTATCTCTTTTACGAAAAATAAAACATCAAAATATATTAAATTGTATTTCTTTTCTAATTGTCTTGAAACCAAGGATGTATGAATGATGGACAACGCTTTTAAATACAAACAAGGAAAACATGATCAGTTTGAATGCAGAGATCAACTGTCCAAGGATATTCTACTGCCCCCTCTCTCCACATATAGTGGGCACCTGCTGTTACTTATTACAGAGAATCATCCAGCTGTTGACACACACAGCATCTGATTAACTTCACTTGGCCCTCTTAAAAGCTCTCAGCTCCACAAGAGTAATTTACAGCCTCCGTAAACTAGTATTGTGTATGTTCAATGAATGACAAGTAGGGTATACTTAAAATACCAAAATTAATGCCATATGTCAGCATCATTGATTTACATTTACATTTGTGCATTTGGCAGACACTTTTATCCAAAGGGACTTACAGAGCCCTTATTACAGGGACAATCCCCCAGAGCAACATGGAATTCAATCTGGAGTTAAGTGCCTTGCTCAAGGACACAATGGTGGTGGTAGTGGGGATGAATTCTGAAATTCATGTTCATTTTTCAGTTAAACTTTTTACTCAAATTCTTCTGCTGATAATACCATTATAAGCAAAAATATTATTATTTTTACAAATGGTCTCATACTTTTTAGACCCACTGTATTTGATTCAGTGAGTCCCTACAAGAAAAGTGAGATATGGGCTAGAGAACAGGAAGTGATTTTAATGAGCATGTACACCTCAGTGAAGGGTAGCACACAGAAAAATGTGTCATTCTAGGGTCATGCTGTTCCATTACCACTTTCATCAACACATTCACACACACACGCACACGCACACGCACAAATACCAAGTTCTCACCTGTAAGAGGAAGGTACTGTATCTCAGCATCAGATAAAAAAAATTCAAAGATGTGCTGTAACTGAAGAAACATTCAAACACTTCTTTGACAGCATAACTTTGTTGATATTATTCCACTCCTGCAAGGCTGGGGAGCATTTGTGAACTGCTTGTCATTTTAGCAGACATATCTCTGAGAACCCACTAAATCTTAGAGTAAAATTTGCCTCACCATCTGTGGATTGTGAGAACTGTGATCTTTAAATTTGTCATTGCATAAATAAATAAAAAACAACACGTTTAAACCCCTGCAGTTGATTTAATATTTATGATGGGTCTTGCAGACTAGGATTACCAGATGCCAGTTTTATCATTTGGAATCAAGCTGGTTTAAGATGGTTTTGCTGGTCTCACCTGGTCTAGCCTAGTTAAGCTGGGGCTTAGCTGGTTTAGCTGGTCATTTAACTCATCTTACAGCATGACTAGCTGCTGACAAAACCACAGAATAAAATTGGTCCCTTTGTTTACCATCAATTATACTATCAGTATTCACTGTATATATATATATATATATATATATATATATATATATATATATATATATTAATGATTAATGACAGCTTGTCTGGTCAACCCTGTCACCAAAGTAGTGTAAGAAATACAGTTCTGTCATTCTTGAAGGTTTTATGGTTATTACTTGTTTCAGACAGATAAGAGTCACTTAATTAATGTTATTTGGTACAAGGAACGAAATTTCTACCATGATTCACTGTCAGAAAATTCAGATTGGAGGCATATTACATGCAATTTTCTATTCTGTCAGAGTGAGTCAGAGCCCCCATACTGAGCTCTTTACTTTTTATCAACTAGATTTCCACAGTGCTGTGTATCATTTGACCTTGGTTTCCTCTTTTTCCTCTGCCAACTCAGAAGAGTTTGTGGGTGGTGCTCTGTGGCAGGTGGGCTGTAATTATGCCAGATTTTCCCTGGTGAGACCTGCGAAGGTGGCCGGTCATTCTGTTCCACTCTCTTTGACTAGGTCAGATGACCTGGAAGATTTCCAGAAAATTCCAATTACCTTTAAAAATATTCCATAGCTGAGTTAATGAGGCTATGAAAGGACCGCTGGGATTTGCTATCCTCAATAAATATGTATCATTATTTGAGATGGGATTTGGTATATCTGAGAAATTATATAATTATATATACTTCACTCACACACACACACACACACACACACACACACACATATATATATTTAAGTAATATCACATGAGCAAGAGTGCTATATGGCCCTACATCAGCACTGTTGTGATCTGGCTGTAGGTAATTACAGCAGTGCTGATGTACAACCATATAGCACGATTGCGAGTGTGATATCGCTTATATACAACAGCTCAATGAACAAGTAAATTGGATGCGCGTGTGTGTGTGTGTGTGTGTGTGTGTGTGTGTGTGTGATAGAGAGAGGGAGAGACAGAGCGTGTGTGATCACCTGTTGCCACTCCCAAGCAGATATTCTGTCATCGTTTTAAAGGTCAGCTTTCTCAGTGGAAAAATAGCATCCAAGCAGGGGTATTTCTCCCTATTTCGTGGTAGCTGCGCAAGAGTCAATCACTATAGAAACAGTGATGTCCGCCGCCATTTAAGTAGTGTGTATCCAATGTGGAAGCTTGGTAAGCGCCGTGAGTTCTGTAATCAAACAGTCCGTTGTGTCTCTCAGCTGCTATGAGCCTTAATCCTTAAATTGCTCATTTAAAGCCATTTACAATGTCCTAGCTTAAGAAATTTTGTGGTAATACAAGCGATCATGGAGTGCTGTTCAATGTCAACAATGACTAATGGATTCACTTTACATCACCAAATGGCTCATATTACACACAAAATATGTAATTTCAAAAATATAGACAGTAACTCCTAACAGATATGCACTGCTCTTACACCTTAGTTTAGAATGGCAGGAACACAAGCGGAGTGATAAACACACAGTAAAGCATCCGAGTGCTGATGCTGTCAGACCATCAGTGCACATGGAACATCTCTCGTCCAATCAGATTTGAGGACTGGAACTAACCGTTATATATATATATATATATATATATATATATATATATATATATATACACACACACACAACAGTTAATGTTGCACATATATACAACATTAAATGGGCACAAAGTCACAATTTACACACTACTAAATATTTGAGCATTGCACCACTAAATTTAGTGGTGCACAGCTGGTGCAACCCTAACCAGATCACCCTGTCTCAGTTTATTTTGCAGTAATGACTGGCTTATTGTATATGATCCATACATAGAGTTATATTGAGACTTATGGTAACAACATTATTTTTCCTCTTTTAAGTGGCCTAAATGTATATTTATATAGTTAAATCAATCCAATATACTTGCAAGGATTGCAATTATTTCATAATGGCCTCCATGAAATATCCGTGGAACTCCCACATGAGAGGAACAGCTGCCAAGATGTGCTGCGAAATTATTTACAGCTCTTATGCACTCCTGCCAGAATAGGACTGAACAGAGCCTTGGGACTGCCAAAGCTGTCTCTCACCTGAGAAACACTTAAGCATGACAACCAACAATCCAGAAGAGTTTTTCTTAAAATACAAAGGCCTTAAATATAGTATGCATGTGAATATTTAGTTATTTTGACAACTTCAATTTTAAAGATTGAATTATGTGCGTGTATGCTAATATACTGTGTATAAACTTTTAATCCAAAATGTAAACTATAAACCTTAATCTAAATTACAAATTCTTATATCATGAGTCATTGTAAAGTCATAAAAAAGTAGTTTTGCATAGCCAGACCTTTGACTTCAGCATAGCCCTTGGGGACTATCTGCTTCAATTGGCCAAGAACTACCCATTCAGACAGGAAAAGCCATCTAACTGACTTAAGCATACAATCAGTCAGTTTTGTCATGATGGGTTGTTTAGGGGCAGGGTTATCGGATATATATCATACCATAATTAAAGACCGGCATAGAGAAATAATTCATTCATTTATATAATGGTGCGCGAATCTCCACGCAAGATTGCACAGAAAACACTTCATAAACAGAGAATTTCACAGACATAAGTAAATGAAGCAGAATATGCAGCTCTGCTCATGGATATCTGCTTTACTTTCTGCCTACTTATGTGCATCAAACGAAACTCTTAATATCTTTAAAGATTTGATGTCAGTAACCTGGTTATTTGGGGAAAATCTGTTATTATTTAATCCTCAAAAGCACTTATTGGAACCTTGTGAACAAGACTAGGCCTCCAGGATGACTGATAAAACATCCTGTGTCCATCTCCTTGCGGCAGTTCTATCAAACCAGCCAATCAGATTTGCACTGATTGTTCGAGAAAGTTTTTTTCAGTTTTGTTTGCTAAAGCATGGTACGATTAGTACACACACTGTGGGTGTGCCATCTGGGACTGAAACTATGTAAAAAGTAACATTGTTTGGATTGGTTCTGATTGTTATCATTAGTTAAATTATCAGTTTAAGTTGAAGGTAATGTGTTTTATCTTTTTAATGTTACAATAAGTTCTCCTATACCAGCAAAGCTCCTATCTATGCAGAGACATCTATAAGTAAGCCATTTGTATCCTCCGAAAAGTGTAAACACTGTGACACTATATAAGCATTGCACTTTGTTTGTTTGAGCATCCCGACCAGCTAAACACAAAAATTGTCTCAACCATTGGTATGAGTTTGGGGCAGGACTAGCTTTATTCTAACCAATGTAAGACCAGGGGAGTATTGGAGAAACCTACTTTAAAAAAGTCATATTTTTGCAATCTTGTTGGATGATGCTAGAATTGCAGAAATTACACAATTCACCTTTAAGAAATCAACAAAACAAAAATGTTACATTTTTATAGAAATTGGTATTAATGTTATGAGATGTTACTGATGGTAATATAAATTTGTTTATAGATGGCAAATCTTTTTGAATATTGTCATCTGAACTACCAGATACAGTATGCTGGAAATTTCTTATCAGTTACTCCTGTATGGCTTTACAGAGACATTGTCCAAAAGGGCAAATCCAGTTCTCAGTCAGCTATGAGAGAATATTAACACCCAGAGGAGCAGTCAATCACACTCAGAACAGGCTTACTGACACCCGAGCCACCATAACTCTACTCAGAACAAGAGGCTTTTGCTCTGGTCTCACGGTCATGCTCATCCAGGACTCTACAAAGATTCAGAGCATGTCCCTTCTCTCCACACCCACCCACACACACACACACCTATCACTCTCTTGGCTAATGAGTCGGAGAGATTTTGTGGTGGCAATTGAAATCCCCAACTATACTTCCACTCCGGTGCCACTCATCCCTGTAACACTGACCCCATCCCTTCCTCCTCTCCCTTCTCCGGGTCTGAAAAACAGCCAAGCCTTTTCATCACAAAAAGTGGTCTGAGTCTCAGCTCCTAGACTCACTCACTCACTCACTCACTAATTTCTATCAGTTCAAGAGCCATTACCATGATTGAGGTTAATTGTGTAAATATTTCAGGTGGCGCAGCGCAATGCATTTTGTCATTATGGCACAAAAATAGAACAATCCATAGAGCCTGTTTGTTTATTCAAGCAATAAAGCATCTCATTGTCACACTGGCCTTAATTTTGCACAACCACAAATGCATACCCACGCTCCCCATATTTGAAAATGACAGTCAAAATTTATTTGATGCAAGCTGAATGCCATGTACTGAATCATATTCCAAGTCAGAAATATGTTGTTGCTCGCAGGGACCAATTCCAGCACAGACTTCATCAGTGTGGCCGATTCATCACATATAGCATGCACATAAAGGAACCAGGTCAAGGACCAACATGATGGATGGGGTACATTTAAAACATAGTTTACAGCCACCTACTTCCAAGCTTTTTCAATGACAAACAAATCTTTAAGTCCCCTGACAGATATTCACTGTTTCTTAATTGATAAGCTGTTTCTCTCACCTGAAAGGAGAAGGGCTAAATTAAAGAGTGGTTGTGTTTTCCTAAGTGACACATGCAATTTGTCAGTGAAAAGTTATTGGCTCCTCGCCCACTCTTATGACCTGCCACCGCAATCTGACAGGGAGCCTCCAAATCCAACGTCTAATAATTCCTCTCTGGCAGTTTTAAGCAGGATCAGTGTGAGGTGTGGGTGCGGTGGGGGCAGCTGTGAGAGCTATCTTATTTAGATTCTGACAATGCACTGGATTTACCTCCCTCAGAGCAAAACAAGGATAACCGCTGCTTGTTTTTGCTGTATGGGTAAATGGCACATTGTTTTGTCAATGCTTTGACAGAAAAGAGACACAAATGAGAATGCCTTTTATTGATGTCCATTTGCTATTGAACTTACATGTATATGGTAGCAATGTATTACACTTTTTATATTTTGTAGAAATTGGGTCATTTAAGTACAACAAATAATTTTTCCTCCCCTTTTCTCCCCAATTTGGAATGCCCAATTCTCAAGGCACTCTAAGTCCTCGTGTTGGCATACTGACTCGCCTCAATCCAGGTCGTGGTGGATGAATCTCAGTTGCCTTACACCACCCACAGGGACAGACTAGGACACACAGTCCAATAAGGAACCGTGGAAAGAACCGAGAAGCAGGAGGCCAACCCTGCAGAGAAAACTTCCTCATAGGTTTTCCCCTTTCAGTAGTTAATCCCCACTTTATAGGTGTCAAATTTTGTTACACTAGTGTAAAAAAAACTATACAATTGACTGAAGTCTTACTTAGTGAAGTATCTGCATGAATACTGCTGGTTTACTGCTTCTTTTCTTTCTTGTATTGCAGGTATGGACATATGGTCCAAATGGACAAATGGTGTTAAGCAATGCATAAATACCTCCATGGTTAAGCATCGTGAAGGACACATTTCCCAAGTGATTCTGCTATATTTGCTGTCAAGAGGACATTCATAAGACTTCACGAATATTCTAGTTTCATTAACTTAAGTGCTTCCACTTTTGTAACGGCTACATGATTTTCTGTGTCATCATGTAGTGTATGCTACATGTTACCATCTGTTGTTGTAAATGTGCAGCAGTTACGGTTTGAAAAGAACTATCATCCTTTGATTATTTTATATTTACCTGACTCTGGGACAGAGAATAAGCAGTATGTGCCTGTAAATATTTAAGATTAGAAGATGAGGCTTATGTTAAAAAACATCTGCCATAGGATGGATTTTTGAAGGTTTAAATATGCATTATTTGAGAGTTTTCATTAACTCTCAAAGGGTGAACTGTAGGATTGCAAATTTAAGTGTCACTATAAGATCAGATGTTCTACTCTATTTCATATAACATTACATGAAGAACTAAAGTGATAAAGCCGGGAGCAGAGCTGCAGTCGGGAGAGAGACACCAAGAGAGTGACACCTTGAAGTTGTGTGTGTTGTCAATATGTTTTCAGTCTAATGTGGTGTTTGGATTAAAGCTTGCCGTCTCCAGCTTCCTCCTTTACCGACTGACCAGAGGTCTTTCACACAGGTGCCGAAACCCGGGAAATGATGAAGCTGGAGCCGGATGCACATTCAACAAAAATGAATCCAAACACCACATCAAACTAAACATACATCACACAGCTTCAAGATGTCTCTATCTTTCACTCTCTCTCTCTCTCTCTCTCTCTCTCTCTCGATTGCAGCTCAGCTCCCAGCTTTATCCCCTGCCTACTCACGGCATCATCAATCACAGCGGTGCGAGATCCTTCATCCCGGGTGCACACCTCTGCCTCGCTCCTCTCCATCCTCGCTCCGCCCCACCTGGCCTGCCACAAGGACCCTTCCTTATTTCTATGATAATGAAGTTGTCTAAGTGATATAGTTATGCTGACTGATTAGGGCTGGAGACATTTCCCATGAATTTTACAACTATGTGTGAAATTCCAAAGGATCGATCTCTCAACTCCTATTGGGTGAGGCGCATGACAGAACGCCCCTCAACCATGATTTCATTGGGAGTAGGAATACTTCTGAGATCGCTCTGGGCAATGCTTCCAGCGACAGTGCGTGCCGGACGCAGCTCATCGCTGCTATCAGGTGTAGCCTCGTTGCACAAAGAAGTAACAAACGACTTGAAACTGTGGCCATACAATCTCCATCTGGCCTGGACAAGTTGGACAAGTTGATATTATGCTGTGTTCCACCGAACACTCCAATGGATCCGAAGGAGACAGCCGAGCAATCCGCATCTTCATCCGTTTGCCTGCAGAAGTGAAGAAAGAAGATTTCTCTTCAATCTTCAATCTTCAATCGAGTCGACGTCGCTGAATACGAGCTGTTCACCATTACTCTGAGTGATAAACTAACTGCTGCCACTTTATTCTCTCTCTCGTACTAACCACACACGACCCCTCACAAACAAACCACATTCATTTGGCTAGTAGATAACTTGGTGAGAAAGCTCAACTTTGTCCCTAAGTTATTGTGCAAGCGAAGACACGCGGTAAACAGGGAGACGCCATTAACCGGCTTCACTCCTCCCACACCTATGGCTATATACTCTGGCCGTAAATCTCACGTGACCTACTCTCCATGAGTCACTCCTCACACACACAAACACACACACACACACACACACACACACACACACACACACACACACACACACACACACTTACATTCCTTCCTCATGTGTTTTTTGCTTATTTTGGTTACCAAATCTAATCATGTCACTGTTTATTGACTGCATTGTATTGACTATTAATTGATATTACTGCGTCAATAAATGTTGTTATATTTCAAAGAGAATTGTTTTGTTTTGTTTTGCGTACACCTGCGTCAAAGGCTAGCAGGGAGTTCTCTTTTCAATGTTGACATCTCCGGACAATAATTTCTTAAGAGAACAATCTAATATTGAGACTGTTATACTTTCTGGTTATTAGTTCCTGATTCCAGGGTGGTGCCCCGGTGATATTAATCCTTATTAATATTCTGTTGATTTTGATAATTGATAATTATCTTTGATGATTGTTGAATTTGAAGGATCAATAATATAGTGTTAATTCAAATCAATGATCTATTGATATTAATAATGATTATCTTTGATAATAATTCATATTTTATTGAATTCGATAAATTGTGGTTATTTTTGCTGATTGTTGATTTAAAGGCTTATAAAGCTAACATTGATTCTAATCAATGTTCTATTGATTTTAACAATTGCTAATTATCTTTGGTAATTATTGATTATTTCTAATTACCAAACTTGCTCCTGAACGTAGCACACAATCTAAATTGGTTCCCCGTGTGATGCACCCTACAACATCGAGTGAATGACATAGGGAACGTCCTGGTTACTTCCGTAAACTCCATTCCCTGATGGAGGGAATGAGACGTTGTGTCCCTCCTGCCACAATGCTGAACACCCCGCTGAAATGGCTGGGAACTTACTCTCAGCTCCTCAGCACAAAACCTGAATAAGCGGAACACTCATCAGCTCCTTTATTCCCCTATGTCTGGGGGAGTGGCATGCAAATACCACTCGGCAATTCCCATTTCCTTTTATCAAAGATCAGAGGTGTCTCGGGCTCCCAAGAGTGACCCCTAGTGTCACTTCAACGACACAAATCTCGTTCCCCCTATCAGGGAATGGAGGTTACGGAATAACCAGGATGTTTATGTCTCTGGTTGCTGCTACATGGGGTGTATGCATCCCACAGAAGTATCTTCAGTGTTTGTAATAGAAACATGCTGTTTGTTTTTTATTTGTATTAGGAAATGGCTACATGTTTGTTGCTTTATATTCTCATCCAGGTAATAGCAACATGCTTGTTGCCTTAAACGCAGTTGATGCTTCTGCTAACGCTGGCATGAGCAGGGTTGGGAGGGTTACTTTTTAAATGTATTCCATTACAGATTACAGAATGCATGCTGTAAAATGTCATTTGTAACATATTCCTTTAGCACTTCTTCAGCACTTGTAGATTCATTCATTAAATACATTCTCTGAAAAAACTAAATATTTTATGCAGTGTTGTTTCTAAAACAAGATTTTTAGATATTTTTACAGGAAAACAATACAAACATTATTATCAAGAATACGATTTTTGCCCTAATATAAACAAATATGATCATGCCTGTTAACGTGCATTTAAAATGGCTAGAAATAGCATTTTAGCTTAGCATAAAGCTGACAATTTACACAAGGTTTATTTCTATTTGATCTGCAACAAACTTACTTCAAACTTACTTCTCTGTCATACTAATGTGTTTCACTGCTGTTCAAATGCACTTTGGATCGCATCATTTATATGTATAAATGTTTTCCATCTGAAAGGACTAAATATTAAATGAAACAAATGACAACAAAATGCAAAGCAATCTCTTCAGTAATCAAAATACTTTTTGAATGTAAATGTATTCTAATTACCAGTTATTTAAATTGTAACTGTAGTGGACTACAGTTACTAATATTTTGTATTTACATTTAAGCATTTGGCAGACGCTTTTATCCAAAGTGAATTACAGTGCACTTAATACAGGGTCAATCCCCATGGAACAACCTGGAGTAAAGTGCCTTGCTCAAGGACACAATGCTGGTGGTGGGGATCGAACCTGCAACCTTCTGATTAACAGTTATGTGCTTTAGCCCACTACGCCACCACCACTTCCACTATTTTAATTTTATCTCTCAACATTTCAGCAGTCGGCATTTGTAGCTATAGATTCAGCAATTGAAATGCAATTCAACATCAAGATTCTTTTTTTTGTTTTGTTTGGATTCAGTTAAGCAAACTTCATTTGTTTGTTGGGGGGATATTTGGCATATGGATTTGTTTAAGGCAGGGTTATTTGCTGCTCTTCCTACTCCTTTCATGCATGGTTGCATGGATGGCCGTGAGGTTTGCCCAGAAAAGAACCATACCGCAAACAACAACAGATGCTTTTAAAAAGTATTTATTCAGTATTCAAATTAGACTTCATTTGACAGATGAGTCTGTGAAGCCAAGATTACTACTAAACCTTATGAATGAAAATGTACATGGAAGTTCTGATTGGATGGCCGCATACTTGAATCTGTTTGCAGTTTCAGTTGTGCGTGTCTTAGAAATCTAAGCTTGTTTAAAAATTATTCACACGTAAGGATTTATAAACCAACCTGAGTGCGATGTTTAATTCCTGAACAAAGAAGTGATGATTTATAGTGGAGCTCGACTGTAAGTTTATATCACCATTAAGGTAATTATCTGGTTAATCCTTTATTCCAAAAATGTTTAAATGCTCTATAGAGATTTAAATACTTCATAGAGTGTAAATCTATTCAGAATATTCCTTGCAAACAAAGATGACACATGCACATTTTTTTCCGCTTTTCATTTCTAGAAATATACATAAGCTCAATTTTGCAATTTATTGCACTGCATTTCACAAATTCTGCACATGTAATTTAACTAATTAATCATGTCCTCAACAAAAGTATTTGAACACAAGATAAGCCTTGAGTGTATCATAAAACTTTCTGATAGATATTTATGTTGCTTTCAGTTTGTAGGCATTATTTATTCTAATTTCTTTTAATATTCATATTTGTATTTAATATTTGCTGCAAAATGTGTGATTGACATTTTACAATTGCTTGGCACCTTGTGCCTCCAGAATAACATTGTTACCTGAACACTGCACAGACATAAACGAAAATATTGTTTCAGCAGATATTAATTTCCGAAATATCAGGAGAAACCACAGATAACAACATATTCCACAGTTTATGTAGCCTACATATTCAGATTCATCTGGTGATAAAAAAATAAAGAATATATAAATAATTAAATTAAATAATAATAACAATAATTATTATTATCATTATATTAATAATAATAAATTATTACATTAAATTATTATTATTATTATTATTATTATATTTAATTAGGCCTATTCAAGGCGCATTTTATATGCAGAATCTAAAGCATAAAAAGTTACATTTTAAAATGAGTTTTGAAATACTTCTGGTTCAAACCCCGCCCACATTCGGCCCTAACCAAATACAGATACAGTTATAGATAATGTTGTCATAGTAACAGATACAGATATAAATAATGGCTTTGCTGTACACCCCTATTAACTTTGTTTCCCCGTCTGTCGCTTAATTCGGCGTTGTTTCGAAGAAGCGACACTAGGGGTCTCTCTTGAGCGCCGAATATGCCTCTGATCTCTGAAAAAAGGCCCATGAGAAGTTGGCAGACAGTATTTGCATACCCCGCCCCCGGATATACGGTATAAAGGCGGGGAAATACGTCTAGTTCATTCAGAAATTTTCTTCGGAGCCGATGGTCGTGTATGCAGTGAGCTACGAGTCACACACCTGTTCCTCTTCCTCTGAGCTGATTCTGCTGTAGGATCTACGGTGCACTTCATCGGCTTTCTCCTTCTCTGGACGGCAGTGGATGGTTCATGTTCTTCCCACGGGATTGAGGACGATGCGGCTGGCAATGTAGGCGATCTGGGGATGGCAGCGGGAACGGTTCCGCCGTGTACGCCCCCTCGGACCACCGCAGTGGTTGCGGTGCTGGGGTTGATGCATATGAGACCACTTCAGCACTGGCTCCAGACTCGATTCCTAAGACGAGCATGGCGGCGCTGCACGCACCGTGTGATGGCCACCCCCGCCTGTCACCAAACATCGAGACCCTGGACAGACCTATGCTTTTCACACAGCCGCGGGCCGTTGGAAAGGGGCCCTGCTGCGCTGGCTCATCAATTGCCTAGAGTTGTTGATTGTATTCTTTGCCCTGCATAGGTTTCTCCCATTAGTTCGGGACAAACACATCTTGATCAGGTCAGACAGCACCACCGCGGTAGCGTACATAAATCGCCAAGGTGGCATATGCTCCCGCCACATGTCACAACTCGCCCGTTGTCTTCTTCTTTGGAGCCTCAAGTCGCTGCGCGCCACTCACATACCAGGCAACCTCAATGTGGTAGTGGACACGCTGTCACGACAACGCTTGCCCAGTGGAGAGTGGAGGCTTCACCTCCAGTCGGTTCAGCTGATTTGGGAACTGTTTGGCAAGGCTCAGGTAGACCTGTTCTCCTCCCGAGAGACCTCCCATTGCCCGCTTTGGTATGCACAAACAGAGGCTCACCTCGGGGCAGACGCACTGGCACACAGCTGGCCCTCGGGGCTGCGCAAGTACGTATTTCCTCCAGTGAGCCTTCTTGCACAGGTGCTGTGCAAGGTCAGGGAGGACGAGGTACAAGTCACCCTAGTGACTCCCTACTGGCCCACCCGGGCTTGGTTCTTGTACCTGCCCGCTCCTGTGTTAACAGTACACGTACACGGCTCAGCGCATGGCGTGATTTAAATTGGACCCCTAGTGTCACTTCTTCGACACATCGTCGAAGTGAACGACAGACGGGTATGCTCATGACACTGACAAAAGTTTGTTATCCTAATAAAAGTCCACATTGATTCCTGCCTGCACTCTGTATTTATTGCTATCATCATTGAGGACATTTTTGCATGCAGAGCATGGCTAATCTTATAAGATTTTAGCTAATCTGTTATGATACAAATATTACCCTGAAAAAAGTAGCCTCAGTAGTGATACTCAGTAGTGAAATTTAAATGGAATACTTGTACTTTTACTTAATTACATTTTCAAAGAATAAATTAGTACTTTTTACTCCTTACAATTTTATTTAAACTTGAAAAGTACTCATTACAATTTTGCAGATTATTTTCTTTTGTCTTACTGGACTGAAGCTGCCCTTTTACTGTATCCAACAAATTACAGATTAACAAACGGCAGAGTGTTGCATGACAGCTGTGTGTAGTTCTGACTATCTGCAAAGGCAGAATTTCCGATCTGATGTAAATATTTGTTCGACTAGACTGTGTGTGACTGCCCGACTCGGAAATTGCTGTTAAACACAATAGGCCACATAAAAATCAGTTTGAAAAATGTCATTATTTTAACATGATTCTTTGACCGGATGGCGAATATCACCCTGGTTATCGGAGACAGTGTAAAAGCGAATTACACAATCTCCACTATTGATTTCATTCTAGTGAGAAAAAAATTACTTTTTACTTTTTAATACTTAAGTACAATTTAATGTGAATACTTTTTAATTTCACTCAAGTATATTTTTGACTAGATACTTGGACTTTCAATTGAGTAAAATTTTCTCTCAGTATCCATACATTCACTTAAGTATAATTTCTTAGAACTTTTTACACCCCTGTGTATTTACTTCAGTGGTTTAAGAAGACCATGAAAAAATTAGGAGGAAGTACCATTAATCAGAAAATACTTTTATGAGTGTTTTCTTATTTATACGATGCTTTCACACAGACCTTATTAGCCATTTATTATTAGGTGTATTGCAGGTTTAAGTCCTCTCTCTTTGACCATGCAATGGTGACCATAACCCTTACTTCCTTTAGAAAGAATAACGACCATACAGGTGTTTAAATAACTGAACAGCTATTTCAGCAATCTCTACATAATTACTTGGCCAAAATTGCTTTAGCATCTGAGGTCTTTAAAATAAAAAGCTGCTATAATTGGCTTTTGCTTTAGAATAAAGTTATCTCAAAAATCATTTGATTCTGCCCTCAAAGGCAAAATTAGCCATTAAAGATAATTTTCACTTTCTATTGCTTGAAACAGTGAGCACTAAGCATAAAGCTAGATAGTTTTTTTTAAAGTGATGAAAATCACTTGCGACATTATTATTTTGTTATTTTAGAATTGTGTTCATTTTGGTTGGTTTCATACAACATATTAGAAGTATCTGAAGCATTAGAATTAGAATTAAAACTAATACTTGAGACAAACCTTGCCTGATGTGTTAGCTTTCAACAGTCTGACAGCCCCTTGGCCAATAAAATTAGAGGACCAGAACTGCTGTATAATTATTACTGAATCACTGGAGACACAGTTAGGCAGTGAGTATTAAATTAATAATACAAAATAAATAAATAAATAAATAAAACCGAGTAAAACATTGGAGATGCAATAGCTCTTGATGCCTAATTTTGAGGTGAACATCTGAATAGCTTTACATGCAGACAAAGCTGTTTCTCAATATAAAATGGTATCTCATTTAATATACAGAACAGACAGCTTTGTGCCACTAGCTAGGATCCTGTGGTGTCAGAGTGAACAAAAATATTTATTAAAGGACTTAAGGTAGCTTGCCTCTGTCTCCCAACTGCATATATCCTTGTATTATGTCAAGGATGTGTTTTATTGCCTGAATGCATTTAAATGTAAATCTGATATTCCGTAAAGCTTTAGTCAGAGTGAGAAGTATGTGTTGTCTATCAAAGGACACCTACGTCTAAGGATCATGCTGCATGAAATTTAGTTCAAGGTACTCATCGCAATATCAGTTTATGTTTTTTTCTGTAGTTTTTGCTACAGATATGCCACGAGCTAAATCATCTGGAAACCTTTTATTTAAATTTGAGCAGCCAAAATGGCTTTACTTTTCTGAAATGACAACAAAGCAGTCATTTTAGCAGAGTACATTCATTTTAGAAGAGTAAAACTGTTTCATAAGAAAATAAAGAAAATTGTAGGCTATATTTAAGACATATTTTCAATACAATGCAATATGTAAACAATACTGATAAACAAGAACTATAGTGTTAAAAAACATTATATGAAAGGTTCTATTAATACAGTGATTCACAGTTAAATACAATTTTAAATAGTAAAACTGAACAAAATGTAGTAGCATAATCATAGGAAAATGACAAGCTTATAACACATTAAACAACATACATGGTCTTGCTAAACCACTCACTCAAATTTCATCTCTGAATTGCCCAGCATGTGGCTACAGTGCAATCAGGACATGTACAGCTTTGATGGAAAAAGAGAAAATGACCTTTACATTCATACAGAGAGTAGTTTCCTGTAATGGCAACTGAATATGTATCATTCTATGGGAAGGCCCTTTTCAATATTATCTTCACAAGCCTTGTAGACAGATGATTGTTGGCTATCCTTTGCATTGCCTGTCACTGACCCCAGCTTTTCAACTTGATGAATTATTAAAAAAATCATAGAAGTAAACAAAATGATAAAACAAGGGGAAGGACCTTGGCTGGTGGCAGATGCGTGGTTGGCTCTGTAGGTTATTTAAACATGCAGACATATATATGCATGAATATTAAACCACATCTATGCTATATCTACCCCAGAGATAGGAAGACCTATCATCTTATTTGCCACACGTTTTAACTTTTTATCCCAATGATGGATATATTATTGTGGAGCTAGATCTTCATAGGAAAAATGAAATGTGGGTGTGAGTTTAAGATCTGTGCAACACTGTCTGTGAATACAAAGAAGACAGACTCTTCTAGTACCTCTTTTCCATATAAATGTTGTAATGCAATTTAGGAGATTGTTTTTACTTATGTATTTATTTTTCAAAACAATAGAATTTGGGAGTTGTCTATTACAGAAAACCATGTGAGAAAATCAGATACTTGCATTTATGATTGCAGTTAAGTTTAAATATTATTGCATTTTTATCAGACCAATATATTGTATTACTCATGAAACGTGTTTTCGAAATCTTTTTTAAATTACAGTTAGCAATATTGCAATAAATTATGAATAATGATCACATTATGAGCACTTGTTATGCACCACCTGATGATGCAATTAGGCATGATTGTATGCAGGCCTATTAATTAATTTATTTATAAATTTTGAGAAAAGAATTACCATTTAAGATACATGGGCCATCACTGTTTTTTTTTTGTTTTTTTTTATAATTATTTTTATCTCTATTTAAAATGTATAAATTGTCTTAGGTACATAATTGTACTCTGAGGACCTATTATGTACCTTCAAAGGTATATTCATGGCCACGTTCACACAGCAGTTGTAAATAAAGTTGTCAGTCTTGTTGTTTAATATGATTGTGAGCCGCGCAACAAATGCTGCACACTGCACCCGGTCAAAAAACATTCAAAGCTGCTGTCGGTTAATTATGATCTGATGAATGAACGCGCCACTATTGTGATAAGACATGCCAGTGTTATGGACGTCACCATCTTTAATATTTATTTCAGTCAATATTGAGTCACAATATAGAGCTGTTAGAATATGGTTGTTCCCTTTTGTCACTCACTCAATGTTGTGTCGGTGAAGTGACACTAGGGGTCTCTTGAGAGCCTCAGTTGCCTCTGAGTTCTGAGAAAAGGCCAATGAGAAATGGTGAAGAGAATTTGCATGTCCCTCTGCTGGACATACGGGTATAAAAGGAGGGAATCTTGCATCTATTTAGTGCGATTTTTTTCTTCGGAGCCAAGCGGTTGCATGTCCAGCGAGCTGGTGTTCACGACTGGTCCACTTAAACCTCTACAGAGCTTTTGCTGTTGGACCTTACGACTCTTTACAAGCAGCTTTCTCTTCTCTGCATGGCCATGCAGTCTACGCCCCTGGGCGCTTCGACAGTGCTTCTAAAAGAGCATAAAATCCTCTAAACGAGTATACATTTTTCTAAAAGAGTAACACATTTGGCATTGAACGTCTTTTTAAAGACATGTCTTTTTGAAGATGCCTTTCCGCTTGTGTGTATTTCCTGAATGCGGCAGATATCTCTCCGCATCTGACGGTCATAGGTGCTGCCTCATATGTCTGGGTCACGATCGCATTGAGGCAGCGTTTGTGGTTGGTTCTTCTTCTCACTGCGAGAACTTGACCATGGCAACATTGAAGTGGCGGCTTTCCTTTCTGAAAGGAAATGGCTGGATGATGACATCGCTGATGCATCGGAGAGCATCACGGCATCTGGTGCTGAGGACTCGACTGGGCTGCCACCTTCGGGTCGGCCCGCCCAGATTGAGGCTGACGTGGTGCTGGACTGGAACCCTCCTTCCTCGCAGCTAGATGATTGGTTCCTCGGGTCAGGGAGCCAATCCCCTTTCTTTCTGGACGTGAATGACGAGCTGACAAACTCGTGGAGGGCATGTTTTACTGCTCGAATCCGATCTCTTCACTCATCTGCTCTCACTACCCTCATGGGCGGGGCGGCCCGTGGTTACATGGAGGTCCCCCTGGTGGACAAAGCGGTTGCGATGCACCTGTGCCCACAGAACGCGGACAGCTGGCGGGATTGTCCAACACTCCCCTCCAAGGCATGCAGAACGACATCGTCCCTGACGGCGAAAGCCTATGGTGTCACTAGACTTACTGCTTCACCTTGCTTGCGATGGCCCTCCTGCAAGTTCACCAGGCCAAGGTGCTAAAAGATCTGCACTTGGGTAGTCCTGATCTCCACTTGCTGCAAGAGCTGTGCTCAGCAACTGGCCTCGCCCTCCGGGCCACGAAGGTCACAGCACGGGCACTCGGACAGGCGATGACCAACCTCGTGGTCCAGGAACAACATCTGTGGCTGAACATGGTTGAGATGCACGACACCGACAAAGCACGGTTTCTCAATGAGCCCATCTCCGAGCTCGGCCTATTCGGCAACACCATTGAGGACTTTACTGAACTGTACCACAAAGTTCTCGGCGGTAAAGAAGCAGACAGAGGCGATCCAGCATATCATGCCTCTCTGCCGTTCCAACTCGAGCTGACCCCCGTCTGCTCACCGAGGGCGTCTCCCTGCGGCTGCAAGGCAACAGGCAGCTCTGCCTCAACCTGGGCCCAGAATTCGGTGGAGGAATTCCCGAGCAGACCCACTACAGGTACTAATTACTCTGTACTGGAATAGGTACTCCACAGGTATTGGTCATCATGATTACCCCTTATGTTATATTTTCCACAGTACAGTCCCCCTGTCGGCGGACCCGCGTCTCCCTTAGGCAGCTCCCTCTGCCCCCCGTCCTGTGTTTGTATAGCTCCTCCCTCACAAGGTAGGACCTACCACCGCGCCACTTCCAAGTGTGGCTCGTAAGCCCATGTGACATATTTGACACATGTAACCTACCCAGGCTGGGCAGGATGTGGTCTCTTTTCCCACTGAAAAAATAGGAGTCGGAAATGAACACCTTTCCTGATGCATGCTATAGCGTTAGATGGCCCCAGCCACTTCTAACAGCCCTATGGTGAACATAGAAAGAGAAAAGGCAGCGGCTGGCGTGGCCTGCTCTCATGCTTGGCACATTGCTTTGCTCCCACCCCACCCCTCAAGAGAAGAGGGAGGCCGAGAACCTAAAAAGTGTATGATGTTTTTATAGGATGTTGGGGAAAGTTACGTGCAGCCGGGCGCGGGCTGCTCCTTTGGCACGCAACAGCTTGCTTGCACCCACATCAGCAGTTCACATAACATGGTTCAGTGTTGAGGCATTATTGGATAGGGACACCTAGTGTCACTTCACCAACACAACGTCGAGTGAGTGACAGAAAGGGAACATCTAGGTTACTGTCGTAACCCCCATTCCCTGATGGAGGGACCGAGATGTTGTGTCCATCTTGCCACTACACCATACCAACCACTGTAATGGCCAAACCTTATTCTCTGCTCCTCAGTGCAAAACCTGACTAAACAGATGCACGATTCCCTCCTTTTATACCCGTATGTCCAGGGGAGGGACATGCAAATTCTGTTCACCAATTCTCATTGTTTTTTTCTCAAAGCTCAGAGGCAACTGAGGCTCTCAAGAGAGACCCCTAGTGTCACTTCACCGAAACAACATCTCATTCCCTCCATCGAGGAATGGGGGTCATGACAGTAACCTAGACATTCATTCATACAGACAGTATTCAAGCCTCTACTGTAAACTGTTGTATGAAGAGAACATTTCAAGACTCACACTTGTAAGTGAATGCAGTGTGTGGATAATCCCAATCACTGACTGTGTGATCGTTACCTAGGCTAATATGTTTTGGGTTTTTTTCCTCTGGGAACAAGACAGTTGTCTCATTAATGGTTCAAATATGCACCCAAAACTACCTGCAGAGTTGTTTTTTATTTAACTAGCAACGTGTGGACAGCTGCAGTCACAGAGAAGGAGATTGTAAACCAATAACAATAACATATAACCTTCCTGATCATTGCTTCATAAAACCACTCACTATATGACAGCATAGTAAATCAACTCATGGCTGAAATTGCTTTAATGCTCACTAGAAAACCAGGAAGGGTGCAAGTTGTACTCGCAAGTGGATATAACCAATTACATAACCAAAATTATCTTCTAAATATAAATAATTTCCTCCAGATTTAAAAGTTAATTATACAGTAGTAATAAATGTAATCTATTTTTGAGCTGCTTTTTATGGACAGTGAGTCTAGCAGTGTTTGTCCAACTTCTAGAGAATATTTGCAAAATTTAATTCAGAGTGACAATTGAAGAGGAAGCTGGGGTCATTAATGACCGCTCCATGGCAAGTGTCTTGCCAATCTGACCTATCTTAAAAGTATCAAATTATTTTTAAATAATCTCTTGTGGCAATAAAGTTGATACCCAAATTAACTTAACACAGGAAATGTAAAGTATGGTAACATGAAATGTGTTGCAGTTGAGAAAATTTTAATTTGAATGTCTTTAGCCTAGTATGTAAACTTTAGGCCTCAACTGTATGTCAAAAATGCACTGTATGTTACGATTACAGTGTGATAGCCACTCTGCACTGGTCGCGTGTAGATTAGAAGGGGAAAGAGGCTGCTTTCCACAAATCCAGAAAAGCTCTGCCCTTATAAACATGAATGTGGTATAAAACCCTCAAAATAAACTATAACCTGGCACATCTTATCAGCTTGAGGATATCTCCCAGCCTGACCGCTGGAGCTGAGTCTCAGTTCTCCTGGAGAAAGCAATAAATGACACAGTAAATGAGTTTCAATGACAGTGACTGACAGTGTCTTCTCCTAAGAGGCGCTTTGTGCTTTCTCACCTACAGCCCTGTATATACATCCCCATCTTCTCCTCCTCCTTGCTGTCAGATAGGCAAGACACTTGCTATGGAACGGTCATTAATGACCCCAGCTTCCTCTTCAATTGTCACTCTGAATTCAATTTCGCAAATATTCTCTAGAAGTTGGCCAAACACTGCTAGACTCACTGTCAATAAAAAGCAGCCATTGTTTGTTGACTCTGTGACATCATAATGACAACAGAAATAATAATATATATCTTCAATTTTATATTCATATTTATATTGTATTTAGGGGCCAAGTCCAAAAGGGGCGTAGGCCCCTAATGCTTTTGTAGCTTTTTAATTATTATTATTCCACCATGGGAGTCTATGGCAGCCCTATAAACTGTACATAGGAAAATGCAGAAATTTGACACACTGATAAAGGTGAGCATGAATAGCTCAAAAGGAAATTTGGGACCTCTAGGACAAACTCCATAGCACCACCATGATTTCCTTTGAACATATCTTTTGAATATTTAGATCTAGAGAAAAAAATATTTGTTGTCTGAGTACTCTTCTCCTGAAGATTAAAATGGACCCCTTACATTAAAACAATGCCCATTAAAGTAGTCACCATCTTGGATTATGACATTTATCATGTAAACTTTTCATGCCCTCCAAACTTTGTCCGGTTTGCCCAAACAATGGCTCAAAATAATTTACAGACCGAGCCACAAAGATAGATATCCCCTCATTTAGATTTTTGCAATTGTTGAAAGGTTACGCAACCTCAAATTCAACAATGTTGATGTAAAACAAGTAGTGAGGCTGTATCTCAGGAACGCTTTATCCTATCTAAATTAAACTTGGTATGCTTCATAAGGACCATGATTTGAGGGTGCATGCAAAGTTTGGTGACAGTACCACCTATGGGTAAAAAAAAGTCAAAAACTGCTATTTTTGCATGTAATTTAAGAACCATTTGTCCTATTATTATGAGGTTGGTGTCTATGGATTATTGGGACATACTAAATCCAACAATACCACATATTATGATACTGTCCTTATAGCCTCTCTGCAATTTAAAATTTTCATATAAAGTTATATATCTTTTAAAGGTTTTGTTGAATTTAAATAAAAATTAGCATTACATGCAACATGCAAAAAAATACCAAAACACTACATGGTAAAGCAAAAAAGCTAACTTTTTAAAGTTTCAAAGGAAGTTAAGTAACTCTTTATCTATCTATCTATCTATCTATCTATCTATCTATCTATCTATCTATCTATCTATCTATCTATCTATATATATATATATATATATATATATATATATATATATATATTATCTGAAGTGTTGGGAATTGAAAAATAAAAGAACGTAATAACACTGTCTCTTCTCAGAAACTTGAATTATTTACTCTGTCTCTTGTCATCTAACTGTTTGGTCTTTTTGTCTGAAAAATACAACAACTGCCAAGGAATGCTGCTCACTTAAGGGACACGAGGTACAAATCTGTACTTCAAGTTGCTAACACAATACATTTTATCTGAATGGGGTTAAGCCAATTCATGATGAATGATGTGCTATGCTAATATTAATTTTATTGCTGAGAAAAAGGGAAAAAACTGATAGTCTAACTGATAGCATATTAATTGAGTATTGTGTGTATTTAAAGATATATACAATTAAGAAACTAAAGAAAGTGCAGGCTGTTTAGTTAATCAAGGCCTGGCAAAAAGACAATGTTCATTCTATAGTCAGAGATAGGCATAGAAAATAATAATAAATTATTTATAAATCCACAGACTAACAAGATTTGAAAGATTTTGAACCATGCCTTTCAAACAAGACCTATAATAGGTGCAGGTGCTGATGTTATCTTTGAGATAAGGAGTTTTTTAAATTATATGCATGGCTTTGCAAATTCAGAAATACCAACACACTCTCGTGGCAAAATCATCAGGATTCGTACGACTTTTCTAAATATGGCTAATTCATATGATATCGTGCGACTGCACTCGTTTCAACCCCTACAACATTCACTAAAGCCAATGACGTCGCTGGACATCGTTTCCATCTAATACGGGACAATTGCTTGATTCTGTCACACACAATAGCTTCCTATCATGTTTACACACTCTACTGATTGGTTAAGTTCAGATAAGGGGTTTGGGATTAATATTTATAAGTATGTCCTTAATGCCTCATGCGCGGAACTCGTTCTTACTTCCGCATTAGACATATGCATGTGATGAAGTCGATTGAGTTTATACCATATGAAATAGCCAACTCGTAAATTATGTATGGATTACACCTCAAATACAGTAACAACCCTACAAAAAGTCTGAAAAGGTGGCAGTATATGCACAGTAAAGGCATGAAGTGCTTAGAGCCCACCTGAGAAACAGCCACAATAGCTTTCATTTATTTATAATGCAGGGTTCTGGAGTGGATGGCCATATATGCCTAAATAACTAATGCTGATTTTACTCAACATGATTTTAAGCCTGATTTTCGCTCACCGACAGTTTTGTGGAGGTCGCTGACAAAAGCCTGAAATCGTGGGCAAATCGGAGCTCGCTCCCGTGAGCAACGATCGCAATGTATGAACTATCAAAGACGCGGTTTGAGAGAATTGCCGACGCGTTGCCAATGTCAGCAAGATATTTAGAATGTTAAATATCTGGACCAGTCGGCGATTCCAAATCACGCAACATGAAATATGTTTTGACTGAATACAACAGCAGCTTTGACCTACAGCCAATGAGAGAGCAAGAAACGGGGCACGGGGAGTTTCAGTGATGTACCTGAAGTCACACTGGACTGAAGCAATTGAGGAAAAATGAGTGGAACATTGGCAGGAGCACCAGACTTGATGTTTCATCTGAACTGTACCACAACTGGGTGGAGAAAGAGAAGAGTTGGAGAGAAATTGCCAATTCTCTTGGACAGTCAGGTTAACAAATAGATAGATTTTTCAGTATGAGATACTTTTTCATATTGTAACCAATAAAATATATGATGCCTTTAGGCAATTAAGAACATAAACATCATATTCTGAAATGCATAACATATGATCATGCATTTGTTTTCGTATCTCGTATCACTTCTCGCGTGTACTCTGTTGGGAAACGTAATTTGGAGTCCAGGCAGAATCGTCGGGGATTCGTCAATAGTGAAATGTCTTGTAATGTGTTCACCCATGTCGCCGATTCCTTGTGTAATTTGAAAATGCTACAACTTATATGACAAGACAGACAGTTGTGTAATATGAATAGTACCACGTTCTGATGTCTTTGAAAGTAGTGTAGTGTGTAGGAGGCATAAGAATGGATAGTGAGAGCTTAAAAAGCCATTTACTCTTCTTGGTTTGCATCTTGGAGAGGCTGAGTCATAGGGGCCATTGCTTTTGGTCAGATGCACACAGATGTGTCAGAGATAGAAAGATTGAGAGAGGCTGAGGCAGGGAAAAAAGTGATATCACATCTTATATTGCATGGATGACAGCAAGGGAGAAAGGTTGAAATTGCATTTCAATGAAGAGTACCTGTTAATGGCACAGCCTATGCTCCATGTGGACTTAAATTTGGATGAAAGTAAATAAAGAAAAAATACATGCAGAAATTAACACACACACAGAGAAAGTCCCTGGCAGTCTGTTGGATCTCTTCCCCAAGAGAGAAAAAAAGCATTTATTGCCCCAGTTCTTCTCCTCCTGGTTCACTTTGATTTTGAAAAACAAACCCAAACAACAGCGTGTGCACTGGTCTGTAAGGGTCCCAATTTGTTGCTCTAGTTTGATCAAATAGGAGCAGAACACTGTGGGGACTATAGGGTGGAATTCTGAATGGATTTGACAGCACTGTGCCACCGTGTAACCCTGAATCTTATTATAACACGGTTCAGCCTTGAAAGTACGTTGAGGTATCACTGTACAAGTAGCTCTTGACAGTATCAAGGTGTGTTTGTGTGGATGGCGAACTATTGAACAATACTGTGTAAACAGGCTCAGGAGAGAGATTGCATTTCCCCACTGGTTCTAAACCTCGCATAATGAGAGAAGATTCATTAGAGTTAATTATAATACAGCATGATATGCCTTTGTTTGATCACATATACTGAAAGCATTTTGATATTGAGATGTTGTTTTGATTCCTGTGTCATTTGGCTTCATTAAAATGGGAAACAACTGTGAGGCATGAAATTACTGAATGAATGTTTGTTATTTGTGTAATTATATGTGGAATCCCAATATGCAAATTAGGAAGCAGGAAATGATTTTTATTATTGTGCCAACGCTTTTTGTATTTTAATAGATTTTTCTCTGCGTGAGTGGACATCATCAGTGCCAGTTTCAGTGCCAGTCTCTCCCGCACACACAAACACACACATATCATTTACACTGGCATTCTGATATATTGGAGAGAACTGGAGCACAGAGAGGGAAAATAATCTGGAGCTTCCCTTTCATGGCCTATAACATACTTTTTAAAGAGGGAAGACAGAGTCAAAATATATTTAAGTTTTTATTGTAGCCCTGTATGTGTAACTTCATACGGGTACCATCTTGCTACATATCTAAGCGAGTTTGATGAACTATGATGCTTTTTTATGAACTACTAGCGCCATTGCTTCATTGAGTAAACAAACACTGCCCTCTTGTGGTCAACACAGTTAACAGAGTGATGGCCATATATATTTTTTTATAAGGGTGTGTGGAATGATCTTTGGGTGCGCCACAAACATTTATAATTGTACAATTTTTAAAAATCTAATTGATGTCAAATATTGCAGTATTTATTGATAACTTTTAATTAGGCTACTGACAATTAGCAGCTGCAGTTATCGCTAATTTCACCTTGCAATGATAACTGTCGTCAATCGCTCCGCCTCAACAGTCAAGAAGTAGCGCACGGTCACTCAATCACAAAGGATCATCCATCTCACTTAAACAAGATAAGTAGCAACCGTTCTTACTTTAAACTAAAATATCTAAATGTTGGCACAGTGTGCTTAACAAATGACGAAGATTCTTGAATTTGTTTTGATGGTCAAAGGAACCACAGGTAAAGCCGTGGATGACTATATAACCATGGTTTGATCAATGTAACTAGTTTCTATGAAGCAAACTATTATATTTGTTTATTTAAAAAAAAATAGGCCAAGTCTAAATGCATTTAGAAACTATAAATGGAACTCTGAAGTGTGACCGATGACTGATTTGCACTGTTGTTTATTTACCTTGTAAGGAAAGGCAATATGCAGAGCCTAAAGCCGTTTAGCCGAGACAGAGCACTTGTATTAAAATAAATGGGAGAAATTAAAACACCCAATATGGCAGATGTAGAAAAGGAAGTCCTGCCTTACAGGTAAAAGAGCCAATCCACTTTTAGATATATAAAAATTGCTTGTCAGTCAACTCAAGAACCAGCATTTGCATTAGCTGGACCAGTCCGAAGAATTAATCACAACAGTAAAGTAGTTCCGGAAGTAAAAATCCCCTTAACTTTTTTTACATAGACAAATCAATTTCCAATGATAACTTATAAACATTTAAAGGCAGCCCTACCATGATTTCCAAAGTTGTTCATTGATGGAGTATGCTTCTGTTGACGCCATCAGTCCGAATTATCAACTTCATTGTTTATAAATCAAGTTTGATGGCGGAATTCCTGGTGAATAGATACAGTACCCATGCCATGTTAACTGCAGCCAAAGAAGCCCGCAAAATGTGCCTCCGATGCACTGCAAATGATGCAATCTAGTCGGTCTCCCTTCACGCTTATACTACTTATCTATTTGTCATATCAGATTATTTTACTTATTAAATATACTGTTTCTATACTTCTAACAAACAACTTAAAATCAACAGTGTTATGTATTCCCATTGTTTTTATTTTGACTGCATCGTTTGCAGTGCTCCATGGAATTGTAGTTTGTGCCCTTATGAAAGACGGTAAGTGCACAGTCTTGTACCTTTTTGTCTGATTTCAAATACTTTTTTGCCTCAAAACAAAGTTTGTAATTTTGAGATTCGATTTGCAGCTGGTTGGTTTGGTTCATGGCTTACAGCTCTTATGGAGGATTTTATGAAAAGCCTATGCAAAAAATGAATGGGGAAAAATGCTTCCAGAACCAAGATGGCTGACTTTTGCACTCTAGATGAAATTACTCTGTCACACCACAGGAAACCAGGCTTCCAGGTTCTTTCGAGAAGCAGATTTCTAAGGTGGAAATGGGCAGCGCTGCAGTTTTAAGCTTTATAGAATGTAATCATGTATTTTAATGTTAATAAAAGTTATTATAATGGAATATCTTTGGTTTACAGTGAAGTATGTGGGTTCTTTTCTGAAATATCTGCAAAATAAGTTTAAACTTGGTTGAGCCTGTATGGTTATGTTGGACATGTAACAGGTTGATGAATACACATCCTCACAAGTCTAACTCCCTTCTAAATCCTAGGAATTTGTGTACTTAAAAAATATCAGACATGCAGTATGCATCTTATCTGCTTAAATGATTAACCCACATACAATGAATAATATTTTAATTCAATATGATCATATTCCATGTAAAAACTTAACAGCCATTTCAATTGAACAATGTTATATACTGCATTCAAAATATGTGCAAAGACATAATTTTAGCAGTATAGCATTATTTGTATTTCTTCTTTAACAAACAGAAGTCCATGTGCTGCGGTGGTGGAGATGGGATCTGTATCTCTTGGTACATTGTATATGGTGGTCTTGGTCATATAAGATCATCGTTAGATAATATCTGACCTCATATCTGTCACAGTGACCGCACTATGGAAATAAATAACAGCCATTTGCAATCAGATTGTGTGATTTTCTTCAATAAAAGTTAATATTCACCAACAGCTGCTGCGGGTCAATTGTGTCTAATAGAGCAGACATGATAACAATGAAGGTGACCCATGAATTATAATTTGTCAACTCCTTATTGTTTCTGATACAGCAGTCTGGTGGAAATTTATAGAAGCCTTTATCTCCAATAATCTGCGGGAATCAGGGTGTTTCAACCCCACAAACAGTACTTTTTGGACAGTTTCAGCACAATTTGAGCGAAGAGCCCATAGCCAGCAGTTCTTTTCTGGGCAACCAAAAGAACCCAGAAGGAGCGGAGCATTTGTTTGTAAACTGTAGTCATCTGTAGCGTTTTTAGCGTGACAGAAGTTAAAGCACAATTTATGAGCGTCACATTTTACTGCTGATTTGAAATGTTCTTTGGTCGTAATCTTGACTCCCTGTTTTGAAATATTTAGATTTTTCCATTCAAGTAGATATGAGCTTTTATGCTGCTGGTATCAATAGACTGTGGCTGCAGCAGAGCTTCCCAAGATGGCTGCCAAGTGGACTGATTTGCCTTGAATGACTTTGGCATAATGCAAGGATAGCATCAAAGTGATGCTTCAGTCATACTTTTGACTACATCAGTGGTTAACCTTTTTGACTCAAAGACCCCCTTAAGACATTACTCCCGTCACCTTCCCTGGAGCCCAGTCCTGTCAAACATACAGTTTGCTGTATGATAAATGTAGGTTAACCACAAAGAGGTTCTCTGAAATCATGCCCATTTAAAATATGATATTTAAATATATAAAGACACCTTGGATATGAATATCCACAAGGATTTATTTCGCTTATAAAACAGGTTTCTTTTACGTGGTTCATGAAAGTTATGTCCATTGCATACAGTGCATCCAGAAAGTATTCACAGCGCTTCACTTTTTCCACATTTTGTTACAGCCTTATTCCAAATGGATTCAATTCATTATTTTCCTCAATTCTACAAACAATACCCCATAATGACAACATGACAAGTTTGTTTGAAATTTTTGCAAATTTATAAAAAAAATAAAAACCCACACCATGTACATAAGTATTCACAGCCTTTGCTCAATACTTAATGCTATAAGATTGGCACACCTAATTTTGGGCAGTTTCTCCCATTCATCTCTGCAGGACCTCTCAAGCTCCATCAAGTTGGATGGAGCATCGGTGCACAGCCATTTTCAGATCTCTTCAGAGATGTTCAATCGGGTTCAAGCCTGGGCTCTGGCAGGGCCACTCAAGGACAGTCATAGAGTTGTCCCTTAGTCACTCCTTTGGTATCTTGGCTGTGTGCTTAGGGTTGTTGTCCTGTTGGAAGATGAACCTTTGACCCAGTTTGAAGTCCAGAGCGCTCTGGAGCAGGTTTTCATCAAGGATGTCTGTGTACATTGCTGCATTCATCTTTCCCTCGATCCTGACTAGTCTCCCAGTTCCTGCTGCTGAAAATCTTCTGTCTACAGAAGTTTTCTGGTCTACAGACAATTCCTTGGACTTCATGGCTTGGTTTGTGCTCTGACTTGCACTGTTAACTGTGGGGCCTTTTATATAGACAGGTGTGTGCCTTTCCAAATCATATCCAATCAACTGACTTTACCACAGGTGGACTCCAGTCAAGTTGTAGAAACATCTCAAGGATGATCAGTGGAAACAGGATGCACCTGAACTCAATTTTGACTGTCATGGCAAAGGCTGCACTGTAAAAATTTTTGTTGTGAATTTACAGTAAATAATTGGATAAATTTTGCATGACTTTCACAGTAAGGATTACAGCAATATACTGTGAAATATACTCACAGCAATTTACTGTAATTTTATATCTGTGATATTACAATGCATTGTTGTAAAAGCACAACTGTATACTGTAACTTCACAGCTTTAATGACAAAGCAATTACTGTGATATTACAGTACATTACTGGGGAATTACAATCTTTTGCTTTACATCATTACAACAAGGCCCTGTACTTTTACAGTGTGTACTGTGAATGTAATGTACAAGTTGACAATAATTTACTGTGAATTTACAATGTATACTGTGAAAGTCATGCTAAATTTGTCCAGTAACTTACTGTAAAAGTAATGCAGATAAAGCTTCCATTTACTGTGAATTTACAATCATTGTACAATTAACCCCCTCCCCCAACAAACAACTCTGAGGTAAAGTCAATGTTAGCCCAATGGCATATTTATTAACAAAAATATTTTTCAATGTACAGCAGATGCCAAGAACTTCAACTTTCTAGTCATAAAAGCCATCTTAAAATGAAGAGAAATTGTGCAAACTTGCAATTCAACTACCTGTCTCATAATTCAACTAGCGGTCACATTAACAGTAATGGACAGTATGGGAATGAGGCCTTCATGGTAAGATAAGTGCAAGGTAGAGAGCGATGAAGGAATGTCGTAAAGGGTCAGGCGCTCCTCTCAGTCTCAAACATTGAGTCCACACACAACAGCATTGTGTAAAAATCTTTTAGTGCAAAGTTGTCTTGAAAAATTACAAAAAGAACAAGGCTACTCAAAACTGAGCCTGACAACTACAGCTGCAAAAAAAAAACTATGATGCCCACTCAAAGTCGATAAGTTTCCTCAAAAGGGTGCTCACATGAGGGTTCATTGTTGTCCGCTTCTTGGTCTTTGAGCCTCTTTCAGGATTGATGCCCAGGAAGCACCTGTTAATAAGCAAAGATAGTTTCAGGTTAGGTTTGCATGAGGCAAAGTGGTTGATTTTCTACTATGAGAGTATGAAGTATGACAAACACATACTTTTCAATTAAGGGCCTGAGAGCATTTTGTTCTGCTTTTAAAGAAAATTTCATCTACTTCTTTCAATACATTCGCATTTCGCAATAGACGTTTCGAAATCATCATCACATAGCCTGCCCCAAAATAAATAACTGTGATTGGACCGGCAGGTATTTGTCAGCATAACGTGTAGAAAACCAGACTGATCTGCAGAGCGAAATTGAATGAGTTCGCGAGATCAGAATGGTCTCACCAGGCTAGCCTCAGGTACCTCGTTTGTCAGCATTTTAGACCTCAAGACAATCATTGAGTTGGAAGCCTGTACTATAATGTGAATTACAAGATTAAATTGTGATCTTTATAAAATACCTTTGAATGAACTCCAGCGTTGACGATCCAGCGGCAGGATACTCAAGGTTGAAGACGTAATAGCTGCTGAAGAAAGCAGCTACTCCGTGTAAAAAGAAAGGGTGTGGGCCCATCACGACATGTCCCTCGATGGATATAAGCCATCCAGAGGGCTTCATCATGTCACCTTAAATGAACAGATACAACATTATGTGTTATGAGTACTTTGCGATCTGCTTAAGATACAAAGGGCTATACAAATATAATTCTTATTATTTATTGTGGTCATGTAGATTTCTAGAATGAAAGCAAAATAATGAGTTAGAAATGTCGATACTAGATCAAAGTAACATTACCTTGAATGATCAAGCAGGGGGTGCTGGGGAGTTCTGCAGTATTGACGCCCACAGCAGTGGCACATGGCTGTAACATTTAACACACAATAGCATGGATTTAGGATAAAGGATAAATATTGTTCATTGGTCAGAGGTAAGAAATCATGCAAGGTAAATGTTGATAATGTAATCACTCATTTTGCATTTTAAATATTTGAATAAAAAAATCTTACATCAACTTCAAGCATCAAACTCTCTTTCGGCTCTTTGAAGTACAACATTAGGAGCAGCAGCTGATGTGTCAGGTGGTAGAGCTGATGTGTCAGGCGGTATAGGCCCAGCAGCCTGCAGGTAGGACCTATGCTGCCTATACATATGAATTTGCAGTCCCGTGTGTTTTCTGTACCTCCGTGAGCAGTCAGGCACCCCACACTGGTAGTGATAATTGGTGGCATTGCTATGCAGTTTTGTGTGCTGAACATAGTTACACACATTCTCAGACACATGCTCACAGCCAAGGAATTTACAGTTGAACATTGTTGTGCATGTTAACTAGTCACCTACCTAATCTATCTCTCCTCACTCTTAGCCTGACACTGAACAGGATGGTTAGCCTGCCTGTCACTGAAAAGTTTGATTAGCCTTGCCCTCTGATGACCTGGAAAGAAAAGAAAAAGGAGAAATTACACAAAGGCAACCAACAATAAGAATTTCAGTTTTGAATGCAGATTATGATCATTGTAATTTAATTTTAGCCGTATGTCAAAAATGACAGTGGTGTATGTGTGTGTATATATATATATATATATATATATATATATATATATATATATATATATATATATATATATAGTGTTTTTTTTCTGTAGCACTTTGAGATTGCTCACTCAATGTAAAGTGCATTTACAATTTTTATTCATTCATATCAGGACAAGTGGGAACCCTAGTGTTAAAACCCTCCCGTTGTCGAACACGACATGAGACTAACTTACTCCAGTTAGCTCAGTCATGTTGTAACTAGGATATCTGCTGGAAAAATATTTTTTCATGGACCGTTTGAATCACATCTTTATCCCGCTCCCGCCGAAAATGCTCTAAAGCTGAAAATGCATCTGAAATTCTCAATTCGCTTTTTATATATTCTATACATTCAACTTTTGTACAGCAAGTCAACAAATCAGTACTAAATAAACAGAATTACACCTCAAATATCGAACACTCAAACTTCGCGCCATTATAGGCCATGACCAACGTACTTAAAATGGAGTCCTAAGCTCGCGCATTTCCGAACTAACCATTTCAACCGTTTTTTAAACACACAATCAATATAATACGCGTCTGCATCCTCTTAAACATATTATAACAAAGTATTTAAACTAATTATACTTCATACCTGAAAAGGGGAAGATGATTAGTTACAGAAAACTCGCACTCGCTGTTTCTCCACTGCAAGCTTTATGTAGAATGGAGAAATCCCGCGCGCTCCCCCTAGTGTACACGCAGACCAGAACAATCGATCTTCCGACTTATAATGCCAATTAACTGATCACAGTTAAACTTAGAACAGATAAACTTAGAATAACTATAAACTACATATTTATATTTTATAGACTTTTCTACATATTCAAAATAGCGAATATATATATATATATATATATATATATATATATATATATATATATATATATATATACACACATATATACATACATACATACATATAGTGATTTATTGAATACTCACACTCACGCGACGCTCCTGCTTGATGCTCACCCGCTGCTCCTGCTCGCGGTAGACGAACGACTGATGTGACAGACGCAGACGTCACGTTCATTGAGACGAGTGCATGTTGCAAAGTTATATTAAAAAGCCGACCCGAACGCACGGCTGTGATTAACATGCAAAATTACGCGCCGCTGACGCTTGCGGTGTGAAACGGCCGTTAGACAGTTCAAGTACTCCCGATCCCGCTTCTTTTTTTTTGCCGCCCAAAATTCAAACCGCCCGCTCCCGCGAGATTAGGGACTCAATCCCAATGCAGCCCTCTACACTAAATTATTAAAGTTAAACAGCTAACGGTTATCCCTGCTAATCTATGATAACCTTGACTAATTACAGAAATGTGCACACATAAATAATAATGTTTGTCCCATCATTGGTTTTATAAACTTTACAAACACCTGATTTGTCTAAACGGTGATAGTGACATGAAAAATTGTAGCGAATCTCTCGTCATTCCTAACATTACCACTATTAGCAAATGCTGTGAGAGAACTTTCAACAATTCCGGGCACTTGCTAACAAAATGTGAACTGTGTCATGCGATAAACGTTTATTTGAAAGTAAATATTATTATCATATTAAAATAACATGGGTGTAAGTGCTGCAAACATGCATGCTGCTCACCTTCTCCATTCAGCCCGGAATAGAAGAGGGTCACGACGGAGCCTTCAAATCAAAACAGTTCGGTTATGTCATGTGACTTCCCAGGGCATTTCAATACAATATTTCACTGTAATAATACTGCTTAATGCTGTGAAATCCTTAATTTTTTCACTGTGTTGCTGTGATATTACAAACCTTGTTGTGATATAACAGCAGGTTTTAGATAGCAATATTTTACTGTAAAATAAGAGTTAAATGCTGTAAAATCAAAGGATACTATAGTTTTTACAGGTATTCATTGGGCTATTACAGGGAAACTTAATTACAACAAGTTACTGTAAAATAATACTGTTAATTATTGTGAAATGCTGGTAATTTCTAACAGTGTGTGAATACTTATGTACATGTGATTTTTTTATTCATTTTTTTTATTTTTTTTAATACATTTGCAAATATTTCAAACAAACTTCTTTCACATTGTCATTATTGGGTATTGTTTGTAGAATTTTGAGGGAAAATAATGAATTTAATCCATTCTGGAATAAGGCTGTAACATAACAAAATGTGGAAAAAATGAAGCTCTGTGAATACTTTCCGGATGCATTGTAAAATGCACGCAATCCATGCTTTACAACAGTAGATGGCAGGAAAGCTTTATCTTTGGGATGGATCTTTTTGCTTTATTTATAAATTTAATATTAGGCAACTTTCCTTGAGATATCCTATGTTTGTACATTGTGTATTACTTAAATAAGGTATATCTGGTCATATTTGAATATGTCAGTGACATCAGTCCATGGAGGTAAGGACATGGCAAATCAATTCCAAGCTTTATTTCTAAATACTTTGAGATGGAAGATTCTGTTTTATTCAGCAGTATATGCTTGTTATTATTAACATTTTAAACTAACTGAAGATAAATATAATTATTTGATTTTTTTAAAGTGCAACATGAGTAGACCACGTTGCCCTTGGGATAGTTTAAATTCCGTCACCCACCTTTTTTTGCTCTGGTCATTTAGTACAGCGCCATCTTCCGGACATATTTGATAAAACGTATTGAATATAGTCACGCATAGACAACTTAAATGAATGTATCTTAAATATTTCCATTTAAATAAGAATAAAACAAAATAACCCCCAAATGATGTTTCAAGAAAATATTGATTGAATTGAATATTATTTTAATTACTTTTAGTGTGTACAACATGTATCATACTTTTATTTTTTAATGTGGCGATTTGTCATTTCTCTGAAGAATTTCACCTGGTTAATTTGACACACATACAGCTGCTTTTCTATAGGTCTAAGAATAGAGACGTGATCTTCAGAGCATGTGTAAACACTTGAGCAATGAACAAAACTTCCTTGATTCAGCACTTATCTTGTGATATTTACACTAGAAACGGGGTGAACTCAGGGCTTTTTGTATATAATACTAGGCGCTGGCAGCACCAGATACAACCTCAGCTCTTTTTTTGACGAAAGGTAGGATCATGATGTTTGCTTTGCCTCCTTTAAAGCCAAGTTCGCTTTATGGACCAGGTAAGGGGGTTGGACCTTGTGTTTCTGCAGTTTTGGCAGGTCACCTGATTTTAGCAATCGAAAGTGCTCGTGTTCTCAACATTACAAGATGTTTTTTACTCTTGTGGTTTAAAATACATTTCAATCACTGATGTTTAGTTTGTTTGCATAGCTATTGATAATAGAAATATTCTTGTTTTGACTAAATCAGTTTTTCTCACATAGGTCTTTCTGGGCTATAGCTAACAGTTGGATAGAAAAATGTATTTCTGTATGTAGGGAACAGGTCATTTGAGTGGAGATCTTTTTGGAATGTATAATTAGACAGGGGCCTGGTAAAAGGAGAGAGGTAGGCATCTCTCAAGCTTTAAAACATTCATAACCCTCTTATGTAGTAGCTAGTACATTCCACATTTTATCTGGGAATTTGAGCTTAAGAAGTGCCTTTCATATTTATATGCTGCTTTACAATAAAATGTAGCATTTGAGTTGAACTAACTTTTGTGCTGGAGTTAATAACTTTAATAGGAAGAGAAATGTCCTTCATGTTGCATTATCAACATCGCTATTGACACCTGAAATGTGGTTAAATACTGTACGTTGTATCAGTGTATATGGGTGTTTCTTCAACTACAGGCAATTTAAAGGAATATTTTGGATTTAATACAAGTTAAGCTCAATCAACAGCATTTGTGGCATAATATCGTTTCCCACAAATCATTTTGACTCATCCCTCTTTTTTTTCTCTCTCTTTTTTTTTTTTTTTTTTTTTTAAAAAGTACAAATCTGGGTTATATTGCGGCACTTGCAATGGTTGTGAATGGGGGCCAATCCGTAAACGTTAAAATACTTAAATATTTCAAAAGTATAGCCACAAGACAAACAATATATGTCAACATGATTTTAGTGTGGTAAAATCACTTTCTAACTCTATGTAAAGTTATAGCTAATTTTACATGTAATGTCAACAAACCCTAAAATGAATATAAAAATGACTGTTTAAACAACTTTACAGCTCAAATATTATATGAATATTAACAGAAGAATTAATGTAAGTGCTTTTCTAATTTAATAAATGTAACATTTCTGCCTTTTTAAACCTTCCAAAAAGTGGCCCCATTCACTTCCATTGTAAGTGCTTCACTGTAACTTTTCCTTTTTTTTTTTTTTTTTGGCGAGTCAAAAACGTTTGTGGTAATCAGTATTATGCCATAAATGTCGTCAATTAAGCTTAGTTTGCATTGAACCCAGCACCTTCCTTTTAATGTCCCAGGGGTTGATTTTTATTAAAACTAACATATATCATTTTTTATTTTTCTTGTAGGAAGTTCATGTTAAAACTGAAATATACATGTTTTGTTACGTATGTATAGATTGTATTGCTTTAGCCTTAGCCAGACTTTCAATATCGCATGTTTGTAAGAGTGAAATGAACAAACCATTACAATATTTACCTTTTTTTTTTCCAGTCACAGCAAACAACTAAACGCAAAAAATGTTTTTATTTATTTTTATTCAAACGTCAGTGTACTTGTTAACCAAGTCAACAAATGTGTCAGTGAAGAGCATATTGCATATTGAGATGTTTGAAGAAAACAAACAAAAATAATAAATTGTGAGCAAACTATTTTCATAAGGTGTCATTTTGAATAAAGCTGTAATTTCACAAAATTTTGCAAACAATTATATAATTTTATTTTAGTTGTATTTGAATACATAAAAAGTTAGCTCAGAAATTTGCCTAAGCAAGACAATATTGGAAATTATCAGCAAACAAATTAGTTAGTGATTGTTTGAAAAGCATTTTAACTTAAGAGAGATGTTTAAGAGAAACACCCATATATTTTTGACATGCTATCGGAAGCTTTGTGAAGTACAGTAAAGTATATGTGTGATTTAGATTGCTTAATGTCCCTGTAAAATGCATGACTTCAAAGAATGTTTGACTTGATTGTTTCAGGGAATTACTTGTCCTTCCATATATGCTCAAGACACACAGTTGCCTGGTTTGTTCCTGATGCAAATCTGACATGCAGCAATAGAGCAGACGAATACAACTGCAGCAACTAATGAATTGACATTCAAGATTCATGGAAATATAATAATACAAACAGACTGGAGACCTGTGGCTGTTACTAAGCCAGTCTGCCAAATCTGAACAAAACAAAGAGAACTGCCTCATTTATTTTCAGTGGACGTCTCAATAAAGCACTAATACTCAAAGTGTGGCTTGTGGGGAAAAAAGCACTCCTACGGTAAAGGGAGCTATTCTTTGTGTGCCCTTGACAAGCAAACAATAGAGGAGGCATTGTGGAGAGAAGGTCAGATTGTGTAGCAGGTAGTGTCTGTGACAGGTAACTTCGTCAAGCATGGGGCTTTTGTCTGCGTCTGACTCTCTGTCTCCCACAGCACTCTCTACCCCCACCCACTTACAGCAGAGTGACCCGACGCGTCCTATTAGAATTCAGAACACATCCCATGCATCGGCTCACTGGTATAGAGAGAAATGACAACGGCAGATAGATTAATGATTTTAGCTGGGAGAATGCCATGCAGGAACCAGTCTGTTGTCTTTGCATCCATGATCGGAGGGGATGCTGTGTTTTCTATAAATGTGCGAAATATATTCCTGTTACTAAATTGCAAAAATAAAGTACTTCTGTGCATAGTATAGTAGTATTTCGTTACTTACATATTCATCTGTTTCTCACTCACACTTATATCGCTTCTGCAGAAATGGATTTAACCACAGGAGTCGTATGGATTACTTTCATGCTGCATTAATGTTCTTTTGGAGCTTCAAAATATTGGTACCCATTCACTTGCATTGATAAGACCTGCAGAACTGAAATATTCTTCTAAAAATCTTGATTTTTGTTTAGTAGAAGAAAGTCATACACATTTGATATGGCATGAGGGTGAATAAATGATTAGGGAATTTTCATTTCTTTTCAAGATATATTCTGTGATCTTATGCAGATTTATTAAATTTGTTTTTGAAGAATGTTTAGATATTATTTTTGTCTTGTTTTCCAGTAAAAACGAAATGTGATAGACACAGTACCTTTTATTTGAAAAAAAAAAAAAAAAAACAAGATCAAGAGAACAAGTTACTTTCTTGTTATACTTTATTTGACCAAAGCCTGTTAAATACACTTTTCAGAAAGTAATAAAATTATGCATTTACTTAGTATTTTGAGTAATACAACAGAGAGTATGTGAGTGTGTGAGAAAGGGAGAGATAGAGAGAGTTTCAGCAGTTTTATTATGCATCTGATAGTGTGTGTCTGGCTGTACTTGGCAGTCACTTTGGCAGCAGGGAACTCGCTGACCTCTCAGCTCATCTGTGTGGAGACATGCAAAGTCAGAGGAACTTCGCTTAAACACAGCGGTCTGCCTGCAAATGAAACACAGGGCACTGTTTCAGTAACAATTGCACATAAATCACTGAAAATGGCCCTCACTCTGCGGTATTTAGGTTCGAGCTGAAACCACACATTTACCAGCATATGAGAGGTTTTTGAGTTTGGCACTAGACTCACCTGTGGTAAACCAACATTTCATCCATAAATAACGACTACATTTCCATATGAGGTACAATACTTGCAGTTTTTTACAAAACGAGAAAATGACCATAAACATTCCATTAAATTTAAAGTTAAAGCTTGGATTTAGTGCATATGAGATGTGCAGTGAGGTTGTCCTCCATTTATTGGATTATTTAGCCGGCTTTAAAGAAAATATGTCAGCAAAATGTGACCTAGTGGCTGAGAATGTACAGACAAACATAATCATAGCTTTAGAACACACCCTTAATAAATTAAAATACTGTCTATTCAAACAACTGCAGAATAGCTCATGGTGGGCAGGCTGGGGTGAGGGTTACAGCCTTTGGCACATGTGGTGAGAATGTACCAAACCGACTACTGAGTGAAAGTGACCTTAAAAATAACGCCACAGAGTACACCTCACTGTCACTTGTAAACTGAAATATGGGTGTACAGGGACTGGGTTGTCATGGCAACACCTACAAAGCAGTGCAGTAGGGGGCGCCAAGAAGATGGAGCCAAGTGAAAAAGGACAATGGAAGATCTGGATCCAGAATATGATTTGCATCAAATAGAGACTATATCCACAAGACAACCCTAAAGTGAATCTTAAAGGCATTAATGGCTGTATTGTGCATGCTTAAAATTATTTTAAAGAAATATTAAGCAACAAAAATGTTTTTACAGAAAATATTATTGGTCTACATGTTATATGCAAATTACAATTAAAAAATTAAATAAAATGTTGTCATCTAAATGCAACATTAATATATAACATTGCTATCGAGCTATGGAGGCAAAGAATGAGTGAGTTTTCAGGTTTCAGGTGACTGTCTGGTCTCTTGCCGCAGTGTCTAAAAAACCAGACATCAAAGCCCCCCCCCAACCCCCCAGTGTGTGTGTATATGTCTGACAGAATAAAAAAGAAAGGAAGAGGCAGAGAGAAAAGTAAAGAAAAAGACCTAAGCAGAATCAGTGTCCTTATTTAACAGCTTTTTCAATTAAATGGAGACAATAGCTTTACCCTTAAGCTACTTGCTTGCCATATCTGTCAAGATATTCAGTTGCCAAGAGGCCTTCCTTGACCTCGCTTTCATTTGGGTACATATTTGATGCATCACTTAAATTGGCTAAAGACTGTGCCAGCTCTGCACTACATAAATTACATAAAATCTTGATTCCTACTCTTACTCCTCTGGGGGTAAATTACTGTAAATGATAGTTGAGCAGAAGTTCCTGAATTAAGATTTTTTTTAATAACAAACTTTAAAGGAATGGTTCACTAAAAAATGCTAATTTTGTCTTTTATGCACCCTTATGTAGTTGCAAACCTACAGTATAAGACCTTCTTCAGTGGAACACAAAAGATTACCATTGGGAAAAATATGCAATGAAAATAAATGGTGACTGAGGCTAACATTCTACGTTATCACCTATCATATGGATGAAAGTCATACAGTTTTGGAACATGAGGGTGAGTGAATGATGACTGAATGTATTTTTTGGGTGAAATATTCCCTGAATATGTAATAAAAATAACTTAAATACTGATGATGAACTGATGTCCCATGAAAAAAGACACAACTAACCTCAATTTATGGATGCTTTCTTTCACATTGGCCTAATCTATTTTGCTGTGTTCGCAGTATGTGTCTTAAAATCATCATCCTATTACTAATGTTTAGGAAGCTATAAAAATATGAAATCAGACAGGCTTGCTGTGGCTGGTTTGCATGCATGTCCGGCCGAGTCTAGTGGCTTCAGGGTTACTGTGCCATGCCTGACTGTTTTGTATTCATGGTGAAGGATCTCACTGAATGATATACTGTTGCTGGGGGCTCTGTGAAGCAACCAACTATTAGCTGGAAATCTGCCACTGCTTGGAGTAAAGATTATTAAATATAGAGTATAAAAGGCACACAATGCATAATTGGGTGGTTAGCGTCAGAGGACAATACTTTTATTGAGGTAGCATTGTTTTCTTACTGTAGAGAGCCAGAGATTTTGAAATAATGGGAATAAAAGAGACGATGCATGTTACATTTTTGTACTCAGTATATATATTTTTCCATTCATGGGCTGATTAAACCCACAATGAATGTAATGCAAATTATAAACCACATAATGGAACAGAGAATTATTAATATAACTTTAATAAGAAGCAGGCAGGAATATACCAAATGACATGGGAACTTCAGAATTAAACCGGTAATCTTTAATTGGTTTGAGGACTATCTTACAGCTGTCATAATCTCAGCAATGACATTTTTAAGCAAAGCGATCATAGGAGGACTAGAATCTGATTGGTCCTGGAAAACATAAACTGTTTGAGTGACCATAATACCAGATCCAACCTAATTCTGAAGGCCTCTTAGAATGGCTTTTTAGAACAATACTAGATGATAAAATACATTACTGATCCTCCTCATTATTCTCAGACTTCATCATTTAGACAGTTGTAATGGAATATCCTGACCTTTTCCACCTTTTATTTCCACCTCATATCTTGCTTCCATGATAATTCCATAAAAAGGAGCCAGTCTGCTTTTAATTAGTCTGCCAGAGAACTTCTTCGAAAAATGATTGAAAACAGAATTTTATCCTCCCTACACTCTCTACAATATCTGTCTCTGCCAGTATACTGTAATTGTTACCATATGCCCAGCAGGAAGCAAACCAAATGCATTACCTGCATATTAAATTCACAGTAAATTCTTCTTTTGCTACGCCTTTTAATGCATTAGCTCTGCTTGTGAAAGAGCCACAAAATACATCTTGGTTTACAGATAAGGAACATGTCCAATTGGATGCGTTTTAATTAGACTCAATGCAGTATCTAAATAAATGTGTCATTGATCTGAAGAATCTTTTTGCTTAACCACAGATGGATGGAAAAAACTCTTATATAGATGCCTTTTTCAGTTGCTAGGGGTGTATCTTATGTCTGCATCCCCAATTTACAAACCGGTTGTGCCTCAAGGGGATTTCATTGTGTGAAATTTTAAGTTGTGTCATGTCAAGTTCAGGGCTTAAACACAGTGTTCAAACAAAGCCCATTACATTTACGAGAAACTACAGCATTTGGTAAGCAGGCACACAGGCAAGACCATAGTTGAACAGTGCATGTAATGTTATATCTCCTCGTTTGACATGCCTTGTGAGAGGGATGTTTTTGGCCAGAGGTGCTGAAGCCCTTCACCTGTCTCCCAAGCTCCTTACCCGTGATTTTGAAATAAAAACTCACAAGTTAGGGTCTCAGGGAACAGGAGGAGGGCAGCTGTAACCAGGTGAGCCTATCAGTTTACTCTCATTAGAGCTGAACTACATCTCCTATACTGCCCTGCCATAGAGCTAGCCATGTCTACCTATCTAAAACTTTGTGTCTGTGTCCATGTCTGGCTGCATAGGTCATGATCTCTCTGCTTTTTTGTCCTACAGCTCCTTTCTTATTGTGCAAAGAGAATAAAATGATAGGTAGACAGTAAATCCTTCCCAAATTTACTATTATGCTATGCTCACAGTTGATTACCCTAACACATGAGAAGCGCAGTAACAGTCATGAGCAAGTAAAATAGAGAGACATTCTGCTAATAATTTTTAAACACAAGAAGGAACATAAGATACCAAAAGGATAACAGAGCTGGAAAGGAGAAAGAAACAACAGAGAGCTGAATGAGAACTTCTGAGGATCATTTCCTCTTTTTTTTTATTGAACTTTGATAGACAAATGCCCTCTGCTCTGCAGTCTTTGTCTTAGGAGAGGAAACACCCCACATCCCTATCTCCGAACCAGATGGTCAGTCCTTCCTCTTTGTCCTCAGTGTAGTCTCAATGAGACTCAAAGTTCTGGACCTACATCATAGGTAGTGCAAAGCGACCTTCATATACATAAAGCAATGGTTGGCAGACACAGAAAATAACCCTCAGCTAAAGTTTATCACACTTTTAAACAATCTTCATCAGACCCTCACTGTCTAGACACAACTGCCATGCAACAAACAACCTCAAGACAAAGCTGTCACTTGGCCATTTGAAGGTGCGAACAGTCATCAGCTACATACAGATGTGCCAAACAGCCGCGCACCAAACCCCACCACCTCTTTTGCCTCTGTCGCCACTATTCAGTGTGCTTAATGAAATCTATTCCATATGTGGTAGCAATTTAGTCGCTCAACCCAGCCAAAACATGAGTGATGTTATTCTCATCACCTCTCACAGCTCCTCCCCCACTCTCCTCCTGCCCCCACCGCGGTCGTATGGCCCCTGTCCTCCCTTGAGGTGTATGGAGGAAACAGACCACGGTGATGCTCCGGGGAATGAGCAGATTATTATCGGCATTCCCAATTTACCTCTGGCTTTCCGAACAAACGAGATCGTCATCGCTGCAACCATCCATCATTGAGGGAAAGAATCGGGTTTGGAGTTGAAGAGAGAAGCTGATGGGCGCTGAATCAGACGCAGACTGGTCTAAGGGGGGGGGGGGGGCGGCGAGGACGGATGGAAGGCGTAGGGTATTCCCGCCCAGGCGTTCGCTACCATTGGCTCGTGGGAGACATCCATCACCCTGTTCCGCAGTGGCAGGAGGCTGCATCACATCAGCAAGAGGAGAGCTACTTTGAGGCACAAGCAAATGACCATTGACAAAAAGTAAAGATTGTCTTGTTTGACAATCTCATGCATGTATCGCTTAGTGTAAGATTTGTCTCTGTTCCAGCATATAGCTGAAATCCAGAGAAAGACCTCACAGACTCTATGTCTTTCATTGTCTGGCAGCTGACCTCATCAACCCCATCCTAGCTCAGGGGTCCCTATCCTTAATTGACTAAAGAGAGCAATAAACCTCTAGAATGGACTATTCTGCAGTTGATCTGGGTCAATCGCTGACATATTCTTTGAGAAATTAACTGTTAAGCAATCATTTACACCATTGCTAATAGCGTGCAATAAATATATCTGCATCTAATGACCAATTTATCTTAAGTATGTCTAACATTACAACACAAACATTGAAAAAGTGAGAGCGAGTGCATGCAATAATATAATTACTTATACTTAGCAGAATGGCTTATCCTGTGGTTTACTTTATTCCCCGTTTCATTAACACCCCTGCCCTATGCCGGTATCCTCAGTGGAGCACAACGCTCTGAATGTCAGTATATAATCTCCACTGTACCACAAGAAAGGCAGCAATTTCTACAGCAACACATGATTCAAGTTCAAGTCTTCATGGCCTCCAGACTGCAGAGAATGGAGACTCTGAATGACCAAGGGAATTTTAAAGCAACTGAAATCAATGCATTTGAACCCTAATCTAGTGCATGTAATCAATCAACTCTACTACAGCCCCTGCATCTGTGTCTGGACATTACTGACCCCCACATACACCTTTATACATTAAGCATGCGGGGTGTATATTTACAGCAATAGATATCTTGTTAGTCCTTGTGCTATGATTCTGCAGTTGACTATGAATGAGCAAGTACTAAAATCAATATGTGAATGTTCTCTTTAAAGATCAATCTAAACATTCTACTTACAATATGTCCTCTACTCTCGAAGGTAAAAATACCTTCGAGAACATCTTGAAGAAAAGTCTGTTCTGATATACTGAACTAAACTGACCAATGGTGCAGAGTGTGCAAACATGACTAACTATCATGTCTTGTCACACTAAATGCTACCCATGCTCCTCACGCTCAGTGCTATTGATTTCTCTTAGAGGTCAAAGGGTGAGTTGGCATTCATCCATGTGACTCTGACAGCACAGAAAGGACCAGTTCCAGACAAATAGATTACACCTCAGTGCACCATGTATTCATTATGATTATTTACTGGACATTAAGCAAAAGCAAGCTTTATCACTCATCTGTGAGGAATGGCAAATCTAAGCAAAGAAAAATCACCAGCCATTTGGCTCATGAAACTGCTAAAATCTGAACAGTATAGGGTCCCTCCAAGCAAACTTGTTGGGCTGCCTTTGAAATGCTTGAATTATGATTGAAGTTCAAGTCTAATGGTTTTACAAGACTAATGGGCTGAGATGCAGACAAATAAAGAATCAATTCTGTGTATGCTTTAGTCGAAATATGAGCCGAATTTTAGTAATATAAAGGACACTGACAAATTACCTTGATTTGGAAAGTATTTGGAAGAAATAAAGCTCTTAGCAATACAACTCTTGTTACAACATCCATTTCAGAGTATTTTATTGATTTCAGATGTGATTGAAGTAATTGGCTGCAGCTTTACTTCTGACAGATATAATCCTCAATGATTGGCGACTATGCCTACATTTTTAATCCCATTCAATACTAGTGAAATTATATACAGGTGCTGGTCATATAATTAGAATATCATCAAAAAATTGATTTATTTCAGTAATTCCATTCAAAAAGTGAAACTTGTATAATGTATACATTCATTCCACACAGACTGATATATTTCAAGTGTTCATTCCTTTTAATTTTGATGATTATAACTGACAACTAATGAAAACCCCAAAATCAGTATCTCAGAAAATTTGAATATTGTGAAAAGGTTCAATATTGAAGACACCTGGTGCCACACTCTAATCAGCTAATTAACTCAAAACACCTGCAAAGGCCTTTAAATGGTCTCTCAGTCTAGTTCTGTAGGCTACACAATCATGGGGAAGACTGCTGTCTTGACAGCTGTCAAAAAGACGACCATTGACATTTTGCACAAGGAGGGCAAGACACAAAAGGTCATTGCTAAAGAGGCTGGCTGTTCACAGATCTCTGTGTCCAAGCACATTAATAGAGAGGCGAAGGGAAGAAAAAGATGTGGTAGAAAAAAAGTGTACAAGCAATAGGGATAACTGCACCCAGGAGAGGATTGTGAAACAAAACCCATTCAAAAATGTGGGGGAGATTCACAAAGAGTGGACTACAGCTGAGTCAGTGCTTCAAGAACCACCACGCACAGACGTATACAAGACATGGGTTTCTGCTGTCGCATTCCTTGTGTCAAGCCACTCTTGAACAAGACAGCGTCAGAAGCGTCTCGCCTGGGCTAAAGACAAAAAGGACTGGACTGCTGCTGAGTGGTCCAAAGTTATGTTCTCTGATGAAAGTAAATTTTGCATTTCCTTTGGAAATCAAGGTCCCAGAGTCTGGAGGAAGAGAGGACAGGCACAGAATCGACGTTGCTTGAAGTCCATTGTAAAGTTTCCACAGTCAGTGATGGTTTGGGGTGCCATGTCATCTGCTGGTGTTGGTCCACTGTGTTTTCTGAGGTCCAAGGTCAATGCAGCCGTCTACCAGGAAGTTTTAGAGCACTTCATGCTTCCTGCTGCTGACCAATTTTATGGAGATGCAGATTTCATTTTCCAACAGGACTTGGCACCTGCACACAGTGCCAAAAGCTACCAGTACCTGGTTTAAGGACCATGGTATCCCTGTTCTTAATTGGCCAGCAAACTCGCCTGACCTTAACCCTATAGAAAATCTATGGAGTATTGTGAAGAGGAAGATGCGATACGCCAGACCCAACAATGCAGAAGAGCTGAAGGCCACTATCAGAGCAACCTGGGCTCTCATAACACCTGAGCATTGCCACAGACTTCAGACTGATGAATTCAGGCAAAAGGAGCCCCAACTAAGTATTGAGTGCTGTACATGCTCATACTTTTCATGTTCATACTTTTCAGTTGGCCAACATTTCTAAAAATCCTTTGTTTGTATTGGTCTTAAGTAATATTCTACTTTTCGGAGATACTGAATTTGGGATTTTCATTCAGTTTTAATCATCACAATTAAATGAAATAAACATTTGAAATATATCAGTCTGTGTGTAATGAATATAATATCCAAGTTTCACTTTTTGAATGGAATTACTGAAATAAATCAACTTTTTTATGATATTCTAATTATATGACCAGCACCTGTATAAAGATACTGCCTGGTTGTGTTAAGACAAACACACATTGGATTGATATACACTAATTCCAGACAATTAAGCTTTGCATCATATTGCTTAATTTGTCTTTAAAATGTTTGCAAAAGCAGAGCGCAAGTCTCAGAGTTATAATTTGGTTTCAGCCACTGTATTGTAATGCTGTTTGAGGGCTTGTGAGCTCCAAGGAAAGCTAGAAGGTTGTACAGTTAACTCCAAGGGCAAAATTCTAAACCATACAACCTACTACCTCAGCCTGGATGCACACAGTTTCGGTTGCTGTAATTCCTGTTGAGCATCACTTTTGAAGAAGTTTACATTAACCTCAATCAGTAACAAATCAAACTGCAAGACAAGTCTGTGCAATTTTCTATGCCTGCAAGCAAAGAAAAGCATGCAATGTAATGTTCAAAAATAAAAGAACACTCAAGAATTGTTTCTAACACAGGCTTGCATAACATGTTGGACGATTTTCTACCACAGAGACAGAGACCCATAGAAACAAGCTTGTGCCATCAAACTTATCACAAGATCGGATCTACGGGTTAATGACAAGTGGCTGCTCATTGATCATGGAATTTAAAAGCAAAAACTGGCGACAATTATTTGGACATAACTTTCTTTTACTAACATGCAATGTAATGCACAGAAATATACAAGCCACTCTTTTGTATTTGAGTGTCATCTGAACAGACAAAGAAACTATGTGCACTACAAGATACGTTCTTCTCTGCACATAAATACAAAATGCATTTAAAAAATAAATATATAAACATATATTGAAAAAATATTGTACCTGAAGTTTTGGTCTTACACTAGTTTTATCACCTGTAGAGCAAATGTATCAGAGCTGCAAATATATGTATATCTTAAACACAGTTTGCTTTGAGGTTGCTTAAGTTTGCACATATTTCAGAATTTTGATTAGTGAAAATAAAATCAACCTGCAACCCTTACTGATATTTATATCTTTATGTAACTGTAAAAGAGTAATGATGCTTAGGGGTGGGGGAGTTCTACTTTGATGCATGCTCTCAACTTAGTACACAGAAAACAGTATAAGAAAAAATAGTAGGTAGCTCAACAGATCATGTTCCCCACTAAAATCTTTGACAAGTACCCTGATTGATAGCGCAGAACCTTTGCCTAGTCCAAAACCTCAACAGCCTTTCCCACTTCAGTGCTCATGAGTCACTGGAGTAATCTTTCTTTCTTTTTTTTTAAAAAATCATGCCAGAAATTCAAATACCGGCATGCCCTGGGCTGTCAACATTAGTTCTGCAATGAGAAGACTTTAATTCTCTTGGTGACTGGATGGACTGTGTTAACATAGAATATGCAGTATGAATAGATAATATAGAATAAATAATTCTACTACTATTGTACATTTCTACTGCTTTCACAGGTATTCGAAAACATGAAAGAACTTAAAGGGATAGCTGACCCAGAAATGATGTACTGTCTTTATTAACGCAGCTTTATGTTGTTCCAAACCCATGACTTTCTATTTTATTCAGAACACAAAAAGAGATGTTTTAATAAGGTCACCTTATGTCTTTGCAATACAATGGAAGTGGATAGTGCCTCACTTTAAGCCTAAATACCTAAAAGTATTATAAAAGTAGTACATGTGACTGGTGCATCATATTCCAAGTCTTCTGAAGCCATATGATAAACACAGAATGTGTAATTTTTCAGATAAAATCTTGACTTCTGTTGCACGTTCATGAGCACTATGAGAGAAGCTTGTTCACAGTGGCTCATGTGTTCATGCAAGGACCTACATTGTTTAACCCTAAAAACCCATGTGTGAACACACATGCCACAGTGCTGGCCAAATTTCTGAAAGCATCCGATCTTGTGTTACGTTAAGTGAGAAGTAAAGGAAGGCTCTTTTGTAAAAACCACAGCATTTTTTTGTTCCCAGACTTTGCGAATTCGACGAGAGAAGCGTGATCTGGAAATCCAAGAATTCTTGTCATATCACTAACTGGATTAATCTACTCACAGAATATATCTCAATAGATAAAATAACCGCTAACAAAACAAGCAATAAATCAGCCTTTAATGAAACATGGGATATATTTTTAACCTCTTTCAAATCAAATCCACCCCAAGACCGAGGCCACATATTTATCCACAGACCCCAGCAATAACATCCAGTTCCCAAATAATATAATACATCATACCCAATAAGCACATTCACAGACAAATAATTTTCCCTTCCTTCTCTATTACTCTCTTTATATATCTCTTAGCTTATTAATTGTATTAGCAATGTTTTTGTTTCATTTTGTTTTTCCCTTTTTACCTTTTTTTTCTCTTTAAATTGTTAACATACACACCCAAATCTTATGCACACATGCATACATACATACATACATACATACATATTTACTATTTAGTTTTTTCTAACGATTGTCTGTTCTGAAACATGTTACTGTCCTGTATGTTCTAACATATACCTGTCTTTCCACTACATGTACCTCCAATCTGTTTGATTTAAATAAAAATAAAGTTGTCCTCCGGATAGGGGGGGTGGAAGGCGGGACAAAAAAAACACTGATGTTTCCAGCCAAATTGAGGATAGACAGGGACGTCACTAGGATTGGAAGACAGGGGGGGGGGGCTTAGCCCCCAGGGTATTTGTAAAAAATCTTTGCGCTCACATCTAGAGCTACACTTATGTCAACAACCAGTCAAGAAACCAAGATGTTAACAAGTAAAAAGTGACAGACATATCCTCTTCTTCCATTTCTAATCTGTTAAAGAAAAGTTACTGTAATGTTAGCTTTTAGACACATCAAAGCTGCATGGGGGAATTTACTTAGGCCAGACTTTGCTCCTGATGAGTTATTCTATAAGCAATGACTTAAATGCTATCTGTCTGCTCATGTAAATGTATGATAAAGTAATAGCGTACTATATCTAATTCCTCTCTATATAAGATAAGTTGTCCACAGAATGCTATTTAATTACTCTAATTACTGTAACTGCGCTGTGGATTGGTTCAATCAGAGTGTAATTTCGCTGTGTAGTTTGGCTTGCATACAGTTTAACCCAAGAACCAGAATTTTAAGGTCATAGTGAAATTTGACAACACAGGTTTGAGCGTTTCTCAATTAAAGATGATTTATTCTGCCAAATGATGTATATAATGTATGATATAAATCAACAACAAAAAGGCAGTATTCAAATAAAGGAAAATTAAGAATGAAATCATTTCCAAAACCACAGTCAACAGTTACTTTTTGTTTATTGTCTACTTCATTGGTGGAAGCATCAAAAAATGCTCAATGAATTGAAGGATATATCGGTAATAGCATTAACAGGGACCCTATGACATTTAGTTTTCAGTGACAACAACATTCTATGGGGATTGATATTGTTTTATATGCCTATTATAGAGAGGTTATATTATTGGCAAAGAATAGAGTTGTGATTAGCTTGCTAAGTTCACCATTTCTTGTATTTTGCTTGTTCACTCTAGCTAGACTACAGTTTTCCATAGCAAACCAAAATATCCCCTTTCCTTTACCTCAAGAAAACATAGCTAAAGGTAAGCAGGTAATTAAAAACAACTTACAATTTCACTCTGTATCACGACACTTACCAATCTTCCTTTCACCGTTAGCGTGTGTATCGGTGTGTGTGGGCGGGAGGGTGCATAGCGAGTTCAACTTCAGACCAAACTAGAGAAACGACGAGATGAGATGAATCCTCCAGTTACTTGCAGCGCTCCGGTCTGCAACGCTCTGAAAGCTGCCACAGTTCACACCAATGCAACGAGATGGTGCGGTGCATCATCTTGATAGCACAACGACTCTTTGTACTTCTGTCCGACTTTTCGGCTATTTTTTGTAGATGGATATATATAATTTGTTGCGTCTAATTCTAAATATGAATGAGGATACTGATAAATCGAATTGTTATTGTTGTTCTTATTATAATTTAGGGGGGCTTAGGAACATTTTGGGGTAGCTTCAGCCCCCCTAAAATAGGCCTAACGACGTCCCTGAGGATAGATACTAAGGATGGACATATTATTTACATGCCCACAGCAAGCATTGTCTTTCATAGAGACAATGGGGTGAGTAAGCCATTTGGTGTTTCTCACGTCACCCCCAAGTGGGCTTGACTCGCTGAACATACACTTGACTGTCTGAGGAAGCTGGGCACCTTTTTTGTTTCTTTTTGTGTTGGTTCCACCTAGCGGCTGGAGTTTGTTTTGTTTAGTAACACTCAAAAACGTTTGCATCGACAGAGGATCGCATTTGTACTGATGTTTCCGGCCAAATTGAGAATAGAGACTAAGGATGGTCGCAAAATATTTACATGCCCACAACAAGCGATGTCTTTCATAAAATCAATGGACTGAGGAAGTCATGTTGTGTTTCTCATGTTGCCTCCAAGTGAACTTGTCCCACTGAACATACACTTGAACATCTGAGGAAACTGCTTGAGTTTAGAGGCATGAACATGGCACTGTCGTGCGTGGCTTTAATGCTTACGTTTTTCTTTTTTCTATTTGTTTGGTTTGGGGGGAAGTTTGGGGTTTGATTGTTGCACTAATGGGGAATGTGGTCTATATAATTACATTTTTTACACACAATCTATATTTTCTAACATGTCAAAATGACAAATTTTAATATGAGTGGATCGTCTCTCTTCATATGGAATGTGAAAGGGTTGGGGTACCCCATAAAAAGAATGAAGGTTATTTATTTTATTAATTGTAAGAAATATGATATAGTGTTTCTTCAAGAAACATGTCTTTCCCCACAGGAAGCTGAACATTTTGGGAAGATATGGGGTGGACATGTTTTCTTTAGGGCTGGCTCAAGTAAGAGCAGGGAAGTCATTACATTGATAAGTAAGCATCTGCAATTCGAATGTCTTAAACAGATTAAAGATAAATTAGAATTAGTCATTGTTTTAACACAATTTCAAGGGCAAAGGGTGATTTTAGCTAATATTTATACACCTAATGCTAATAATCAGAGCTTTTTATAGATCTTGAAGGGATGTTGCAAGCCGCTGACAACCCTCATGATATAATATTGGGAGGAGACTTTAGTCTATTGATGGACTCAGTCCTTGATCATATTGAAGCAAAAGTGTGTAAGCCCCCTAAAGCAACATTGATGCTTCTCAGGTTGTGTAAAAATCTTGGTCTTACAGATATTTGGAGACATTTAAACCCATCTGGGAGAGACAATAATTTTTTTTCTTCATTCCATAACATTTATTCATGAATAGAAGTCCCTCAATTCATCTGTTGTGGATTGCTCAATTGGAAACATCTTAGTCTCAGATCACACCCTGGCGAGTTTAGGGGTGTTGCCACATAAGGAGAAAAATAAATCATATAGTTGTCACTTTAATGTATCCCTTTTGCAAAATACTGATTTCTAAAAAATGATAAAGGATGAAATTTATATGGAGACCAACTGGTCCTCATTATCCTCTGTGGGCGTGGCATTGGAGGCACTTAAGATGGTTCTTAGGGGCCGAATCATTCAGTATGCCTCATTCATCAAAAAATCCAAAGCACGAGAACTCGTGGAGTTGTAAGGAATATTAAAAGTGCAGAGGCAGAGCTGAAGTGCCGAATGTCGTCTGATGACCTCAGAGAATTGACCTGTTTGAAATACATATATAATGCTATTTTGTTGCAGAAGGTGGAGTTTTGGCTATTCAGGGCAAGGCAGTCATACTTTGAGTTGGGGACAAAGCTGGGAATCTTTTGGCTAGATATATAAAGCAAAGTATGTCTTTTTCTACCATTCACTCTGGTGGTAAAATATTTATCTTGGCCAGTGATATTAATAATGCTTTAAAAGAATTCTATCTTGATCTCTATAGTTCCACAACTTTGTCTACTGATTAAGACATTAGAAACTTTTTGGAACCATTAGAACTCCCTAAACTGATGACTGAGGAAAAAAATTCTCTTGATTCTGAGATAAACTTGGAGGAGCTTGACGAGGTAATTAAGGCCTTGTCTACAGGTAAGGCTCAGAGGCCAGATGGCTTTGCTGCTGAATTTTTTTAGATCTTATGCTACAGAACTGGTCCCACTTTTGTTAGAAGTTTATACAGAATGATTAAAGAATAGAAAGCTTCCGCCAACCATGACACAAGCCCGGATTAGTCTGATTCTTAAAAAGGACAAAGATCAAAGCGAGTATAAGAGTTACCGTCCAATTTTCCTGATCCAGCTGGATGTAAATATACTGTCAAAAATTCTGGCTAACCAAATGATTAAAGTTATGACATCTCTTATACATATAGATCAGGTGGTGTTTATTCGGAGCTGCAGCTCTTCTGATAACATCAGGTGTTTCATCAATATCATTGGTCAGTGGCAAATGATCAGACTCCGGTCACTGCCATCTCACTTGACAACGTAAAGGCGTTTGATGTTGTAGAATGGGATTATCTTTTTAAGATTTTGTAAATGTTCGGGTTTGGGAGACACCCGGTAACGGGGGTACAAACAAATGGATTCATTTCAGATTATTATTCTACTCTATATAGGGGCACCTGGCAGGGTTGCCCTCTTTCCTCATTATTGTTCTGTCTTGCCCTGGAACCATTAGCAGCTGCGATAAGAAAGGAGTATGATTTTCGAGGGGTGATATCGGGAGGTGTGGCGGATAAGCTTCTGCTTTACGCAGATGAAATTGTATTATTTATCTCTGATCCTACTAGATCTATGACTTGCCTCCACAGAATTATTCATTCCTTTTCTACGTTAACCAGATACAGTGTTAATTGCTCTAAATCTAAAGCTTTGGCTCTGACAACGTACTGTCTGATTACGGCTTTTCAGCCGAGTGCATTCAAGTGGCCCAAACTGGGCATTAAGTATTTGGGTATTTTATTTCCAGCAAAATTGTGTTATTTAGAGTTCATTTTGACCCCTAAATAAAAAGGTTTTCGAGCGATGTGGACAGATGGGCTTCATTACATTTATTGATGATTGGGAAGGTTAATGTTATTAAAATGAACTGTATTCCAAAATTCAACTATCTGCTACAGTCACTCCCTATAGATTTCCCCCTCTCTTATTTCAAGCAATTTGATAACATAGCGAAGTCCTTCATTTAGAATGGGCAATGTCCCAGATTACATTTCAGTAAGCTGCATAGGCCAACTGACAAAGGTGGGCTAGGCCTACCCAAGATTTTGTTATATTATTATGTGTTTGTTCTCAGACATCTGGCTTGTTGGTTGCTTTCACCTGAGAAAGCCCCTCCCTGGTTTTGTAATAGTTATTGCCCCTATTTTGCCATTGCAAAGCCTTTCTATCAAACTAATCGGAGAAGTTAAGTTACACCCTGTTATCTTGCATGTACACATGGTTGTGGATAAAAGTGTCTAGAGAGTTTAATTCAGACATTTATTTAAATGTTGCCTCGAGCTTATGGCTTAACACCAAATTATGTATTAATAAGTCCCTTTTTTGCTGGTCAGAGTGGATTGTGAGGGGGTTACTACATTCGGTGACCTATATGAGAGTGGAGTGTTGAGATCCTTTGAAAATCTGGTTCAAATGTTGGGATCAGTTCTTTAGATATTTACAGCTGCGACACCTGCTCTGTACTATTGTTGTGTCTATAACCATGTGTATTTAATTGTATGTGTGTATGTGATTGGATGTTTGTTGGGGGACAGAGTGGGGTTGGGGATTGGGAGGGGTGGTTGTGGGGTTTAACTGATTGAATGATTCCATATATATACACGATAGCGATACTATGGCTGGAGAGGCAGTACCAGGCATGGCCGGATTAATGAACAGGCAACTGGGGCAGTTGCTCAGGGGCTTCTGGCCACCAGGGGGCCCCCGACGGCATGTCATGTAACGTGCATTTATGCCACTGAAATAAAATAAAGTCAACTGTCCAATGTTTGCACACTCACTGTTTAAGCACGACAAATTGACCAGTTAAATCTAAAATAAATATTTTCTACCAGAAGACATGCCCTTTACAACTGGTACAATGGAAAAGGAGGGTGGGTTTAACGTAAAGGTTGACAAAATTAAAAAGAAACATAGGTAGACAGCAAAGAGTAACACCAGAAAAAAGAATGGATCTATGCACTCCTAGTGGGTACGTTAAGAGAAAGCAAAAAAAGGAGAAAGAAGTGAGAGGAGAAGCTCTTTCACAAAGTGTGCCTTCTATTTGCTAGTTACTCGTCAGAGGAGTCAACTGTTGCTAGTGCTAGCTCGTCTGCTAATGTTAACAATGAGGCTGATTGTGAGACCACCAGTCCCACTTGCGAGCCCGTGCCGCCGTAGAGTCTATCGCAACCACCTGGAGACAACAGTGCTACATGCGACACGGTCCCAGAGGTAAATGCCACCAGCTCAAGCACAACCCATGGAAATATGAATGACCCGTTTTTGTGGGGCACGATAGATGAGTGACTGTGGACAGCATTAATTGAAAGCGGGGTATCTACCTTCCAAAACAGAGTAGCAAAATCAGGATGTTGCTGGGGGTAGAACACATTCCCTAACAAATTATTTAAAAAATGATTTGTCTGCAAGGTTTTTTTCCACAAAAAAATAATTTATTATAGGATTCAGTGACTGCAGGGCCGGCCCGTGGCATAGGCGGAATAGGCAAATGCTAGGGGCGCCGCCCATCCCTTGGGGCCTAAATTAGTTTTTTTTTTTTTTAATTAACAATACAACTTTAATACTATAGATTTAAAATATATATATATAAAAAAGCGATCGTCCCACAAAAACATCACTACATTGCTTTCCCGATCCACCCCGGTCCGAGTGACGCATCAATCTCCCCCCGCCCTGCTGCACTTAAAGACATCCATTACCTGTTTGATATTGTGACGGATGGCCGAATTCACAGATCATTATGTCAAAAAGACCGAAGCCCTCTGGTGCCCAGGGAAGAAAAAAAAGAAGAGAAGAGGAAGAAAAACGGGATAAAGATAGAGGTAATGTAATGTGATGTATGATCAGTTGTTTATCTATGTTTCATTATGCACAGTTAGCAGTTAGTTTGACGATGCTAGTAACGTTTGCTAATTTGTAATTATTATTATGACATAGTTAGTTGAACTTGTGCATTATTTTATGGTATTTTTATTTGAATTGACTAAATTAGTAATGTGTAGTTAGTAGGACATTGCTGTTACTGGAAAACAAACACTTTCAAAATTAATTTAGAAAATGTAGGCTAACTAACTTACTGTTTGTATGCTACAGAAGTGCTCAATGAATACAGTTTTGTGCATGAATACCAGATGTAATTATTATTGCTGTTTGTGTGTTTAAGCTATAACGTGGTTTAGGTGCTGTCATATTTTTATAGTTTCACTATCATCAGCTTTTTTAATTCGCATAGAAAAACTATCCAAACTTAAATGGTTGTAATTCAAGAATGCTTTGGAATATATACATATTATGGTTGGTCCTGTTTTAAAGAAGACATTTGCCAAATTATTGTAGAAGTTTAGAAATTATGAAAGTGAAACAGAAAAAAAGTTATATCAGTTTGAGTTTATGAACATGTGCAATGTAAAAATATAATTATTATATTTTTTATAAAATATATATATTACAAAATATATTTTACTCTAAAACTGCAAGAAAATGAAAGCCACAAATTTGTGACACAAAAAGTTGTGTTCCAAAATTTAGGTTGATATCTCAAAAAATTTGCAATAATTTATCTTTTTATTAAGATATTATTGTTTTAAATATATAATGGCGAATGTCCCACCTGTGGGACGGTGACATTTAAAATAAAATGTAACACCCAAATGTAACAGGTCACATATAATCCTCATCTTCTCTCTTCAGATGCGCTTTTGAAATATTTGAACCCCGTCCCTGCAAATCCTGGGCCACCTGTTGCAGACATCTTCACTTCAGCACCACCCAGCGATTCAGCACTAAGCACATCTCTTCCCTCCACTTCAGCACCACCCAGTGATTCAGCACCAAGCACATCTCTTCCCTCCACTTCAGCACCACCCAGCGATTCAGCACCAAGCACATCTCTTCCCTCCACTTCAGCACCACCCAGCGATTCAGCACCAAGCACATCTCTTCCCTCCACTTCAGCACCACCCATCGATTCAGCATCAGCTTTCAAAAAGACTGCTGCACCATTAGACCCTGCTGACTGACCATCTGTTTTAATTGAAAACGTAAGAACAGAGTTTGTTCTTAGAGGACCATATCAAATAAAAACCAATTACACATTTCCGAAACAAAAAGACGGGAGAAGATGTCAGCATGACTATTTTAATAGAGTCTTAGTCAATGGAGAAAAAATCAAAAGAAGCTGGCTTATGTACTCAAAAAAGAAGGACAGTTTGTACTGCTTCTGCTGTAAGATCTTTTCTCAGAAAGATTTCAAATTGATTAGAGAGGGACTAAAGGACTGGAAAAATGCAAGCCAATTGCTCAAGGCCCATGAGGATAGCCATGAGCACAATACAAACATGGCAACATGGAAGGAATTAGAGGTTCGTCTTGCAAAAGGGATGACCATAGATAAGCAAGAGATGGCACTCGCTGAGGCAGAGAGAAACAGGTGGCGAGAGGTGCTTACCAGACTGGTGGCAATAATTCAGTCCTTAGCTGAAAGAAACATTGCTTTAAGGGGATCCACAGACACATTAAACAAACCAGACAATGGCAATTTTCTCAAAGAAGTTGAGCTTATGGCCAAATTTGACCCAATAATGAAGCAGCATGTTGGTAGGGTGGAAAGTGGAGCTGGAAGTCACACACATTACCTGGGCAAAAGAATCCAAAATGAACTCATAGACTCAATCAGCACAGAAATACTGGAAAAAATATTGGAAGAGATCAAGACCGCAAAGTATTTCTCCATCATTTTAGATTGCACCCCTGATCTGAGTCATAAAGAACAGCTCTCTGTCATTGTCAGGATTGTTTCACTGGAAGAAGAATCACCACAAATTAAACAACATTTCATGGGCTTTCTTGTGGCAGAGGAGTCAACCGGCGAAAGTTTGTCTTCTCTCATCCTCAAAAGACTGGAGGAGCTGAACATCCCCTTTGAGGACTGCAGAGGACAATCTTATGATAATGGTGCCAACATGAAGGGAAAGAATAAAGGTGTTCAGGCTAGGCTGCTTCAACTGAACTCAAGAGCCTTTTTTGTCCCATGTGGTGCCCACACCTTAAATTTGGTGGTAGCTGATGCTGCTAAGAGCTCACCAGATGCCATTGGCTACTTTGGATATTTAGGAAAATTATTCAAACTCTTCTCAGCCTCGACCCATAGATGGGATATCCTCCTGAAACATGTCAAAACCACCCTGAAATCATGGTCAGAGATCAGGTGGGAAAGCAGGATAGACAGCATCCAGGCAGTAAGGTACCAGGCTGGGCAAGTCAGAGAGGCTCTTCTGGAGGTGAGGGAAACTACTGAAGACCCTGTTGTGAAAGTTGAAGCCCAGTCTTTGGCTGAGGAGATTGGATCCTACCGCTTTTCTATTTGCACAGTCATATGGTATGACATCCTCAACAAGATCCAGCATGTGAGTAAACTGATGCAATCACCCTCCATGCAGTTAGATGTGGCTGTTGACTTGCTGAAGAAAACTAGAGATTCTCTTGACGGCTACAGAAATACTGGATTTTCTAGTGCACAGGCAACTGCAAAGGAAATGTGTGAGGAAATGAACGTGGAAGCTGTAATCAAACAAAAGCGGTTGAGAACCACAAAAAGGCACTTTGGATATGAGGCTCCAGATGAGCCTATTGGTGATGCACTTAAAAAAATGGAAACAACATTTTTTAATGTAGTGGTGGATACAGCCCTCTCTTCACTAGATGAGAGATTTCAGACCCTCAGGGAGGTGAATGACAAATTTGGAGTCCTCCTCAACTTTCCCAACATGTCCAAAGAAGAGTTGGTAGAGCACTGTCAGACCCTGAGCACAGCTTTAAGCCATGACGGACAGCCAGATATTGATGGCAGGGAACTTGTATTGGAAATGCAAAACTTTCCACATCTGCCATCAAAAAACATGACAAACATTGAGCTCCTGACTTTCCTGCACAAGAAGAAGCTGACGGAAATTTACCCCAATATGTGGGTCGTTCTGAGAATCTCTGCCACTCTACCTGTTACAGTCGCTGCTGCTGAAAGGAGCTTCTCTAAGATCAAACTGATTAAAAACTACCTGAGATCTACAATGGCTCAAGAACGTCTCAGTGGAATTTCAGTCATTAGCATAAATCATGTGGTCTCCCAACAGCTGTCTTATGATGATATCATAGATGACTTTGCTGCTAGAAAGGCAAGGCGAGTAAGGCTGTAGAACATTTGCTACATTTTGCATTCCAGTTTGTTTATAGTTATTTATTTTTTTTGTGTATCTTTGTTTCTGTAAAAAAAATTCTGCAATAATCTTATAATATAATATACATTTATTTATATTGTATTCATAATTTAGTTTTGTGTGTGTGTGTGTGTGTGTGTGTGTGTTTGTTTACAAAATATTTTCAAAATAAAGAAAAACAAGACAAAGCTGCACAGTTTGTTTCTGTGTGAGTGTATGAACAATGATCAGTGGTGGAATTGTCTGTGATTCCAGGGGCACCAGGTGAAATCTTGCCTAGGGCAGCAAATTGGCCAGGGCCGGCCCTGAGTGACTGGAAGTACTCTGATCGTATATCTTAACATGAAAAGAGCTTTCAGCATAGAACTAATATGCTTGCGTTATCACAGTGATGTAATACAGTTTGTACTGTTGATGCATCCCTTGTGTGGCAACTGGAAGGAGAGAGCAAGTATTGGATAGAGGTGCTGAGGCTCGTTGTTGCTGTGATCAAGTTAAGTGAGAGAGTCCTCCCATTTTTGTGGTGACGATGACCTTCTAGGGTCAGTGCACAATGGAAACTACTTGGGAATTTAAAGCTGATTTCTCAGTTTGATCCCTTTTTGGCAGATCACATTCAGAAATATGGTCAGAAGGGTAGAGGCAGTACATCCTATTTGTCTTATACTATATGCAAGGAATTCATTGCGCTAATGGGGAGAAAATTAAGTGGGTCGTTGCAGCCGAGCTACGACATGCTAAATATTTTTCAGTGATCGTGGATTCAACTCCGGACCTATCTCTTGTGGACAAGCTTACTTTTATTTTCAGGTTCATCAATAATGAGGGGAAAGTTGTTGAACGATTTATTGGATTTGAGCCAATTATAAGCCATACTGGGACATTGAAAGTGTACTTGCAATGATCAGTGACCTGGGCTTGGATCTGTTTAATTGTTGTGGCTAATCATATGACAATGCCAGGAACATGTCCAGCCAATACAATGGTCTTCAGACCCATTTAAAAAAAACAAAACCCACTAATTCATTACAAACCGTGTGCTGCACATTCTTTGAATTTGGTTGGTGTCAATACCATTGAGAACAGCTGCCAAAAGGCTAGTAATTGTTTTGGGACACTGCAGTCCATGTACAGTTTTTGCACTGCATCAACTCACCAGTGGAATAAAGTTTTTCACAATGCTGACATCAAAGTAAATATGACTCCCTATCAAGCACACAACGGAGCTGTCGCACTGACTCAACACAAAAAAGGTTAAGGAAGAATTAGAGGCGATGCTTGATATGGGCGTAATAAAAGAGTCTCACAGTGATTGGGCCTGTCTGGATATTCTGGTACCTTAGAGCGACGGGACGGTCTGGTTCTGTGTAGACTATCGCAAACTGAACGCAGTGTCCAAATTCGACACGTGCCCAATGCCTCGAATTGAAGAATTGCTTGATCGGTTGGGCATGGCTCAATTTTATTCAACACTGGATTTAACAAAGGGTTATTGGCAGATCCCTTTAACTCCAATCTCCTGAGAAAAAAAACAGCTTTTTACACCAATATGTGACCCTTCCGTTTGGTTTGTTTGGGGCCCCGGCCATGTTTCAACTTCTTATGGACAAAATTCTCAGACCCCATACAGCATATGCCACTGCATATTTAGATGATATTATTATCTATAGTAATGACTGGCAGTGACACATGCAACATCTGAGAGCTGTCTTGAGGTTGCTGCGATGGATAGGTTTCATGGCCAACCCAAAAAATTGTGCAATTGGGCAGGGGGGAATTTCTGTATCTGGGCTTCCACTTGGGTCACGGGCAGGTTCATACCCAGGTTAACAATACCGCAGTGATCACAGCCTGTCTGAGGCTCAAGATCAAAAAGGAGGTGAGACAGTTTCTGGGGATGGCTGGCTACTACCAAAGGTTTGTGCCTAGTTACTTTGACGTCACGAAGCCACTGACTGATCTTACTAGAAAAGGGGCCCCAGATCCGGTCCAGTGGACGGAGTCGTGCCAACAGGCTTTCCTAAAAATAAAATCCACACTTTGTGGGGGGCCACTTTTACATGCTCCTAATTTCTCTCTCCCTTTATTTTGCAGACAGATGCATCTCACAGAGGACTGGGGGCAATGCTCTTGCAGGAGGTGCAGGGGTAGGAGCGATCGGTGCTGTACATTAGTGGTAAGCTCTTGCTGAATGAGACTAAGTAGAGTACCATGGAGAAGGAGTGTCTGGCGATTATGTGGGCTGTCCTCATTCTCCGCTACTACCTGCTGGGGCAGGCCTTCACCCTCTGTTCAGATCACACCCCACTCTAGTGGCTCCACAGCATGAAAGATACCAATGCGCGGATCACCCGTTGGTACCTGGAATTTCAGCCATTCAAACTTGAGGTGATACACAGACTGGGAGCACAGGTGGATGTGGCTGACTTTCTCTCCAGAAATGGGGGAGGAGTCGGGCGGTGGGGATATGTGGTGATGAGGGCGTGGTCAAGTGTCTGTCTGTGGGAGAGAGTGGAAAGGCTTGTCACCTGGGTTGACATTATCTCCAACACCTGTCTCTTGATGTAATGATGGTGGAGGGAGACATAAAAAGGTATACGAGGCATCAGAGTGACAGAAAGAGACCAGAAAGAGACCAGAAAGAGACGGTACCTGTGTGTGCTCAATAAGAAACCCTCACTCATTTGTGTGTGTGACTACTTGGCCACTGAGTGCCATTTTGTTTAAGTTTATGTATGACGCTGAAGAGTAATAAACAAATACTCACGTTGACAGTTTGCTGCCTCCTGACTCCTTTATTGCCCAAACAACAAACTTGTTACAAACTCTTTGACATGCCTGGTGTTCCACATGAGAATGGAAACATAGACTTATTGATTAGACTGATCCCAAGCATTAAGAAAAGTAATGAATGCGTGGAAAGATACGGATTGCAGGAACAGTTTATCTGGGAAAGCGAGATATTTTGGGCTACAGGCTGACTTGCTTGTGAATTAAATAGTGCCATTAGTCTTTAAACAAGCAAATGCAAGCTGCAGCTGAGTGTGGCCTGTCACGTGCCATTTAGTTACAAGGCAGTGTTACATACGTTGAGGAGTCACTCGGTTCACAGCAATTACTCAAACATTTGACAGGACTCATGACTCGCACACTGTGCCATATTTTGCTGAATGAATACAAGACTCTGGTCTGAATCTTATTAGAATCACTGAGACAACTCTGACAGATGCACCACACTCCACACTGCAACTTTAATGTGCATGATTTTAAGAGCAGACCTGTGCCTTAAACCCATAGGGTTTTTTTTAGGTTTTGCTCCAAAAAAAAAATTTGACATTTGACATCATTTGGCAATTCAAAACAACACCAAATTGTATATTGTACCAAAGTAAATCCATTGCTTTCTTGAATTTCTGTGATTTTATGTTCTCAATAACTGACAATTCAAGGCACAAAACACATTGCAGTCAGCATCAAACATATTAGTCATTGCATGTGCACCCACATTTAATGCAATGTATTTGGCTAAATTCTACCAAGTGACAGATGAATTTGCACCCCAAATATTATTGAGGTTAATTTGATGGACAGCCTTTGACATCAACAGCAAGACAAAAGAATCTGGAAACATTTTCTCTTACATTTAAAAAAGTTGATAAGCCTATTAAATTTGCAATCCTAGCTATACACGATCAAATGAGACCTTATCAGAAGAGACCTGCTGCCCATTTTGGGTTGTGACCCACCAGTTGAGAATAATTGCCCTGGACCATTTTAAAAGTAATGATGTGTTCATTGAGGTAACTATCACCAGAATTTGAATTAAATCTCCAACTGATTGTGGAAAATAATTTAAATAAGAAAATATACAAAAATGTTCAATGAAAACACCCAGTCTTCCAGCAAAATAATCACATGGTAAATCGACATGTTGCTACCGAATGTTCTGGTACCATTATATCGATGCCATTTTGATGAAAAACTGACAAGTGCTCATCAGTCTCTCATCAGAAATTTTTGCATCAATTAAAGTCTGTTCTGAGCAATCGCTGAGACACTGACTATGTTTACATGGACACTGGAAAAAGAGAGAGTTTCTGAAAGAGAAAGTGCCGTTCACGTTTACACGCATTGTATAAGCGGCATACACTTTACTCTATGAAAGCTGTCAGTAGGCAGCTTTCATCTCAGCAATGTAATTTCCTTGCGACATTTTTGTAAAAAACAAACATGACATCTGATGAAGACTTTGCAATTTTATTCCCCATTGCTTCACTTAATTTTTTCAGATATTCCAGAGTTGTTCATGTGTGGGTTTTCTTAACTTTCTACCATGACCAGCAGTGAAATTGCGCTGTAATAGTGGGGTCCCTCTAACTTCAAACTCTGGGATTCCCCCAATGCACGAGCATGAACGTGAGGGACAGTAGATATTTGAAATTGTACATTTTACAGTGTGAAAAAATGGTTAAAGTATATAGTGTATGTGCTTTTCCCACTGTACTCCCAGAAATGTTGAATTGTTTCCATTGTGTTGACTTGCTACTGGGCTCCATCCTATGATATTTGTCATCCAGTCTGTTCATGCACATGCACAGTCCACAAAAACCTGTAAGAACACTGCCTATGCATTTAAACGGCCACATAAGCCTCATTGTCTGAGGTGTGTTAAACAGCTTTCTCTTAATCAATTAAACACCATAAGCAAATCACCGTTCTCATTTACATGACAATGCAGAATGGCTCTTTCTGCTAAACCCTGGAATTAACTGTCTTAAGTGCTTAAGGTCCTGTGGAAACCAGGAAGAAATCACATTCCCTTAATCAATGATTAGCATGATCAGGAGGTTGCATTTCCCCTCTAAGATAAGATTTATCTTATCTTATATTTATCTTAAGATTTTTACTTTTTTTATTTTAACTGTAGCCCAGAGTGTTATGCACTACAGAAAGACCACTGAAACTCAGTACACTTTTCCAGATGTAGTGGTGTCAAAGAGCAAATCCCTTTCTTGCTGGATAAAAAGCCAAATCTTTACCCAGACTCTATGTACAGCAACAGGAGGTACAGTGTCCATAGGATCCGCGAGGTGCTCAATTTCCATTCTTCATAATTGAGAGCAATAGCTGTAATTTCATGTCCTGCTGCCCATCTCAAATTTTCATCCATTTGCATCAAGTTTAAGCAATTATTGCTTTGATGGATGGTCAATGGGTTAAGGGTAAGGGGGCTTGAGGCATGCAGGGAAGGATCTTTTGTCAGCCCCTGTGGATAGGGACCTGATACTACTAGTTTAATGCAAGTAGAGATTTGCAGGGAGAGGCGCCAAGAAAATGACTTTGTTTGACCTAGCTGCCAATCAGTCTCTTTGCACAGTGCCAGACTAAACATGGACAGTTTTTTAGCGGGAATTGTTGGCGGCAGTTGCCGGTTTTGAAGCAGTGAGTTGAACGATTGAGGGGGAAAGTGGGGTCCTTTTCGGGGAGAGTTACATGAAGCCGCAGTTAGCACAATTAGAGCTGTCATAATTAATGTGTGTGATTAATCAAAAAAGTTGTATGCATTATTTTTTCTTAATAACGATTAACGAATTTGCTGTTAATACTGCATAATCACTGGTGTGAAGGGCAGAACCTTGGTAATGTGTCCGCCCGGAGTCATTACACTGATGCACATACTACAAACCGACAGCGCTAGAGCCCTTTTACCAAGAGGAGCTTAAGCTTAGCATAAAACAGCACAATGCGGCGGTCCCATAGACATTCTACAGTATGGGCGGTACTGTTGTAACACGCTAGTTGACTGTTACACTGTCTTCAGTGATAGAGCTGCGGAGGTTGCTATCTCAGTAATTAAAAGAATCTCAGACATCACTTCCTTTTCAGTGATAAAATGATGGAGAGAGGAGTTCTTAGTGCTATTTGATGTACAAAACAAGCCCAGATGGGCTTTTGATAGAAATTAAGTATTGTTCAGCCTAAGGCACATTTTAATTACCACAGAAGCACACCAAATCTTAAATATCACCAAAATACAGAATGAGACATATTTGTTTACAGGCGCTTTTCATGGTGAGTTTAAAATGCCGACGGCATTGCAGCTCTGACATGAATCATGAACGCAGCTTCACAATTGCTGTAACAAAGCAGATATGGTGACTAGTTCTTTCAATTATTCAAATTCCCACTTAGACTTTGGAAAACGTTGAATGTTACATTTTAATTGGTTATATTTCTGTGCATTTCTTTCTTTATATTGTGGAAGATTTTGTTTGGAAAATGTTAATAAAGCATTATATTGATATATATTGTTTTGTTTTCTTTCCTACGATGGAAATAAATTGATTTGGACAAGAATAGTATAGCGTGCAATGTAATCACTTTTCCATTCTGTGATTAATCACAAATAACAACAAAAAATTTTTATTACTCACGATTAAAAATCTTAATCAACTGACGGCACTAGTGATAATATAATTTAGTTACCATGAAAATTTATGCATAGGCTTTCATAAGCTTCAAAGTGGAAAAAAAAGAAGTATATTAGCAAATATGTGTGTAGAATTTGTTCTTTCGTTCATCTTAATGCACAGAATGCTGAAGACACACGCAGACACAGACAGTGCTTGTGTCGTTCATTGCTCCTTCAAACAAGACGGAGCAGTGCTTTGCTGAGTTACTGATAGAAAATCAAACAGCTTCTGGAGTTAATTCACACAAAAAAATGGTCAATCTAAACATGACATTTATATGACATTTTTTGTAAGTTAATTTAGATAAAAAAAAGTTGTTAAAACATTGGTAATGTTCTGTAATTGTTGTTAATAAATAATACCCTTGTAAAAATGTACATGGCTTTAATATAGTAATTTTGTAGAATCCATGAATAGTAACCACAATGTTACCATAATTTTTTTTTTTTTTTTTTTAAACAATGGTTTTAATACAATTATCAATGATTTTACTAGAGAAATACATTAGTATACATAAAATAACCATGGTTTACTATAGTAATATTCTTATAATCATGGATGTAGTAATCATGGTTAATTTGGTGCTTAGTGGTTACTACAAATACCATGGTTAAACTATGGTTACTGTCATATGGTTAAAATATGGTTACTGATATATCATATGATGTAACGATAAGTGGTTACTGCAGTAAAACCATACTTAATTTTCATAATGTTAAACAAAACAGAAGTCTAATAATTCTCTCTCTCTAAAAAAAATATGATTTTAAAAATTATTTTATTACAAAATTGTACAACTTAGTTTAGTGACAACTTAATAGTGTGAACCCTTAAACCTTAAAAGTGTGATATAAACAACGTTTCAGCTGAAGTAATTGGATTATTATTGGATTGTTATTTTATCTAATAACAAGCTTCACATTTCTGCCTTTTAAACCCTCAAAAATTGGCCCCATTCAATTCTATTGCAAGTGCCTCTATGGAAATATTTTAATGACAAAAAAAAAGCATGCTGAATTGCACTAATTGATAAATAAACACACTGCATTAACAGTGCTTGCATTTTTGTAGGGAATACATCACTGTAACCTCTGTATTTTTGCTTCTTTAAAATAAAAGATGGGATAATTCGAAATTATTTTTGTGGTAATCAACATTGTGCCACAAATGCTGGGAAAGTTCACCCAAAAATGTAACTTCTGACATAATTTTGTTATCATATCCAATTTTCTTTTGTTATCTGTATTCTACAGAATAAAATCCATACGGTTTTGGAACATCATGAAGGTGAGTAAATTATGACAGAATTTATGTTTTTGGGCTATTTGTATAAACGTGATGCTTTGCATAAATATTGTAAATATTTATTGTCCGATAACACTGTTGATTTTATCAGTGCGGTCATGTATTTTCTTTACTATGTAAAAAGCCATTTAATTTCTGGAAAGATTGTCAATATACCAGAGAAGCCACGAAGTTTCCAAACCAGGACTGGGCAGCTTAGTCATTGTGGAGTGGAGGGGGGCGGGGCCGGGCTGGAATGTCGCACGCCTGGTCCCCAATCGGCCTGATGGGGCGCGCGAGGGATAAATGCGGCTGGTGACGATGGTTCGAGAGAGAGAGATCGTTTACGGACATGTCCGGTGTGTGTGTGTGTGTGTGTGTGTGTGTGTGTGTGTGTGTGTGTGTGTGTGTGTGTGTGTGTGTGTGTGTGTGTGTGTGTGTGTGTGTGTGTGTGTGTGTGTGTGTGTGTGTGTGTGTGTGTGTGTGTGTGTGTGTGTGTGCGCGTGCGTGCGTGCGTGCGTGTGCGTGCGTGCGTGCGCGCTTTTGTTTTAAGTTCTTTATTAAAATATTATTTATATTGACAAGCCGGTTCTCACCTCCTCCTTGCCCATCTTAACCCCGCGTTACATTGGTGCCAAAACCCGGGAAGGAGGAGGGATGCCCATCGCAGTGTTGATCTGCCGGGTGACGGAGTGGCCCTACCGCCCGGACGCGGGGAATGGCCGCCGTCCGCGGGGTGAGTGGGGACTGGATTCCCCGACCACCTGGAGCGAGGGAGCCGCTGCCAGGGGCAGAGGAGTGCCCTGCCGTTCCCAGAGACAAGGAGGGGTCGAGGGAAGCCCGCTGTCCGCGAGGGGAGGAGGGAAGAAACTCCCCGACCGCCCAGAGCGGTAGGGCCGCTGCCAGGGGCGGAGGAATGTCTCCACGTGTCGCCAGGAAAGCGGAGGGTCGTTCTGTCCGCTGGGGGTCGGAGGTTGACTCTGGTTCGCCCGGAGAGGAGCGGCTGTCGTCCGCCAGAGAGTATGGAAGGTTGTTCGAGGACCACGCGATGGTACATCAGAGAACCGGTGAGTGAGCTTTTTCTCTTTCTCCTCTCTCTCTCGCTCTTTCGCACCGTGTTGGCTTTTTCCCTCGCCTATTTTGTTTTTTTGTTGTTTTCACCTCCTGTCTCCTCCCAGGTCGAGGAAGCCGGGGATAACTAGCCGGCAGACAGGTCGTGCACGCCCCTCCCCAGGGAAAGAGGGAAGGGGATGTACGTAATGCCGGTGGAACCCCGGCATGAGGTAACGCCGGGAGGAGTGTGGAGTGGAGTGGAGTGGAGGGGGGCGGGGCCGGGCTGGAATGTCGCACGCCCGGTCCCCAATCGGCCTGATGGGGCGCGCGAGGGATAAAGGCGGTTCGAGAGAGAGAGAGAGAGATCATTTACGGACATGTCCGTTGTGTGTGTGTGTTTGTGGTTTCGTTTTAAGTTCTTTATTAAAATATTATTTATATTGACAAGCCGGTTCTCGCCTCCTCCTTGCCCATCTTAACCCCGCGTTACAGTCATTTACTAAAATTATATCTTGTAAAAGCAACTTCAATGACAAGAGAAATATGGATGGAAGTTTCAAAGCATTTATATGGATAATTTCTTGCCATGATTTCTTGACTACTGCCAAGCTCGGGAGCATCTGGAGATTATGAAAAAACATCAATACTTTATGAATTTCAAATGATCTTGGCTTCAAAATAAACATCACCATCAATGTGGCTAAATAAAGCATTATTTTAGGATCAATGCTTGCATCATTTCTAAAGGCTCATGAAAGCATTCATTAGACTGCCCTTCAAAAACAACAAATGGCATTTCAGTTTAATTATTTTCTTAATTACTAATATGAAATTAAATGCAGTTAACACTTTTCTTTCTTAAGGTGTTACAGTTGATCACGTATTATGGCTGGGAAAAATATCGTTTTTTTTTTTTTTTTTTTCAAATTCAAAGATGGATCTTTTACTTTAAAGTTTACTTCAGTTTAAGTTGTGTTGATTGTTATATCTGTTATGTTGATTAATTTTATTTCTTTTCATTTTTGTACAATGTTTTAAGGTTCACTGTATAATTTACAGCATTAGCTGAGAGATATTTTCCTCATGTAAGCAAAACTAACATTATAGCTGAAATATACCCACATGAATCAGAATTTAATCAAATGTTATTGAAATCGAATAAAATTGAGAACTTGTGAATCAGAATCAAACTGGGAAATGTGTATCAATACCCAGACCTATCACTTAGTGTGAGCACTGTTTTTGTTTTTTGTTTTTTCTCTAACTGTTGTCTCAAGAAATTGCAAAAGTCTGGACATGTCATCTGAGCCTGACTAAGCGTGACTGAGCAATGCAAGCTAAACACAGTTTGCCATCTTCAATGCCTCGTTTCAAAAATATAGCTAAGCTTACAATCTAGTTTCAGCATTTGGCAGATAAAAATTAAAATTTAATTCATTTTATGTGATTACCGTACACAATTCAGAATGCCACGGCATCCAGAAACAATGTCTCAGTATAAAAAAAAGAAGACTTGGCTACACCCAGACCAAACCAGATGCTGACCAAGTAAGAATATTTGTAATAAAAATACTTTTCACAAACAATTTTTACATTTTATGTGGTTTCATTTACAACTAGGTATTAAACATCACTGATCTGTATATTTCAGAATATTTATCTGGTACCCTATGTGTTAATTTTCATGAAGGTCCAACATCAATAACATTATCCCCTGCCCTTTTGATGCATTCTAAATCACAGCAAGTAAAATTGTCCATCCATTCAGATTCCGAACATCACTGATCTTACGATTTCCTTTGGCTGTACTCACTAAAGAGCACGTTAGTGTGAGACTGCAATAAAGAATAACGACCACATTACCAAATGTGCAGGTGGCACCATCATAACATCACTGGCATGCATTAATGGGGACAGAAATAAAATGCTAAAATCAAATTCAAAGATGCTGAAAACTCCGGACACCAATGGAAACTGTAAATTAATTGAAGAGATTTTTTACTTTGACTGTAAAACAAACACAGACACCATATCCTGAAGTATACACGATAGCAATTCAACTCTCTATGATCTTTGAAGAAATGTGGCTTGTGAAACAAACAGATAAAAGGATTTACCACTGCACCACAAGAAGAGAAAACAATGTCTTGTGGCATCACTAAAGCGAGGAACTTAAATGTCATTCAGAAGGTGATAAGTTTTTTTTTTAATAAATGAATGAAAAATTGTATCTGAACAGTCATTCATTGACCAGATCTATACAGGCTGCTTTTGTGACAAATCACCCGTTAATAGAGACACTGAAATGTCTTTTCTTTTTTTTTTTGACCGATATTCAAACTTTATTGCACCAGCTCCCTAGAATACTTTTTAATCTGATTGGTCAGTTGCAGCATTCCTCTGTCAAATATTTTTGCATAATGGCCACTAACTATATTAATTATTTTTCAAAAATGACCATCTGACTGTATATTATTTCTTACTTAGACTAAACAAAACTCATATAAACACATATGTAATTTATACTACATACTGTATTTTTCTGCCTTGAAATTATGGTTTATTGTTTTTTTCTTCTCTTGAATCATCATCATGGGATACACACAATGTTATTGAGATGCAATTCTTGTGTATTTCATTGTATTTTCAATTGTAACAACCTATTGATCTTTTTGTCTTTGTGTCAGCATTATTAATAGTAATAGGGTTTTTTTCTACCCCACATATCAAGAAATAAAAAAATGAATACAAATTGCATTGTGAGCTGAGTTAATTGCCTTATGTTTTGACTCAAATGTATTGTACTGTATATTGTATGATATCTCTATACTTGTTCTATTCAGCTACTGTATATTGTTGCCTAATCAGTCATAACCAAATTCATTTGATGGCAGTGTTGAAACTCCCTCATATTTACATTATTTAGCATATAGGAATATGTGCACATCACAGTCTCTGGCAGGCAAAGGCAATGCAAAGTGGTATCTCTCAACAGCACAGCTAATGGAAAGAGAGAAGAAATGCATCATAATAAAAGCCAGGGTCAAACGAGGCGAACTATTCCTCAGGGGTGAAATCAAAACAAGGAGCCGCATGAAACTGAGACTTGGATTTCACTCCTGCATGATTCGATTGCGTGATACTACTCAGTCCTACTTTAATATTCATAATTGCGGTAAATCATCGAGAAGAGAATACATTTTCTTCATATGACATAATGCGATCAATGCTTGTTGCATACAAAGAAGATTCTTAAATGAAAGTGCATTGAGATCATGAATTACTTGGGGAAACATGGATCCAAATATTACTTAATGTTTGCTCAAATATGTGTAGTGTAGAAACATGCATGCCTTGCTTAAATTAAATTGCATTTGCTTGCATGGATTAAATAGTGACTTATATTTCTTTGTAATTTGTCTTTAATCAGAAAGAAAAAAGCAGATGAATAATTTAACAATGCAATGAAAAAATAGCACATGGTTTATGGGTTCATAGTAATGATACATAGCTTTTGACTGTTTTTCAAGAGATAGACCAATAAACAATGCATAGAACACAAAAGGAAGTGGATGCTGCAGTCCTTAATATTCATCTCCTTTTGTTTTCCATGAAAAAGAAAGTAATTCAGGTTTGGAACAACATAATGGTGGAACAACATCCCTTTAAAATACCTATTAATGGAGCTCTAAAGTGTGAATATATGAGTTCTAAATCTCCCTAATAAACTAATATCCAGAACAACAAACCCCTTAAAATGATGTCAATTCCAGGTCAGACTTTAGCTTCATTCCATCCCTTCACTCCCTCTGAAGCAGACTCCAGTACTGAAATTAATCCAGGGAGACAGGGAAAAAATGTTTATGATCTAGTTTTATGGAAAGTAAACCAAAGAAACTCACAATCACAATCAGAGCCAGTAGAATAAAGAGACTGCAATATTAAATATTTGGTGTAACCTAATCAGAGTAAAGAAGAAAAGTAAGCCTTTGTCTAAATCTTTTTTCAGCTCAAGTACAATCATTCAGAATGCTCAACACTACTAAAGTTTTTTTTGTTTTATTTTTTAAAAATGTATGGAAAATATGCAAAAGCCAGAGATAAATTAAGGCCAACTGTTAAGGAAGTGCAGCATGTGGATTCCTGTTTCCAATGTCCTACCCCTGCTGTGTTACTTGGCCTGAACCCCTTTTGTGTACAGTTAACCCGTTAAATCCTACCAAAGTGGCCATTCAGTGGAGTGCCATCCACCCCAGAAGTTATTGTAACTGCCCTTTGTTAAGAACAATAGACATAAAGAGGATAAGACACCAGTAGCATTTCCTAACTTCCCTCAAAAGTCTTCTCAATTTCTCTGCCCTGGTAAGGCAAGTGCCTGGAACGATTGATCCCTCTTGTCCTGTTTACCATTTTGGGGAACTCAATTAGTTCGAACACAAGTGCACAAAAACTATAGTAATTTTAAAAAAAGTTTTTGTATCCTGGGACAAAACTTTGAGAGGCTGGGGCTAGAAGCAATGGGTGATTGGTCACATTTGTGAGAAAATGCTTGAAAATAGGGTACTTGCAAATACTGATGCTATGTGACTCATAATTTTCATTTTAAAGTAACATGGCAGCACTGACCTTAAAGTAAATATTTCTATTTTTCAATGTTATTTTCATGATTTAAACAAGCTATAAAATTACAAAAAAAAAAGCAATACTTTAAAGAATTATCATTTGGGACCTAATGCTTTAGAAAAAAACAATTAATTAATTTTACTTTTTGTTCTTGCCATTTTAAGGATTATTTATCTTGACATTTTTCAAAAGGAATTATAATACTAAATATTTCAACACTGTCCAGGTTCGGAATTTTCTTTTCAACACTTTCTTGCTCTGACCTAAGCTAATGTTTTAAACAGAGGGTGTATTGCTAAAACAGCAGCCATGGCAAAAATAGTTGATGATCCTTAGTTGTCTAGATGGAATTCTGATCATAGTAAATAAACTTCACTTGCTCGAAAATAGAAATACCAGTGCCCGTTCAGAGCCACAAGATACCCTCAAGCCATCCCAATCTAACTAAACACAAACCAAAGATTGAAATAGAACTGGCAAAACTTAGCCAAAAATACTTATAATAGCATTTTTTCTTTCATAATTATTTATTTTAACCACTGTATATATTGAAACCTATATTAAATTAAATTGAAATGCTCTAAGTTAAAGCATTTTACTAATCTACATTTGACTAATCTAACATACTCTTTAAAAAATGTCTTCATCATAAAATCACTTCAAATTCATCGCTTATAACGATGGGACACATTTAGCCTTTCTCGGTCTTGCCTCCCTCTAATCAGGTGAACTGAGCTCAAGACTTTCCCACGATCCCTCACTAAATCTCTCTTTGCTCTGCCCCTGCCCTCTGTCCCAGCCATCTGTCTATGTTTCAGAGTGTGTATGCTGGAGCAAGTGTCAGCTGCTGGGACAAGTCCAGCATTCCAAAAAACGATTTAATCAAAACATTTGGCCAGCAATACAAATATTTTGATTCAAAAGTTTAAATGTATAATTTGAAAAATTATTATTTCTGAAAATGTTGGAATACCAAATAATCTCTCATTCTCTCTCTCTCTCTTTCAGTTGGTCTCTCTCCTTAGAAAAAAACCCTGCATAGTCTTATGACAGACCAAGTTCATTTTTCAGAGGTAAGCATGGTTTTTACCATGATCTTTGTTCTTTTTTGTAAATAATATAACAACAATCAAAAATTCATAATAATACTTTCTTAAAAAATATTTAAATCGATTATTGACGAATTAAAATGACTAAATAATATCGGAGATAAATGACATTACACAGGAAAAAATTGCTACATGTTAAAAAACGTTAACGTTAATATCTAAATTACCTTGTTTTATTCAAGATCAGGTAGAAACTAATGATGGTTGCCACTTTACAGTTTAAACAAAAATGAATAAGCGACAATAACATTTTTGAAAGAATTTATCGTCTGCGCTGATAACACCTTATTTGAGCAAAAACGGCTAAACAAATTTTTCAATAAATGTTTCAATGGAAGCAAGTGTGGTGGAGTAAATTAACAATACATTAACTGCTACATATCCCTGCAAGTGCTCCTCTCAAGGGTTTTTTGTTTGGGTTGTCGCAAGTCCTTTTTTATCAATTGCACCCGTTGAAGCAATAGCAAAAAAAAAAACAAAAACACTTGGCTTTTAAAGTAAATAATTAAATAATAACCAAGCTATGTTACGCAGTCATGTGACATACAGTCCTTTTATACTTTTCCTTTTTTCTCTAGCATGTGAGCAGCTCTCGTATCATTCGAGTATTAAAAGAAGTGCGCCTGGTGCTGTGGCTCTCCTTCCCTCTAAACGTGTGACATCGGCTGGCTGAGAGCATGAGAGCGGAGCCGCTTGAATAGCAGAATCCTCATACTTAGCTAGTAACCATGGAAGCAGATGCCTACTCGCTTTGCCATGCTTACCTCCTTGCTCCCTCACTGAAAAGAGGGCACGCCTGGCTTTCTTCTTCCTGACCGAACTTGCCTGGCCCTCAAAGGAAGCGATTCAGCAGGTCACCAGTCTAGACTTGTTTGCATGGTCCATGGAACAGCCTTGAGGTAACCCTTGTTCCCTACGCGTAGCACCACCGCATCGGAGATGTGAATTTGAAAAGGAGCTCTGGCCGATTTAGCATTTGTGCCTCAATGATCGACTGAATATCGAGTCTGTGCATCTGTGAAACGGATAGCTTAGTAAGCATTTTTTCTAATCAAGCTTGCATTGTGGGCCAACTCTCTCTCTCTCTTTTTCCCTCTTGTACTTAGCCACCACTCTCTTTCTAACCCTCCCTCTCTCTCACTCTTTTGCTCTTTCTGCATCCAAGTTTTCTCTTAATATTTTCTTTCTAAATTTGTTTCTTCTTTTTCTTTCTGCTTTCTCTCTCCCATTCACTCTGTGTTTTGTCTTCACGCTCCTCTGTTTTGATCATCTGGGACATCTGGATAAGCATGTTGTGATACTTTAGATCAATGCCATTTTTTTTTTGTCTTTTTTTTTCTTTTCTCTTCTCTTTTTTTATCCTGATGTGATTTTAGCATTGTGTTACCGGTGGATTTTGCACTCTGCATGTTTTTTTTAATTTTTTACTCAACCAGGATGAGGACAAACAACAGATGGAGTTTTAAGCATTGCTTTACTTTTATTAATTATGTTTTAATTGCATCTTAAAAAGATTCCAACTTATCTACCTAAAACATGCATTTTGAGTATGCTGCCATTAAAGCTGAGTTTTTAAACTTCTCTTTGTCTCTGGTCACTATGATGTTTCCAGTTATCATGGGAATATTATATTGTTGTATAATATTATTGAGCATTTCACAGGCACATTGTGATTAGATTTCCTGAGAGCATTTTCCCTCGTGTCAGATATAACTGAAATTACATCAGACTTCTAAAATACAGAAATCATTATTTTGCTAGAGAATTGTTATGTTTCTGATTTGGGGATAAGAAAAAGCATGAACTTTTACAATAATTTAGTGATGCAATATTACTGTGAGTAAAAACATTGTTTATTCAATTATTCTGTTAAAATTAGTTGTATTTTGAATTGTCATATATGAATATGTACATTTTTGTACTGTATGTGATATAAACAACAACAAAAAAAGATTCTTGAACTGGCTGACTAAAGATAACACATGAAAAATCACACAGATTTTAAAGTAATTATATTATAAAGTTAATTATATTTCTATGAAAATAATATTTCAAACATTAAAACAGACACAAATTAAAATATGATTTCGTCTTTATGTCTACTTTATTTTTTATATTTTTATCTTCTCAATATTGAGTGTTTTAAAAGTATCTTTAAAAAATGTTTAGAATACAAAATAGTAAATATAAAAACTTCAAAAAATAAAAATGTATATATTAAATTATAAAGTTCAAAAGTTTAATAAAATTATGAGTAATAAGTGTGTTCTAAAACTAAATAAACTAACGTTCATGAAACTTAGTTTTGCATGTTTTATGCAAAACTAAAAGGCATTTGGCAACTGACATTTCTGTGCTTTTGTATTTCTGAAATTTCCCATTCTTCCCATATATTTACAAATGGATTGAATACGTATTTACATATAATCTAGAAGTTTAAGTATGGCTATTTATATGTAAATGTGTTATGTCCTTGCTGTTTCATGAACAATAAATAGCTTTGTATCGTATTAACCAGTAGTCACTTCTCTTCCTTGGCCTGCTCAATTAAGTTCTGGTGAAAGATTGAGAATGCACCAAACCAAAAGGGGATAAGGGTGTTGAACAGCGATTTTTGGAGAAATTTGATTGGATGGCGCCCCACGCAGCGTACCACACGTACCATGTCAGTAGCTGGCGGTGAGGTCACAGAAAATGGAAGCTCAAGGTCTCTCTTCAGTTTGAAAATTACACACTGTCTGATTCCATTTTACTGGCTATTGTTATAAAAATACAGGCCATTTTTGTGCATTAAAATGCACTAACATTAAAAGAGTAATTGGTAAATGATTTCCAGTCTTTGTGCTGCTTAGAAGCAAAACCTTTTTTTTTTTTCTTTTTTTTTTTTTTTTACATTTTAAGCATGTTTTTCTGTGCTTTTGAGTATGTAGGATTTATTTATTCATATGTAATTATTTTAACTACTTATTGTTACATATTACTTAAACTTGCGAAGAGATGTAGAAATATTGTTGTATAGATGCCATTTCCATTACAATGTTTTTTGTTTTTATTTTTATCTTTTACAGTTTATATTAGCATTAAAAATAGAATCATTAATTAGAAAATTGGATACATTTTCTGAAGGATAAAAAATAAAAAATGTATACAGTTAAACAGCATCTGATTTGTTTTTACACAAATATTATACACACATTTTATAATTTGAATATGTTCAAAGAGAAAGTACATGGCCAATGCAGTAAACAAACAGATCACAATGGCCTTGGCCAGCGTTCATCAAAAGACAATGTGTTCCAGCTAATGACTTGCCCCATAGTGAAATTACATAATTTAGAATTTTTTGTCAATTGTGATGTCCATTTTAATGTTTTGACATTGAGACAGCCATCAAAATGTCCTCTTCGGTTGCTTGAACGTGTGACTCACAATAGCCAATGATGCCAAGACCAGCTGTGATTTTCTGTTGAGCTTACTCTATGCATTATTTATAGTCACACCAGTAGATTAGGCTGAAAGTTTGGCCCAGCCGCATGACATTGTCTCTAGCACATTCACGTTCTGGTCACCAACAATTGATAACATGCTCGGCCAGCAATCCTGCTGCTTTGCAGTCCTCATAATACATTTTAATAGAGCTATTAAGAGTCTCTCTATCTCTCACTAATCTGATTTTCTCACACACTCACAAAAAAAAAACAAAAAAAAAACTCTTACAGATATTTTCAAATCTCTCATTTCTATAGAAATTAATACATTTAGGGATAGTTAACAATAACATTTTAAAAATGTCTTCCGTTAAACACAAAATAAGATGTTAGCCAGAATGTTAGCCTGAGTCACCATTCACTTTCATTGTATGGAAAAATGATGCAATGAAAATGAATGGTGATTGAGACAGTCACTCACATTCTGCCTTCTCTTTTGTATTCCTGTTAAAACAACATGAGTGTGAGTAAATGAAGACAGAATTTAAATTTATGGGTGAACTATCCCTTTAAACTGGACACAATTACTGTGCTTCATATGTTAGTTTTTGTAATTTACCTCAAGCACCCTGCTGCTCTTAAAACAAACAAGAAATCAAATAGATAGTCACCCTCAGTAAACGGCACAAAAAGATCCCCATCTGCATTACCGGGGCTAAAGAAAACCTTTATCTGTTTAATTGCTTGAAAACTGTTAAATACCCTCTATTTACATAACAAGATGCAGCTTGTTGTGAAGTGTGGCTTAAATGGGTCAATACACAAAAGATGCTGGTCACCACCACCCTTGTAACAACCCGCCCCCCCCCCCCCCCCCCCCATCCCCGCTCATAAATGACAGGGCTGTAGCATGCACCCTGACCAGACACTCAAACCTAATTGGTTTTAAACAGGTTGAAAGAGACAACAAGACTTCACTGGCCACATGGTATATAATCAAACTGCAGCAGTGTCAGTGTGATACAAGCAAATAATCAGAATACAGCAAGAGCGATGAGATATTACGGCTGTTCAGCTCTCCTAAAAATAAACATGTGTCCAAGATATCTATTAAGTCCTGCGATTTGAATAATAAAAAATGTGAATAGAGCATTAAATATCTAGCATTAATATGTATTAAACACTGTACAGTATTTAACCTAGACAAAATGCAATATATTTGAAGGATTCTAACATACTGTGTGGTCCAAAAGTATTAAAATGATACTATTTTGCAGTCTTTTTTAATTTATTATAAAATGTTTAATTACAAATTGTATTATTAGACAATTTGATTGATTTTAAAACCCTAAAAAAAGCACACACATCTCCCTTTGGCTTTAATGACAGCATGCACCTGCATGGGCTCTACAAATTTATACAAAACCCGATGATCCATGTTATCCAGAATGATTTGAGAATGTTCCAAAATCATCTTGTGTGTTTCAATGAAAGCAAGGAAATTTGACCTTTTGTACAAAGGCATTAAAATGGTAAATGTCGCACATTTGTGCGCATTTGATTCGTGTCCTTAAAACAGTACACAAACATAATTTATTCTTCATTTAATGCCATATATTTTCTTTGTTTATTTAATTATTTTTAATCCTACAATTTTGTTTCTAGGTTTAAATGAAAAGATTCCAGATTTGCAATGTGTCTTTTCGGAGCCAACTGTATGATTATTGATCTTTAGAGAGTTTTGAGCAGAGGAGGAATAACCTGAAGGCATGACTGGGAGAAAAGCCTGGCATCACACTGGGAGGAAAAAAGAAAGAGTGAGCGAGGGAGAGAGAGATAGAGAGATGGGGTTCATTCTGTTTTTTCTCTCTCTCCCTCTCCCTTTCTCCTGCTGTCTTTGTATGCGGTGGAGGAATGTGCTTGCTTTTCATTTCTTTCTTTGTGTCCGCCCCTCAGGCCTTAGCAGGCAGTGTCTTATGCCACAGCAGGGTCAGGCCAAACACAGAGACACATTCACGGCCATGTCAAGTTTATGTGAGAATCTGGTTCTTCCCTGCTCCTGATTTCCATATGAATTGTTAATAAAATAGCAGTCATGTGAGGGGAAGTCAAGCAAAGCAACCTTGGTTTTAAAATGGCCTCAACCCTTTCTGTTCCCTTGGGGATAAAACGGTCCAGTTAAACCCATAGCGAGCATATGTCATCATTGACAAAAATTTTCTTTAGCCTAACCTGTGAACTTCATCTTTTTGAAACACCAATGGGGAGCATATATTTAGAGACAAAATGAAATGGGAAATTACTCATGCCTAAATAATCAATACATTTGACAAATAAGCATCTAAAATGTCACGCTTTGTTTTGTAATTAGAGGATCTGAAAAGGAGGTTAGAGTATAATGGTTACATAGATATCATGTAAGCAGCGGTTTCTCACAAATACCATACAGTGGGGTTCAAATGTCTGAGCCTAATCTTTTTTAATCCTGGAAAAATCCTGGAAAAAAAATAGAAATAAGAAACTGAAGATTTTGCAGTAGGTCACTAATGAAATAAGCTAATTCAAAACATTAACCATGTTAACTCCTTTCACAAAAGGTCAGACTTCCTTGCATCCATTGACACACACATGATGCTCTTTGAAACATTCTCAAATCATGCTGGATAACATGGATCATCAGGATTTGCACAAACTTGTAAAATACTTATGAGTTCAGTGCATGCTCTTATTTAAGCTAAAGGAGGATATACCAAATACTAAGAAATACTGAAATGTATATTCTTAGTCCTTCCACAGAATCACTGGTTATAGGTGATTCTATTGTAAGGAACATGGAAATAAGGACTCCAGCCACCATTGTAAAATGCATTTCGGGTAAAAGAGCTTCTGACATAAAATCAATTTTACAAGTGCTTGCTAATGCTAAATGTAGATTTTATAATAATAATAATAATAATAATAATAATAATATTAAAAAAACAAAAAAGAAATTCAAGATAAAAATCATATAAATGTAGGGCTACTAAACATTAGATTACTTTCATTCAAAGCAATAATTTTAATTTTAATAGGATTATTGCAGATAGTTTAGATTTGCTCTGTTTGACTGAAACCAGATTACTATATTAGTTTAAATGAGTTTACTCCCCAAGGTTATTGTTATAAACACGAGCCTCATCTGAAAGGTTGGGGTGGGGGTGTTGCTACAATTTACAGTGATGTAACATCGTCAGACACAAATAAAAAATCTCTGATGTCTTTTGTTCTTGCTATAATATATAGACTACAAGGGCCATATTCTCATTTCCTTAGAGAATTTGCTGAATTTTTGTCAGACCTAGTAGTTACTGTCGATAGAGCTTTAATCATTGGTGACTTCAACATTCACATAGATAAAGAAAATTATACACTGGGATTAGCATTTATTGATATTCTCAAATCTGCTGGGGTCAGACAAAATGTAACAGGACCAACTCATCAGCATAATCATACACTATATTTAATTCTGTCATATGGAATTAATGTTGATAATATAGCAATTCTGCTGCAGAGCAATGACATCTTAGATCATTACCTTGTATTTTGTATGCTGCGCTTAGTAAAGGTCACTCAATCTACGCCGCATTACCGTTCGGGTAAAACTATTCTTTCGACCACTAAAGATAGCTTCACTAATAACCTTCTAGATTTGTCTCAAATACTCAAACCAAATTGAAATTATGCAACCACCTGCAATAGCACCTCTGAAGACAGTGTCTCATATTATTCTTCACAAGCAACTTCAATCCATTGCTGTCATAGGACAGGAAGAACTAAACAAAGTTATCAAAACATAAAAATCAACAATATGTATGTTAGATTCAATACTGACCAAGCTATTAAAAGAGGTGTTTCCTGTAATACCAGAACCTCTTCTTAATATTATTAACTCCTCATTATACTTAAGGCATGTCCCAAGAAAATTTAAGATAGCAGTTATTAAATGTATCAAGAAACCACAGCTTGATCCTGGAGAGTTGGCTAATTATAGACCGATCTCAAATCTCCCATTTATGACGAAAATACTAGAAAAGGTAGTGTCCTCCCAACTATGTTCATTTTACAAAAAAATATGGTATATATGAGCAATTTCAGTCATGATTTAGTCATCTGATCGTGGCTGCATTTCTCTTATAGTGATTTTAGATCTTAGTACGGCCTTCAACACCATAGACCATGAAATTCTCTTACATAGGCTTGAGAATTATGTTGGCATTTGTGGACAGGCATTATCTTTGTTTTTAGGTCCTATTTATCTGACCGCTACCACATTGTCTGTGTAAACGAGGAATTGTCAGATCAAACTAATGCTAAGTATAAAGTGCCACAGGGATCAGTTTTAGTGCTTCCCCTAGGAGACATTATCAGTAACAGTGGAATTAGTTTACACTGCTATGCCGATGATACCCAACTTTATATTTCCTCAAAACCTAATGAAATTGTATATTTCTCCAAGTTAGCAGAGCATATCGATTATATAAAAAATTGGATAGGTAGAAATTTCCTTCAGCTCAATTTTGACAAATCTGTGGTACTAATTATTGGACCAAAAACCTCTAAAAATAAGACGCTAAAATATAATTTGACTCTCGACGGACTGTCACATCTTCTTCTACAGCGAAGAATTTAGGTATTTTAGACATTTGAAAAACACATTTCCATTGTTTGTACAACAGCATTCTTCCATCTCAGAAATAATGCTAAGTTATGACACATGCTCTCTGTTTCTAATGCTGAAAAGCTAATTCATGCATTCATGACCTCAAGACTAGATTATTGTAATGCATTACTGGGAGGATGTCCTGCAGGTTCCATAAATAAACTTCAGTTAGTTCAAAATGCAGCAGTTAGAGTGTTGACTTGAACTAAGAAATATGATCATATCAGCCCAGTCATAGCGTTGCTACATTGGCTACCTGTTAAATTTCTTAATCATTTTAAAATACTTCTAACTACATACAAAGCTTTGAATGGCTTCACTTCACAGTACTTATGTGACCTACATGCTATATTCCATCATGTTCACTAAGATCACACAATTCTGGCCTGTTAATAATACCTAGACTATCAAAATCCACAAAAAGAGGTAGATAATTTTCCTATTTGGCTCAAAAACTATGGAATAGTCTTCTGAAGATGGCTCTGGACACACTCTCTAAGTCTAGACTAAAGACTTTTAATTTCAGCCAGGCATACACATAATTTATTTATGAACTCATAGTTATGCTGCATTATTTAGGTCTGCCGGAACCGGAAACACTTCTCATATTCTATAACCATGTTTTAAAGTTAATGGCATAATATTATTCTATTTGTTTCCCTGTCTTTACCTCGGAATACATATCCTGTGTATGGATGCACCAATCCAATACCTGGATCGGTATCGGCTCCGATACTGAAGCTTTTAGACGGATTGCGTATCGGTCCGATGAGCCCGATCCAAATACGATACTGTGTGTTAGTAATGTTCGTTACTGTCAAGCTCAAAAAATGACATAAAGGAACCATAAAAACACAATTAAAGTAGTTAAGATGACTCGTGTATTTTATTCAAAGCTACTTGAAGACGTGCGATAGCTCTGCGAATCACAAAAGGCTGTGTTTTATAAGTAAATATAGAAAATGCACACACAGCTCCAGCATGCCAGTGAACGGTTTGCTCTGTACTCTGTTTACACACACGCTCACGGCTATTTTTAGCCTTCATACGATGCGCAGTATTTGAGCACTACTAACGAACAACATCTCAGATGTAGATGCTCAATAGTTCGGTTCACTTCTAATATGCATTTAGAATGGCACTGTGAAAAAAAAACTAAACTAAAGTCATGGACGACTGACATGTGTGACTGATATGTATGGTAAAACTGTGAAGTGTTTTACTTGCTATCACTAAGCTACGTCACCTACACTGGGCTGGGCTGATGAAAAAAGATACTTGTGTGACACATGACGCATGAGTAAATGCATTTTTTTTTTAGAGATGCACCGATTGCAATTCCGATTCCGATTTCTTTGCAAGTGTGACCTGCCGACACCGATTTTTGCCGATTCCGATTTTCTTTCTAAGAACTATTATTGACCTCATATACAAACAAAATCTACCTTTCTTCAATGCAAACATTTATTTTCATAATAAAATTAATTATTAAACATTACAATTTCCCCCAAACAAAGTTACAGGATCTTCTCTGACTTCTGATATATAAAGTGCTCTATGACTAGAAAGAGGTAGAAATATCAATTTACTGCAAATGCTTTATATAAAAAACCAGATGTCATTTTCCACTATTTTTATAAATGGATCTTTTTCTCTTTTTCACTCGTCTAACAAATCAATTCCAAAGATTACAAGCCTATTAACAAAACTGAAGTGTCCAATATGCTCAACATTGACATTAAGCTTAGGTTAGATGTCCAAATATCAGTTGTAAAACGGATTGCTGCTTCGGGATCGGCTTGTAACCATACCTGTCAACACTCCCGTTTTTCCCAGGAGTCTCCCGTATTTTACACCAATCTCCTACCCCCCTCTCATTTTGTTATTTCTCCCGGGAAACTCCCGTAATTTGTATGGCCCAACCCTCACTATATGAATAATCACATCAATATATTATTCCAAGGTTGTCCAGTTGCCAGATCTTGTATGAAACGCATCCTACTCATACAATCAGCACATTAAATCACAACGGCACAATTTGTACGTATTTAGCCTGTCTCTGCCATCCAGCACCCCCCTTCACCTCCCGGATTTGTGTACCCAAATGTTCACAGGTATGCTTGTATCAGGCTGCGTGTGTGACAGGATACAAGATTAAAAAACTCGGGGCAACATGACGTGGGAAAAGTACCACCTGCTCTGTATCGAGGATATTGATCAGATTTCTGAATACTCTGTCCTCTACTATGGAGAACGGCTGGTCATCCAGGGCCATGAATTCCATATTTTTAATCGTAATTCCTTTGGTCTTTTCGCTGATCATACCAAGGAAAGAAAGGAGACGATGCTGACTTGAGTCTGGCTATGAGTTCTGGCTAGCTTTAGCCGCTTTCCCTTTTATAGCTTCTTTTTTAAAGGCGGTATTTTCAGCTGGGTAATTGTGTTTTAAGTGTCTAATTAGGTTTGTTGAACGTTATTGTGGTGGTTCCCCCAAGGTTTACTTTAGCCTTACAAATATTACAAATTGCTAACTTTATGTATTCTTCACACAACTTCCACGTTATTGTGGCTGTGACGTTATTGCCTGCGCCGCTGTCAACAAAACGGACTGGCTTGGAATCGGAAAGAAGTGAGGCTGACCGGCCGGTCACCGGTCCGGGCCGAGCATGCGGAAAACCGGCTGATTCGGGTCCCTAGCCGGTCGATCGGTGCATCTCTAATTTTTTTTAACTGCAAAAGATTATTTCATTGCATATCTTTCTGACCTTTGTGAACCATTTTGGTGTTACTACACTATAGGGCACACAAAATAATTTTTGCCAGTGAGAAATACATGAACTGGGTTTGAATGTTATTTTAGTCTGTGTTGAAATTGAAAGAACGGTAAATCTCCGAATTGTATTCGCGTAACCCCATTGTCACCTCACGTACCCCCAGGGTTACGTGTACTCCAATTGGGAAACACTGTTCTAAACTGATTATGCAAAAAAACAACACTGGTATCGGATCGGTATCGGTGAAGAAAAAGTGGTATTGGTGTATCCCTAATCCTGAGGTTACCAGAGCCTGCCAGATCCGACTCTTGTCCTGACTGATATCCGTCTACAGTCCTGCCTGATGTCCGACTCTCACTACTACATGTTGTTGTGTGATGACAACTAACTGCAGCCTGTACCAGCCAGATATCACTTCAGTCTACTATGATGGACTTCACAGAGGATGAAATGATGCCATCACCAACCGTTGGACATGGGATACTTCACTGGAGTCAGACATGGGATACTTCACTGGACACTGCCTGAAACTGTCAAACTGTTGTGCTCCTTAATGATCTCTGCCTGCATCACCTTGGTCAAAGGATGGACAAAACACTTAAAATTGAATACATAGATAATAAATTATTTGCAGCCTTCATCAGCAAAATGATGAAGGACAATGCACATGCACTTCCGCCGTTAAATAAGAATGTAAATTCTGAGATATTAGTCATTAATCTTACAGTTAATACAAAAGATTTTTGTTTAAACATTGGCCTCAAATACTTACTTAGTTTACTCATTTTAAATCTTGACTTGTACTACACATAAATAACTAATATTAGTATTATACTCATGCAGTTTAGCCAGAGGGGAACTGTCCCCCACAGCGAGCCTGGTTTCCCCCAATGTTATTTTACTTCATTAACCAACATTCACCTCAAGCTTGCTCACTGGGTGTCAAATTATTTTCTGTTAATTAGTTTAAGGCACAATTTACAGTCATGTTTTTTTTATTAAACCGCACTATTATGACACGAATACATTATTATATTACAGCCTTTTCTGTTAAAACATAATTTTCTGTAAAGCTGCTTTGAAATAATGTGATGTGAAAAGTGCTTTACAAATAAAAATGGCTTGACTTGACTTACTGATGTATTTTTTTCAGTCAAATTGAATTGACAAAAGAGATTTGCTGGCTGTTCAGTTTATTTAATTAAAATGAACTAAAGTAACACAACTTGAACTAAAGTAACACAACTCGATTTCATTGCATTCTATCCAAATACATTTGTAAAAATTAAGTTTACTGAATCATTTGTGTTTGGACTACCTTAATATGTTTGGTAGCATTGATGAAACCGGGCAGGGGATTGCCATTTCCCAGCATGGGACTAAATGGGGTTTAATAAATGTTGAAATTAAATGTTATTTTATGCATTTTTGAGCAAGATGAGAATAGGGGGGGAGATTTGTTACATTTTCTGTTATACTGGTCGCTGAGTTTTGGGGGTTACCATTGTGGTGAAGAGTGACGCTTGAGCTTAGGTTTAGAATAGATGTTTATTTTCAAGTGATGTTTGGTTTGAGTGCTATTTAGCTCTATAAGCAGTTGCTATCAAATTGTGCAACATTTTCACTGTCCTTACACTTGACTTATACTAACGATTAATGAAATAAATTAAGTTGAACCAACATAAGAAATCGTTAGTAAATTTAGTCTGACAAACCTAATAAAGTACCATAGCATACTGATATGACCTAATCCAACTAAATTATGTTTAATTTAATTTAAATTAAATAAATGAAATTGCTTATAAAAACTATAAAGTAATGGTAATGACATTACTTTTTGAGTGTCTAATGCTGATAATATAATTTGTAATTGAAAAACTTTTTATAGCCTTTTTTATTTTATTTTCTCAAGATTTTTAGTTTGGTGAAATAAATTGTATTAAAGCCAATCACAGTTTGGGATTTCTGGACATGGAGAAGGAAACATCTTGAAAGGCTGGCCAGTTGATTTAATTTTTTTGGGGTATAACACACGTGTCCAGTGACCCTGCCACACTTTCCCATGCCCTCTGATGCCCCATCAATTTTAACAGACACCCAAATTCCCTCCCATTCTCCACTGACAGATCAACCTCGGTCATCAGACTTGACAACGGCAGTATGTGTGTAAGACCTCCCTCTTTGTGTGATGTCATAGAGGTGTGCTTGCCAATAATTAGAGAGATAGTTGGTAATTGGACAAGAGAATGGAGCTCAACAAATCAAGCTGCACAGTCTCTTATTTTGTATATTTGTACCAGTGAGTTTAAATGTTTCATTTAATGTGATCCGAATCACAAAGTAATTGTAATAAAATCTACAACCTTGGACTTTACATGATTGTTAAGCTGATGATGTAGGAAAAGTGTCTGAAAATTTTTAGAGTGTCTGAATTATGCATATTACATTACTATTACAAATTACTATATATAAATATGTATGTGAAGCAGCTCTGCAAAATTACAACACAAATACATGCAGTTACTGTAATTACATGCTTGTATACACAGTACCATTAACATTGTAAAATAAAACATGACCCCAAAATCAATGTAATCAATAATAATAATAATAATATCGCCATAAAAAAATATGTTTGAACTTTTTGCATTTTATAATTCAAATTATTTTCAATATGTTTAGTCAGAGATTAAACAAGTTCACAAACTGTTGTAAACAACTGATCTATATGGTAAATGAATATTGATATATTAAAAAAAAAAAAAAAAAAAAAAAAAAAACACTGTACACAAATAATGATTATATCCTATAAATCTACAGTTCATTGGATCTCAAATCTCTTAATCTTCCTTTTTAATAACTCATCTTATCATGTCTAATTTGTATCTGGAGGGATCTTTTTCATCTTAATCCTGCTTTGTGGTCTTATGCATCTGTTATTCATAGAGCGCTCTTCATTCAGATTAATTTGTCTCTTTGTGGACATGGATGTCCTCACTCGTCAGTGTTTTTGGACATGTGGACAGATCTTTGCTGTGAAGCCAGTTTATGTCTTGCCAGTTTGACACACACACAGAACGAGAGCATGACATCAGGGCTTTGTCATTTGGAAGATCTATAGAAGGATTACAGTGCTGAATGAGCCCCAGCCTTTAGGAGGCTTATTTAAATGAAACTCTAGCTGTTTTCTCTCCCATTTTTTTTTTTTTTTTTTTTGCTCCATGTAGTTCTGTAAGTGCATAGTTTGGAAGAGCTGGCATTGCAAATAACTCCTCATAATTTTGTGACTTTTAACCCTTGGGCACTAATTGAGCATACAAAAGAGGCTGTGTGTCCACATGATAATATCACAAGAAAGCCCCCCATCCAAATATTATAAAGACTATAAAACAATGATCCTATAAACCATATCTAGAAACATTTACATTTATATTACATTGCAGGAAAAGTTTTAACTGTAAGAAATACAGTATTATTATATTTAAATGTAATAATTTGTATTACATTTATATATTTTGAAATTAGCTTGCTGTATACAAATTCTTGGCTTTATCAATGGAAAAAAACATTTTACACATTCTATTTTAAAAACAATAAACTGTCTTTGGTAGGGCTACATAATCCAAGAGAAATTATAGTTGTCATGGTTCCAATAGTTATCAATTGTCTAATGACTAATTATGCAATTATATTTTCCATTATATTTTCCATACGAGTAAAACATGAAAAATTCCCTAGAGGCACATTTAAGATGTTTTTAAACTACAAAGCTATACCAGTCAAAATTAGACCAAATAATATAAAACTTTCCACTAAGATATCTACTAAAATTCAACTGACTTTTATCTCAAATAAAAGGCATTTATTTAATCCTTTATGTTTTTTATTTTATTTTTAATTTGATTGGGGTTTTTTTTTGTAAGTTAAAAAATAAATGATCTTTATGTTTTATAATTAAAGTTCCTTGAATTTCTCCTATTTATTCATATACACTGAATTTTTATAGACAGAACAAAACAATATTGACAAAATTGGTTGTTTTTGCAGGAAGAATATTGCATCAAATAAACCAAATCAAACTGTGTTCTTTGTTGCTGATGCTGCTGCTGCTGCTGCAAAAAAAAAAACAGTAATGGTGACGAGCATAAATTAATTTGCTGAATCCGACTCTACCCTGAATCTCCCTCTCTGTCCAAAACATCCAAGAAACTTTCCTGTGGCTATCAGTGAACAATTATACACCCATAGTGCTTCTATTGTCTTGCCATTTCCCCAAACAAGTGTCCTATGATTTTGGCTAAATCTTTTGGAAATTGCATGCTTCCTTTGTATTCGTTGCAGGTGTCTGTACAACAGACTGTAAAGAAGAAAAGAACATTAGCAGAAACATGTTCTAACATTTCTGCTGTTCAAAAGTTGAAAAGTCAAAGCCAGAGTGTAATTTCATTGATAGATCAGTCAGCAATGTGTGCATAAAATAATCACAAGGTATCATGCCATTTTGAACTTGTTTTGATGTTGAAATATTCCAGGAATGATCATTTTGAGTGAATGTTTCATCAACCTATTTCTATGGCATGTAATAAGTGATCACAGATAGATAAACTCACAAGAAAAGTTTCTTCTTTCCGGCAGGCATCAGGATTTCCTCATATTCAACCCAAAGAATTGAAAATGAGAGTAAATTAACTGTACTTTTCTTTTCAGTAAATATTGAATATAACAGAAACCATTGTCAACCAGAATTAAAAACTATCTGAACTCTGTTCTCTCTTCTCACCTGCCCAATACAGCTCTCCTAAATAAAATAAATAAACTCTTTATCTATACAACTACAATTCCCTGAATACTAGTGTATATGTCACTGGAATACCTAGAGTAAATAAAAACCTAATATTTAACATCGACTTCCAAAAATATTTTGGAATACATTCTGTACAAATGCATTCAGCATTGTAACTTGTATTATTCAAGAAATTCCACAATCACCAGAGGAATTTGAATAAGATGTTTCTAATCTGTCTTAATCTTCTGTGAACTCAGATTCAAATTTCCTTAATCTACACTTGACCTCCTACCATGCATGGCACCTCAAACCAGGAACCTGAACCTGGCTAATTGGGCCATCTTGCCAACTCGATAAACATATGTCTTTAAAAAGCATCCACAGAAGGGTTGTTTTTAAGTCTCTAACCTAACTCTCACTAAAAGCCTAATCTGTAAAACAGATTTTTCACGCCCACAGCAATGTCAATCCTCATCATGCTATGTAACCATATCCTTTTATAGTCAACTTCAAAAATGTCTGATCAAAGCACTACAGATGGATCAAGGTATTGAGGACACCACAACAAATACAAGCGTTTTTGCAGTTTTTTCCATTCATATGAAACTTGAAACTGGATTTTTAGGTCGAATACACAATTATATAGCGTATAGGACTCAATAAATCCATGGAGTGACAATAGCTAAGGGGTGTGGAGTGGTGGTGGTGTAGTGGGCTAAAGCACATAACTGTTAAGCAGAAGGTTGTAGGTTCGATCCCCACAGCCACCACCATTGTGTCTTTGAGCAAGGCACTTAACTTCAGGTTGCTCCAGGGGGATTGTCCCTGTAATAAGTGTGCTGTAAGTTGCTTTGGATAAAAGCGTCTGCCAAATGCATAAATGTAAATCTAAATGTAAGTGAAGGGTGTTTGCTCTTGGCAAAGTGAAACTGGACTAAGCACACGTGCAGCTAAAGACTGTGATACCTTATAAATGATCATAAAAGTAATAGGAGTAAGAAGTTTAATAAAACAAATGACATTTAGCACCAAAAATATTATAAATAAAATGTAATTCTGTTTAATTGAGTTTATTATTAATTATGACATAAAGTACTCTTGAGAACTTATTTCATACCTGATTGTAAAACCACAAAAGACAATATGGAAGCAGAAACTGCTATGTTACCCTCTTGTTTTCAATTCACACAAAAAGTAAAGGACTAGAAATACAGATCAGGCCGCAGACTTGTCAGGAATTCAAGCACAAAGCTGTCTTTTTGCTCCAATTTCAACTTCAGCTAATAAGGTAGACGTAGCTTGTTTAAAGAGTCAATACCAGCACAGTGGGGAAACAAATCTGTGATATTAGAAAAAAAAGGTGATTCCCCAAAAATCTGTCCATTCATGTGACATCATATAACAGCAGAATTGCACTTATTACAAAGAAGGAAGATCACACTTACCATGGTTTAGCTTCTGAGAATCATAAACAAGAGTAAAGTATCCTACTTTATAGCAGTCTATTCCATTTATGGTTTTCAAATAACTGCTTGGACCACACTGAAACTTGGAAATACAGAAATGAAACAACCTCCCCCCTTCCAGGGCACTACAATCTATTACCCCCCTCCCCTCTCCATCCGGCAACCCCTCCAACCTCATCAATGAGTGGAATCGCTTTAAGTGCCTGTCAGGCAGAAAACCGGCTTCAACATTGTGCAGCTGTAATGTTTCCCCGGTCCATTCTCCAATGAGATTGGTTATTTATTCACCACTTGACTCGAAAAAAGGGTTGGAAATTGAAGAGCAGAAAAAGATAAAACAGAGGCAAGGAGTGTATAATCCTGTCTGCAGGGTCATGTACCTGAGAAGCAGATTTAAGTTTTCAGCGCTCTTCCGACATAGTTTATAAAGCACCGAGAGCGAGAGTAGGAGGGGGAGGTGGCGAAGCACTGTGTGTGAGGAAACTGCGCATAATCCCTTCCCTGTAGAAACTTCCTCCCTCTCCCTCTCCCTCTCTCATAGGAGCCGCTGGCCCTTGTCTAAGCACTGGAATGCAAAGACCATGCTTCAAGAGGCCCACTCAGACAAGACCCTAAAGTTAAAAAAATTAACATTCAGGAAGTGCCAAATGTGAGTAAAACTTGACTTTTGTGAGTAAATAAAAGGTTACTTCCCGGTTGGCTGGTAACATAATAATAGTTAAAAAGAATGGTCCAGGTTCAAAACAAGTTAAACTCAATCAACAGCATTTGTTTGTGCCATAATTTTGATTACCACAAAAAAATAAATTAAACTTTTGCATTTTTTATAAAAGAAAAGTGTGTGGTTACAGTAAGTCAGTTACAATGGAAGTGAATTGGCCAGTCCATAAATGTTAAAATACACACTGTTTCAAAAGTATAGCCACAAGATGTAAACATTATATGTGTTAAAATTATTTAAGTGTGATAAAATCAGGGATTTACCGGCATTATGGCATTTGCCAGATTACATGGTTTTACAGCATTACGTTGTCATGATAACAAAGTTGTAATATTGGATATAACTTTACACAGATAAGGTAAGCAAGCAATTTTATAACACTGAATTCATGTTAACGTATAATGCTTATGTTTTGTGAGCAAAACATTTATGGACTGGCCCCATTTACTTCCATTGCAAGTGCCTTAATGTTACTGCGAATTTTGCTTTTTAAAAACGAATGCTACTGATTGAGCTTAAAGGGGTCATGAAGTGCTATTTTTTTTATCATTTTGTTATCTTCCCTGAGGTCCAATGATAATGTTATGAAAGTGTTCTGCACCAAAACAGTCACAATTCGCCAAAGACGTCCTATGTTTACATACACCAACAATTAAAAATAGTGTTTGTGCTCAAAGCAACAGGCAGCAGCTGAATGGAAAAGAACTGCTTCTCCCTTGGAGAGTTGTAACTTGACACTGCATCTTTTAAAAGCAGTGAGATACCAAGGTTATAACTGTTTTTAATTTGTTTTAGTTTTTATTTCTATTTCATTTGAAATTTTCCCATCTAATTTAGTTTTAGTTTAGTTTGTTAGTTATTTGTTTAGTTTTTCAGTGTATATAGTTTAATTTTAGTTGTAGTTTTTATATTAAATACATAATTATGAATATTGAATACATAATTAAATGAGGGTGCCTTCCTAGTAAAATTTTGCTTAGGGCCCCCATATCCATAGAAACGGCCCTGGTGAAAGTACACTTATGCAATCAACTTTATTTTCTGTGACAGAAATGTAAACAGCCCTGGGTAGTGGTGGAGGCTATTGTCATATGGTCATTTAAATATGTTATGTATATAGTCAAATAAAGAAAAGCCTCCATCTCCATCATAAACAGCTTCTTTGGAATGAGATCTACTTTTTCATGTTATTGCAATTTGCAGCTAGATCTACCATGCACAATATATGCATTGTCACAAAACAAATATTGAAAATTCTCCATACCACCTTTTCACAACAAATAATTTTTTAACAAGGTTTTCTTGTTATGGTTGTTTGATATTAACACACACAGAGAGCAGCAGGTCTGTTTACATTAAAACTTCCGATATTGTGATACAAATCTTCTTTTCCCGCACTGTTTACGTTTCCTTTAGACATAATTATTTGTGTTTAAATGAATACCTCAACAAGATGGGCATTTTGGCGGAATTTTGAAATGTATTTTATAGTTCAGTCGCGTATCGCGAGCATTTTTGGACCACACGCGCGTGAAAGCGCACAACGCCGCCTGTCTGTGAAAGCGCGCCGCTAAACGCTCTTGATTATTTTCATTGAATATTAACTTTGTAATAAGGCCTTGGCTACATCACAAATATATCAGGTTATTTTTCGTTATTGACATTAAGACTACATTTCTCTTTCATTTGCCCCTTCAAAAATCCACTAGTCTCGGACAAGCGTTTATGTCGAGCACTATATTGTAGGCCTACTTCAAATCAAACTCTTTACCAGTTCAAAATTAAATGTCAAACAAATCACAGATTGACAGGGTAAAACAGAGCGAGTGAAAAGACTTGTATCTACCTGCTTTACCTCTCTGTGATTCTCGCTCTGCTGCTGATGCAATGTGGTCAGGCCTTCTAGATGCATCTTCATGTTATGGTAACGGCGGTTTAAAGTGTTAAATGTACATGCCGCAGCAAAAACGAAAACGAAATCTTATTTAAAGTTATTTTTATTTTATTTTATTTAGTTTCATAGCCATTAATGTTTATTTTAGTTGAGGGGTCGTTTACACGACAACGTTTTCCACAAAACACGGAAAACGTTTTATGCGTTTTGGCTGTTCGTTTACACGACAACAGTGTTTTGGGGACTGAAACGCACACTTTTGAAAACGGGTTTCAAAGTGCAACTTTTTGAAAAGTCTAGACAAAATTGTTCGATGTTTTCGCCATCTTCATTGTTCACCTGCTCCGAGTGAGATTTGAATTGGGGTCTCCAGCATGGAAAGCGGGCGTGCTATAGAGGAGGCTAAAGTCTACAGCCTCTAGTGATAGTCGCTAGTGCACCTCTTGAGGCTAGGGGAGTGAGTTTTTTTTACACACTACACAGATACCAAACAGCTGGCTACCGTTATACTCAACCCCCTAAACCTCACTCCCATCCAGGTCATGGCACCACTGTAACCGGTTCTGTTCAACCCGCGCCGAGCGGAATTCGAACTGGAGTCTCCGGCATGGGAGGCAGGTGTGCTAACGAGGAGGCTACAGGCAACAGCCTCTAGAGACAGTCGCTAGTGCACCTCTCTAGGCTAGGGCAGTGAGGTTTTTTTTACACACTGCACTGCTACCAACCAGCTGGCTACCACTACAATGGCATCGGTCAAAGAGTCTTTGTAGTTATGTTCATATACAAAAATAATACCAAATAGTCCAGATGGGTCTCCTTAGGTGTTGGCCACACAAGCCAGGAATAATTATCCACACAAGGCCTCCTCTCTTGACTTGAACTGTTTGCAAATGGGTGGGGCCAAGGGTGCAATGAAGCATGTTGTGGGATGTGTAAATACAAATGAGCATTGTGTAATAACGTCACGAAAATTAGTTCTGAAATTTACAGTATGATTTATAGTATAGTACCTCTTATATGTCTAAATATCAAGGAAAATTGTATTCTCCATTTCATGACCACTTTAACTTGTTCTGAACCCGGAACATCCCTCGAGTCGAATCATAAGTATGATAGTCTGATGACAGAACGATAGACATACAAATGAACTATAGAAAATTTCTCAACTGTCTCATTTCACAACACATATCTGGACTATTCCTCGTACCTCATACATATGCTGCTGCATAATTTTGAGTCACTTTGACCCAGAGATGCATTTTGAGTTTTATGCACTAAACTAAAAAGGAAAGTCTAAGCAAGTACAGTGTTGTTTCCCCAATCTATGTGTGGAGTGTGCATTACCAACCAATGATGTCCGAGGTCGATAGGGATCGGAAGAGATACCATTGGACAGATACCGGGGAATCCTACTGGTGAGCGAAAACAAACAGGCAGGTAACCGCACCTCTACAGACAGGCAACTAACAGATACATGAGCATGCTCCAACTACAAAAGAGAGAACAGTTAAGCATGACATCGAACAATAAACTGGCAAAGAAAGTTGGGTAACACAAGGAATAAGTAGAGAGTGTAATCAGAGTGAAGCAGGTGGAACAAGTGTGTAAATCATTGCCGTGATCAATGTCTCTCAGAGAGCGATCATCATTCCCATGTATACACCGATCACGCATGCCGGTTCCACCTGCAAGACACGAGGGAGTGAAAGAATAAACAATAGTATGAGCCGGCACAAATGCCGGAACCGTGATATTGGAGTTGCAATGTCAATTTTGCTTACAAACTGTAGGAAAGAAATTCTCTCTTAGACCTTGCTGTTAATTATACAAGGGACCTTCTAACTTGGTACATTACTTAGTACTTTTAAAATAAAAATAAAAATTCATAATTTGAACAAGTATTCCATCAATAAATATTATGTCCTTGAAGATGCATATATTATATTCCATACATACTGTATTTTTGATCACAGGTTTATTGCTTACATTTGTACTATTTACAAGTATTTACATGGATATGTAGTCTGTAGAACAAGAGCTAAAATGGTACTGTCTCTTTAAGACTACCATGTTAATGAGAGTGGACATGCACACTTACTTATTAAAGTCCCTGCTATGTTTCTTTTTTGTTGTTGTTTTTGAACAGAAAGGGTATTAAAAGAGACATTATTCAGTGACTAATGGATTGTGTGCATCTTGTCTTTGGACACATTACTTGGAACGAGTCAAACCAAACTTTTACTCTCAACATGCAGTGAAAAGATCTGGGTGCTAAAAGATCGATATCGGGATTGTTCAAATGAAGAATCTATTCCTAACTCTTATTATTATTATATTAAGCAATACATTTTGATAAATTCTGCATTTGCATACCCCGGTTGGCAATCACTGCTCTACTATATTTGCTATTATTCAAGTGTATGTTTTGGATGTCAAACAAGAGAAGGATCATTTTCCATGACCAACTGTAGCAGTGAAAGTTACCGTGCCTCTAGGTAGGTTGTAAACTCATGCAGACATTTCTGTCTAGTTTCACACTCACACAATGAACAGAAAATCAGTGTTTGACCACAAACAAACTTAATGCTCATATGACTAGGATACACTTCCTCTGGCCTTTGTCTTCCTCAGACAGTCTTAAGGCAATCACTAGACATGAACAAAGCTTGTCTCCCTCTCTCTCGAAAATAACTGTTTCTAGCAATGCACTTCTACCTCAAGATATGCAGAACTCAAGAGGATTTTACAGCGCTATCAACAAACTGCTCAAGTTTGTTCCAGACCACACACTTGCTCCAGTGCTGCTTAGCACTTAAATTAGAATCAACCTTGTCGTTGCTGTGCCCTTTTCGAGAATTCTTCTTGAGACTAATCAGACTCCAGGGATCTAGACCACAGTGCTGAGGGCCTAGAATAGGGTCTATTACACATCCATATGGACTCAAGCCAGCACAGCACAAATGACAAGTGGGGATAGTGTTTTCCCCATCTATGAGGCCCAGGCCCAGTGGTTTAGTGTGACCACACAGAACGTTTTTGAGTGATCTATTTTTCTACCTAAGCTGTCTGACAAATCTGGCACTTTGTAAAAAGATTTCTTTAATAATACAAGTTAATATATACATTTTAGCAGCTAGTTTTCCTCTGCTGTGCACCAATTTTATTCTGCACACAGAAAAAGTTTAAAACTTCAAGCCCACTACCAGAATTTACAAAAAATGTAAATATATAGCCTATAAATGTTTATGTTAGGAGGGTGAATTGCTGAAATATTTCTCATTGTGACACAATGATACTTTCATGTCATTCTAAAGGCACCGCCTAGCGATAAATTTGGTCCCCACCCACCATATGCACATGGAAAGCAAACATCATGATGTACAGGACCAGCTGTTTTGGATGATAATGGTTAATAAAATAATGTTGAAAAAATGTTATCCATTCTTTCCTACCTTCCATCATTTTGCAATCAGTTGCCCATTTTCATTTGTGTCGGAGACCTTTCCATTTGCATGTGTTCTATCATTGCAATGAGGTAATATTTCAAGAGGTACAGTTCACATCATAGTACTTGCAGTGATTACAGTCCATTGTAAAATGATCACAAGCACAGGCAAAAATGTATGCAAAAATACTTGCTCTCAACTTTACTAGTCCCAAGACCAAATATAAAGTTTCCACTGTGCGTTTTATCTTAGTTATTATAAAAACAAATTAATAATAATAAAATACAAATAAAACTTTTTTTCTGTAGATTACTAAATTAAAACCCCCCACTAAATTTCTATAGTGAGATAATTTCAATATATTTCTAAAACCATTAACAAAACAGCATCTCAGAACTTTTAAAAAGGACCGACATTGTTGACAAATGTCAATCATGTTATTTTAAAAAATGCATAGTGTTGCTTTAGTCTAAAAAGTATCAAGAAACTGCTTTTTAACAATATTCTACTAAAACAGCAGTTCAAGGGTTTGAACAACCCTACTTCAAAGTATTTAAACGCATTATTAAGTACTTTGAGTACTTGTAATAAAACTGTCATGTTCTTTAAATGGTCACATTTTCCTGGAACACAAAGACTATAAAACTAAACAAAGGTAGTTATAGCAAAACCCATGCATGAGAATCTCAACAACAACATCTCTTTGGCAGGCAGGCCCATCATACTGCCAAGGCGATGAAATCGATTGGATGTTTTGTGACAGTAAACAGCCTGCCTGTGTGAGAGAATCAAGTGCGGGTTAATTGCTGCATCTCTATGGAGGTGCTATTTTGCTATAAAGTGCCCCACCACCCCAATTATCTTGCAACCTTGCATTGGAAATGACCCTGTGATAATGAGCAGTGTGACACAGACACAGAGGGCGAGATTTCACACTCTCAAATAATTACAAAAAACCCTACTGACATCCTGCCATAAAAAAAAGTCCCATGTTACCTCCCATTTCTTTATCTTTATCAACAACGGATGAAGAAATGACTACATCAATATTATACAGCCCTTGTAAATCGGATATTTAATTATCATGTCATCTCGGAATGTCTAGACGGTGGAATAATAAAAGATTATTTGGTGATTAAAGACTGTTATGGTTGTATTTGGAAGCAGTCATGTTTAACCAAGACATTCTGTCTGCAGGGTCCTTGACCATAAAAAAACTCACAATGGGAAAAGGAAACCCCCATCTTTCCACTCTTTGTTCAGTTTGTCTTAAAAACGTGGGATTTCCCTTATTAACCAACACTTGGAAATGGAATACATCAAACTACTCGCATGATCAAATGGGAATAATGAAATACTTCAAACCAAACACTATTGTTGTCTCTCCTTCATTTCTCCTTCATAATTTTTTTGGTCGAGAGATCAAAGGCAAGGGATTCAGCATTTCTTTGAATAAGCTTTTAGCTTAACAACACAGGACAATTTAGATCTCTCGGCAGCCAAGACAAAGGCTTTCATGGATCTGTTAACTGATATTTTAGTGCCTATTGTTGCCCTTGAACCTGATAAATTTGACAAGGTCCAAGAGAATGGACATTGTGATTGCACAAAGCCCTCCCCCAATAACCATGGGGCTAATCTCCTTGCCTGATACCGTATTAATAACCTTTTAATTAAAATAGAAAACAACATTGTACAAGGACTACGCTGCCTCATGCTGGGAAGTATAACGAGAATCAATACGTGTACTCACAGTAGTCTGACTACACAAAAGGACATAATAAGAAATAAAGAGGCTTCTGTGAAGTGAACAATGTCACAAAAGGCAGATAGTGAAGAACAAAAATATTTGCTCATCAATGGATCTAAATGGATCAAATCAAAATCAATACATCAAAGCATTTATTAGTGTGAAATGTATAATGTATAAAGACAGATTTGGGGTCTACAACATTATCATGAACTTGAATGTATAGTTAAATGTTGGGAGTTTTATGAATAATTTTGGAATAAACTCAATAATAATTATTAACACTTTTCTAGCATCAGCAATTTAACATTAAATTTCACAGTAGGAAGCTAGGTTTGCATGATGTTGGCCATTGTGGCAGCTCAGTGATGTGCATTGTGATGCAGTACTACATACAATCCCCAAATTTCCACACATCAAGTCAAAATTAAACTTAAACCAATATTGCAAATATTTATTTTCTTAATACATAATCCTTGTTTTATTCTGAAGCTTTCATTTGTGCATGTTATGCTAAAAGGCAAAACATTTATTGTCTTTGTAATCTTTAAACAAAATATTCTAACTTGCTCCCTTATTTTTTTCAATCTCTCCCCTCCAAACACATTTCATATAGAGACAACTTGTGACCAATGCCCAATCAGTAAAATCAAGTCTTATTTCACTCAGAAATAGGTAATATTTCATAATTAAAATGGATTGTGAAAGCCGTTTCATGTTGTCCTCAAGACTGAGATTTCAATCGCCCCACAATTGATCTTAAAACAAAAAGGAAAAGCAGGTGAGTGAAAAAGGAAACAGCATAATTTATAACCAGTAAAGGTGAAATGCCCTGATAATGACAGGGTTCAGTTCAAGTCTGCGAAACCAGCTTAGGAAAACTTATTGTCTCTCCTCAGCCAGTGCCTGGCACGCAGGGGTCACGACCTGGTCATGAATCACTTCAATCAGCTTCTGGCTAGGACAAGAGGGGAGGGGAGTCGTGATTGCGTTTGATCTTGGTTGGCTAGTCAAGCAGCATGGGTAAGATATCTCTCTGCCTCTTTTGCAGATCAGGTTCTGTGGGAGCGGGGCTGAGGGCAGGTCAAGAGCACTGGTCTATTTTTCCTCTTCACTAAGTCCCCACACCCATTCTGCAACAGTGTTGAGCTCTTGTAGGATTTAGTGTTGCTCTGGTCGTGTTGCGCTAAAAGCAGAGGCATCATGCCTATTCAGCCCCCTTGGATATTTTTAATTTTTTTTGGCCTAGTAAATTTTGAATGCTACTTTTACTGTATTTTTATCTTTTGTTACATTTCACCCCAGTCTAGGGTTGGGGGAGGAGTAACAAAAAGGTTGGGGTTCCCTTCTCCCATCCCAGCACTCAAAAACTACTTTAAAACCCAAACAACATACATTCATTTAGACAAAGATACAGCTAAATGGAAACAGGAGAAAACACAAAAGGTTAAATAAAATGGCACCCACCTCCCTATTAGTTCCAAATATCAATTACAATATGTACAAAAGCAAATAAGAACTGTATAAAAAATTAAGTGAATGAGATCACCACTCAATTTACAAGAGTAACAGTTTACTTCAATGACCTGTAACAACAACTTTTAACAACTACAACCTTGATCAGATAGAATATGCAAAAGCAACAACAACCATCTGGAATGAGGGAAGGGAAGCTCCTTATAGTGGAGATCTGCCTGGGCTTTACCCTGCTTCACACTCCCCACCAGCCAATCCTGACAGAGGAGTGATTGGCAAACATTATTGCAGACACCTGGATATTGAGCAACCTGCATGAAAGAGAGAGGGAGAGAAAAGCAGGAACAAAAACAAAGCAAACCACCACAATTGCAACAAAGCCAAAGCCATACATCCATGATGTATTTAAACAAATGAAAAGTGAAAACAAAACGATAAAAGAATACACTTAAATATGTCCAGGGATGTAACACTTTGATAAGCCAACTTGGTCTCATAGCTCAAAATGGTCCTGCAAAATGATTTGACACATAGCTCAATGTGGAAGTCTCCTGATGAAATTAACACTAGAGTAGCAAAAACAACTACTTTTATTCACTTTCAAATCACAAGCACAACAGCAGATTGTCAATTGATTAACTCTTTTCGCCTTGTTACAATCCTGGAAACATAATAAACAATTTGACATTCTATAGCTTGGTGTTATTTAAAATTTCACAACATAGGAAAACTATTTGCTCTAATATTGTTTTTGTTGTTGTTGTTGTTGTTGTTGTTGCTTTTTTATATGTTCACACAATGCTATCTTATGACATTAATGCTCACTTTTAATATTCTAATTTGCATTCTTGTATTCTTAAGACGATACATAACCAACTAAATTTACAAGCTTATTCGAACACAAGGACTGATGCACGAATCCTGGAGACCATACAAGTCGACACGTGACCTGAAAGTGTCACAGATGCACACAAATTTAGGGTTTTATGTCACATTTGACACAGTAGACATTTCACTTCGGAAATCCCACAATATGTGTAAGGAACCACATAATTACGTGCCTTATTACACGTTTGGTTGCAGTTTCCCAGTATAATGTCCATCAGGGGGCACCAAAATTAATTGAAATTGTGTCATAATCGGACAAGGATTTTAAGGTGAATATTAAATGGAGTAAAACATACCTCCCTAACCTAAAATTTTTACCTAAACACATAGGGTTTTTTAGCCAACAACTGTACTCAAGTAAAAGTACAATTACTTAATAAAAAAAAAAAAGAAATCTCAAGTAGAAGTAAACGTAATAACATAAATAATTACTTGAGCAAGAGTAAAAAGTATCCAACTAAAAAGAGTACTCAAATAGTGAGGAACTCATTTCTTTCACAAATGACATAATATATGTTTACTCCCCTATATTCCTTTACATAATACACATTTAACATGTATTACAGAATTATTTTTAATGGAAATTCTGTCATCATTCACCATCATGTTGTTCCAAACCCGTATGCTTTTCTTCATGCAACACCGAGATATTAGACAGAATGTCCCCACTACTAATGGTGACGAGACTGTCAGTCCCTAACATTCTGTTAAACATATTTTGTGTTCCACGTAATACAAAGGGTCACACAGGTTTGGAACAACATGAGGGTAGGGAAATGATGACACAATATTAAATTACGGTTGAGCTATCTCTTTAAAGGGATAGTTACCCCAAAATTTGTAACTCTCTCATCATTAACTCACTCTAATGCATCCCAGATATAGATGACTTCCTTTCTTCTGCAGAACACAAAAAAGAATATATTAGCTCTGCAGGCCAAAATGTTGATTTTCCAAAAAGCACATGAAGGCAGCATAAAAGTAATCATAAGACTCTAGTAGTTAAATCAATATCTTCAGAAGTGAAATTGACATTTTATGCATTTGGCAGATGCTTTTATCCAAAGCGAATTACAGTGCACTTATTACAGGGACAATCCCCCCGGAGCAATCTGGAGTTAAGTGCCTTGCTCAAGGACACAATGGTGGTGGCTATGGGGATCGAACCAGCGACCTTGTGATTAACAGTTATGTGCTTTATTCCACTACACCACCATCACTTCTGAAGAATCTGATTTAACCACTGGAGTCTTATGTGATTTTGTTTAGCTTTAAAATGTTACCACTCATTCACTTGCATTATATGGACCAAAATAAATTCTTCTAAAAATATTCATTTGAATTCAGCAGATTAAATAAAGTCATACACATCTGGCATGACATAAGGGTGAGTAAATAATGAGAATTTGAATTTTTGGTTGAACTATCCCTTTAAGGGCTCTTGTAAGACCTGGATGAATTTGTCAATAAGAGGAGAGGTTTGGAAACCTTTCTATTAATTATTACGGTGAAAATGTCCTACAAGAACATTATATATAATGCTGATATATAAACCAAAGCAAGATTGTGCTTTATTATTGCCTACTTTCGCTGTTTCATAGCTTTTAATGTCCTGTGTGGATTCTTATTTCAGTGTAGTTACAGTTTTCAGTGTCGAAAGTTGAGATAATTAGTTCTGTACAGCAGAGCAAAAATGTACACTTAAAAACTGATGTCACAAGAGCCCAGAATCACCCTGAAAAATTATCATCACATTACACAGAAAAGCCTGTGTTAGCATTAGAGCCAAAACTTATCTCGACATGCTGCCTTGAGTTGAAGCTGTGATTTTAATATTGAAATATCAGCTTGTCTTGGTGTTAAATGAAGGCACTGCATGATGAAACTATTGTTTTTTCACTGTGCAGAGCAAAAAAAGTGTTTCACTTTGAAGAGTTGTTTGCATGACTTGAGTGACAGTCTCTGACAGCATGTGCAGCTGTGTGAACTTTGTAAATGTCCTTTACTTTCGTAAAAGTCTCATTCAATAATCTCTCAATAAATTACACATACCTAAAATTAAACCCAGTAATGTAATGACAGGAATGCCAATATAAAGAAGTAAAAGTTTAAAAAATATTATTAGAAATGTACTTACTGAGAGTAAAACGTACCCATTTTTAAACCTACTCTAAAAGTAATTTGTTCCCCAAAATGTATATATTAAATGCATTTGTCTGAGTTTAAAGTACAACACTCTATGAGGTGAGTTAAAGCGTAAGCTACCCGTATTTGATTAAGTGTGTAAATGTAGGTAAGTCTGTAATACAAGAGTTAAAATGTATAGTTTTTCAAATGATGTGTTTCAATATGATAACATAACAGTGTGTGATTAATAGTGTGAAAAATAAGTGTTTATAAAGTCATAATCAGCTTTTGTAGTTGTCATTTGTGTGACAGTGAATAAAACGCACAGTTGTTATAGCACCTCTAGTGTTAATTTCACCAGGAAACTGCAGTAAAACATAGAACGTGACACATAAAAGTCAGTTTGCAAATATTTTGTAATAGTAAGTCTATGAGACTATACTGTAGATTGAACTTAAACTGTCAAAGCAGATTTTCATTTGGAAATCCTGGTCAGTTTAGTTTAGCACTGGCATTAATCTGTGTCCAGGAAGTTGCTCATAAATGTGAGACTCACCTTTGACAACATGTCAAGGCACAGTGCCTTTTATCAATGCACTTGAACAACACAGTTTACGTCATTGTAATCCAATACACGAACAAGCTCAGAAAATGTGTGCCGTGCTGGAATCAGTGTGTGGTATTTAACACTGAATCTATCTCTTCCATTCACAGTGTCTCTTGACAGTAGAGGCTTTTTAGCTCTGGATATCGTCAAGCATTAAGTGGCTGAGAGTAATGGGATACATTCTGGGCATACGGTAGAAGCCCAGCACTTTGAGAGAGGTGAAACGAGGACAATAAGCGCCGTTCCTCGGCGCTGTTTACATTTACACCACACCTGCTTCCTCTGCACAACTTTAAATATCACAGCACTCCCTCTTAGAGCCCAGAGTAGAATTCTGGGCACTTTTTAATGGCAGTTTCAGATAGAGGAGTTGTCCAATATAAGCACATTCGAGAGATATATGACTGAGACTTAATCTATACCTGGAATCCAAATGAAATAAACCTGTCCAGTTACATTTGTCATGTGCACTGTTCTAAATACCACAGTCTGATTTATAATGCACGTTTGATGGATCAAACAAAACCAAAGTAGGAATTTGTATCATACAATTTTTCATCTATTTTGTTTTTGCATAAATTCTGTCATCATTGTACTGTATGACTTATACTTTCCTCTGTGAAACACAAAAGGATATGTTAGGTGAGATTTTAGACTCAGTCAACATTTACTTTTATTTCATAGAATATAGATGTAATGACAGTTAATAGTGACTAAAATGTACACTTTATATGGTATCTACAAAAAATGTCGACATTACCAAGTTCACTTCCTGTGCACTGTTTGATCATAGCTGGCCGCTTTCAAATGCTCAACTAGGCTAACATTTACCTAACATCTACTTTTGTGTTCCATGAAAAAGAGTTTTGAAACAACATGAGGATGAGTAAATGACAGAATTGTAATTTTTGGGTGAACTAATCTTTTAAGTAAATTACTATAAATGAAATAAAAAAAATGTGCATTGATCTCCTGGGTGGTATTTATGTGCAGTTAATTTTCTTTTTTTAAATCAATGAACTTGGAAAATTATTACTGCTTTATGCAGTTCTCATTGTCTACTCGTATTGGTTATGCACAAGAACCATAAAATGGACTTAAATAACTAAGCTGAGTGGAGGAAAACACATTTTGAGGAATGTGCTGCCACCTAGAGTCAAACACATTAAATGTCAATGATTTGTTTTTGCATGTTCAACCAAGTGACACATTGAAAATCTTTGAGCCCTCTGGACAAGACAAATTTTTGGCATATCCAGATTGTATCCAGGGAGGTTGTTTCAAATGCGATTGAATCAGATTTTTTCAGATGCGTCATAGTCCTGATGTTCTGGCTGCTCAATTCGGATTTCAAATGGACTTTTGCGTCACTCTTAACGCGACACACAACGATGACGTCAAAAATCAGTGACCGCAGCAGTGAATACATCACAATTACCAGTTCTGCACCGTGACTGGACATGGCGCTTATTTAGAGAGAGAGATGATTTTCCCCGCATCTCTTTTGAAAGCGTCGTCACGTGGGTACGCCTTCGTCGTTACCAAAGTAACCTTTACAGATTGGTTTGTTATGTCTGAATGTGCAAATCTGATTTGATCTGAAAAGATGATTTGAGAAAAAATCGAGTTGCCTGCAGTCTGAACATAGCCTTTGATTAAATAAAATAAAGCACTTTTTGATGAAAAATGACTCAAGTCTTTAAGATGGTGTATTTTAACACTGTTAGCACTGTTACTATTAGCATTCTGTAACTTGCAAAGGGGCACAGTAATCATAGAATGAAGAAACTGCTGTTACTGCCAAAGACTTCTCAACAGAATTACTGGGAATGACATCAAGAAACTCGTCAATGGTCATTATCAAACAGCTTGCTATTAAAGGTCATCACATGGCTTTTAAGGAATAAGAATAATCAAAAGTGAAATGAACTCCTATCCCCACATAGAAATAGCATCAATGTCATCTCACATCTAAATGTATATATGAAAGTCAAATGTAAAAAGGCCTGTGGTTTAGAGTGGAGTGGTTTGGGAAAACAATTGTTTAATAAATTGTTCAGACTGGTAAAAAATTATCAAAGCAAAACATTCCTCTTTTTGCAGGGCAACTGGACAATTTATTTTAAATAATTTGTATTTTAATTAAACGTTACAAAATATGAAATTGTGCTATTACATTGTAAATTAAAAGTTAACATGTTTAATAAACATTTAACATCACTGAACATTTAAATTGTAATAATGATGCATTTTAATTGCATTTATTAACAGTATTTTTAGTTCATAGAAAAATGGTGAATAACTACATAATTAATGTGACAAAATGTTGGGAATTAAATAAAGAGGCATGGAGCTAAACGAATGATTATCTGCTGATCTGCTTATCTGCTATTAGCTGCTGAGAGACTAATTTAACACAGTGATGATAAACTGTGTGACTATGCCATTTAAATCTCAATATGCAATACCATACAGTATATACACATTTTAAAGGAATATTTTGGGTTAATTACAAGTTTAGCTCAATCGACATAATTTGTGGCACAATGTTGACTATAACAAAAAATAATAATTTCGACTCGTCTATCCTTTAAAAAAAAAGCAAAAAAATCTAAGTTGCAGTGAGGCACTTACAATGGAAGTGAATGGGGCCAATTTAGGGGGGCTTAAAGGCAGAAATGTGAAGCTTATAATTTTATAAAAGCACTTACATTAATTATTCTATTAAAACTTGTGTATTATTTGAGCAGTAAAGTTGTTTAAATTGTCATGATTACAGTCATTTTAGGATTTTAAGTTTTGTTGACATCACATCGTCATGGCAACAAAGTTGTAAAATTGCTCTATCTTTACACAAAAAAGGTTAGTATGCAATTTTATCAAATTAAAATTATGTTAACACACATATTATGTCTTGTGGCTATACTTCTGAAATAGTGAGCATTTTAACATTTGCAGATTCCATTCACTTCCACTGTAATTGCCTCACTTTAATCTAAATTCTTTTTTTTCATCCCCCTTTTCTCTCAATTTTGAATACCCAATTCCCACTACTTAGTAGGTCCTCTTGGTGGCACGGTTACTCACCTCAATCCGAGTGTCGGAGGACAAGTCCCTGTTGCCTCCGCTTCTGAGACAGTCAATCCGTGCTTCTTATCACGTGGCTCGTTTTGCATGACAATGTGGAGACTATGCATTTGGAGGCTCATGCTACTCTCCTCAATCCATGCCCAACTTAACATGCGCCCCATTGAGAGCGAGAACCACTAATCGTGACCACGAGGAGGTTGCCCCATGTAACTCTACCCTCCCTAGCAACCGGGCAATTTGGTGGCTTAGGACAGTGTTTCCCAACAGCTGTGCCGCGGCACACTAGTGTGCCATGAAAGATTGTCAGGTGTGCCGTGGAAAAATATAAAATTCCACAAAATTAATAAATGCATGAAAAAAAATAACAATTCAGGAATACAAACTCCTCACCTTTCAGAGAAATTCACCATTTTGAAACCATAATCGGTTACTTTTGTGATTGTGAAGAGCAATGATTGATGTGCAAAAGTGAGTGATATTTATAAGCGTTACGGGTCTTTCATATGACTCGCATCAGCGCTGCAGAATACATTTGAGGTACTGAAGCAACAAAAAATATTTAAAAACTGTCCAAATTTGTGAAGACATTGAATGTCTCATCATTTCTTTTAATTAAATATTACCTAATCATTTACAAATCTCATAGACCCCAGTTATTAACTAATTTAAATTCACCAAGAAAACGCAACTGCAAGCTTTTTCTCTCTTCCAAATACATGTTTTTAATGTTTATTGTGTACCTCCTGCTTTTTACGTGGCAATCTCGTAAAATCACCCCTCTGCTACGCTTTCTGCAACTCTTGTCATGTGGAGGGCGATGTGGCTCTTGACACTGGCATTGAACGGAGCATTGACACCTCAACTCAACTCATGTGAAATGAGCTTTACAATGACGAAAGAACATTATTGAACTCAAAGTTATTATTATTTGTCTATTATTGTGGTCTTTTCTGATAAAAGCCATGCTCAGCAGTTTAAATACTGTAGGAAAATGATTTATAATTCTTATACTGAAATCAGTAGATTTGTAGCCATGCGAGTTTTAATAAAGGAGAAGGAATTACTGAATCTCATTATTGTTAGACTATTATTGTTGTCTTTTTGGATGAAAAATAATGCTCAGACTGAAGGAAGACTTCTTTTAATGCTTAAACACTATAAAATATCTTGGTAGACGCTCATTTGTCGCCACCTAGTGACATTTCCAGAAGGGGTCACTGAACTCATCAGTTAATAAAATTGAACAAATTTGAGAAACATAAGCAATCCTCACCAAAATACTCTTTATTTTGCAGCTAATCCTGCACAGTTGTAAAATTGAATAAACTTGAATCACTAAAATAGCTGATATTGGTGCTTTTAGCTTATCCTTTAAAATAAATATCCTAGAAACAATTTTGTGGACCAGTGATTGTCTTACCTTTTTCGCCCTTAATGAGTTTGCATCCCTATAATTAGTTGTGGCATTGCAAGAACAAATCTACAAATTAGAAAGAAGCAAATTTGTTGATTTTTCATTACCCATTTAGCACTCTTGCCACCTGTGACCTCATACAGCATAGCCTACCTATGTGAGTTTTTTTTTTTTTTTTGCATAGCCGAATTTCAAACATTAAAAGTAAACATGCTACTAAGACAATCAATATTATACCACACATGCTGTCAACTGAGCTTAACTTGTATTGAACCCAGAATATTCCTAAAACTGAATTTATGATCATCTCCTGCTGAGGAGTCTGCAGATCATTCAGCAGGCTGATTGTGCTCAGTATACATGTTTTGAGACACAGTGTATCGTGTTATTAGGGAAGTCACCTCTGCTGTATTATAGACAGTATAGAATATACTTTCAGCTGGTTTATAATCACACCAAAGAAATAAAGGCCAATGTAGTTTATTTTAGAATCAGACAGCTACAGCACATATAATGTATAATTTTTTTTAGATTTTAAATTCAGTGCAAATGCACTGACAAAGATCTTGGTTAATTCTTGAATATCTGAAAGTGGATAACTTGTTTTTGTTGTTAAAGGCTTTTACCAATGATTGCAGTGCTGTTTCTTCTTAAATTAATTATATGAATAAAATAATTATTATAACTTGTTTTAAAGAGATAGTTCACACAAAAATGAAAATTCTCTCATTTACTAACTTTCATGTCATCCCAGATGTGTATGACTTTCTTAATTCAGAAGATCACAAAGATTTTTAGAATAATATTTCAGCTCTGTAGGTCCATATAATGAAAGTGAATGGTGATCAGACCTTTGAAGCTCCAAAATTCACATAAATGCAGAATAAAAGTAATACATTCGACTCCAGTGGTTAAATCTGTCTTCTTAAGCGATGCATTCACATTGGGTGAGAAACAGATCAATATTTCAATCATTTTTTTATTAATCTCCACATTCACTTTCAGAATGTGCAAGTAATAGTGAATATTTACAGGGAAAAAATGCCTTAAATAATGATCTGTTTCTCACCAACAACTATTATATCACTTCTAGTGCTGCATGATTAATCGTTAAAAGATCAAGAACTCGAATCAGACACCCATATGATCTAATTTCTAAATAACAATGATTCTGCAATGTATATTAATTTTCAAGTGGCATGCATTTGTAACTTAACTCAAATTTACATTTAAAATTCACTTCAAGATGCATATTTAAATGTTGATTATCTTTATATGGCATCTAAAAAACAGCGCTTCTGCACGAGACGCTGAATAAACAAAAACTCAACTCCCAAAGATGTGTGTACAGCACAGTGCTTTACAAACTGAAGTGTGCAACCACCATTAGCAAGGAATGTGATAGAATCTCTGTTCAGTTCAATATTTTATTAGCCACCGATGCTAAAGAATGATGACATTACCAAGATCTGACTAAATTCACTTCCCGTGCACTGTTTGATCACAGCCGTCTGCTTTCAAGTGCTTGCATGCGTGTGCACTTGTGATGCCTGCATGAAAAACTGCACTGTTTTTAATTTTTAAAAAAAACTTAGGTGATATTAATGTAAACATAGCTGTTAATGAATTACTAGTGCAAACAGACAGGATTAAATCTGCTCTGTCTTGATGAGATATTAAAGCAAACGCAGCCATTAATGTATTAGCAGACAGGACAAATATTTCAAAATGTTAGATTTGTGTGATGTCTAAATTTATATAAGCTGCATGATGTCTGTTGTAGGTATTCGGACATTAATGTAGATCTAATAATCACACAGTTACTCTGTTTTCTGTATAATTACTGTGCAAGCTTGAAGCAAGTTTTACAAAAGAAACACTGAAGACCTCATTGTTTTAATTTACATTTTTAATATTAATAATTTTTTAAAACCTTAGGTAAAATAAAAGTATTTTATTGCATATTTGCTTACAAGTGCAATATCAAGTTAACATAGAACTGTTAATTAATCTTTTTCCTGCTTGTTTTGCTTTTTAATTGCATATTTTGCATAGACTGAAGCAGATAACATTTTGGCAGAACCTCTAGTAAATTATATGTTACTTTGTTTAATACCCTTATGTCCAGGTTTTGTATATCACTGAAATAAGCATTTTTCTTCAGAATCATGATCTTTATTCTAAGCAAAACAACTGTGATTCTCAATTTATCCAGAATCATGCAGCTCTAATCGCTTCTGAAGATAGATTTAAACACTGGCGGCATATGGATTATTTTATTGTGGCATAATGTTTTTTTTGTAGCTTCAAATGTCTGGTCACTATTTATTTGCATTGTATGGACCAACAGACCTAAAATATTCTTCTAAAAATATTTGTTTGTGTTCTGCAAAAGAGTCTGGAAAGGCATGAGGGTGAGTCATTCATGAGAAAATGTTTATTTTTGAGTGAACTATCACTTTAAAGCTGCTGTTGTGATTAGAGCATTTAAAATAATTTAAAAAATAAAATAAAAAAATAAGGTAGCTTATAAAATCTGAAGAAACCATTTGGAAGATCTTTTTTGACACTCAATATTCTCCCTGCCCAAGAATTCTCAATTGATCTGGCCATCACATGATCTACCGGACCCTCCACAATTACCTCAGTGTCCTGTCTTCGAGCACTGCTTCACAGAGGAGCCCAGTCTATCCGCAAGAAGGAATGGGCTAAGGTGGCAGAACTGGGAAAAAGTGAAAACTTTAAGTAAAAGCAATTCCTTATTAGGTCTTTTTCTATGTAGTTGTAAAGACAATCACAACTTGTAAAGCAAAAATGTCAAAAGATTTACTCTATGTACAACATTGTAGATTTACCTGTGAAGAGCTGCACTGATTTGGGTCTGGAGCATCTAAAATTGTGACACTGAAATCAGCAGAGAAACGGGTGTTCTGGAGAATGGCGGCCATGTCTGCATCCACCTCCACTGGAACGTTTGTCTGCACATCACACAATCAGCAGAAATGACTACGGAGAATTGTCATAACTATTTTAAAGCAAGCAGAAAGTGATTCTCCAAAACTCACAAAAAAAGTTACAAATGCCAAATATATGCCAAAAATATCAAATATATTAAGAATTGTATGAACAAGCAGATATATTAAGTTTGGAGCTAATGTAATGTACCTTGAAGAAATGAGATGCATCAAACTCAAAACAGTCAGCACAGTCAGGCACTGTGCCTTTATATGTGACCAATGCTTTGGTTTTGATGAAGTGTTGAGGCAGTTTAAAAATTCGATAGGTTCCAGATGCATATTTAACATCACCTATAGCGAGACATCATTGGTCAATGCACAACTTTGTAACATCTGCCTCATCAAATATGGTATATACACTCACCTAAAGGATTATTAGGAACACCTGTTCAATTTCTCATTAATGCAATTATCTAATCAACCAATCACATGGAAGTTGCTTCAATGCATTTAGGGGTGTGGTCCTGCTCAAGACAATCTCCTGGGAAAGAAAGGTGATTTAAGCAATTTTGAGCGTGGCATGGTTGTTGGTGCCAGACGGGCCGGTCTGAGTATTTCACAATCTGCTCAGTTACTGGGATTTTCATGCATAACCATTTCTAGGGTTTACAAAGAATGGTGTGAAAAGGGAAAAACATCCAGTATGCGGCAGTCCTGTGGGCAAAAATGCCTTGTTGATGCTAGAGGTCAGAGGAGAATGGGCCGACTGATTCAAGCTGATAGAAGAGCAACTTTGACTGAAATAACCACTCGTTACAACCAAGGTATGCAGCAAAGCATTTGTGAAGCCACAACACGCATATCCTTGAGGCGGATGGGCTACAACAGCAGAAGACCCCACCGGGTACCACTCATCTCCACTACAAATAGGAAAAAGAGGCTACAATTTGCAAGAGCTCACCAAAATTGGACAGTTGAAGACTGTAAAAATTTTGCCTGGTCTGATGAGTCTCGATTTCTGTTGAGACATTCAGATGGTAGAGTCAGAATTTGGCGTAAACAGAATGAGAACATGGATCCATCATGCCTTGTTACCATTGTGCAGGCTGGTGGTGGTGGTGTAATGGTGTGGGGGATGTTTTCTTGGCACACTTTAGGCCCCTTAGTGCCAATTGGGCATCGTTTAAATGCCACGGCCTACCTGAGCATTGTTTCTGACCATGTCCATCCCTTTATGGCCACCATGTACCCATCCTCTGATGGCTACTTCCAGCAGGATAATGCAACATGTCACAAAGCTCGAATCATTTCAAATTGGTTTCTTGAACATGACAATGAGTTCACTGTACTAAAATGGCCCCCACAGTCACCAGATCTCAACCCAATAGAGCATCTTTGGGATGTGGTGGAACGGGAGCTTCGTGCCCTGGATGTGCATCCCACAAATCTCCATCAACTGCAAGATGCTATCCTATCAATATGGGCCAACATTTCTAAAGAATGCTTTCAGCACCTTGTTGAATCAATTCCACGTAGAATTAAGGCAGTTCTGAAGGCGAAAGGGGGTCAAACACAGTATTAGTATGGTGTTCCTAATAATCCTTTAGGTGAGTGTATACAGTATATGGTACACAAAGAAATGTAGTTCAGCTCAAATACAGAATACTTATATGTTTTTTTCCATTTGATTATTTCAATCCTTCAAAAGATAAATAAATAGGTTACCTGTCTTTCTTTGAAGTTCTGGGTTGTGAACCACAATGTGACTGCCTGCAACCAGATGGGGAGTGCTGAAGCCTTTGTCCTTCATCAGAGTAATAAGGTCTTGCCAGTAGAGGGCGCCAGCCATTCCCTCACCTGATATGGACATGTATTCGATTGGTACTTCTTATATCATCCTTAGTTAAGCCCAAATCTAATGCATGCTTGCATGGGCGTGACATTTCATATGTATTCATAATTTAGAAATTTCAAAGACAACATTCTGTATTGCAAATCATTTGAAAAAATACCTCTAAATGACATTCACTGAATTAAAGGGAAAAAATATTTTTATTAAGTTTAAGTAAAGAAATTCACTGCAAATCCGATTGTTATCAAGTATTTTTGTATTGTTTTCCATTTAAAATTGTCTAAAAATCCTTAAAACAAATACATTTACTTGAGAAGCAACATATAAGATATTTAGACTTGCTTTAAGAGATGTATCTTAAATATATGAGTATCTTAAATAAGTGTATTTTGTATATAATATATATATTATTTTCCTGCGACAGTGTGTTCATCAGCCGGGTGCAGTTTCAATCTCTCCCCCTTAGATCGGGACATTTGCGCAACTCATAGAAGAGCTGCTGACCGCACAGAGAAATGCCAGTTTCGGTGTTTGTAGTTATTTACATGACCTGCTTCTGTATTATTTGAACTTTAATAAAGCTATAACGCTTTTAATATAACTTCATTTAAGATGTAACACCGGGGTGTTTCCTTTAAAGAGCTCCGACTCTGCTTATTCCACAACGAGAGTGCTTCTGTATTTACCATTTTTTTATAATTCCCTTGTACTTTGTTATCTAATTAAACTGAAGCTGTTTGGAAAGTTTAGAGTGCATCTGGACTGTGATCTGTGTAATTCTTCCTCTGCTCAGTCAGTCGTGAACTGCAGTGCTGCTCTCACTCGTCATCATTACAGTTTAATGTGATCCCATGTTACGTTAAATGAGATCAAACGACTATTCGACAAAGAAAATTTTTGTCGGCTATTTTTTATTGTTGACGTTGGCGATAACGTCGACTAATTGTTTCAGCCCTAAATCCATATAAATTATGCAATCCAAAGAGCATATGAACAGCAGTGAAACACTTTCTTAAGATGTGTAAAATTCATAAGAGCAGACAGCAAAGTAAGTTTGAAGTAAGTTTGGAGCAGCAGAAATAGAAATAAACCTTATATTCTGTAAATTGTGTAAATTAACATGAGAACTTTTAACTTTATGCTAAGTTAAAACGGTATTTCTAGACATTTTTCATGCACCTGTTACCTGGCGCGATCATATATTTTTTTTTATCAAGAAAATTCACGTTAGATCATAATATATTTTCTCTACTTAAACCTTTGATATTAGCGCAAAAATCATATGATTTTTATTGTTTTTCTGTAAAAATATCTAAAAACAATCCATTTGCTTTATATTGTTTTAGAAGCAACACTGCATAAGATATTTAGGTTTTTCAGAGAATGTATTTATAACATGTGTATTTTGTCTTACTGTACTGGTATACTATAAACTATAACGTTTTTATAGACAAAACAAGTAAAACTAAATCTGCCAGTGCTGAAGACGTAAACCAAAGTATTTAGAATACATTACTGACATTGAGTAATCTAATTGAATTAGTTACAAATTACATTTTAGAGTATTCTGTAATCTGTAATGGAATACATTTCAAAAGTAACTCTCCCAACCCTGGATGCAATGCATTATTTTGATGAAATTTTGTTGCCATTTTTTCAGAACAGCAGGTTTATCAACACCATAAAGGAATGCAGTGTGGTTCTAAAGTTTTAAAATGTAACAAATGAAGGAATGTTAGAATAAAAAAAAAATTATGCCTGGCTCTTTGTATATAAATAAATATATAAATGTTTACCCCACAAAACTGGATCTTCCTTGAAAGAGTCTGGAACTACTTTGCTTGCATACATGTCACTATAGTATAACTCCCCACCATCCTATGAGATAGGCAAAATGTAAGAATTAGCAAAGGTTTTCGTTGTGTAAATAATACAATTATGGGATTATAATGATCAGTTGCTATGTTGTAGATATATCTTACCTTTAGGACTCTGTAAGCTTCGCTTATCACAGTTCTCTTATCTGGGCACAGACATAATACACAATTTGACCTAGAAAAAATAAATATTGACCTTTTTACTACACCAAAGGTTTTTGCACAGACAGATTAGTGGTCTACAAATCTAATATCTATTATGAAAAACAAAAAAATGTCCTAAGAAGAGAACATATGAAGAACATACACAACTACATCCAATGAGTTGTCCTGTATTCCTGCATCACTGAGCTGCTCCATGTATCCTTTCACAAACATGGTGTTTGGTTTTGAGTATCCAAACTTCTCCTGATGGTACTGGACATATTTTTGCGAGGCAACTATCTAATTATGGAGCAAACAAAGAGGTTATTGACATGTGATGTAGTTTAAATATATAAAGTTTTGTTGTACTTTTAAGTTGATTTACTTGATTATTAGGTGTGGCCACATTTGTAATGTTTTAATGCAAAATACTGTATGACATCTTCTTACAAGTATATATATATATATATATATATATATATATATATATATATATATATATACACTCACCTAAAGGATTATTAGGAACACCATAGTAATACTGTGTTTGACTCCCTTTCGCTTTCAGAACTGCCTTAATTCTATGTGGCATTGATTCAACAAGGTGCTGAAAGCATTCTTTAGAAATGTTGGCCCATATTGATAGGATAGCATCTTGCAGTTGATGGAGATTTGTGGGATGCACATCCAGGGCACGAAGCTCCCGTTCCACCACATCCCAAAGATGCTCTATTGGGTTGAGATCTGGTGACTGTGGGGGCCATTTTAGTACAGTGAACTCATTGTCATGTTCAAGAAACCAATTTGAAATGATTCGAGCTTTGTGACATGGTGCATTATCCTGCTGGAAGTAGCCATCAGAGGATGGGTACATGGTGGCCATAAAGGGATGGACATGGTCAGAAACAATGCTCAGGTAGGCCGTGGCATTTAAACGATGCCCAATTGGCACTAAGGGGCCTAAAGTGTGCCAAGAAAACATCCCCCACACCATTACACCACCACCAGCAGCCTGCACAGTGGTAACAAGGCATGATGGATCCATGTTCTCATTCTGTTTACGCCAAATTCTGACTCTACCATCTGAATGTCTCAACAGAAATCGAGACTCATCAGACCAGGCAACATTTTTCCAGTCTTCAACTGTCCAATTTTGGTGAGCTCTTGCAAATTGTAGCCTCTTTTTCCTATTTGTAGTGGAGATGAGTGGTACCCGGTGGGATCTTCTGCTGTTGTAGCCCATCCGCCTCAAGGTTGTGCGTGTTGTGGCTTCACAAATGCTTTGCTGCATACCTCGGTTGTAACGAGTGGTTATTTCAGTCAAAGTTGCTCTTCTATCAGCTTGAATCAGTCTGAATTGAATTCTCCTCTGACCTCTAGCATCAACAAGGCATTTTCGCCCACAGGACTGCCGCATACTGGATGTTTTTCCCTTTTCATACCATTCTTTGTAAACCCTAGAAATGGTTGTGCGTGAAAATCCCAGTAACTGAGCAGATTGTGAAATACTCAGACCGGCCCGTCTGGCACCAACAACCATGCCACGCTCAAAATTGCTTAAATCACCTTTCTTTCCCATTCTGACATTCAGTTTGGAGTTCAGGAGATTGTCTTGACCAGGACCACACCCCTAAATGCATTGAAGCAACTTCCATGTGATTGGTTGATTAGATAATTGCATTAATGAGAAATTAAACAGGTGTTCCTAATAATCCTTTAGGTGAGTGTATATATCTATCTATATATATATATATATATACACATATATATATACTTTTAATCTACTAGTTAGACAAATATGATTGCACAACTTTGTTCTGGCTAATATGCTCTGACATGCAAAAACTGACATATTTACTCTCATGCTTGGTTAAAATGTTGGAACTATGATGAAGTACCATCTCGTCTGTCATATCCAATCCAATGACATGACCCCTCTCCCCCACCAGTTTGCTGAGGACATAGCAGTCTCTGCCTGATCCACTGCCCAGATCAAGAACCTTACATCCTTCCAACTTCTCCGGTACAACCAGACCACAACCAAAATACCTGCAAAATAGGTTGTATACACTTGTGTGACTGTATACACTGAATGTGTCCCTTCAAAATAATGTGCTACTGAAGCAATTAAGACAAAAATTATGTCTGTGACGCAACCTTCATGACATTTACCTTTTACAAACATCTGGGTGGACTTGTTTTAGGGCTTCACATGCGCTCTTGGGTAGCGGCCTGGAGGGCATGACACACGCAGCATTGGTCTGCAGGTCATCTGACGTTTCCAGACGAGAGCCATAATAATTCTACAAGAAATAACAAAACTGAACTGCAAAGCAATTTTGTGATGGACAAACAAAGAAACAAGGCAACATAAAGACCACAACAGAATGTGTCTCGAGACACGTTTCTAAAACTTTTGATAAAAAGGTTATTTTTAACATGACATGTCAATAAAATGAGATGTGGTGCAATGGTCAAATATGTTCTTCTAGGACTTATTTACATATAAAAACACTGTAAAACAGGTAACGTTGCTTGATTAAAATGGGAGCGCTTTTGTTTGTTGCGTCGCTGCCAGTGTTAACCCTCCTGTTATGTTCGGGTCATTTTTGACCCGTTTAAGAGTTAAAAACAGTGAAACGTCCAGAAGTACAGAAACTTTCACTGGGAGTAGACATCTAATACGTCCAATACATGCACACAACAGGGTTTCAGCTAAATATTTATAATGTTGATGATGTAGATTTTTTAGAAAATCGTTTAGAAATATGATCCGCACAGCTTTATAGGGTAAGTATTTGCAGATATTATACACAGACCTGCATATACTGCCAAAACTGTGTGTAGTGCGGCTATCCTTATGAGGACTCTCCATATACATAATGATTTTTATACTGTACTAACTGTAGATTCTATCCCCTAAATCTAACCCACACAAAAAACTTTCTGCATTTTACATTAAAAAAAAACATAGTTCAGTATGTTTTTTTTTTTTTAAGTAATTTGAATTATGGGGACACTATAAATGTCCTAAATGTCCATATACCACATTTATAGCATAATACCCTTGTAATTACCAGTTTCTGACCTAAACAAATGGCCTCATAAACCACCCAAACCTGCCCACACTGCACAATATTGATTTGACAACCCTGACAATGTATTTGGTGTACAATAATATTTATGTGTTGCAATATTTCTATGGTTGTAATGTTGCATGATATAAACCATGGTTGTTTTTCCTTCAGACAGTATCCGATTATTTTAAGTACTGTAAATCCTTTTTGTATATGTATTGTACATGGTGTAGTACCACAACTCACAATTAGGTCATTCCGGTTCAAATGCTACCACAGAAGCCTTTATATGTGAAAACATATAGGTAAGCCAAGGCAATTGTCAAGTTTATAGATAGGCCTGTAAATTGTGCTGTAAATTGACCGAAAATCTATTGAACTCAATGCGGGTCATTTTTGACCCCAACATCACGTGTCATTATTTTTAAACATAACAGAAGCGTTAAAGAGTGTTGGAACTTCTTACCTTAACGTTCTCGTGTACAGCTGAAGACATGTTTGACGCTTGTGGTTTACCCTGTTGAACAGCCAAAGTCCGAAGAAACTTGGTCACGTACTTCATAAATGCAGACTAGTAGTGTTTGTTCACGTGAGCTTGAATTGGGGAAATAAATGATCTAATTTCAAACGAATTATGGTCTTTTGGACAGTGTAATTATGATATGGGTTTTCAATGTACAAAAGCGTTAAAGTCGAGTTCAAAAAACACTTGTTCCTTCACAGAATGCAACGAAATGCCAAACGAATTCAATATTCTTTCTACACCGTATAAAATAGTCGTCATTTATCATGTAGACTACTCACTGAACTCACTAACAAGGTTGGATATAAAGCGATTTTGATGTTTTTGTCGAGTTTATTCCTAAATGTCAGCTGCTTCAAACGGGTCCTGCAGAAATGACATAAGCAATGTTTTACCATGATTAACCACCAGAGGACGCACCGCGTACATGTTTTTAGTAAACCTTTTTGCAATGGCCATAGAAAGTCTTAAAAGTCTTATGGCATAGACCTAGTTATGGCGATCACGTGGTGTGATTTTAAGTTTTGTTTCAACTACTTCATGCTCAGTTCTTTGGCTGTTTAAGTCTACAGCCATTTTAGAATTAGTGTCGAAATTATATACATTGCAAAAGGTGTTGTTCACCTGGAGTTGGGAAGACTGAGTTGGGAGCACTGTGCCCTAGTTAATTTAATATTAGCACTAATAATCATTTTATATAACATTTTATTTGCTAATATTTGCTTTCAGGGATTCCTTCAAAACTGCAGTAAAATAGTTGTATTTAGAATGTTTTTGGTCACACATTATACATAATTTTTTTGCTTATATACAGTGAAATTTATTTGTTTTCACACATCCCAGCTAAGCTGGGGTCAGAGTGCAGGGTCAGCCATGATACGGCACCCCTGGAGCAGGGGCATACGGCACCCCTGGAGAGATGCTCAAGGTGCTGGGGCTTGAACCCCCAACCTTCTGGTCAGTAACCCTGAGCCTCACCTGTGCCTCTAAAGATCATTATACATTTGGTCCTCCACAGGGCCGTAGCTAGTGGGTTGAAAGGTGGTAATGGTTTTAGGGGCCCAAAGGTACAGGGGGGCTCAAAACAAATTCAAAACTGTATTTCTTTAATAGGTAAGGGGCCAAGAGCAACATACTGTCAGGGAGCTCATAATTCCTTGCTACGGCCCTAGTCCTCCACCACCCTGAATATCTTGCTACATTCTTGCATGCTGTGTCTATCAGCTGCAACCTTAAAGTATCATCTAGACAAATCCTGTAAGATTTCACCTTTAGAGTCAGACTGTGAACTTCTAACAGAGCAAGGCAGCAATGATAATGTTAAATTTAGTGTCTAGGGAAATGAAAACATCCCAGTACTTTCCAGTAATTCTGTGTAAAGTATTGAGTTTAGCAACATGGGGTTGGTAGTATGTGTATGTCTTTGTACAGTTAAGAGACAGTGTGAAGAAGAGGACTGATATGCTGGGATGAATACAGACATTGTTACTCTCCCGTGTGTGCGTGGATCTGGAAAACTCTTCCCACAGTGTCCTGCTTGACATTAAGCAGAATCAGTCAGCTGTGACCTCACTCTGCCCTCAGTGTCCTGAGTCTTTTACCAAACAACAGCCTGTACTCTGATTAAAGGGTGGTCCAAGTATGTCTGGTTTCACCCACTTGTAAGCAAATATCTGTGGGATGAGTCTAAAAGGCTTTTATTGTCCAAGTCGAGACATTCTCTGTCAGAAAGATGGGTCTCCATTTAATTTCAAGGTGTTGGTTTAAAAGTTCTATTAGATACAGGTTTTTATTAAATTACAGGTTTGAAATTAAATAAATGGTAATACTCTATAACTAGTATGTAAAAAAAATACACAAGTAAAGGAAAATACAATATATAGTGAATAGTGGGATCCAAAAGTCTGTGACCACTATTGAAAATGCTTCTGTTTGGCATTTTTTGTAATCTAAAATATTTTTTACTGAAAAATGTCCCCCATCTGCTTTAATGATAACATGCACTCCAGTTGGCATTGACTCCACAAAGTGCAAAATCTGTCCATGTAATCCCAGCATGATTTGAGAATGTTCCAAGGAGCATCTTGTGTGCTTCAATGGAAGCAAAGAAAATCTTACCTTTAATTGGAGTTAAGATGGTCACAAATTTGCTTAGATTTTATTAGTGACCAAAAGGGAGCAGAATACTAAATAATTCTTATGCATTTTTTTAATGCAGTTTCTTTATTTTAAATTGTCTTCAAAATTATGTTCATATCAAGGTTTAAATTCCATTTTGAATTCCAGATTCTCAATGTGGTCTTGAACTGTTCAACTCGAACTTGAAACCCGCTGTAAAGTTAGACAATTTCAGGCCTATTAAACATGCTTCCTATCCGATTTGAATACTATGTTAACAACTAAACCTGACTGTTTATCAAAGCTCAGCTTTTTAAATCAGTGACCCTTTGTACTTTATTCTAAGTCCATGACTGCACTACCGCAGAACAAGACATCAAAGCCAATGTTCTCTGTGTGGCATTTCCACCCCCTCTGTGTTCTCTGACAAACGAATAGTTGTCGAGCTCCAAAACTTGACCTCGGTCTTAGTTCCAGACTTATTTGTTTAATTTCTGTTCCTTTTTTTCTGAAGTCAATGCAAGCAAGAGGTTATTGTACGTTCAAGCCTGAAAAACATCTATGCTGGGAAGGGTTCATGGCCAGACTAAAGGTTATGAGAAGTTGAAGGAAAGGGTAATCTTTGAAAGATCAAATAAAGTGGAAGTCAGAGCAGGGGAATGTGTACAGTGTCACACAGACAGCCTTCTCCTTGGCAAACAAAACCCTACTGTTCGACTTTGTGTCCTACACGCACACACGCATACGATCTCAGAGGTCTCATTTAACCTTTGCTGCCCTTTTGAACCCCTCAGACTGCCTAGTTAAAGCAAGCTATTGCAACACATTCAAGGTTAGCTATTTTCCTTTCAGTGCAAAAACAATGTATACCGAGATTGTTTCAGATCCTGCTGTGTTGACTCAGTGCGGACATTCAGATTGACTGTACAGTGCGATGTCTGTTAAATGAATAGATACTGAATACAATATCTTTAGATAAATGTTGCTTGGATCTAAAATATGTGACGTTATGCAAAGCTATTCTTCTCAGCAGTATTTCTCTATTTATTTCTCAATCTAGCATATCTAATGTGATATACTGTAAATATTCATGTCATTTCCATTGGCATAACTGGGTCACATGAAATCTCTTTTATGCATTTTTGTTTGATCAAACATGGAATATGCATGATCTATCTCACTCATACACTTTTTCCTTGCTATGAATTTAAAAATAAGCCACATGATAAAAGAACATCTGTAAAGAAATGAAATGTTTTTCATTGCTAAATTTGTAGATTATTATGTGGTGGCAACAATGCAGCAGAACAAGCCATCGTTTTAAAGAGGAATTTAAAAATGAGAACACTTTCACTTCTAGATTCATAAACGCATACTGTGAAGTCCTGTGCTTAAAGGGATGTTCACCCAAAAAAATAAAAATGTGTCTTTATTTACTCAAGCTTAGGTTGTTCCAAACCCTAATGATATACTTTGTTCTGTGAAACACAAAATGAGATGTCTGACACAATGTTAACCTCAGTCACCATTAACTATAATTGCATCTTTTTTTTTCCTAAAATGAAAGTCAACGGTGACCAGTGCTGCCTGTAATCTGATTACAAAGTAATAAATAACTGTTATTTAATTACTTTTGTAGTCAAAAATTAGTGCAGTGCATTATATTTTAAATTATAGTAATCAGATTACAGTTACTGACTTTCAATATTAATTACTTTTAAGTAAATCACTTGGGTAACATTTAGTTGTAGTATTTATTGTAGTATCATACAGCGTTTCGATCAAAGATCTTTTCAGGCATTCTATTAATTTCTCTTAAGATTCTTCCTGTTGCAAGTACATCACTGTTACCATCACGATTTACTATTTCACAAATGATTCTGGCGATGCGTCGCAAACTGAATCAGAGAAGTTTAATGGTTGTGAACATCCTGCTGCTGATGTGAACTGAAAATTTTTCACTCATGTCAAACCCTTTTTATTGACTTTTTTAACTGTTTAATTCACAAAAGAGTGTCATATGAAAGCAAAAACATGCGATGACAGTAAGTCCTCACTTTCTTAGAGACGCTTTTTGCTTGCCACAAAATTACACAATAATACAAATTTTACATTGTGAATGCATTTCAGTCATGAAAATGATTTCATTACTGTTCAGCATAGGTATAAACAGCATTTACACGCTAGCCTGGCACCTTCCTTATATGGCGTTTTTATGGGCGTGGATTATGATAATGTAAATGAACATGCACATGCCCCCTCTTTACGAATATTTGGAATTCACATATGCGTGTTTTACAAACAAATCTGGAGAGTATGAAGTGTTTGTGAATTTTCTCGAAAAAAAATTTTCTCGAATTTTTTCGAGAAGGTCCATTTTATGTGCAAATTACTCTGAATTTATGCACATATTTAAGAAAGTTTCATGAATGAGGCCCATTGAGCGGAAAAACAAAAACATTTCTGTTAATTTTTTTTAGAAAGTAACTGAAAATAAAAGTAATTTGTAATGTGATTACTTTTCCATCAAGTAATCAGATTACAATTTTTAGATCAGTAATTAGTAATTTGTAGTTGATACACTGATGGTGACTGAGGCTAACATTCTGCATAACATCTCCTTTTGTGTTCCACAGAATAAAGAAATTCATATGGATTTAGAACAACATGAGGCTGAGAAAATGATGATAGATTTGTCATTTTTGGGTGAATTGTCCTTTTAAGGTAAGTGACTTTTTAGGTGGAGATTCTGGGGATGGGAGGCTCGCTCAAGCTGTATGCCAGGAAGCTGTATTCAAAGTGAGGAGCTCAGAGAGCCATAAATCTGTGGTATGATTTAGAATTTCCCGCTTAAGCACAAGGGTCATTAGCTATCATCAGCCAAGCAGAGCACACTTTATATGTATTGTTCCACTTCAGCGAATTCATGCCAACTGTGCAAGTTTCTTTGATCCATCAAAAATGCACGCAAGCTCTTGTCCAATTATGAGGGAGAGGATCTGTGAAAGAATCTCAGCAGGAATGGGAAGAGTGTCCTCCATTTAATCAGTGATGCCGCTGTTTTACAGACCCTTCTAGTTGTTCAGGTTGAGGTAGAGTCTGGGCCTATTTGTCACACTTTTTACTCCAACTAATACATTTCTCAAGGTAGTTTTTTTTTTTTTGTTGTTGTTTAAGTGAATTTCTACATTGGCACATATCTTAGTCTTGGCTACAAAAAAGCTTTCAAACAATTCCACTAGTGTTGCCCAGGAAAAAAAACAAACAGCAGTTAATTGAACAGACGTTGACCTTTTGTGACCCTTGTGAACATGCCCCACAATGAAACCTGCTATTAAACAGCTATAGGCTTGTGAGCAAATAACCGTTAACAATTACAACACCAATAAAAAATTGAATAAGAATATTAAACAATTTTTTGTAAATAAATATTGTAATTGAGCTTTTTTATTTTATTTTTTTTTTCTCTAAATACATTTAAGAATCATGCTCTTGTACAATGCAAAAACCTGCTTTTGCTTTGAGCTAATTCCATCAGCTAACACTTCAGCCCCCTTACCCCCCTAACTTTGACTCAGACACATTAAGGAGGTGTATGCCTATATTATATGACCTAGTTTTGGTGAAAAACATAAAAGAAATATATTCAAAAACAGCATTACGTGCTTTTCCCAGCTTTGAGTGTTAAAACCCCTCATGCTAAATTTTGATCTTAGAAAAAACTTTTGTGACTAAATGTATGAACATGTGAGTGAGCAGAAGGTGAGGGATTTGGACTTTTCTCCTCCATTTCCTGTGAAAAAGCAACCCTGTTGGCCTGAGGCAGCTTGCTCTTTGTTGCAGAGTGTCCCTTTCTTCCAGTATACCTTTTTACAGACCACTGATCTGCCTTGATGTTGGCCCCAGTGATGCACGAGGTCATCTCTGCCCTATCACTTCCTCTCACATCAATGTCACCGCAACCAGCAGGAATTAAGGTCATGACTCAGGGCCCAACAGATAAAATTTAGGTCAGCTGCAAGGTTTAGTCAACCAAAGACAAGGTTTTCATGTACTTCCAACATGCTTGAACACGTCTTCCTTCTTTCTTTTGACGAATGTAAGCTCATTTTAGCATGGGCTATGTACCCTGCCAGAGGTGTTATGCTAAAATTACTCATTTTAAGTACTATGCTTAGGTAAGCATTTATAATGTATATGAATTTGAAATCCTAAAATTCCTATTAATTTTATAAGTATTTACTATGTCATTTTTGCTTTAATGACAGCATGCACTCTAGCATGGGCTCATGTTTTTTTGCAAAACCTGATAATCCCATGTTATCACAGCATAATTTGAAAAATGGTTCAAAGAGCATTTGTGTGCTTCAATGGAAGCAAAGAAATCTGACATTTAACAAAATCTCAGTGACCAATAAATGGTGCAATATCTTATTCATTTCTTTTTCCATTTAGCATTATTCGGTTTCTTTTAAAATCCCAAAAAAAATTTTTAGAATTAAATTAGATTTAACAGCCAGATTAACAATGTGATTTCACTGTAGGTAAAAACAATAGCAAAAAACTTTGCAGATTCCCAAAATCCCTGAGTGAGACATAAACAACAGGTTTATTCTGATTGTGCATTTCAGAACTTTATTCAAAATCTGTGCAAGTAAACACCCAAATGAAATATATATTTTTTAAAAATAATGAAACACAATAATACTCATATAATACTTAACCTGCATAAACACAATATTTTAAAACCAATTTAAGTCGTTGAAGCATCAGTGTACTGTAGAGTACAGAACATGAATTCTAACCTGTTTTCACCATTTACAAAATAAAATTGAGTAAAAACAAAATAAATATCTTCATATGCACATTTGTTGTAAAAGTTCAGACAGTTTGACCAGCAGTCTATTTCTCATGACAAACATACAGATCACATTTTATGTATTGGGCTCCATTGCAAAATATATATATATGATTAAGACTTTGAATTTCCCCATGTCCATTAATACATAGGAACCTTCTCATGCATTTGCATGCAACAGGCAGCAGTGTACTTTTTAAACATCTGACATAACACAAGATGTTGCAGAACAGATTACCATAGTTTCATCAGGAGACACATGCAAAAGGAGGACAAAAAAATCATCCTCTAAAGTATATACATATTCACATGGCATTTACTTTGAAGTCTCTTTAAGAAATTTCAAAACTAAAATGCTTTTCTTTTCATTCATACAAAATAACTGTCTTTCACAAAGATTATGCTATGTACATATCGTTTTAACAAGTCTTTTAAGATTGATGAAAAATAACATGTCAAACTTAAGACTGTAAATATAATTTCAGCAAACATATTTTCGTGGGAATGGCCTTACCACAACACTCCCTTTAGTAGATCAATGCTTCCATTACAATAACAGACTGCTGTGACGGACAGCTGTGACTGGGTTGATTTGTCTTAAGGTGATGCAACAATCTCTTGCATAATAGAACAAACATCTTATGACACATGCTAATACCAAGACCAGTTAATAAAATACATGTATACAAAACAGATGACCAAAAGAGCAGTCATTTGTTGTAGCTTTTTTTGATTTTCCATTCATCATCTTCTAGCGTATTGTAAAAATCGATCACTGTCTTGACACAGGTAAATGCTAAGAAGCAGAATAAACAATAAAGCACACAACATTTTTTTCAGATAGAGAGAGAGAGAGAGAGAGAGAGAGAGAGAGAGAGAGAGAGAGAGAGAGAGAGAGAAAATGAAAGAGGACATCAATAATAAAGTATACACACCACATACCATACAGATATGAAGATACCATGTTTTAATACTGATGGATTCATATTCCATCTTATCCAAATATGTTCATGAATATACAGCTTTAACGTTGCTGTCAGTTTATCTGAACAACACAGAGCCAAAAAGAGACACAGCTCTCTTTTTATAAAAGGCAACAGATTTCATTGATTTGAATGTTTGTATAAAGACTATGACATTTAAAGCCTTCCTGGTAGAGACAAAAGTAAGAATACACTTTTATTTCTCTCTCCATATTTTTCCATTCTAAATGAAAAGAAATTCACTCACAAAGGCTGAGGCACAATCTGCTTATACATCATGTGCATCAGTGCATCATAACTTACTGCCTGTGGCCAAAAGTCTAACCATGTGTGGAAAATGGAGTGAGAACTGATACTGTTACAAATACACAAGGGCAATTCTGTTACACACACACCTTTCATAGAAAACATGTATTTATTTTGCCGGTTATAACTTGGGTAGTAGCGCGATTTAAATTAACTTTGGTTACACGGTCTCTTTGTGAACTAAATGAAATGTAATTAACATGGAAAAATGCTAGATGGCCCAATTTAAACAAAGTGAATATGTAGAAGAGAAGAAAAAAAAATAAAAATTCTTGTCCAAGCACAGATGCTGGTTCACAGTCTCAAAACTAGCATTTCTTCAATGACCCGTTTAGCAGTGGGGAGTCACAACTAGGTGTTCCATTGTAATTCTGTGAATTTTGATCAGTATTAAAGTTCAAAGGACTCCGTATCACTTGACAACTCATTTTTTACCTTTGTCTGCATTTGTCTCGAGCCTGCTTCCAGCTCCTCCCCCTCTTTAACCAGATGTGCATTGCTCCTCTGGAGCATATAGTACAAAATAGGGTTAGTCTTGGTAAACCGAGGTGAGTCGGACTCATATTTTTGTGTTTGATCGTCTCCATTAACCATCCTTGTAGAGCCCTTCAAGTCCTTTATTGTGGCATTATCGGTTTTTGCCTCCTGCGGAGATTTAGGTCTGTAACCGCTTGCTCTCTTAGAAGATGCATTGCTAGGCCTCAAACTTTGGGGAAAGTTTTGAAGCTCACCATCAATACATGGCTGCTTGATTGTGTTCCCATTCAGCACAGTATGTGTCAATGAACTGCATGTACCCCTTGGCTGAGACAATTCCTTTAAGCAGTTGTCTGAAAGCAGCAGCTGCTTTAGAACATTGAAACCTCTGTTTTCATTAGACTCAAATGGTGGAAATCTAGCTGGTGGACATCTAGCTGGTGGACCATCTGCCTCTGGGGGACTAGAAGGGTCACTGGGCTCTCGGGTTTCTAGGCGTCCATCGGCAGAACCACTTTTGTCATTTACACAATCAGAATGGTCTAAATACCTGCCCTGTTGACTCGATGTGTTATGATGATCTAATTCTACCGAAAATTTCCGCTTTTTTGGGATTGTTGGTCCCTGGGTTTCCACCAATTCTTCCTTTATACAACCCTTGTTTAGGTCCTCTAACTTGTTTGACTGAAGGGTTCGGTAAGGCCGCTGTTTTAGGAGATGACAAAGAAGACCATCTCTGTAGACAGCCTCTGGGGACAATGGTTCTTGCTTGATGTCTTCATGAGTAAGATAACTGGTGCTTTTTCTAGGCTTTATCATTACATTCTGGCATTGTTTTGACATTTTTTTATAGTCAATCATTTGACCTTCTACTGGCTCAGTTTTGAATGAAATGTCCAATGAAGGACCGTTTGCTGTACCTTGGTCTATTGCCTGATTTATCTGTTTTTCCATAGAATTGTTCTTTCCATATTCTTGTTTTCGTTTACTGCTAACCTTTTCTTTCGGAGGAGCATTCCCTAGAAGAAGCTGTAGAACTGTGCGTCTCTCAAGCAGATTCTCAATCTCAGCGACATGCTGTGTTGCCTCAGGCAAAGTTGAAGTTTTTGGCTTGGCCTCTTCCCACAATGGGTTGTTATTTCTATGAATAGGTGCAGTGAGTCTCTCCAGTAAAGTTGGAGGATGGTTAACTTTCAGCTCTTGCGTCACGAGTTTGATAGGGGGTAAAGGTGCCTTTACGGGAGGAGAAATGGCTGGGGTTTGTTTTCCACACTGAGCTAAATTCTGTAACAATTTACTAGCACTGAAATCAGGTTCTTTAACTCTTATATCACTTGTAGGTGGTTTAGCTTTACAAAGATCCAAGGGCACAGACTGTGAATTGGGAGACCCATAAAGGGTATATGGAGATGCACTGCTGTTCGAGTCCTGGCTTTGGGAGAATGTTGGCAAGGGTTTGGGGCTTCTACAATTCAATCCACAGTTTGAGCCAAATTCACTTGTGTCCTTACACCTAGCTGTACTGAAAACACTCTGGCTACTTGTGGATGCACTAGTGACCTTAGGGATTACAGCTCGCAGCAAATCTGGATTATCTAAACCTTTGTTTACTCTTTCGTTATTTTTGTGATCCAAAAGTAACTGTAAAAGAGTGACCTTGTGATGAGGTTTCATCTCTGAACAGGCATCCACCTCCCTGTGATCTGTGGGAAATTTGACAGGTGGACTGTCAGGTGTCCACCTGTACAACGAAGACTCCGGGACCCTGTCCAATGCAGGTGAGGATGAAGTAGATACTGGTGTCTGTGCATGTGTTCTGTTCTTCAGAGACAGGTCAATTGGAGAGCAACTAGAGTAAGTGCTCTCAGCATCACTGCTGTCTTTTGTGAGACTACTGTCAGGATTCGAGTGCTCACTGTCTGAAAAAAGGGGAGAGCCCAAAGGGCCAAATGTGTTGAGGTCATCTTTCAAGTGACCTTGCCCATGAATTCGCTGTGATGTGTTGTGGCTGTTGAGAAGCTGAAGGAGGAGACTGCTGCAATTCTGTGAGTGTCTGCCTTGTTTCTCAAAAGGTCGTCGCTCTCTGAAGTGATGTCCTGTCCGCATGGAACCTTCTGGACTTTTTTGCCCTGAAGTTAGACTTGGACTCTGTCTGCTGGAGCTTGTTGACATTTGTGAAGGTATCCCATTCTGGGTGTGTAAGAGGCTTAGTCCATGAGTCTGGCTGGAAGTGGTAGACTGTTTCTTATCTTGTGTCTGCTGTGTGGCCATGGCTGAAAGTCTTTCACTGGCTGCTCGTCCAGATAGTTGGGCTTTTAGGGCTTGCTCTCGTGAGTACTGCTGCAGGTGAGCCTCGCTGGAGAGCAAGAGAGCCAGTTGACTACAGACAGCACTTGGTTTGGGTGATGGAGCAGGGCTTGATCTGATATTTACCAGGTTTGCCACAGCTTTTAAGCGCTTGGTACATGAAAGAGATTCTGGGGATGGAGAAGGAGTACTGCTCTTTCGTGCCTTGGGAGATTCCGAAAAACTTTCCTGGCTTGACCGTCTACGTTGATAAGGCACACTGTTGCTGTGATTCTTAATTTTGCTCTTGCTCACTAGCCCTTTGAGGTGGCTCGAGGCAGGTCTATGGCAAGGCCCATTTGCCCTCTCCTCTTGTGCAGGCTTGCTTATCTGGCAAGCGACATCTTGTGGCCTCAAATTTGGGATAATCTGCTGTGACTGGGTCACATTCTGAAGTCGAGAACTGAAAGACTGGAGCAAACTGGCTAGAAGTGTACTTTCTCCTTTATCCTGTGAGGAGCCATTCGGACCACTGTGGTGGTCTTCATTTTGCCCATTGAGTGGAACAGGGGGTGCTGAACTCTGTTGTATCTCTCTCTCTGTCCAGGTCTCTGAGTTGAGTAGACGGGCCTTTTTGAGGTGCTGTGAGGCTCCGCAGTGAGAATTTTTTTGGTTCTGTTCCTGTTGAGTAACATAGTTAGCTTGTGCATGCCCTGTTCCCTCCTTATTCCTCTGCTCCTGACTCCCACTTTGTGTTGCTGCAGCACCCTGTCCTCCTGCTACCTGATGCATGAGTAAGCCTTCCAAATATGTTAATACAGCAGAATCCTGGTGTGTTTCAGGGCCAGGCTCTTCCCCATGAGTCATGTTCAATACTATAATCCTTTGTATGGTTGGCCACCACAATTAAGGGGAAAATGTTTCTGTTACTTTCTGCCAAGAGACTTTACAGTTTTTAGCTCAGAAAACTGTGTTTTTAGGCATGAGAAAGGCCTAATGTAGCTCCACAAGCCATCCCCTCATGCAAGAGACAAGAGCTAAGCACGCTTGTTTATATCATTCTTGCCACTGTTAAGAAATATACAGGATCATTATGCAGTCAGCCTCATGGGATTTCATGGCACTGGATGTACACTCCAGAGTTCCAGTGCTGTGAGTAAAACAACTGTTCACATCCAGTAATTCTATCGACAGGGTCAGTTGGTGGTAGTCCTGCAAAAGAGAGAAATGTGGTGTTAAATTTTTTTTCAACATGCTCATACATACACCACATTCTTGTATTCTAACAGCAACACAACTAATCTTTAGCATGTAGAACACAAAAAAAAGTAACATTTCATATGCTAATCAGTTTTAAATGTAGTTTATGCAATTTTCATGTGATACATTTTAAAAGACTTACATCCAAACTTTACACAGCAGGTTGTTTATGATAAATTAAAATGCTCCATAAGATAGCAAGCTTCATCTGTAGCCCACAAAATGTGGGTCTGCTTTTGCATGTGTCGGAAATGTTTTGACAGTGTCAATTCACATTCAAAAAGGTCAAGACGATTGATGAAAATATTGACTCTGTTCTTATACTGAAAGGATATTCAAAAAGGTCTCCCTCATCCCACCATAGCTGCAATAATCATGCCAGGGAATTCTGGGATTGCCAAATTAAGCCAGAGTTTCAATATAACTTATTTTTTACTCTCCGGACTGAAATGAATTAACCTGCATAATCTCATTTGGACTGAATACACAAAGCTTTGAAGAATGTTGATTGATTTGACAGATATTAGGTAAAAAAAAAAAATAACAAAGAACAGCATCCTGAAGAGGATTAAATGTTTTGACAAAATTCTTGCCAAGGCATTCTTACAGAACTGCCAGTTCAGAGCTTTACTCACTGATAGACATTTACAAATGGCTAATAGGTATTTGGGAACTGTTTTACCATATTATTTATACTAACTGGGAAGGCATAATAATGTGCTTAAGCACTATGGTAGATCTATGACTCTAAAGAGCAGGCAAAGCAGGAAGAAAAACACCAAAATCCAATGAAGTTGAATGAGAAACAAGTGAGTAAAATACATCACAATTTTGAATAGCAATACGCTAATTAATCTAAATATTATTGTATTGTGACCCAGATATCAATAAAATATTGTTTCACCAGGTCCCTGCTGATCCTTGCCCTTATTTTTTTTTAAATAAACTAATATTTGTTACCATATATAACTAAATAGCCAACATTATGATATGCAGCAAACATGCTGATTAAACTGACAGACATAGATTAATGGTTTATAGTTTTAAAGAAATAGATTAAGTGTCTTGAGATCATGTGCCGGCACTCCCTCTCTCCCCATCTACTCTCTACAGTCTGTGTCACAGCCTGGAGATAGTACACCCACATGCTTCAGCCTTAGTCCTTCACTGCCATGTTACCACTGTTGCTCTCACTACATTATCTCAAAATATACCACCTCTGGATCACACAGTGCCATTGGCTCTGCGAATGACACATTTATTGTGTATGCGTCAGCCTGCTAAACGCTGTACTTGCCACACAACTCTTTTTTTTTTTCCCCTCCTCACCAAGGCACAGTGAATGTCACATACTGTATTTGCCCCCATTTCATTGGAAAAGTTTATCTGAAGAGTGTAATTTCTGTGCCACTAGTGTCACCAAACAGAACTGCAAAAAGTTTTTTTGGGGAAAAATGCAGTTCCATCCCAAACTCGCATCATAAGCCAGTGTTGCAGTGTCAGACTGGTAGGGAAGTTCCACAGAGTCAACTTAGAAATGGCTGACTTATAGTTGTCAGCATATTATGATGGGATAAGAGAAAGTATTTTAACATAAATACACACTTCAGCAAGTCAATTTGAAATGGAGCTGTAATTACTTAATCATGGTGTACATGCAATGCTGACTTTGTCAGTGCTCTGTGGTCAAACTAAGCAAAAGGTCAATGGCTATGGTTGATTTTTTTTCTTCTGGTAATTGGCACCTCTGGTTTTCTACTTTGTTGGAGATGACAGGGGGTGAAGGGTATGTAATGACCTTATCAAAATATCGGCCATGGGGGTGTCAGAGTGACAGAACTGAGAAACTCTTAAAATACTACACAACTTAGATAACTATGACCTAGATATTATCTCAAAGTCCTGAAGAGTAGATCTACTGCTAGTGACAAATTATCACGGAACAGATTCCAAACATTAATATTCTCACATAACAGTAGGCCATTTCAATGCAATGCATTTCTAATATTTTATTATTTTGTGCAAGTGAGAAGACAAATGACCCCGTTGGCACGCACTTCAGCAAACAGTTTATTCCAGGGTTTTTGCTGAAAGATGCCATTTTTCCTTAAGGGATTAAGAGAAAGTGGTTTCATACATTCACGCTTCTCCTGGAGAATGCGGCTTATGTGGCCATGTAAACACACAAGTGGCATTCTGAGGAGTGTTTTAAAGACAGCGCATGTGCGTGGAACAGACAGCATCATCATAATCAATGGACGTGTGATTGTTACACAGACATATCAAATGGTAGATTGGAGTCATTGACTAATTGGAATGAAGTATTCCAGAGACCCATGTAATAATATTGGACTGCCTGGTCAGCTATTTGCATGGATAGTGTAATGGTTGTGGGATATTTTTGGAATAGTTTAATTTCATGGATTTAATGGAAAGTATTATCAAATATTTGGTTGGGAGGTCAATCAGATATGATCTATTAAAATTTAAGTTTTGTCTCCCTCTGGCAAAGCATTATATCTAATATGTAAAATAGTGGGGGAGGGTAATTGATTTGAGCAAACAACAACACTTCATCCTATACTTCTGTCGATAGGCTACCGTAGCATGTTGGCCTTATCCAATGAAGAGGAAACACGATACTGACACTCATCCAACCCTGTTAAACAAATAAACAACTACTTTAACTTGTTTCAAAAGGACATATCTAGTAACTCATGTTTAAACAAAACCAATAAAGAAATCTTTAAAAACAAATTTGGTAGCAATTTGTTAGCAATGCTCTGTAAAGATGAGAAATGGCCAATATATTATGACAGTAGCAAGCTTCTGAACAACTTTATAAGCAGTGATTACAGTATCTTTTCACAAAAAACCTGGTTATATACACAAGTCTCTTCACTCTCTTCCATTCTATTCTATTTTTGTCATCACAAGGAGAAAAATCTGTGTAAAATGAGTGGCCTGATAGAAATGGGAGGAATTGATATCTGGAGAGGAGCCTTCATTTCTAAACTGCAAGTAAAAGATTAATTCCAAAACCTACAGCATGCCCCATTTGAAGTCAAGGTCACTCACTCAACCAGGGCCATCTGAGTTGATGCAACAGCTGGCATCCATACAAAGCATTAGGTCCTAATAAAAAGGCGACAAACCTGGCCTTGCAATGTGCATTTAAACTCGATGTCTGGCAGTTGCTTTGCTTTGCTGATGTGGTCTTGGAATATAAAGAAACCTTTCAGATGGTTGTGCCCAATATCAACACAATTACTGGTAACTTGTTATTATCCTCCAGTTACACACAGAGGCACACAACCCCATGCAACTGCAACAACAACACACTCCTAAGATAGCATTGGGTGACTCAGTCAATCAGGGCCATGCACCACTCAATCTAGGTCACTGTGACCTACTTCCAAACGAGCATTACGGGCATCACGCATTGACGTTTCCCAGCTGGGGCACACCCTTTAGTTAGGGCTTAGCCAAGTGAAATCTCTGACTCCTGGTAAAAGCATGAACCTGACCTACATTAGTGTAACCTTCAGATGAGCTGCCCTTTCACATGGTCAAGCACGGCGAGATACCAGTGTTTAAGCCAAGCAGAAGGAACACTTTCCCAAGCGAACACAAATATACAGTGGTTCCTGCATCTATCATCACAAGACTCAGAACATAATTCTAGAGTGCTGCCACAAGTAATGGTCTTGACCTAAGGCATATAGACTCATGACGGTAGTGTACTGTAATGCTAACTGGAGTGCTTAGAGAGGAACAGGTTGGTTCATCTTTAACTACAGAATAACATGTGCAAAACTACATATTTAAAAAAAAAATATTGGCAAGTTGCCTGAATGACTATTCAACTAATTGGTCTTAAAGAAGCCCTGTATAAATAGACTGGTTTGTGATTTACTTGACCGCAATTGGACATATTTTTAGGGGACATTAATGGAAGATGCATTCTAGTGTTAAAAGAAGGTTTTGAGACAGGTTTTAAAATTGACAATTTTTTCATGTTGTGACATGCAAAACAGCACGTCATGACAAAATGATATCCAACTGCATGTGCAGCAGTGGTGCTTTAAAAGGGGATTCATTTAAAAAACTTTTCAGAGAGGGTTTTACTGTCTTAACAGGTAAGGCACAGCACACTGAGATCACACCAATTAAAGCATCACTACAAAAAATATCAAACACACATATATCAAGATAAATATCTAGATCAACTAGTCGACTTAACCACTGCTTAGTCAGTTGCTGGATGACTGGTCAATTAGTCAACCGTAATGATCCACCCCTAAGAAAAATATGCACCTTTGTCTACAGTCAGCAGTTCTCGTTCAACAATAACAAAAAAAAACAAAAAAAAAAAACAATATCAAAATACACATACTGAAGTGATAAAACTGCATTCCTGGAAAAATGTACCCCAGCCCACAACCAGGAAAAGGGAACAAACAAAATTTTTGCACTCTTAATTGACTGGTAAATGCCTCAGTTTCCAGGGTTGAACATTAAGTGGGGAACATAAGCATGGGAATTAGTCCACTCCCAAGAAAAATGTTAGACCTTGATGATATCAGAAAACACTTCAAGTACTTAAGTGGACATTTTGGGCAATGTGAGATTGAGCCTTGCGAACTTTGACCCAAGTGCTGTGACCTATTTTTTGTAGGCTTATGTAGAAAAATATCTTTATAGAAGAACTTGTGAGAAAGAAGCAGATGGAAACTAATAATGATACAGCAAGAGCCCATGGCTCTTTCAGTTACACTTTGCCCTAACTCTAGAGATCATGTTTATCGGTATAATAGGTTGTGCCAGTCATTATGTAAACAACACAGACCACTTACAGCACATCTATTGCCAGTATTGCAAAGTGCAACTGTTCTTTTGCTAGCCAAATACAAGTGCACATGACAATTTCAAAATAAACAGAAGTAGTCACATGGTAGGGGCAAAAGTGCAATGTATCAGTGGTCTGCAAGTCATGCCAATGTCATAATGAGGGGGGGACCAAGGAGCACTTTTATTAATAATAAAATAAACATACAGTACATACGATTTAAGTGTAACCATATATAAGAGGTGAAAGCAATTCTACACTGGTGCCTTAAGAGTCAAATAAAAGGTCAGCATGTGCGCCATGGGCATGACATCATCTACTATGTGTCTTTAGAAATAGCCAAGCAATGTCCTCCTCCAAAACAGCACTTTTCAAGGATCTGATGTCATTAATAGCTACTGTATGAATCTCACGAAAACATATTCGGATCACCTTTAACCCCCAGATTAGGTTATATTTTGCATAGAAGAATATGAAGCATATTTTTAGGATGTTTATTATGCAAATTAAGCACAATTCCCAAACATTCTTATAATGTGGAATATCTCTGGACTTTTTATTTAGCATCTTTTATCATTTCCATTATTCTCAGTTGTGATTGTTATTAAATTGTCATTACTGTAAAACATTCACTTTTAACTGTACTGCAGAAAAAAACCCACTAATATTTGTTATATTTGCATTATTTTATTATTTTTAACTAATTTTTTATAATTATTTAAATTAAGGAGCAACAAATACTACCATGATTTATACATACTTTATAATGTATATAAGATATTGTTGCTTATTTTTATTACTACGAAAATGTCACAATGGGAACAATCTTAATGGTCCTAAAAATAGACATAGACATAATAGAATAATCTTGATTTAATATTAAATAAATTTAAATAATTAGAATTTAGTTATATTTAATATAATTATTTTTCTTTCTGTGAAAATATAACCTGGATACGTTCTTAACAGGTTTTGTGAGATTCACCCTTCTAGCAATACGTGGAATAGCTATTTCAGGCTCCATGTGCCTTTTCCAATGTTTTTCTATCTAAGGTGCTTTCCATACAATAAGAGAAAACGGGAATAGACTTAGACTTGTGTGCTCTCTATAAAATACTTTGAAAACAGTGTTCAGAACACTTTGTATTCCAAAGAGGAGCATGTTTCTGCAACTTCAGAAAGCACAAAATTCACAAGGGTTACGGCAGGATGGCAAGAGATATTTCTGCCATTGCCTTCACTGATATACAGTACACAATCTTACAAGCTGTGATGCCAAGAACAGGTACAGTGTAGTAATTAATTTGCTCTGCAGGCTGTAAGGCTCTGTCTGAATACTAATACACCTCAACAGCATCATGCACCTCTCCTCTCTCTCTTTCTGTCTCAGTCCAGGGTTATTTTAGTTTCTGATTTAGTTTTTCATCTCTATTTTTAATTTGTCCTTTCCATTTAGGTCAGTTTTCATTAGTTTTTACTCTAAAACTACAGCTTTAGTTTGAGTGTTTTCAACATTTTCTATAGTTTGACTACAGTAGTGTTGTTTAAATATTTAAGTATATTTAAATATGCATTTGACCTTTTTTAAATTTACTGTGTGTGTGTATATATATATATGTATACACACACACACACACACACACACACACACACACACACACACACACACACACACACACACACACACCCCTAAAAGGATTATTAGGAACACCCGTTCAATTTCTCATAAATGCAATTATCTAATCAACCAATCACATGGCAGTTACATGGCAGTTGCTTCAATGCATTTAGGGGTGTGGTCCTGGTCAAGACAATCTCCTGAACTCCAAACTGAATGTCAGAATGGGAAAGAAAGGTTATTTAAGCAATTTTGAGCGTGGCATGGTTGTTGGTGCCAGACGGGCCGGTCTGAGTATTTCACAATCTGCTCAGTTACTGGGATATTCACGCACAACCATTTCTAGGGTTTACAAAGAATGGTGTGAAAAGGGAAAAACATCCAGTATGCAGCAGTCCTGTGGGCGAAAATGCCTTGTTGATGCTAGAGATCAGAGGAGAATGGGCCGACTGATTCAAGTTGATAGAAGAGCAACTTTGACTGAAATAACCACTCGTTACAACCGAGGTATGCAGCAAAGCATTTGTGAAGCCACAACACGCACAACCTTGAGGCGGATGGGCTACAACAGCAGAAGACCCCACCGGGTACCACTCATCTCCACTACAAATAGGAAAAAGAGGCTACAATTTGCAAGAGCTCACCAAAATTGGACAGTTGAAGACTGGAAAAATGTTGCCTGCTCTGATGAGTCTCGATTTCTGTTGAGACATTCAGATGGTAGAGTCAGAATTTGGCGTAAACAGAATGAGAACATGGATCCATCATGCCTTGTTACCACTGTGCAGGCTGCTGGTGGTGGTGTAATGGTGTGGGGGATGTTTTCTTGGCACACTTTAGGCCCCTTAGTGCCAATTGGGCATCGTTTAAATGCCACGGCCTACCTGAGCATTGTTTCTGACCATGTCCATCCCTTTATGGCCACCATGTACCCATCCTCTGATGGCTACTTCCAGCAGGATAATGCACCATGTCACAAAGCTCGAATCATTTCAAATTGGTTTCTTGAACATGACAATGAGTTCACTGTACTAAAATGGCCCCCACAGTCACCAGATCTCAACCCAATAGAGCATCTTTGGGATGTGGTGGAACGGGAGCTTCGTGCCCTGGATGTGCATCCCACAAATCTCCATCAACTACAAGATGCTATCCTATCGATATGGGCCAACATTTCTAAAGAATGCTTTCAGCACCTTGTTGAATCAATGCCACGTAGAATTAAGGCAGTTCTGAAGGCGAAAGGGGGTCAAACACAGTATTAGTATGGTGTTCCTAATAATCCTTTAGGTGAGTGTATATGTTTTTTAATTTATTTTATTATTATTTAAATAAAATCTAGTGTTACCACTATGCTGTTGTGGATTTGCATGCTTAAAGGATCGATTGTCGTTATTTACTAATCCTCATATCTTTCCAAAACCCATATAACTTTCGTGGAACATAAAAGGAGATATTAGGCTGAAGTTATTCTCAGTGTTTCACATTAACTGAATGGAAAAAAACACAATATCAGTTAATGGTGACAGAGTCTTTCGGTCCCTGACATTCTGCTGAACTTCTCCTTTTGTGGTCCAAGGGACAGAACATTTCAAGTCAAAAACAAAAATTACTTGACATTTTTATTTTGGTTAATGAACATGTTTTAGTTTTTGCTGATAAAAAAAAAGCAGGAGAGGAAGAACGGTAATGTCACACAGGTGTCAATCCTTAATGTTCTTCCTCTCCCGGCCTCGCTCTCCACAGAATTTGCTTGGCCATGTCCACATCACCACATACTGTTTCTATGTCTCTCTTTTCATGTTCTTCAGGGTTGACCGTACAGTGCCCTAGTACTGACCAGTGAAGGAGGGGCAGCTTGTCCACTAGGCAGATAACCAGGGCCACTAATCAAGTGTGTGAGCACCAGGGTGAGGGATTAGAGGCACGCTCTGAGCAACTCGCCACTGAAAGCAGCTAAGTGCGTGCACAACAAGGTCGCCATTAAACATGTAGTTACCCCATGGCTTGTCTCTCTCACGGTCTCTTTTTCCCACCCACACACTCTCCCCCCTCTCTCACACTCTTATATGCCACATCCATGCCCTTAGCACTCAGTCACACAAAACAGACACGTACACACAAGTGTAGCCTCTTTATACACCCTCACGTACTTTAGCGTACACAGAGAAAGCCTCACGCCCACAGATGGCCCACTCTCTGCAGAGTGCCGAATGGGGATAATTCATCATATTTTACAACTGACGGCTTTCTACCTCAGCTGAGTGATATTGCATCTTGGCAGTGTGACAAGAACATGGCGCAGGCGATCTCCGACAGCCTGCGTTTTCATCTTTAGAATATGTTGCGCTCTGTTGCAACACAGTTGCTTTTAGTTTTTAATGTGGGTGTTAGTGCAGAGAGAATATCTCAATACTTTCAAACTTTTGACAATATTTTATATAAATCTCAATGATTATGTAATTCTGAAATGGCTTTAAAAAAAAAGATTTTATCAGAGGAACCATCATTTCAAATAAACAGTTGCTGCAAAGTAGATTTTAAATGTAAGAAATAAATTGAAGTAAAAAAAAATTATTATCTAGGCATTCAGTTTTCCACTCAGTTTGCTCACTTAAATGAACACAAGGATGAATTACATTAAATCACGTTCTTTCCTTTGCACCGATAAAATAATACATGGTAATGAACTGCAATATTTACCAAAATATTAGTAGTGTGCAAAAGTAGGCACTTGTAAAAAACATTTATATTGAGGATGTCTTCAAAAATAATGCCATAAATAGTTTTAATTGATCAATTAATGCCATTCAAAGTCCAGTAAACATAAAATAATAAAACAGCACAAATTCTCCTAGGTACACCTGGACATGGTTTTTCTTGGTTGTTGGCAGATAGGATGTTCCAAGCTTCTTGGAGAATTTGCCACAGTTCATCTATCTATTTAGGCTGTCTCAATCACTTCATGTAATCCCTGACTGAATTGATGTTCACAGTTGGAAGCGGATTAAATGTATGGAGATTTCACCTGCAAGTGCAGGTGTAGGTGTAGGAGGGATCCGTGCAAGATGCTGTATCTCTTCACATCATACAAAAATGCTCACTCACTGAACCAAAGTGTCAAAAGCGAAACTGCACGTGAGATACCCAGCGTGTGCGCAAGACTGAATGGCAGCCAAAAATAAAACAGAACAAACAATGGTTTCGAGATTTGAAACTTTGCAAATTAAACTTAAGCATTCCATTCATTTTAATGTCTGTATGTATATAGTGTCTTATAGTGCATTGGCAATTTTACACATTTATCTTGCCAATAAAGCTTGCTATAAATTGAATCTGCCAATTTGATCCTATTATTAAAAAATGTCAACTGAAAAACAGCAAAAGATTTTGCCAAACTTATCACAGCATGTTCACTGATTTTATGGCAGGAAAACATAATTGTATAAAAGATTTATACCTATACAAATTTGCCTAATTAACTAATTCTGCTAATAACTGAAGATTTTAACATGTCTTACATAATTAAAATAAATGAGGAATAGCCTATTTCTTGCTAGTTGTTTGAGGCAAAGTATTAGTAAATATATTTATGATTATATTTTAATGTATCATTTACCATGATTAATCGCGGTTAATTAGTTCACATGTAAATAGAGCGACACACTGAAACACATTGAAGACTAGAAATTAGAACCTCTCAATTGAGTCTTTTGTCTCATCTGCCTCTCATTTGTATATTTTTTTGACTGGCTGGACACAAATAAAAGAGTAGGGGATGAACACACCATCAACTGCATGTGTATCCTTTTTTTTTTTTTTTTGAGAATGCAATGCCACTAGTCTACCCTTGACACATTGACATTAAAATACTGTCATGTGACACACTGTCATTGGCCACCTGGCATATCTCCACCTTCTCACGACCTCACTCTTCTGTGACCTGAGGATCTGGGCCTGGGCCCGGCCTCTCAGGCTCCTCCCTCTGCTCCCCGTGCTGCGGGAAGGTCGAATGGGTCACCATGTCCTCATATGTAATCCGCTGCCATTCGTCAGCAGTCGAGGCCAGAGGAGGCAGCCTCACTACGAGGGGAGAATGCCCAATTAGGCAGCTGTCACACAAAGCAGAGGCTGCAGAAAGAGAGTGAGAGAAAGCGGAGAAAGAGAGAGGGGGGAAGGCTGAGGGAAAAAATCATCTCCTGTTTGTGGAGAGGACAAGCAGCTGTGGGTGCCAATGTTAATATGTTATATGATATGTTAACCATTTCCACCCTAGAGTAGAGGGAGTGGGGAGCGAGGCACTCAAACCCTTACTTTGTCTCCCAGTGGAATTCATCTCGTGGGGTCTATATGTTTACAACTGCTGTCACATTGGGCTAAGGAACTTTACTCAAATTATAGCACCTCGACTGGTAATAGTGTTGAGTTGGAAATGCATCCCCATATATCTTTCAGCTGCTTACATTTCCATAGTTAATGCTACATAGACACAGTTCGCAACAGTCCAGCGAGATACTTTCTCCAATTATAGCATAATAGATACAACTAAAAGGAGGCCATTTGTAGGGTTGGGAAACGAGAGATATATATACATAAAAAAAAAAACACAACAATAAAACCACCTGCCCAATATTGTGTAGGTCCCCCTCGTGCTGCCAAAAGAGCAGCAATCCGCATCTACACTACCGTTCAAAAGTTTGGGGTCACATTGAAATGTCCTTATTTTTGAAGGAAAAGCACTGTACTTTTCAATGAAGACAACTTTAAACTAGTCTTAACTTTGAAGAAATACACTCTATACATTGCTAATGTGGTAAATGACTATTCTAGCTGCAAATGTCTGGTTTTTGGTGCAATATGTACATAGGTGTATAGAGGCCCATTTCCAGCAACTATCACTCCAGTGTTCTAATGGTACAATGTGTTTGCTCATTGGCTCAGAAGGCTAATTGATGATTAGAAAACCCTTGTGCAATCATGTTCACACATCTGAAAACAGTTTAGGTCGTTACAGAAGCTACAAAACTGACCTTCCTTTGAGCAGATTGAGTTTCTGGAGCATCACATTTGTGGGGTCAATTAAACGCTCAAAATGGCCAGAAAAAGAGAACTTTCATCTGAAACTCGACAGTCTATTCTTGTCCTTAGAAATGAAGGCTATTCCATGCGAGACATTGCTAAGAAATTGAAGATTTCCTACAACGGTGTGTACTACTCCCTTCAGAGGACAGCACAAACAGGCTCTAACCAGAGTAGAAAAAGAAGTGGGAGGCCGCGTTGCACAACTGAGCAAGAAGATAAGTACATTAGAGTCTCTAGGTTTGAGAAACAGACGCCTCACAGGTCCCCAACTGGCATCTTCATTAAATAGTACCCGCAAAACACCAGTGTCAACATGTACAGTGAAGAGGCGGCTGCGGGATTCTGGGCTTCAGGGCAGAGTGGCAAAGAAAAAGCCATATCTGAGACTGGCCAATAAAAGAAAAAGATTAAGATGGGCAAAAGAACACAGACATTGGACAGAGGAAGACTGGAAAAAAGTGTTGTGGACAGATGAATCCAAGTTTGAGGTGTTTGGATCACAAAGAAGAACGTTTGTGAGACGCAGAACAAATGAAAAGATGCTGAAAGAATGCCTGACGCCATCTGTTAAGCATGGTGGAGGTAATATAATGGTCTGGGGTTGCTTTGGTGCTGGTAAGGTGGGAGATTTGTACAGGGTAAAAGGGATTCTGAATAAGGAAGGCTATCACTCCATTTTGCAACGCCATGCCATACCCAGTGGACAGCGCTTGATTGGAGCCAATTTCATCCTACAACAGGACAATGACCCTAAACACACCTCCAAATTGTGCAAGAACTATTTAGAGCAGAAGCAGGCAGCTGGTATTCTATCGGTAATGGAGTGGCCAGCGCAGTCACCAGATCTGAACCCCATTGAGCTGTTGTGGGAGCAGCTTGACCGTATGGTACGCAAGAAGTGCCCATCCAACCAATCCAACTTGTGGGAGCTGCTTCTGGAAGCGTGGGGTGCAATTTCTCCAGATTACCTCAACAAATTAACAGCTAGAATGCCAAAGGTCTGCAATGCTGTAATTGCTGCAAATGGAGGATTCTTTGACGAAAGCAAAGTTTGATGTAAAAAAAATCTTATTTCAAATACAAATCATTATTTCTAACCTTGTCAATGTCTTGACTCTATTTTCTATTCATTTCACAACGTATGGTGGTGAATAAGTGTGACTTTTCAGGAAAACACAAAATTGTTTGGGTGACCCCAAACTTTTGAACGGTAGTGTATTTCTATTTTTCTCACCACAATTGTACAGAGCGGTTTTCTGAGTTACCGTAGACTTTGTCAGATCAAACAAGTCTGGCCATTCTCTGTTGACCTCTCTCATTAAGAAGGCATTTCCATCCATAGAACTGCCGCTTCACTAGATATTTTTGATTTTTGGCACCATTCTGAGTAAATTCTACAAAATGTTGTGTGTGAAAATCCCAGGAGATCAGCAGCCAACAATCATGCCATGGTCCAAATCATTGAGATGATATTTTATTCCCATTCTGATGGTAATGTGAACATTAACTGAAGCTCCTGGCCCAAATCTGATTTATGTACTGCACTGCTGACACATGATTGGCAAATTAGATAATTGCATGGATGATTGTTGGTGCCAGACGGGCTGGTTTGAGTATTTCTGTAACTTCTGATCTCCTGGGATTTTCACACACACACAACAGTTTCTAGAATTTACTCAGAATGGTGCCAAAAACAAAAAAAATATCCAGTGAGCGGCAGTTTGACCTGTGACAGTGTTAAGAAGTGGAAATGCTGGCAGTGTTCTTCTGGACTGTGGCCGACCCGTTGCAAGATGGACTTTTTCAGCAGCGAGTAACCCAGGAGGTTAGTGACCGGAAGTTGTTGTGCCATGATCTGGGCTTCCCCGATCAACAACGGCAGAAGATGGACCACCCACTTATCCGGCGGCCACTTCAGAGCTTTGGCTGTGTGCTCAAAGAGCTCCCGGTAGGCCTCAAGATGATCTGGATGCCCCAACTCGGTGAGCAACATGTGGGGGTGTGCTGCTGCCGGGTATGGGGTGTCCACCCCCTCCTGGGGTACTAAGCTTTACAGCACCCGCCAGTCATCCTACTGGGCCTGAAGGAGAGCCTCAAAACGCTGTTGCTACTCTCTCTGAAGCTCCACGAGGGCATGGTGTTGGCCCTGGTAGATGCTGGCAAGAGAACGGAGACTTCCTCCTGCAGCGATGACTCCATGACAGTGTATCCTTCCTCTACTCCCAGGTTTCAGCACGTTCGAGGAATGAGGAGTGGGAGACAGTGAATCCAACTCCAAGTTAAATTATTAATAACACAAAACACGTTTGCTTTACAGCGTAAAGGTAAAGCTTCACATATAAACACTCAAACGCTCTGGGAATGGCAGTGGCCAGCACACATCACTTGTCAGCTGGGTTCTCTCTCTCACTCCCCCCTTTTTATTTCCCCCGTCTCTCACCACGAATATAGAAACAGCAATTACCAGCAATTCATCTCAGGTGAAAACCTTTACCGCGTCCTCTCACCCCAGACGAATGTTTGGCCATGCCCTCGCCTCTACAGGAACTGGTAAGGAACCCGATTCGTTAAAAGGAATGTTCTGGGTTCAATACAAGTTAAGCTAAATCAACAGCATTTGTGGCATAATGATGATTACCACAAAAATTACTTTAGACTCATTCCTTCTTTTCTTTAAAAAAAGTAAAAATTTTGGTTACAGTGAGGCACTTACAATGGAAGTGAATGGGGCAAATTTTTGGAGGGTTTAAAAAGAAATGTGAAGCTTATAATTTTATAAAAGCACATTACACCACAAATGCTTACAACTGATCTTAACTTGTATTGAACCCAGAACATTCCTTTAAGAGGAATTTGAATTAGAACCGGAATCGTTAAATTCCTTACAATTCAAAGGGGACTTTAAGGCATTTAAGACATTACAACATGATTTTCTGTAAAGCTGTCTAATTGACCTATGGAAGATGGGGGAAGTGTTTGGGAAACTTTAATTATCTTTCCATTTCCTGTTGGTGATGCTATTGGCACAAACCTTCAGCTTCATTGTTAGATCTAAATTTCATAACCAATGTTTTCTGCAATTTCTTGGCCACTAGAAATTTTTTGAAAGGCGTATTTTAAAAGTTAACAATTAAAACCCAGGGACCCAACAGTACACCACGGTTTTTCCTTTCCTCACAAACCTCATGTCAAATTAAATATGATGCCTACTTTGCCTACAATATCTGTAGAATGTGCCAAAACCATCAGATAGAGGTTATACTGCCGGCCACATCATCTGACAAAAAAGTTAAACCCAAAAAGTGCTAACTCAGCTGCAAGCACAGCTAACGAGACCAGGAGACATTTGTATCTTGTATTTTTCCTCAACTCACTCAAAAGACCTCAGGTTCCTTTTTTCTCTACTGTGACAATCTCTTGTTTCTCATGCCCCAGAAAGAGCAGACAAGTACAGTTACTGAATGCTACAAGTTTAATCAGAGATGAATGAGGCGCTGGAAGGGAGAAGTAGCTGACTCGAGGCTGAATAATCGCTCCTTTTCTTAATTAAATGATTGAAGAAAAGCCAGCACATTAAAAAAAGAAGACAGTGCCTGGGTCCCTTGCCTTTTCCCTAGATGAGAGAGAAGTTATTAACACAGTAAAGTCTCTGCAGTCATCAGAGCCAAATGCATGAGTCCAGAGATAGGGGCGAGAGTTTTTTTTTTTTTTAAGGATGTGACTGGTTGGACAACAAGTCGACCTGCTTAAACCATTGTTTGTACAGTAAGCTTATGTGAATCAAAGCAATCCTAATGTCCAAGTATTTCCCATTCAGATAGTTTATTTAAAACTTATTGACTATACATTTCATTTGAAAGCATGTCATCATGTAGTTACTCTCACCAGGGAAGTAAATTCATTATTAGGCATTTGCATCAACATAAAAACACAAATCCCTGTCTGCTATTTAAATAGATCTGTCATATTTCCATAGATCCAGGGATTTACCCAAATTTTGTGTCCTGTTTTGGAATTCTACAAGGATTGCAGGTTGAGAACTGGTTAGTTGAAATAAAAACAGACGTGTTAACAAGTTACATTAGCAGGGTTCTCTCCATTTTTGTGTCATGGAGGTGACATGAATAATGCACTACCAACCATCTGCTATAGTTAAAAACTTGCTTTCCTGTGAAATCACAAAGATTGACTGCATGCACTAATATACAACTTATATCCATTTGAAAAGACAAAAGAATTTAGAATTCTCCCAACAACTAGTTGGACAATTCTAATACAGAAGTAAATGCTTGTGAAAACTGTATGTGGAAAATGTATTTTTTAGACCGTTGAAAGGTCCAAAGACCATTAAAGGCTTATTCAGTGTTTCCTACAGAATTATCGGTCAGATTAAACTGACAAAGGTGCCATGAAATATGACACCTATCTCAGTTGCAGCCCTAGGCTGGGTAAACAGTGGGGAAAAGATGTCTCCGGGCCATGGACAGATCGTTTGCTAAGCCATTAAGAAGACTTTCTGCCAATCATTGTACACGTTCACAGCATGGTAATGCCATGGCATTTTTAAAATGCTTTTTAAATAACATTCATATAAAAATATAGTAATCATATATACTAAAATATAAAGAAATGTTCCATGTTATTGGTGTAACGCAACAATAATTTTCAGATCGTCATGGTAACCAGGCATCTAAAATATGCAGCAGCTACCCCCCAAGCAGTTAGGTAGTGGTAGGCCTCCGCAGCACTTGGGCTTTTTATGTTCCCCCAACTGTCCCTTCTGTGTTCCTGGCCTGCTATCAGTACTATGGTCGCCTCCCAAAAGAGCTGACAGTACGCTTTTGTTCGGTTCAACTTAAAAAATACTAAGCACTTTTGAAGGTCTTGAAAAAGACAAAAGTAATGAACACAACTCCGGAGCAGTAATAGTCATCCTGACACAGACGAATGGACATGGCTAGGCCTGTCAGTCCTACCTTCACTTAATTAGCAGAAATTAAGCTGGATTAAAAACTTAATTGGGGGGGTAATAACAGTGCAAGTCACAATGCTACACGAGTCAGCAAACTTTTGACAGGCCTGTCTCTTTAAAAGCCATGTTTACACAGTTGCTCTCTTCTCCTATCATTAGGGGTGTCCATGGTTAACCGATTAACCGTTAAAAATTAAGTAACCGAGTGAAACATTTTGCTCGGTTAAGTGGCGTCAATGGCGTGCATTGAATTTAGTTGTAATACATTTTTGCACCACCAGAGACTGCCAGAGCGCTCCCAGACATTTGTAATGTCCACAAGAAGTAGTCTTGACCAGTTTTCTAATATGAAGCGGGCAAAGAAAAGCACAGCGTGGGAGCACTTTAAAATCGAGAATGACGGGGCAAAATGCAAGTATTGCAATGCAGCATTAAATTCTAGGGCCTTGTTCACAGGCCACGAACGCAAAAGTGAGTGACCTACTTTAACTGCTCTGTCCTTACCACTGCGTTTTATTTCTATAAATTAATTTCGTTTCAAATGTGGTCCAACCAGTTATTAAAGGTGTTAAAAATGAACTACCCCTTTCTCGTGTGTCTGTATCTCGGGGTTGCGGCGCGCACACCAGGGATGGAAATTAGCACCCGCCACCAGCCAAATGCGGGTGATTTTGTGTTGTGGCGGGTAAACTCGCTTCACCTACCGGCCACCGTGGCGGGTAAATAAAAATAGCATCATGCGACGTTCGTCTGTTAAAGGACAAATTAATTTGAATAAACGAGGAGACACTGATTAGCAAGACAACTCAGTGAATGTGCTTTCCATTAAATGAATCACACACACAGTAAACAAATCCTTAACAAAAAAACAGGGCTATTCTGGTGGGTGCGGTGACGCGCTCATGTAAGGGTGGCGACGTGGCGCTGCCAATAAAGCTCCTAAAATCTGTCACAAAGAACCCGCAAAAGTAATGATTATGAATATGTAAAATATAGCAAGGAGATATTTTAATTATTTATTAATAAACAAGTCTTTTCTTTGTCCGTGTCATTTGCAAAGATGAAGTTGACGATGCTGACTCACGGTCTTCGCAGTAACGCACCAGAGAGAAATGCACATTTCTTACAGATTACATAAGCAGAGAGCAGTCTGTGTCTGTTTTCTTTAGTTTTGAATTATTTGTGAGGCAAGGCTACCTTATACACTGAGTTTGTTCATTTATGAGACGAGCTCCAGTTCACGCGCCGGCGCCTCCGCTTCATGATTATATCGTCTGCTATATTTAATTCTTATTTATTAAAACCAGGCAATTGGTTGATGAAACATTGATTAAAATTAAGACACAATTAATACAAAACGAAATTCACTTTAAAGAAAGGTTTTGTGCTTTCTGTTTGATGTCTCTGTGGAAGTTTTAAAGCATCTTTCAGTGCCGCTTTCAGAGCGCTCACGTCCGTAACATTGTGTTTTCCTCGTATGCGAACTGAAATGAATATCAGTTCATGGATTGTGTGTGTAGGCTATAAGAGAGAAAGAAAAAATGCCAGTATTTCATTGAGACTTGAGATGAAATAAACGGCTTAAGTATTGTAGATCTTGTAGTATTAATTTTCACATGCAGTTACACATTGTCGGTTAAAAACAAGAAAGTGGCTGGTAAAAACATTGAGTGGCTGGTAGATTTTGAAATCCACAGTGGCCGGTGGACAAAAAAGTTAATTTCCATCCCTGGCGCACACTATGGTTAACCGAGTATTAACCGTTAAGGGCCTCGGTTAACGGTTAATGAAAAACTTGAAAACGTGCAGCCCTACCTATCATCTTATCCTCTTTTCTGTTATGGTATTTATTAATGAGTCAAACGGACATTTTCAAAACCAACTAGTCATTGGTTTGCATGAGCGACAAGTAAACATTCTTAAAGGTGAAGTGTGTCATTTCTGCGCTATTGTGGCACCAAACGGTATTACAAAAATAAAGTACGTTTTCAAACAACCTTAGTCAACACCCATAAAACTCATCACACCCTTTCGCACTCTCTGATTGCCTATGAAAAAATTGGCCACACTAACTAAAATGTGATTAATGTTTAACATAGTAATAAACAAGAACACTATACACTGGACAGAAAGCATGGCAGAATAATCGGGTCATTCGTTAAGGTCGCCGGATTGAATGGCAGCTGGGTTTGTGGGAGATACAGCACGGGGTAGGATGGTTCCTCTGGTAACTACTAAGCATAGCGACAGAACCTTTTCTGACAGTTTTGCTACCCTAGGTGAGATCGCTGTTTGCTGACAGGGGGAGGCGGCGGAGTATTAGCTTCTTGCGCAACTTCTCATTATTGGTGCTCTAGTTTGTCAGAGTGATCTCATCCTTGGTGGTGGTGAGGGTGTGTGTGTGCGCGTGTATTCCACCTTGTAAATCCAACGCCAATGTTCATTCTGGTTTTACTCCTTTCTCTGTCTCTGTGTATTCCTTTCACTGTCTTGAAGTCTTAGCGAAGTCTTAATAAATTTTGCCGAAGCAAAATTTATTTTCCTGTCTACATGTCTTCTATGGATGTTCATATTCTCCCAGCTGAGCAAGTAGCCATTCCCCAATCTCAAGCTATAGGCTGAGCTAGAAAGGTATGGGGCTCAGTGGGCTGCTCAGAATATAAACATCTATGTTCTGATAGTGCCAGGGAGGCTTAGTGTTTATACTTAGAGGGAGATATACCCACGAATAGCTTGCTTATATTTGTCAATGTACAAAAAGCTGTGATTGTAGAACATATTTTGACATAAAAAAAAAAAAAGTTACATACTTCATCTTTAAGGAAGCCCATTATATTAGGCTAGACAATTTTTTAAACTAACACTACATATTCAAAGTGCTTTGATCATGGTACGATTCTCATTTTAGTGTGAGATATCTACTTAAGTGTTCTTGTGTTCAAAAACAGATAAAAGGTGCTTAACACAATAGTACACAAGGCACGAATCGCTCCAAAAAAAAAAAAAGAAAAAAAAAAATGTGTACATAAGACACGTTCTTGCGTTCAAAAAAAGCTGCACAATGGAATTGAACAAAACTCAAAACACATTTTTAAAAATGTAAAAAATGTTTTAACCTGACACTGCATCTTAAAACGCTTCCATGGTGGTAGTTCCTCCAAAAACAATGCGATTCAAAATTGATCAAAAATATGATGGTTTAATGAGGATGAATTTAAAGATGCAACTTCTCATATAGAATTGTATTGTGCAAACCGACTAACAGCTAAAGCACAGCAGACTAATTATAGCAGCACTACTAAAAAAAATAAATAAATTTCGAAACAAATAAAAAAAAAAATCATTCTAAAACTAGTCAGATATTGGATAACCATCGTAAACCATCCCTATTCTGATTTGTGTTAGTTTGGGGCAAATATTAACATATCAACGAATCTCCACATGGTTAATCAATATCAAGCTTTTGACAAGCAAAGACTCTTCTTGTATACTAAAATAGCATCCGTTTAGCGGAAATGTCACAGTATGCCATCTTAATATTCTGAGTGCTCGGTAAAGATCACATAAAATAACTATAAAGGCTCAAATCAGCACAGAATATAAAGGTGCATTAATTTTGGAGCCGGGTTTGAGACAACTCATAATTAAAGTCAAATAAACCCCCGACATGACAAACGGTCCTACCGAGAGAGAGCCAAAGAACAGCATGTCTCAAGTTGTCGGCAAATGGAACAGATGAGTAAAAACGGCTGAGCAAATGAGGCCCTGGCTGCGCTCACACAGAGCAAAGTGAACTGTTTACTCAGAGCACACAGGGGAAGATGACTTTTGCTGCAACCCCATCCTTCTCCCTTCCCCCACTATATCTCTCTTTCTCTCTGTAACACACACTCCATGTCTCTCTCGCTTTCTGTAGTGAGTGAATGTCAGAGAGAGTGCGCGCTTGACCTTGAGTCGCGTCAGAAGCACAGCGAGGGTCGTGCTGCCTGCAGGCGTCCTTGAACTGCATCTCAAGACAAAAACCCCTCCACGCTACCCTGATAGATATCTCAAATATCCTGCCTTTCTCCAACGGCTGCCAGCACTATCAGCTCCTGTGATGAAAAATTTAATAGAAGCGGTGTACCTCTAACCACACGCCATAGCTGAATCGCACATCTATTTGCTTGTATAACTGGAGATATTATCTGTAATATGAAGGCAGTGCTTCATCTAATAGATTACATAGGGTGAAAAATCTAAGAACAATATAAGTGGATGGGGACCAGTTGTCAAGATTCAAAAGGACAAAAAAAAGCACCAAAACAGCCTTTTGAAAGTAGTCTATATGACTTTCGACCTATATTCCAAGTCTTCTGATAGGTTTGTGTTAGAAACCAGAAAATCTTCAATTGAATGGAAAATAATATTTGACTTTGGGTGGACAATCCCTTTAAGCACACAGATAAATATCAATTGGAATCCCATCCATAACCATGCCACACCACGCAATTACATAAAATGTACACCATTTTAAGTAATTACACACCATCACCTCAAAGCATGGCATGAACTAATCCGAGCTCTATTGCATTAGCACTTCGTAAATGTGCACCCAATATAGGAAGCTTTTCCTGGGAGCACAAAAACAGACTGGATACAAGAGGCACTTTTACAACGTCAATGATGACAGCTTCTCAGAGGCCCGGGCCCCCTTCCAAGGAAGTGGAGTTGACCCCATCGGCAGATGAAACACTACACCCTGCAAACCGCGGCTACACGGGCACCCAGCTGTTCTTGTCCTGTACTTGGGTGTGCTTTGCTCTGCATAGAGTGGTTTTGAGTTTAACCTCAGGAGGGTGATCAGGAGGGGACGGAATTCAGTGTTGTTCATCATCCTGGCCTGGTATGGCTGAAAATATGTTGCCAGATATCTTATCTGAAAATATTACACATGCAGGTTGGCTTGCAGAGCATGTTTTGCTTGGACATGTTTGCCTTTCACAGACATGCAGCAGAACAGGAACAGATAGTGAAAAGAATTAAAAGACAAAGAGACCCTGAGATCAGTGGTCATGGTAAAGGTCAAGACAGATTAATCAGTCACTTTTCCTCCAATAGCCCTTTTCCACCAAAATTGCGATGGTTCTTGTGCCGAGCCTGTGCTCCGCTGTTTCACGGCTGGGGCAATCGTAAACCGGCCACGCTTTTCCACTAACCAGAGAGTTGAACATTGACATAACGGTTACTGTCTACATGGTAGTTCCACACGACTACCTGAAACATAAACAAACATGGTGCGTCACAGTGTGTCTGTATACATCTTTTATTCTGAGGACATAATGATGACAATCCATCATTATTACATTGCTCAAAAAGATTGTCAGAGACAACATCTATGTTAAAAATGACAGGTAATGTAATTAACTTGCTAAGTTCTGTAAACTGTTACAGTGGAATCAGTATTAACATTATTGTAGCAGATGGTTGTATTTGGATTTCTGCCTTAGCATAAAATGTTATTGATTGAGAATCCCACCGTTTTACTTCACAGATAGCCACGATCTTCCAATCTTAGTGAGTAGCTGGTCAAAAATCCCCTTACAGAACAAACAATGCACAACATAAGATGACAGAGTAAGAAAAGCTAACAAAGTTGACAAAAATAACAACTTACTGAGATCAGTTGCAGAGGACACCGGCAATTCAATGTTTCTCACAAACATTACTGGCTGAATTCAATGCCCAAGTTAGTTAGCAGGCTGGTCGGCGTCCGAGTCCAAACCACCGTTGCGCCATCCACTTTCGCTTATGTCCTCCTTATGGTCCCTGTACTCCCTTAAAAGTTTTTCAATTTGTTTATGATTTGGTCAATTGTCTGATTGAAGATGGCGTGTATTATTTTGTGCTGTATCTTCATTCTAGTGAATAATAACATAAGAGTATTATTTTTCCTTTTTAAAGTGCAACAATTTTTATTTATTTATTTATTTATTTATTTATTTAGTGACTCGTTAAGTGCTCATAGAAAAGATGTGTTTTTAGCCGATTTTTGAAGACAGAAAGTGAGTCAGCTTGGGAAGGTCTTTTCACCAACACGGTATGATGAAGTCAAATGTTCGGGAAAGTGTTTTAGTGCCTTAGCTGACTGCAGGCTTCAAGTGGGCATGTAGCTCTGCAGAAATAATTTTAAGGTAGGCTGGAGCAGACCCAGTGACTGTTCTGTATGCCAGCATCAGAGCCTTGAATTTGATACGTGCATCACCCGGCAGCCAGTGAAGAGAGACAAGGAGTGGTGTAACATGCGTTCATTAAAGACCAGACATGCTGCTGTATTCAGGATAATTTGCAGGAGTCTCATAGCACATGCAGGGAGGCCTACAATGAGAGCGTTACAGTAGTCCAGTCTAGTTATGACAAGTGACTGAACAAGAGCTTGTGTGGCATGTTCAGAAAGGAAGGGTCTTATCTTCCTGATATTGTATAGTGTAAATGTACACGATCTTGCGGTCTTTGAGATGTGGTCTGTGAAATTGAGTTTGTTATAGATGGTTACCCATAGATTTCTGACCGTTTTGGAAGGCGTTACTGTAGTTTAACCCAGCTGCATTGTGAGGTTGTGTTCAACAGCAGAGTTGGCTGAAAAGACAAGGAGTTCGGTCTCGGCTGGTTTAAAGTTGCAGGTGGTGTTTTTTCATCCAGGCAGAGATGTCTGCCAAACAGGCAGAGATTCGAGCGGTCACTGTGGTGTCGTTGGGCAGGAAAGACAAGTAGAGCAGCGTTTTATCAGCATAGCAGTGGTAAGAGAAACCATGTACCTGAATGATGGGTCTCGTATTCAAAATGGATTAACTTGCTCTTCTGATGATATGACTGACTCTTCTCTGTTGACGTATGCAAGTCAATCTTCAACCCTACCTCTTTAAAAGTAATGTAAACAAACCTGCCATCAAAGCAGCTAATGCAGAAATGGTGGTGTATTTTTGGCTGTTTCCCCCTCAATGTTTCCTACCCCAAACTACTTTAGTTACTGGACCGCTGGCTTAAATTAACATTTTGAACGAGGATGAAAATTGTGACCCAGCAGTTGTGTTCGAGACATTTCATGTCTGAATGCATCCAGAGGTATTCACAACTGAATACAACGCAAATTAGATGCATCTGGAGTTTATTAATATTTTTAATGCAGGTATTTTGAGATGTACAACATGAGCAAGTTTTCTTTTTCCTTTATATTTAATGTATTGTTATTCAAAATGTTGAAATATTGTGATCTTTTACTCTCTTGTTTCACATTCATCTGCAATGGGCTGCAACCTCATCATAGGCAGATACCACAATGTGCTTTGTCCGGTTGTGGGCTGGTAAAGGATTAATGTTGTCAGTTGGATCACCGTTCAGTTCTCAAATCAATGAAGCATGGTGAAAGCATGGTGTGTGTGTGTGGACCGCAAACTCGCAATCAGGTCTGCCTCTATTCTGTTATGCAATGCTCACTTTTCAATCCAAATCAATAACCAATCAACAATCAACAACCAATAGATAAAATCAAGTCTGTGCCCTACATTTATATTCTTGTTCATTTAAGTCATATCACTCGGAAATACGTCACAGTACGGAAGGCTGATCGCAATTTCCATTTCATGCTGACTTTTAGAATAGTTTTAGAATAAAAATGCATCTTAAGACCCCTAAAATCTGTTCCATTTCACTCTGTCTACCTATTTTTTAACTTAAGAACAAGTGCTATGTAAATGCCCCCTAAGAAATGTGTCAGATAAGACAGAGGTCAGTTGAATCGAAAATCTGCCTAATTATACAGGGCTTTCCTAAGACCAATAAGTCGACTATTTGATCAAGCAACCCAACGACTAGTCGATTTTGGAAAATATGTAGTTTTGCACTTTCATTCTAATGAATTTCATTACAAAGAACAAATACCATTCCAAGGATTAATTTTGCTACATTTCCACCTCTCATCCACACTAGAATGGCGCTTTTCTCAACCTGCAATTAAGCATTTCATAAATGCTCGACATTACCACATATTTTGGAAAACCATGACAATAGGAAACCAAACGAAAACGAAAAAATGCTAATAGTGTGGATGTGGATTTGGTTCACAGGACTTAACTTTATGGTGCTAGGTCACATATAGTCTTCCACTTTTTTGACTGGACAAAAGAAAAGTTCAACAAAGTTTTATCACACAAGTCAGCCGAGACCACCTTCATTAACCCCAGTGAAGAGAGATCAAGCTCTCATATTGCCAGATGTGCTTTCGAGCCCTTATCAGCTGGCATGTATGTGAGACAGGCTGATCTTAATTAAATACTGCTCCTATCCAAAGGCTATGCAGCAATCTGCCTGACATTCAATTTTTACTCACTTCACGGCCTCCTTTCCCCATTCAGGGAGGAGATTATTTCAGCAGCTAATGGTGAAGGACTCTAAAAATCCCTTGCCTTATTAAGTAACATATTGTGCCACATGCTTTCTTAAGCAAATGGTTTCACTGGAACTCACAAGAATTCAGGCTGAGACATAACATAATGCCATTGGCAGTGACAGGTTACCTCTTTGGGTTCTATACGTTTATGGTTGATGTAATTATGTATTATGTAATATGCTTGTTGATGTAATTCTCAATCTGAAGTCGTCAATATTACCAATCACCTGTGTGTTAATTAGATAACACTTTACAGGTTGTATATGTTAAGATTAGTTCATGCAATAGTTAACATGACTTAATGATTAATACTTTAATCAGGGTTGGTGCAGAGTTTTTTAAATCTAATTTTAGACTTTAAGACCCTTTTCAAAACCTGTACAAATAAAATGAATACTGTATCACCATTCCAAAACAAACCCACGCAATCTCAAAATAAATCATGCATCACAGACTCTTATTTAAACTGGCAGTTTAAGGTGCAACCAAAATACCAATGACTAGGGAAAAAAAGATTTGATTCATAATGCAGAACTTTTAACTTTAAAGGCTAACATACACCTGGGACTCTTATTTTGAAATTTTTGTGCTTCACAGCTTCTAGCTGCTCATTCAAATATATAAGGGGGAAAAACTGCAATCCTACAATGATTGTGATAATTCATCAACACTACATCATCACCAACAGTTGATCTTTAGTGATAGCTTGTCATTAATTTCCAATAACGCTAAATGATTGTGAACTGCTCTGCAACAGCTGAAAACACTCACAAGCCTCCGCGAGCTTGGAGAAATTACAACAGCGCCGCATTTTCACTTTGAAGGATGCAGGGCATGCACTTATATAATAAATCGTATTAATTTGAAGTTTGATACTCACATTAGGTCATATCACGATTCCTGTCGTTCTGCCTCCAAATTTAAGACCTCCTTAAAATTACTTTTTATGAATATGAAGACCTCTTTAAAAAAGACTTTTGTTGTATCATTTAAGACATTTTAATACTTTAAGGATCCGCAGGAACCCTGCTTTTACAGCATTTTTTAATCTTGGCTAATATTAATTATGATTTATACAACTACAAAAGTTGTATATGTTAACATCAATGCATTATGAACGAACATGTCTTACAATGACCAATATTATAAAAGAACAATAACCAACATTAATGAATGCTGTTAAAAAAGGATTGTTCATTGTTAGATCCTTTGGGTTTCCATCCAAAATGTTTAGCATTTTTATGAGCATTTCTAAAAATTCTACTTAAGCAAATACGAATAATTGCACGTTTCCATAAATTACGTAATGCGCATTATCATGAGGGAGCTGCCTCGTCATGATGAAGCAGCTGAGAGACCTCTTCCTGCTTTGGGGACAGTTTTATTGGCAAGATTGGAGCAAGCATCCCATTTTATTAAATGCATACATGAGACACCGCAGATAAGTGTATTATCGGATATAATGTGGGCTGAAATAGCTGCGATGCCCAAACACCGCCAGTCTCCGCATACTTGGGAGTGCCCGCTCTCAAAACTGTTCTGGTGGATTGTGAGGACCCACTTTAATCAACCAGCTGTGGGTTAAACTCTTCCGAATGACGAGCGATATGTTCAAAGAATTGTGCCAAGGTCGGACCTTTTGGAGGGCTAGTCACATCAAGCAATCGCTCACTCATAACACATGCACGAATGGTCAAAACACATCATCATTTTGCGAATAAACGGTTTCAAATCACCTTAATGTGCATTTTAACTAATGCAAAACTCTAGAAAATCCACCTCCTCCTAGCGCATTACATTTTACGCAAATTTAGAATGTTTATTCACATAAAAAGCATTTCCATTCAGGATTTCTTATGTGCAAATAATAAAAAGATTAGCATGATTAATTGCCTGATATATGGTTATTTTGAGAACTACGCCCACTTGGCCGATTATTAGAAATGGTAATTCCACCTAGTGTCAGTTTCGAACCCCGACAGCCTCTTCAAGGAAAAATAAAAACATTTTCAAACCATTTATTTTTGCGATTTTGAGTAAATATTGTGTAAAATGAGTGTTTCAATTGAGCAATATTGAGTACATCTTATCAATAAATTGTAGACTATCATGTCTATATTTTCTAAATGTTATCAGCCATTTGCGTTTAATTTATTATGGGTTTATAGTTAGGCTAACTGAGGTATTGTGGTGGAAACTATGGCTACCATGCAAAATTTTACTATTATAGCCTAGCCTACCACAGCTCAGTGTAAATAACAATCCTGTGTAAAAATAGCCTTTTTGTGCACTGGAAAATGTTCTTGTGTTGGTCTGCATTGTGTGCTTTCTGTCTTTCACATACCTTCCAGCCTGCAAACTGCCCATCTAACCCTGGCCCGACCTTCAGCTGAGAGAGGCAAACATGGTTGACCTGCCAATAAACTTTCCCGTCTGGATGATAAGCGCTTGTTTAATTATATTCATCTACATGGATCTCACATTGTTCCAGGATGATGTCAGAGCTCAGCAAGGTTAGCTAGAGCTGAAAGTGGATGGGAATTTTAAAAGCCACCCACTGCAGCACTTTGGAGGCAGCAACTTTATTTTCAGCTTTGTTCCACGAGGGCAGCTTCTCTATCCGCTGTTACAGAGGGCAAACAAGGGCATTACAGGCATACCGGTTGTGACCATTGTGGAAGACTCCTTTAAAAAGAAATGTCACTCAATTATGAAATGTGACAACTTTGTGATTTGCTTCTTGAAAGGTTATTTAACCCAAAATTATTATAATCTCCTAATTTACTTAGCATCATGTTGTATGACTTTCTTCCATAGAACACAAAAGGAGATAGGTAGAATGTTAGGGACCTCAGTCACCATTCACTTTCATTGTATGGGGAAAAAAAGGATTAAATGAAAGTGAATGGTGACCGAGGCTGTCCCTAACATTCAGCTTTCTGTGTTCCACAGAAAACAGAAAGTCCTACAGATTTGGAACAACACAGGGGTGAGTAAATGATGACAAAAAAAAAAAAAAATACGAAATTTGGTGCAGTGCCCATTTAAGTGCAAGTCCATTTAAAAAGTGTAAGTGAAAGTTTGTGAAACTAATATCTTCCAGTTTTTAAATTAAAGTTGAATAGTTCACCCAATTTACTCACCCTCATGTCTTTTGAAACCCATATGACTTTGTCTTCAATGAACAACAGAAGGATTTATTAATAGCAGAATGACGAAGCAGCTCTTTTACATCAAACGAAAGTGAATGGTGACCATAGCTGTCAAGCAAGATTTTCAGAGAATAATAACTTAAATAATGACTGTTCTTTACACAAAGCTATCATATGTCTTCGGAAGACTTGGAATATACTTGGAGCGCAAGTCACAATTACTTCTTTTATAATGTTTTATGGTGCTCTTTTTGGTACTTGACAGACCGTGGTCCTCGTCCACTTTCATTGTATGAAAGAGAGCAGCTTAGACATTCTGCCAAACTTCTCCTTTGAAGTTCCACAGGAGGAAAGTTATACAGGTTATACAGTTATAACGACATTAGGGTGAGTAAATGAGTAAACTTTTCAGTGCCAACCCCAACTTTCAAGAACCATATTTTCTGAAAAATCATTCCCCAGCAATCAAATTCACCTTTTAAGGAACAACATTTTTAAAGCAAATGTCAAATGTCTTGTTCAACCTTAACTGAAAGGTGGGGGTGTGGGTGTCTACACAGAGGACATGTGGATGTTTTCATGACAACAGCAGGTCCTGTGAAGTGATCACTCAAATGCAGGTCAATTCCCTTTGATAGATAGGTATGCAGTGCTGCTATAAAACATATTTAATGGCTGAACCCAGTGCTGCTCTAGTCTTCATCTCATTTACAGGCAACTTGGATGTTTTATCACCTTCAGCTCTCCTTGCAAGCCTCGCCACCCACACAAACCAAGAGGGTGGATGAGCAGACTCAAGCACCAATTATATCATAGCCCTTATTTATGCCATTCAAATGTTTTCAGGTCAGCTTTAATCTCCTAATCAGCGAGGTCAAACCACAAAAATCAGGCAGGGTAAGTTGTCTAGCTACAAATGGCAGTCACTAACAGCTAACCAGTCACATAAAGTTACAAAATGGCACATAAAAGTTTATCATTGTCAAACTGCTGTGCATAAAATTTAGGTAAACTGAACCATATCATGTGTCACTACATTTGGCCGAAGTTGAGGTCAGGTTTGTACAGTGTCAAGTCGACATGTTTAAAAAGAGTATTGAGGTTGTAACTCTCATTTTAGGCCTAGTCCACACTAATACTTTTTCGTTTGAAAACACATCTTTTTCTCTCCGTTTTGGCCTTCCATCCACACAGAGACGGCGCTTTTGTCCACGAAAACTGAGCTTTTTGAAAACGCACTCCAAAGAGGACGAATGTGAAAACGCCGTTTTTGCGTTGTAGTGTGAACTGTGAAAACAGATGCTTTAGAAAATGATTACGCATTTTTAGTCATGTGATCTATCCAACCAAAATAATCAAAATGGCGGCCTGTGTTATAGTGGCGCTGTTGTGCCTGATACTCACTTTGATAGCGTTGTAAAAAAAATAAATGTCACTTTCTTCAACCTTCACATTGCATTCCTTCAAAAGCGAAGGGAAGTTTCCTCGGAATTGGTGTCCAGCAACGGAACACGAGGACAATTGCGTTTCAGACCGTACATGTAGCGGGGATTTTCTGCATGCGCAGTGACACAATTTAAGCATTTTCATACGTTTCAGTGTGGACGAGCAACTTTTGGAAAACGCTTGAAAAATTTAGTGTGGACGGAGAGCATTTTGAAACGAAAACGCCGTTTTCAAATGTATCTGGATTAATGTAGACGTAGCCTTAGATTAAAGGATATCCCCTTAGATTCACTTTGAAAACATTGATTTGCCAAGTATAGTTATAAAACACACTATACTATCTCATGCAACACATAGGCTACATTCACACCGAAGCTGAATGTGACCTAAATCTGAAGTTTTTGTAAGGATGTTCACATAACATTTTAAATGTAGCCCATTTCAGATACTGGTCTGAACAGCCGACACCCCTAAACTGACCCCCATGCATAAAACACTCCGAGCACGTGTATAACAAACTCTGGCATGTTCATCATTATAATATGAATAATAAATTGCATTCCATTAAAAAATACAATTAGCTGGGTTTTTTAAGCAGATAGGACACGTAATGCCTATATCTAATAGTATGTTAGCAAGTGTTGGAGAAAGACCATCTTGATGGATAAAGTAATTTTAAATAAAGCAATTTCCCTTTGTATGGTGCAATTGAATTATCAAAGTACATGTGATAAAATAGAATGATAGCAGAAAAAGAGGCCTCATAAGATAGATTAGTAATAAATAGAAGAGTAAATCAATAAATATTTCAGATTTCCATTGATTTGGATTCATTTGCATTTTGACAATTTGAGAAATATAGAAACTGTGTTTTCTGTGCAAGTGACATGAGCAAAGAGCACTATTACATACTTCTCTATCTCTGTATCTTTTCGTGCACATATTTTACTACATGTAGTCCAAATGAATCACTGAATCAAACTGCTGAGCTGATGATTTTATTTTATTTCCTTGAAAAATAAATAAAATGCATTAACTAAAAAGAAATGACTCGCAATTAAAAGTTTTAAACAATAGCAGGTCCACGTATGCCCGAAATCAAGTGCGCAAATGACAAATGCCGAGATACTGAAAAAAAAAATTAAAAAACACAATATATCTGACCTGGCTGTTCACACTTAAGGCACATTGGAAAAAATGGGATATTATATACACACACATATATGAAAGTGGTCCAGATCGGGTTGGAAAATGTCAGATTCAGTGGGCTTGTGGCTATTCACATGGTCATCCAATTAACAGATATGTGCCACTGCGTGTGAAAAACAAAAACAAACCAAAAAAAAAAAAACAGATTTGGGCCACATTCACCTGCGGTGTGAACGTAGCCATACTGTGCTAGTGAGATCACACAGAATGCACACAGAACCGTCACAGACAACTTAATCTAAAAATGTAAAAATTATGTACTGATTTCTGACAAAGAACTGATTTCTGTGGTGTTTACCTATTTTACCTATTATTTAAGTAGCCAATAGGATTTAGTTACAGCACATAAACCATGATTTGTAACTTGCTGGTTGGTTGGTATTAGGGGGAAGAAACATTCTAAAAAGGCCCAAATATGCTTCATACGAAATCGAAGAATGAACGGGTGTGACATCATTTAGAACATAATTTGGCCAAAAAGACAGTGTTTTTGCGGTTCATAACAGCTCGCCTGGGCGAACTTTAAGGAAAACTTAAAGCCGACTGCTTAACATCTTCTTATTGCCATTGGTCCACATCATCGGTAGGTGTGACCTGGAGCTCCACCTACCTTGACACCAACAGCTCATACAATTTGTGTTGTGTAGTCAGTTAAAACTGGCATGTAGAGTTATTAGTGAGCAAATTTACCTACATCTGTATGATCATTCATGTAGAGAAATGTTCCAAGACCATGTCCTGCAAATTTTTGATTGGTTTAATTAGCCTACAAAACGAATCAAATACTCTAAAATGCCCATTCACTCGTGACTCATCTGCCTTAAGTAAACCCATCATCATTCTTTTGTCTTTATTCTGCACATTAACAATTGTATACACTCATCTTTGCAATAGTATCAGTCATCATAAATTACAATAACAGTGGGTAATCGGCGCATACTATGCCTACATATAGCATGTTAGCGCATTAGCGTCATGAATTAATAATGTAAAGAAGACTAATTAAACATGTTCTACTGCATTTATATTACTTTAAAATATCAAAGCAACTACTTTTACAGATCTCATGTGAATTCAACTCATAGAATGAGACACAAAGTCATTGATAACGCATTTTAAATTCACATTAGTTGCATTTTACTGAGCGTCCTCATATTTAAATGCTCCTGTAAACGCCTTCTACAGCAGTATCAGGAATGTTTTGAAACCGTATACCATTGCTCAGCTGTTTAAAACTTATTTTTACCCCTGAAAGAACAACAAATGAGAACTTCTACGGAAGTATATTGGAGCCTTTTGATTACATTTTGTACACTGGTGCCTTTTGAGCATTTGATTGCACAAAAATGTGTTTAGTGCAAGAGAAACATTCTACATTTTAACATGCTAAACTTGATTTTTTTAAGCGTTTAGGAGAATACTAGCATTTAGATGCAAACTTACACGGACTAAATGCAACAAAACTCATCTCAATTTTATGGGGTCTTTAAACAATAAGATTCTAATATCATCAAGGTTTAACAATCAAACAAGTGGCCTCCATTTTATGCACTTTGGCCCAAATAATTCTGCCATAGCGTAGCAGTTCTGATTCTGTGCTCCAGTTCAATTCTGCTGATACCACAACTGAACAAAGCACTCTGCAAAAAAAAAATTACCATGAGGTCTGTGCTACAACAATCAGTCTACCCATCTTTGGCATTGGGAAAACAGGATCAAATCCATTTAACTCTTTTGAATGCCTTTTAAGTTTTCAAATGGCAGGGTTTTAGAATAGCCCTTTTCCATAACAACATTTTAGGACAATACTTTTGTGGTGGGATATGTCACAACTCTTTAGGGTCATAATTTTCTGCCATGTGGTTGGGGAATTAAAATGCCTAACATCTCATCATGCAGTCCAGTGTGGAACACAGTGTCATAACAACCACAGACCATATGTATGTTTAGACATTAAATGTACCATTATTGCACAAACAAAATAATGATAATGATTTTCACCCCAGCACATCTATAAAAAAAATAAGCCTGGGCTGACACCTTACTTCAGGCTGTTACCTACTACAAGTAAAACCCACAACAAATGATGTGTTCAGGTAGTCTGGCACACAAGCTTCCTTCCCAAAGCCTTGTTTTTTTTCTCAGCTCCAATGAGTTAATTGATCATAATTAACACATATCACTGGTTGAGAGAAGATCATGTGTCCTGACCTGACAAAACAGCCTATTAAACCCTGCTTGACCTTGCTGTGACTCCTAAAGTGGATGTCAACCTTGAACTACAGATGACACATTACCACAAAGGCACAAACGCCCTTAATCCACTCAACAGAGCAAGCTGGATCATGTTTCGTGCCCCATTATTGGAGATGCCCACTAAAAATACACCAATAAACAGTAAAGTGCTTTTTCAAAGCAGCCTGGATGATAATTATCTCAGCCTAGTGGTAAACACACTGACCCTCTGGGTCAGGTTTGAGGTCAAATGTAAGGGTGATAATACTTCTAGCTTCAACGCTTTGAACAAGACATAACCGCCACTTGTCTTGTAGAGCTTCTGTTTTCAGTATGCAGTATGCAGGGAGAGGGGGGGGGTCTGATTTACTGATGACTATCAAATAGAAAAAGAGCTGCCCCTTTGTGATGAATGAGGTGACACGTTCTGTTCAAAAGAGCAAAGGCACCCATAAACCTTTTAACAAAACAATAGATTGCAAAAAAAGCACAAATGACCAAAACAAAAAAAAAACAAAACAAAAAAAAGACTACACCTCACTGGCAATGCTAAAGCACCAAGAATTAACATATCAAAGTGCCAAGTTGAAAACACAGGATTGCAATGCTTACCCAGCTGTCCCTGGTGTTCCAACACCACAAATTCCTCCCATAGTCCAAACATGGAGGGCAACAGGAGTAAAGCAAAAAAACATCCCATGAGCTGAACTTGACAAAACCACATCCCACAGGTAACGGCATTGACTACACACCCAGTGCGTGTTATGAAGGGGTGTCTGCTGTTGCTCGGTAACAGATTAGCCCAGTTTATGCTTTAATGTGGTAGATTCGCTGGCCAACTCCACTTGCTCTCTGCTAGAGGGCTTTCCAGATGCTCACATTTAACAGCCCTTTACCATGAACTGACTGGCTCTTAAAATGTTGGCAAAAACCTTGAAAACATTACTGAGCGTAAAACCACATTAGAAACACAAGAACCTGTCTTTAAAATTTGTAAAAAAAAAATAAATAAATAAAAAAAAAAGGCAAAAGACTGCGTGTATTTTATCTGTGTGGGGTTTTCTTTCTAAATATCTCTGGTCTACTGTAATCAGTCCAAGTATACAGAACGTAATGTGTAATTGAATATTTGAGGTCGTGCATCACCTCTGAACAATTCCAGCATAACGGACGTGGCATTTGCAGCCTAAACATTAAGTTTAACTTCTTACTGTACCCATTACCAGAAGCCTATATCAAATCATTTGTATGTACAATCATCAACCACCACAGATGAGAGTCCAGACATTAGAAAATGTTCATCCTATCAAATTTCTTTTCAGTATTAAAAAATATTTAAAATGCTTTGAAAGTGATTGGTTGTATTTCCTTGTGCAACTTCTAAATTGCAAAAGGCTGCGTTTTACTTTACATTTGCCGCTTCAGTCAGTGTGAGGTAGCACCGCTCTCTAGCATGTGTGCGGCAAACGCTGAGCAGCAGAAAATGAACTGACAAAGTCTACGGTAACTCCGATAACCACACTGTACAATTGTGGTGAGAAGAAAAGGATCTCCGAATGCTACTCTGAGATGTAGATTGGCGCTGTTTTGTGCAGGTGCAATATTAGGCAGGTGGTTTTAATGTTGTGTCTGACCGGTGTATATTCAAGTAGAACATAATATACAATATTTTATATCAAAATTGTGAACAGGTAATGAGTTCTATTTAATGAACTCTTAAAAAATAAAAAACATAGAAGGTCAAAGATCATGTTGTGCATTATTTTCCTGTTCTGCCCACTATAGAGGCACCTTTGTCTCAGCAGGAAACTGTTGCAGCAGATTTTCCTAATGACATCTAGCTAGCATGACCTTATATCTTATCGAACTGAGTACACAAAAATGCAGCCTGTGAAATCACACGTGTCGGAATGGTGTCAAACTGCTTTTTCAAAGCCTTTTACTTTCAAAGCACCTGAAACAAACATTTAGACACAAGTCTCAACAACAAAGACAATGCCATCGAGTCTCAACACCTGCCTACTATGGTCCTAAAACGTGGTTATGACGATTCTTGCACCTAACCTTGTTTGGTGTTCATCTCAACGTGGCAATAAATCCATTACATCTGCCTCACATCCATTGCACATGCTGCTGTCCCCCTTACCATAAATCAATCTTCTCAGTCATTCATAAATTCTAAAAATCCCCTTTTAGTTAATTGCTGAAGCAATTTAATTTCTAAAAAAGCCCTCCAAAGAGCAAGTCGTAATGAAGTACGGATAAGTCCACTGACTCCGGCCGACTACGCCACTCTTTTGAACAGTGAAAGATGCTTACATTAGAGCCATATAATTATGTGAGGGTAAAGTACTCCACAGCTCAGCTTATTGTAGCAGACACAATGCCCTTGCCTGAGCTCTGTAGGCTCCAGAAAGGACAGGCAGCTAAGAAGTTTCGAAGGACAATCCCCCCTAATAGGACAGCATTGCGGCGGCCTTGGACTCTGAATTCTCTGCTCGACAGGGGACATACATCAATCCATCAGCCCAGCCACAGACAGCCCTGTAACCTTCAAAAGTCTTGGGATCGGTGAGGAATGATTGACATTCGAGTTAGCCACTTTTCTCAGTGGGCTTTGCTTCATATAACTGAGGGTAGTTAAATTAAGACACCATTGAATAACAGTCTTAAGTCCAATTTAACTCTCGCCCATACTGTGTCCTCTCAAGCCTTTAATTATGCTGATCCTGCCACACAGTGACCTGCGAGAACCTTTATCCCTCCAGCCATTAAAGCTGTCTAGAGGCATTGAGACAGGAGGCTGGCCAATATGTGTTTGAAATGAACTAGACTTAATCAAACAGCTATCCACATTTAAAAGTGACCTGAATCCTAATGATTAAAAAAAAAAATTATTGGTCTTGCAGAATATTTCCAGAAATTAGGAAATATCATGTGTGTCATTAGATCATTTTAACTGGCAATGTAGTGGGATAAATACTTTTTCAAAATAGCAAATATTACATGTAGTCTAAATTAATATCAGCTCAAAAAAAATCAGCATGCAAAATTATTAAAAAAAATGAGCAAAATAGTTTATAAAATAGTTTCAGCTGAAAGTGAAAATGCGATAAATATAAGTTTCCATTCAAATGGTCTTTTATCGATTAAAAAGGGTGTGCATGATGACATCATGCCTAAATAAAAAAACAGTCGCATAAGTTTTGGTTTAGCGCAAAAGAAATCTGCCCTGAAGCCGTTTTCATTCAGAAATGTGCGTTTATCGCTAATTCGCCTCCCAGATGTCCCTATTTTTTTTTCCTCCAAAGTTTTGATAAAATGGGGAGAGTATTGAGACAGTTTACTATCATTTTAATTTCACTAATAAAAGCAATCAGAAGAGGAATTGCAATCAAAAGGGAGCCGTTGCCCTTCTGATAGGACTGTAATATTGGTCCTGATGTTGCGCATATCACAGGTTGGCACCAGAACTGACCCGAAAGCGGATCATCATGGCCCTGTTCAAGCTGGCAACCTGCCGGCAAAAGTAGTGGGGGAAACTTTCTGTCTCAGTATAAGGACCATCAATCAAAGTGTATATGCAGCGTGCACAGCTATTAAAGAAAAAAATAAATATGATGCTGTGTAAAATCAGGGTTTACATATGATACAATCCTTATATTCAATATTTGGAACAATCATCTAATCAAAAGCATCGCCATCACAACTGCATTATGTCCAGCATATTTCTCCAGCAACTTTTAATGACCAACTGAACTTGATTATCATCTAAAATGTATTTTAGCCTCATAATTCAAATGTATATTTTCTGAAGCAGTAGTAAATGCGATCTGAGGTAAAGAGGGTTAGATTTAAAATATTTAAAAGTTTTGAAATGTTCTAAAGCTTGGACAAATAGTTCTGATAGTTTATATTCTTGAAAAAAATTGTAGAACATTCTGAGAACGTCATTCAGCGAAATTTATTCATCTACAGAACAGGGTAAAGCTAATTTAAGTTTGATAAAAGAAAAGGCATATAGAGGTCTAATATATTATATATATATATATATATATATATATATATATACATACATACATACATACATACATACATACATACACACTTATTTTTTTAATTTAATGCTTTTTTCGTTTGGTAATTTATTTAATTTAATACAGGGGATTTCGCAGGCATTTTTTCAAAAGTAAACTAACAATAATTAAATAGAATTGGGCTGTAAGTGTTCCTAAAAAAACAAAAAAAAAAACACACTGAATCTTTTCTCCTAGTATTGTGTATTTATTCTTAATTTAAAACATCTTTGTGCACAGAAATTGTGTTTTTCATACTGTGGGCTAATTCCGTGACGGCCGTCTATTATTTTGAATGGTGTGGAAAAGAAACTTTAATAAATAAACGGATGGCCATTCCTTTGTTCAACATGCATGAGATATTTGTGTTGGCACTCCTGGAAGTGCCACATTTGCAGATCGGTTCTATATGTCGTAAAGATCAATCCAGATTCACGTACAATAAATTGGCTTTCAATACTGTTGTCATGATTAACACAGGCTAACGATTGGGGCAAACTCTGTCATGCGACACTACATTTTTGCATTAATGCCAATTTTATCGACAAAAAGTATTCCCAAACCATTTTTTCATGACATTTGATGTATCAGAGTTTATTTTTAACTCAAACGTTAAACGGAAAAATACTGTGTCAACATTTGTGACATTTTAACAATAATATGCGTTTCCATTAGCTTTATTTTGATGCGGCAAAACTTTTTTCGCAAAAAATCCTTGACTGGAAACGTAGTTAGTGACATTAGCTAGACTGATCTCATCAACATTACATGACCGTGGCATCATTTTTACACGATCCACCACAATATCTGTAAAACACTGTACATTATGGACCAAGCTATTGTGTCAATGCATATTAAGTAATAATTTGAAACCTTACAACATGGCGTGTAGACTGCCAAACCTTCCAGTTTGGTTCCCAACTTCTCAGAGTCTTAATCCATTTGAAGTTAAGGATACTTGCACATGCGTCATAAATCACATACCTAATATTGGCCAACACTATAAAAACTTCACTGATACACATCACTCGCTGACATTTCTATTCTACAGATGGAAAAATCATTTGTGGGGTGCACTGTTGACAGATGAGCTGGCACACAGAGACATGATTTAAGATGCTTATTTTCCTTTTGCCCTTCACTTTCGCTTACGCTACTAGTTTAATACGGGACACTTTGCTTGCATTTGTCTTTTTTTACCCCAATGGACTAAAACATGAGCCAATTTAAGAGGCACTGTAAATGTCTTATTCTTAAAAGCTGGTGCAGTGCTGGATCTCTGCTGGCATCCTTCCATTGATCCATGATGTTTACAAGATCACGTACAGCCAGTTGTCTCTTCAACAAGCCGTTGCTTGCGTGTGCACCTCTCTTCCTGATCTATCTGACCCCGATCTCGGAGTAGGCTGGCTGTTATTTTTTTTTCCTTGCAAACTATAAATAATATACTTCAATCTCCATTATGGTCAATCAATTATGGGTTAGGATTGAGGGGCGTGGTGACCTCCTGTCTAGTAGATGAACCTGTTATTATCGCATGAACAATGAAGCCCCCCCCCCCCCCCCCAAGCCCACCCCAAGCCCACGTCACATGCTCATACACACAAACATTTCACCTTTTTGCTCCATCCCTCCATTTTCTCATTCCACATGGTCAGATGGCATTTACTGTCCCTTCCTGTGCAAAATGACAAGAGTATTTGCGTCCCTCTATGCCAACTGCATATGGTCAAAGCCCAGTTAGCTATGCTAAATTCAATTTAATATGATGAACTGCCATTAAGTTCTAATTGTGATTATTTTGAAAAATATTGCAATTTGAACTGTAATATTATTATTAACATTGTTAAAAAAAATGTTTTTAAATTTTTGCTTTTGACCAAAATTCATGAGTCATGGGCAAACATGCTCTACTGTCAATAAAAATACTGTTCAAGAAAGGGTGTTCACACTTGAGGCCTAAATAAGAACCAGACTAAATAAAAAATACATTGAAACATAGAGAAAAAAACAGATTTACATCATCTTCACATTGTATATGTTCACTGTGTACCTGTTTTTTGTCCACATTGTTATAGGGTCTCAGCCCACTTTTCATCATTATTTTTTATTAAGGAAATATATTTTTGTATAATAGTAACAACAACAACTTTTATTATTATTATAAAGCAGTAAAATATTTATGTAATATTTTTTTTATTACAGCATAGCTATGTGAGTGTTTATTTTGGAGAAAGCTTTTAATTTGGCATTACACTGAATTAAGTAGCAGAGTTGACAATGGCTGTTTAATGCAGAGGAATCCACTCTTCTGTCCACAATATCCCGGTGTTATGAATTTACTTTAGATTTGGATAGTAATATTTAGACACAAACCATAACTGGAATTACACAAATGTGCAATTAATATTCACTAGAGCACTGTAAATCTGTCCACAGGGTGATGTCTGTAAAAGTACATTTTCATGGATCTTCTGTGATAATACTCATGCGTTCTGATGACAATTAAATCACGGGGGACAAGCAAGACTTTTTGTCGATCACGTGATTGTAATTGCGCTGGTTATATGGCAAAATCACAAACTGTGTCCTCTGTAATTGCATTTAAATATGTTTGGAATTACGCTAAAGTGAAAATAAAAAAAGCATGAGGGAATCGTGATGCAAAGAGCTGTGGACATTTAGTGTACATTTTCACATATGGAACAAGCCAAAATCCTTTCGAAGAGCAATTAAACTAATCAAGAAACTGTAAGGACGGGACTATTTATCAACGCAGCCAAATAAATCTATCAATGGGTGTACGCATGTTTCGACACTCGCGTCAGCTCAGTTGTGCCACTCTCCTAAGCGCACGCAAGGAGATATAGAAGCCCACATATCAAGAACAGGAAAGATAATTACAATTACATTTGAGGAAAGTAATGATAATTAAATTGTAATTTGAGGAACTATGGTAAAAATGTTTTATCTATTAAAATGACAGACATCATTTGGAATTATCTGTCAGTGTTTAAAGAGTGGAGGTGGAAATTAAACCTTTTAAATAAGATGACATACGGTAATAAGAATATACAAATAAACGTTTCTACATTCAAATGTGATGTATTACATCAACAACTGCATTGCTGCCATAATAATGGATCATTTCAAAAGTGATCTGGCTCTTGTTTTTCGTTCCCACTCACTGTGGTGGAGTGACGACGTAATTTTATTATTGTGAATTATTAAAACAATTTATTTTACATAATCATAAACTTTCACAACTGTCCATTACCATCAGAGCTGTTAGCACGCACAGCGCAAATGTACGGCACTTACAGTAGCAGTGGTCAAAAAGGATTTTCAAAACGGCTTTTGGATTATAAACTCAAAGATGTGGATTCAGATGGTAATCAAATTACCACATGACCTTGGTGTTTGTCAAAAACAGTAGGTCATTTGGCCGGGAATTTTCTCGTGGGAAGTGGGAGAAAAACACAGACGTTTCGGATTCTGACAGCAATAAAATCACTGAGTACACCCTGTAAATGCTGGAATTAGCACACGTCTCCATGTAAAATTGCATCCGAATAGGGCTAAACAAACAACACCATTTTGGGTGAACTATGTCTTTAAATTATGGACGGGCATTTTGGACATTTTGTCTACTTGAGTACTTGGACTAATTACTCGAGTTCTCAAGGGGCAATTACATTTTCATAACTGTGTGTGTGTGTGTGTGTGTGTGTGTGTGTGTGTGTGTGTGTGTGTGTGTGTGTGTGTATGTATGTATGTATGTATATATATATATGTGTATATATATATATATATATATATATATATATATATATATATATATATATATAAATATAATGTCTTCTGAATTGCGTCTTGTTTTTCCAGTGTATCGTCTATTCATTATTATAGGCTGTTATAAAATGGTATTTTACAAAATGTACAAAAGATTGCATAATAAAAATATAATTAATCATATTTTGTCATTATGTGAAGATTCGCTGCCCAACTCTGAAAGAATGTGCACAACGCGCATCTGTTTGTTCTTCCTTCAGGTTACCGTAGTAATCTTATTAAGTGCACACCAGTTTTTTAGTGGCTGTCTGAACTGTCCATTTTCAATAACAGAAGATGCCATAACCATTTCATTTTAATATGCATGTTAAGTTGAAGTTCAGTTTTAAAGATGATGCATTGTGTTCCATTAAACTGCGATCTGTCTAGTTGTTTGAAACACTCGACTGCTGTACACTGCCACATGCGCCTGGTGCGTCCAAATGTTCGCTCGTGAGGAAAGCCACGATGCTCTGTATTGTTGTTGCTCTGTATTCTTGAAGCGTTCCATTCAAATCGGAGAGTCTGAATTTCCACCTTTCAACTGAGGAAAGTGCAACGGAATGACACTTTATATCAGATATCTAACGTTGAAATCTTCATTAATTTTGTCGAGATGCAGGTGTGTTACATCATGCAGGGCCGGGAGGTTTAGTCAGTATTTAGTCAATTTTTTTAGTCAATTATTTACTTTTATTAAATAATATCCATAAACGAGTCAAAGTTCTTACATTAAATGATAATAAAGCGTGTTTAGCAAACATTTGTAGAGACGGGAGTTCAAAACACAAAACAGGTTTTAATTACACTCTCTTTGTTTTGATTATTGTAACGATAGCATTGCAGCATTGTATCAGTTTGTTTGCCATGTGAAGTCTCTGATAATCAATGTACTCCTCAAACTCACAACCTAATCAATCTCAAAATTAAAATAAGCTCCCTCTTTGACACATTTGTTTAGTTGTCAGATAATTGTCACTGGATTTCGAATTAAGTGAAAAGTCACATGCGTGATCACTATCGATCATCGTTTTCATGATCGATCATTGCTGTCACGTCCGAGAAACCCAGTCCTCGAGCCCATCCCTACTTTACATAAGCCAAAAATTAACATTTACTACTATTCTAGATACCTGTCTTTGAGTAGTCTATTCATGACTGTAAAGGAATCGTTAACATGACTTTAAAGTAGGCTAATAATGGGACATAGCTACTTGTCTCATCAACTGTAATTAATGCACTGAAGGAACGCTTGGGCGGATGTTAAGATTTTCAATGAATAACGACTTAAATTTCCGTATGTTTCTCACCAAAAGCTATCATATAGGCCTATATTGAGATTTGGAATATAGCTCATGAGTAACATGGGCTACTTTTATTGTGTTGCTTTTGCATCCTTTTTGAAGCATGTAACCTCCAGTCCCTATTCATTGTAACTGCATGGAAAAAAGGACCAGTACATTCTTACAAAGTTCCCCTTTTGTGATTCACAGAGGAAATAAAGTCATACAGATTTGGAACAGCATGGTTAAAGGTGAACTATTCCATTAATTATGCATGTCTTCACAAACAGGAATGTTAACAATACATTTTTTTTTTACAAGGACTAATTTATTTAGAAACAGCTTGAACTTTATTGCACAAATATTATTATTAACTGGCTTTTACCAGCATCCAAGATATCCACTTATTTTACTAATCTCGACTTAACTGAGAACATTGTTTACAAAAACTTATTTCACAGCTCTTTAAGGCGGCAAACTGAGCATATGTTACACTGAAAAAAATTCTAATGATAAAGTAGGCTAGGTATTAAAGTAATGGAGTGGGTTGGCAGGTACAGTATGTGGGTTACATGTCATCTTGAAGTAAGCTGTTCCTCCCAAATGCAAACATTTAGGACTTTTAAGCCCAGAACAAAGAGTCAAGATTGATGTAAGGAGAGAACCTGCTCAGTGGATTTGATTCAGCCATGCTTAACACTAACATTAAACTTAACACAAATACAAACGGACCACTTTCAGAGCATTATACACTTAAAAAGTCCAGCAGTGCCCCACAGACAATAATATACTGTATCACACTATTTGGTGTAGCTAAAGGGCTAATGACACACACAGCATGCTTATTCAATACTCCTTAGTGTCATAAGGAATACTTATTCTAACATAACCATGCGTCACCTGACCATCCTGTTGTTAGCCACAACATCATGCTGAAATTAAATAACATAGCAAAAGCCCAAGGGATAAATGTATTATATTTAATTATCCAACATGATTGTGGGAGGAAGTCTATCCACATTTGAAAAATGCTAAAAACAAAAAAAGAATCTGACCAATCTTGTTCTTCTTAGACATCTCACAAATGCTTGAGATCCTTCTTGGGCACTCAATCACTTTAGAACTATACAGCATCTTCTTTTCAAAAAGCACAAACACTGAATTTCAGGAGAAAGATTTACAGCAGATGAGATCATGGCTTGTTCCTCGGCCACTTTAAGGATCTCAAACAAGCACTTGAATAGTGTATTTTAGTCTAAACATAAACTATGAGGTAAGCAAGGTGCCCAAGTCATCTTCTAATGACAATTACACTAATACTGTATCTGTAGAGCTTTGCTGAGCAAGGCTATTCTTAACATACAGCTCTCTTTTAATATAAAATATTTCAGGTGTAGTGCTTGCAAGCACCTATAAATGAAGATATCATATAGGATGGTTATTTAGGAGAGAAGTATTTGTCATTTGCTATACTGCTGAGACGCGCCTTCGTTTACATTCTTACAAATTTTATAAAACAACCTCGCGGATCATATGTGCATGCCTGCATGTAAACATTCAAGGGAATAAATAAAGACACAAAATGGAATCGTCGGCTCCCACCACCCCATCAGCGTGTGAAATATATCCCCTGCTTTTTTATATACGCACAAACCATTTTAGTACAATACAGTGCATTGCAAATTCAACGTCCGCTGCGAACGCATTGATAAGATAAAGCAGTAAATAAAACAGCAAACGTATTTTCACAGCCATCCCTACCTGTTCAGATGGCGAAAGACGAGATTCCCGTTGAAAATGCTGCTGCATTTAGGGAACTGTCGGAAACATGCGTGCGATATTTCTCTTTAACAACAAATCAAATATAAAAAACGTAAACATAAATGGGGCTAACCGGGGCTAACCACGTCTATTCCCCGCATGTGCGGTTTTCTACTGCTCTTGAGTCCTGCAGTCAGTCGCTTTACTGAATTGTTTATTCAAGGTATCCCCGGCACTCTGCAATGCCAGTTTCACTCCTACCCTCAGCATGGACGCTAGTGAGATCCGAATCTTGAACGAATTTATTTTAATGATTCACTGGAACCGACTCGCAACGCGTTTATGAATCACCTCACATAGCCTACCCGTACAAAAATGTTCGACGGCAACGACAGTTTTCACATTGAAAACCAGTCACTAAATGTATTATTTCACCTGAAACCATAACAAATGAATATTAATCTCATTCAAACACGGCAAACTTTTTAGAAATCGTTTTGTCATTCTGTTTATATTATTTATTTTGATGATAGTAGTGAATGACACCAAGCTACCAGATAGTTACAATTATTTTAGAAGAAATGATAATAACCGTGGTCAATTTATGTAAGGTTTAGGGGTAAAACTGTGGTTTGTATAAAACAGTTAATCAGAAATAAACGGTTAACAACCGTGTTATACTTAAAGTTGCATTTTATAATTAAAAACGTTGATGTAAAATGCATTGTGGGAACTTTTAGGGAGACTTTTGTGTGATTAATCAAATGAATTGATGAATCATTTAATCTGGCTCAATGAAGTGAATTGTTCAAACAAACCGATTCACTTAGATCGGACTTCCCATTGCTAACGAACTCCTCCCTTAAAGTCATAGCTTAACTATCTGTCATCTCTCTCTCTCTCTCTCTCTCTCTCTCTCTCTCTCTCTCTCTCTCTCTCTCTCTCTCTCTCTCTCTCTCTAACCCTGCACTTTAAATCAGATCATGAATTGTGTGATCACATGTAACCAGCGTAGGGGTGGTACACACAAGTCTCTGGGATTGTATTTATGGTATTATAGACTACTGTAACTCATGCATGTGATCTTTTTAAAAGAGCTTTTTCTTTCCTGTCATTTGCATGAAACAAAAGTATATATAATTTAATATTATATAATAATGTTATATCTATATATAAACATCAAATGTGCAAACTATAAGTCTATGCAGATATTGTGTTGTTGTTATGAATATTATAATGACAAATGTTATTATGTTATCAAATGTTACCTAATTTTTAATTCCTCTTGTTGTACTGTTTTTAGAAAAATCAAAGATATGATTTTGCTTGCTTTGGTTGTGAACATGAATGCTTGTTAAATGTCACAGCCTGCTTAGTTCACCCTTTCTATGCCTTGAGAAATCACAGTTTTTACACACCAAGTTCACACCTCTTGGGACCCCATATGACCAGCCAACAATTCTGGCTGAATAAAACAAGCCCCACTGAGGTTGCAGATGGGCTATATCCTGATGGGACACAGTATCAGCCATCAAGTTTTTCACAGCTTTCTCTTGCATACAAAGAGATGTTAACATTCCAGCTGCCCCTCCTTGCTAGATACTCTCTCTCACACTGTCCCAAGACAGTCACATGTATCACGAGAAAAACCTTTTGCTCATGTATGTTGTAAACACACTTCACATTTTGAATGCTCTGACTAGATATTGTTGAAGAAATGGTTATGCGCATTAGTTTAGGGAAAAACAGTTTAAAGGTATCCCCCAAAATGACAATTCTGTCATCATTTTCAAACCTGTGTGACTTTCTTTTTTCTGCAGAACATAAACAGAGACGTTAGGCAGAAAACTCTTCAGTCACTATTTACTTTCAGTGCATCTTTTTTCCATGAATTGAAAGTGAACGGTGACATCCACGGAAGAAAGAAAGTCATTTGGGTTAGAACAACATGAAGATTAGTAAAACAAATTGGGGTGAACTATTCCGTTAAGAGATGGTCAATGCACAACATCCCAGAACCATAATGTAATTTGATTGTGAATATTTAAAGAATTAAATCTACCAGCTCCGAGATTTTTATCACAGTGAAATCAAAGTAAAAGTAGTATACGTCCTTTAAATTATAATCTTGGGATTAAATATAATACACATTTCCTCTGTATGACTATAGAAAGAAATAGCAGTTCAAACATTGATCCTAGACCAGACAGCAGAGTCCAAAACAAAGGGACTTTGGCCCCAGCATGTGATGGTCACAAAGGGAAATTTTAGGTCTGCCAGGAGACAATGACCTTTGATTCCTCTGATTTCCCTTGAACTTTCAATGACCAGGAAGAGCAAAGGCTCCCTGGTCAGGCAGGTGCAAACAAGGATGTGGGGTGAGAAACGCAAACTGCCATCTCCCCTTTGGACTGGAATACAAAGGCTACAGGTCTTGCCAAAGAGCCAACGTAGAGAGGAAAATTACAGTTTAACACAAAATTGACACAGTCACTGAAAGCAGGCACTGCGAAGTGAGAGTAAGGAGAATGCTGTCTAAGTGAGCAGCAAAAACTACTAATAAATAAACATATGACAGCAGCTAACAAAATAAATCTGTCATGTTTATAATGTGTCATTAACATAGGGCAACACTGCTACGTGATAACTTACATCAACCAGCAACAAGGATTGTGTTGAATTGCTGATGAGGATGTTTTGTCATTTTATCTCAAAGTGTTATAAAAACATTTGTTTGTGATGCAATTCATATGACAATGTCTATTTCCTCTAGCAAAATGTACAAAGGTTTAGCGCATATCATTTTTAACTGTAAACAATCAATTTAGCATATTGAGAAGCCTATAGCCTAGTTGCTATGTTATACTATGCTTTTAAATGAACTATTAAAGGTTAAAGGAATATTCTGTGTCCAATACAAGTTAAGCTCAGTCGACAGCATTTGTGACATAATGTTGATTATCACAAAAATGATTTTTACTCATCCATCCTTTTCTTAAATAAAAAAGCTAAAATCCATGTTACAGCGAGGCACTTACAATGGAAGTGAATGGGGCCAAATTTTGGAGAGTTTAAAGTAGAGGTCAACCAATAGTGGATTTTGCAGATACCTATAACTAAGGTGATGAAAAGTCTGATAAACGATTAATCGGCCGATAGTTTTTTATAATTTATTTATTAAAGGATAAAAAAAAATCATAGTCTTTCCTTACTATGAATGGAACAGACATTGCGGTTACAAGAGTCCAAAATAAATAAAACCCCAAAAGCAGTTTATTGTACAAACCAACTCCTCCCCAAAAACTGGGTTTATAGCGTGTGACTTTTAACAAGCCTGAAACACACAGGGACTCATATTTTGAAATAACAGAGACTTAGCTCCATTAAAATGCTCTATATGTAAGTATACGTCAAATTAATCTTTTTATAGCAATATATTCACCAGATGAAGAGATTTGTATATATATATATATATTTCACCAGATGTGGTTTATTGATGATGAATTGTAAAAATTAGGAATTAAAAAAATAAAACTATCAGCATAGATTTTTGCTGATAAACGATGGTTTCAAAAAAGCAACTATCGGCACTGATGTTGTGTGTGTGTTGTGTATTATTTGAACTATAAAGTTGTAATGTTTACAGTTATTTTAGGGTTTGTTGACATTATATCGTCATGGCAATAAAATTGGCTTTACACAGAAAAGGTTAGTAAGCGACTACTTTTGAAATAGTGAGTATTTTAATGTACGGATTGGCCCCATTCACTTCCATTGTAAGTGCCTCACTGGAACCCAGATTTTAGTTTTTTTTATAAAGAAAAGGATGAGACAAGATAATTTTTGTGGTAATCAACATTACGCCACAAATGCTATCGATTGAGCTTAACCTGTATTAAACACAAACTCTTCCTTTAAGACCAAAGTGCTCTGCAATCTTTACGTGGTGCATTATATCTTTTTATTTGTTCCTCTTTAAAGTGAGAGGGTGTTCCATTTAAACCATTTGGCAAAGCATTCAGTTTGCCCAATGGAAATAATTGCTTGTTTTGGCCTATGGTTACTGTTCATATACACTTTGGCATTTGCTGTTCATTATTGTGCCAATTATTTGTTTTCGTTTAGAGTATGTCAATATCCTGACTGATTGGTTGATGGCACATAATAGTTTATCAGTGGTTTTTAGCTTGTTTGACTGTCTTCCTATGCAGTGGCCAAGGGAAGCACTGGGGCTTTTTGGACGCATGCTTGTTTGAGGTGAGACACTCTGTGGATTTAGGCCTTGTATCATAATGTTACCCTCGTTATTTCCCTGAGCAAAGTAGATCAATAACTGCTGTTTATGCATGCAGCCCTCATACACTGCACTACATTTCAGAGAATGTAAGGTTGCTATTATTGCCGCTTAAGGTCTAGCACAGTTTCAGTGTACAAAGAAGAGGCACTGAAAATAAAAGGCAAAAGTACTATCGAAATGTCTAAATGGATAAGGAATTATTATAGCCTTTCTTCTTTGTGCAAAAGAGAACTTGTTGTCAAATAATAGTTCAAATAAATCAGTTATTATTCATATCAGAGGACCATAAACAGTTATTTGCCTGATTTTAAAAGACATCACTGATGCATTACAAGAAAACTACTAGATATGGAAGAGGTTTGCTGCTTACAGGGATGATGGTTTTGCTGGCATTGAGGTCAAAGGTATAAGGGATCTCAAGAGACCAAATGAGAGGGAAGTGGAGGAGAAAAAACTTGAAAGTGGAGAGAAAGATAGGAAATAACCCCATGAGTGTATTACGTGCGGGGTTGTGACTCATTGTGGCTCTCTGCATTTGTGTGGCAGAATGGAGAGCGGGGGTGGAAGACTTGGTGTTTTGCAGAGGAAAGGCCTCTCTGTGTGCACACTGTGCAGCCATGTGTAGCAAAGCCACAGTTCATTTCTTACCCGTGTACATTTTCCCAAATTTTCCCAAAGGAATTTTCAATTCTCATTGGCCTTGTTCACTTTTTATTTGAAAGCTAAAACATGGGAAATCACTGACCTAGCTTTGGGAACTCTAAAGGTTTAGGGATGTATGTGCTCTGCATAACCTGCTTTATAGTTTATGAAATGCACCGAATACTCAGGATGATCTCATTCGCATTTTTAGGTATTTTGAATGTAAAGCGTACGACTAGATAGACACAAGCCTGATTTGAGGGGGGATGGCATCCCCCTTGTTCCATGACATATCAAAGTGCATCCTCCTTGTAACCCCCCTTCATTTAATTGTGTTATGTATTACTTCGATAAAATCATGCAAGTAAAATATAAACTTTTCTACATTTGATAAATAACAGATTTTAAAAAACGGTGATTTGCGGGTCAGAATTATATTTCGACATGTGCAAGGTTGCCAGATTTCTCCCAATCAAAATTGTTACTTGTACAGTTTGGAAATATTCTGCCAGGGTGATGCTTTAGTCACATTATCTGGCAACCTTGAGCACGCAAGCTCTTTCTCCACGGTGAAAAGACTGGTTCTGAAACCACTGGCAGGTATGTCGGAGTTTAAGGATGGGCTGATTTGTCCTTCCTAGTGTTCACATGAAACTAATGTTATGGTAGGTAAGGCAAGTTTTCAAAAGTTTCAAGCACTTTCAAAAATGGCCAAGAGAACAGTTCAAGGAAATCTTTTGTCTTTCTTTAAAAAAAGAAGAAGAAGAGAGAACAGAATGTAATATATTGCTTTGACGAGAGTACAGTTAAAACACATACATGAAAAATTCAGGATTTCTCCCATAAAACGCTTTTTTGTGAAGAACACCACTGTTTAAGCATTCTTCATAGAAACAGCCCAAATTTCCTTTACTAGTTTGTTTATTGGATCGGAAAAAAAAATGCGAGTGTGACAGTGAGTAATCTAGAAAAAAACGCGATCATAAATCGGATTCTTTTAACAGAATTTATACAGAAACTTGTTTATAGTAAAAAAAAATCTGTGTTTAAGAAGTATGTAATCCAAAATATTTACTGACCTTGAGTAATCTGATAGAATATGTTACAAATTACATTTTACAGCATGTTAACATGCCGGAATAAGCTTGAAAATGTTATTGGTAATAATGCAAAAGTTAAATATATCGCCTTACAAATCATGCGCTATAGCATTGTGTGAGTAACAGAGTGAAAAATAATAGTTTTTGAAGTGTTAATCTGGCGCTCTGTGATTTGTGTGAAACAAAATAAAAGTCATTGTTGTTGTAGCACCTCTAATATTTATTTCACTAGGATACTGCTGTGTTATGTAGATTGAGCTATGTAAAACTCATTGAAAAAAAAAATGTAGCTAAAGCAATGTGAGTCTATGAGGCCAGGTTGCAAAATGTATATGTTCTAGAGCCACACTTTATATTAACATACTATATATTAACAACATGACATTGGAACATTAACTGAGGAGTCAAACAATGAAATCCGAATTGCATTTTTCAAAATGTTGATTTTGATTACATTAATTTACATTCCGCTTTGAAAAGATACGTTGACACCTCCTAGCAATAAAATGTCATTTGAATAAATCTGCCTTAAATCTTGGCAGTTTAAATTGGTTAATATTTCTCCTTTGTGCCATGGAAGGCATGTGATAATCCAACATTTGAATGGGGCAACCCCTATCAAAAGCTGAACTTTTCCATGACAAATTGCTTATGTTAATCTCTACATGAGCATACCTCTTATCAATGTGCTGAGGTCCCACATTTTATTTTGCCTTAGGCGACTGTCTCCACCATGTGAAGGATCTCACATTATAATCCGCAGATCACACTGAATGGGACAAGTTTCTCATTTCTCTTTGTGCAATATCTCCATTTAGGGTACATGGTAGAGGAAAGCCAACTGACTGAGGCTTTGAGTTGAATAGGACTGGAGGGTGAGGGCTGCTATGTCATCAGGTGGAGGGTCATCTCAGCCTTTTGTGTGATTTAACGTTGGGTAAATGTCACTGGTGAACATCTCAGATCTAGCTATTAACTCCCACCCTTTCACTCAGTCTATAGTCAGCTCTCTGTACAATATAAAAGGAATTCAAAGCATTGAATGTTTTCAGCTCAGTTAAATATTTTTCTCTTAGCATTTAAAATTTGATATGCCCTAAAATCAGTGGATTTAAGACAAGTGAAAATCAGTCATTTGGCTTGTCAAAAATACGAGATGCGAATCAGTTAGGCTTTGTGTTTCTGAGATTACGAACACAGTTAGCTTGTTCTTTTTGTTATTATTTTTTTATTGAGTTTATTTTTCTGGTATGTCCTATATTCTTTCAAAAACATGTTAGAATTGTCCATCTATCACTCGCTCATGCAGTCGGGGAGCTGAGAAGCAGGTCAGGGGCTGGTCCACATGTGTTGCGGTGGATGTGTGCTGAGGGGGTGTGGAGCCCCGCCAAAGCGCTGCGGTGATGTGTCAGACCTGCTCACTCTTTTGTGGCGTGCCATTCATTCTCCTCGCATGCTTTGTTTTCACATCTTGTTGACCTACTTTGCGCACTTAGACTAAACCTCCTGGCTCGTTCCACGGGTGGTTGGGGTGGAGCACTTTGCTATGCCTGTCCCTCATTAGAATATCAGATAGCATGTGAAGGCCTCCCCCCCAAAAAAACAAAAAAAAAAACAGGAAAATCATCAAGGACTGTCTGGAATTGGAGCACAAGGCCATTACGTGCATTGTCTCAAGGGCCTGGGCTTGAACTCATTTACTGGGGCCTTGGCCTGTAATCGCAAGGACTATTCTGAGTCAATGCATTGTGCTTTTGAGTAAGGCTATCTATTCTTAGAGAAAAGACTTCAAGTTGGTCAAAGTGTCGGAGGGTTCACTGAAATATAGCCCTATTTAAAGAAGGACTGGTTCTATTTTTCTGCTGGACTTGCTTGGAGCTCTTTTGTAGATCTTGAAGTCGTTAGGTGCTTTTCTACCATCAGACTGAACTGTTACCGTTGCCGAACTATAACGTTTTGTACCTGATCCAGGCTAGTGACCATTCTTGAGTCGCCACTTCACTAAAGGCATTCCACCTGCACAGCTGAGTACGGTTAACTAACTGTGGTGAGAAATCTGTGCGGGAATGGTCTGTAATCATACGGTAATCAAGTGCTACTGCACCATTACCAACCATGTGGTAATGTGAATTGGGGTAAACTGTGCATGTGTGTGTCCTGAAACAGCAAATCATTGAACAATGAGTTACAATGCAATTTTTTGACCATGTTTGGCTAACGATGGGAAATGCACCCCAGGATGTTTTTCTGACAGGTTTCAAGACAATCACCCACTTACTGTATTTCTACCTTACTGTATTTCTATATAACTCTTATATAATCTTTTCCTAGTTTGAGTAATGTCTACTCAAGTAATACAATGTTCATTTGTCCCAAATATCTAAGATGCAAAGCATCTTTTTACTTTGTCACAAGATGTGACAGAATACAAGCTCAATACTAATGTGTTATTTGTCAAACTTCCTAACACATCAGAAGGAGTTCTTCATTATGTATTTTAGAAGTTTCATTGCCCTGGTTTTTCTGATCCCTTTCTCAGAATTTTGAGTCCCTGGTTAATAAACTGGATCTCACCCAGGCCCTTCCCACTCCAAAGCAACCAGCATAATTACATAAAGGATCTTTAATTAGGGCAAAGAGAAGAATTATCCAGCTGTGGCCAATGCAGTCTCCTCTTACATCATTTTCTCTTTCAGAGAGCCAAAAAATCAAAGGAGGAAGAGGAGGGAGAGGACTACCACAGAGGACGGGAAGGGCACCTTGGTGGAATCAACACAGCAATGCTGTTTTTGCTTCCTCACGCTGTTTTAAAGGACTTTATACCCTCTGTGCTTCATAACAGACAGAGGATCAGACTTTCCTCATTGTCATTTAATTTTAGTTCTCAAGTAGTGTTCCTGTAGCTCATGTGGTAGAACATGGTGGTTAACAAGACCAAGATCATGGGTTTGGTTCCCAGGAATGTATAGACTTATAAAATGTACCTTGAATGCATTGTAGGTCGCTTTAGACAAAAGTATCTGCCATAAAATGGATCTGTCTCCTGTAGCAGCACATTCTTTATTAATGCAGCAAGCTGCTACATGGCCTACAGTTAGGATTATGAACTATATTATTTGGTGTAAGAATTGTTTATTCCAATAATTATTAATAAAAAATGTTTAACTCTTTATTAAGTATTGCCGTCTTTCATCATAGTACCATAGAGCACAACTGTGTTGACCAACTTGTTTCAGGGAGTATTTTTTCCATAGGAATTTCATAAAGTACGTCATAAAAGACTTTTAAGCCATGGATCAAACCAACCAGCTCCAATGTGAATCACAATGTTTAAAACTTTGATTTGAAACTAAATGTAAAATGTACTTCACGTTTTTAAGAAAAACTTGAAAACTACAATCTGAGTGCATTGTTCAATATGGGAAAATATAGAGCTATACATCTGAAATTGTTGATTATAGACAAATACTTTAGCAACATCACCACCTATGCCACATTCAGATGTGATGGCAAAAAAGACCGGTATCACACTGGTGGGAATAATAAAACAAACCTGTAGTTAGATGAATAACAGTCCTCCATAAGCATAATTTCCGGGCATGACGGGTGGGTCATGTCCCCACCACCTTTTGAAATAGCTTTTGTTAGGTAAGTGTATATGGCAGATGAAACGTCTCCAGTTCTTGAGCAGGAGTTTCCATTTTGTTCATGTGTGTAATAATAAGTGCCTATCCAGTGCTGGAGTTTATTTTGATGTTATAATGAGTGCTTGTAGCAGCAGTATTATCAGTGGTATTGAGTGAAAGTGGGCAGAGATGTTCTTTCTTGATTACAGATGTTTATTTTATGAAGTCCTCTTTAGCCAGTAACATTGAGCTTTTAATCCACCAATCATAACACATCTTCTTTAGGCTTCTATATAGTTGAAAGACGATAAAAATCAGTTCTGGGTTTTTGGCTTTGTCTGAAGTGCAAAAAACTACACAACTGCTTTTTGAGTTCAGCAAGGTGTATTATGATTGGTGGATTAAAAGGACAATGTGATTGGCTATAGAGGACTTCATAAAAATAGACCTTTTTCACAGACTGTGATGACGCCTTTCTGCCTTATTAGCAGCAAATATATATATATATATATTTTTAATATATTATACATTGTTTTAATATTGTGTGTAAATTTATAACATTATGCTTTGTGTTATATTACCCTGGAATTAGTTTAAAAAAATGAATTACCACAGCTGAGAGGGGGTTTCTATTACAGGTGCTGAGAGAGTGACAGTAAATTTAGCATCTTCTCCCATCTGAATGTATTAATCCACCGCTCTCTATTTTTTCCTCTTCTGGAAAGTCATTGAAACATAATATATTTTTTTCTTTTGGTCTTGGAGTAAATGGGTAAGTGAAAATATTATTTGCTGTGGTCTCCCATTCACCGCTGTTGAAGTTTACCCTGCAAACTTTTACTTCCACCTACCGAAAGCCTGAATGTGAAAAAGGTATATTTGTGTATCGAAACCTGGAAGGAAAGTCTCAAAAAAGCCACACACAAATCCTAAGCGATCCTCACACGTGTTGATGATTTGCAAATGCAGATTCAACAATCCATAAACAAATGAATCAACACTCACTTTGATTTTGATGCAAATTAATTCAAGAGCTTGATAGGTACATTTGTAAAAAAAATATTTTTAATTTAAGTGAGAAGTATTTGTGTGGGCAATTGGGCAAATATTTGTGCCCTCACTTGTATATTTATGAATTGAATTTTGAACTTTCAACTCGCTTACCAGTTCTGCCGCTGTATTGCCGGAGAGAGAACGCAGGAAAGGTTAGTCCAGTTCATACCAAGCTATTGACGTGCTGTTGGCCTGATTACTCATTACTAAAACAGCGGGAGATAGACTGGGGCACAGAGCACTCCCGTGCACTGGCATACGGGACAGGCCCTGCCATTCATAACAAAACTCCCATTAATCTCTATTGCAGGACCAAAGGTTAACAGCCTGTGACCCACTGCTATTTCGGCACTTCTGACACGTTGAACAATGGAACACAGGGCTGAATATTCAACTGTCTGTGAGTCTCAGTGTTAAGGTCAATACTGCTGCTGATGACTCAGTGTAAGAAAAATATGTTTTGTGGGAAATAGGGGGTTTGTGACTTGTGTGCTTGTGTGCACCTGGGAAGTTTGTGTATGTGTGTATGACCATATGAGGGCGAAAATGGTATTGAGTGAAATGGACAAGCTTCATAAAGTTGCTTTATGGGCAGGAAATAATGGAAGTATATGTCTTGAGTCCAACTGATTCCAATTATGAAAACTATAAGATTGGATTAGAAATCCTGATGACAATATCAATGAAATTAAAAGGCACCCAGCTGTAATTACACAAGACTTTTGGTCAGCAGTTTGGTCTTAATGTTTATTTATGACTGAGAGATAATAAATAAATACATGTAAACACATTACATTCTTATTCTGATATGCCATAAATTAAACTTTAACTTCTGTAATTAAGTTATGGATGTATTTTTTTTTCTGATATGTTAGTAACAATTTACAATAAGGTTTCATTCATTAAACATTAGTTAATGCATAAGGTATCATGAACTAACAATGAACAATCTATTTATTAATCTTTGTTAATGTTAGTTAAAAATACAATTGTTCATTGCTACTTAATGTTAGTTCATGGTGCATTTACTAATGTTAACATTATAAAGTTAAGTTGAGCTCAATCAACAGCATTTTTGACACACAAAAAAAAAGAAAATAAAATTGGCTCGGCAAGAATCTAGGTTACAGTGAGGCACTTAGGGTGTTTTCACACTTGGTTCAATTGCTTGGACCAAACCAGATTTTGTTTACTCCCCATACGGCTGCCCACACTAGTCTCTGTTCACATAATATTTTTTTGGGTTCGAACAGCAGTCTGATTACGTCATCAACGTGATTACAAGCGACTGCTGTTTACCACTGTATCTAGGTAACAACTCAAGAAGTCACTGTGTTAAGTGAAGTATTAATGTTAGTCTCTTTGGATTTAGCATGAAACAACCATCATTTTTTTAGCATTTTGCCATGAACAACACTTGCAGCGTGAAGCATTTACATGCTTCCATTGATCATGTTATAAATATTGCTTATACTTACTTAAATTGTAACCTTTTCTTTCAAAAATGCAAAAATGTAGGTTACAGTGAGGCACTTACAATGGAAGTGAATGGGGCCAACTTTTGGAGGGTTTAAATGCAGAAATGTGAAGCTTATAAATCTATAAAAGCACTTGCATGAATTCTTCTGTTAAAACTCATGTATTATTTGAGCTGCAAAGTTATTATAGTCGTTTTAGGATTTTTGTGTTTCAGCTTTGTCATCATTGCAATGAAGTTGTGAAATTGGATATATCTTTACACAGAAAAGGTTAGGAAGTGATTTTATCACACTAAAATTATGATTACATGCATATTTATTCACATTTTGTGACTATACTTTTGAAATAGTGAGTATTTTAGTGTTTATGGATTGGCCCCATTGACTTTATTGTAAATGCCTCTGTAACTCAAATTTTGCCTTTTTTTTTTTAAAAAGAAAATGAGGGTGGGTTAAATTTTTTTTGTGGTAATCAGCATTATTACACAAATGCTGTCGATTGAGCTTAACTTGTATTGAACCTGGAATATTCATTTAAGTAACATATAATCAGATGTTTCTCCAAAAAACAAACAAACAAAAAAACCTTATAATAAGAAAGCATTCAAAAACATTCCGCATATAAAAAAATTCCTCTTTTTGTTTGAGCCGCCTATCAAGCCCAACACAGCAACATTAGCTAAACCAGTGGTGTGAGTGTGGGGCAAAACTATCTGTTTGTGTGACCAGTGGAAGACAGGGGGAGTTTTCTTAAATCTGTTTGGAAAAGGTAAATATTCTTGTAATTCCTTTCGCTTTGTAATTCCTTTTCCTTACACTAGTGCCACAGACAGTAGACACTTCAGCTTTAAGCATAGTTTGTGTCACCGGTGAGATGTTTTCTGAAAAGCTAGAGGAGGAACATGTGAGATTACTGGGGTCTTTTGCTCAGGAGAAGAAAAAAAAAAAAAACAGAAGCAGAAGCTGCAAGCGAAAGTGTCAGATTACTCCACTGCTAAAAAAAAAAATACAATAAAAAATGTTGGGTTTTTTTGGTCTTCCAGTGTGATCTGGCTGGTCTGATTGTTGGTTTTAGACCATTTGAGGCACTTTCCAGATGGTCGGGCTGTCTAACCAGCTAATACTCTGGCCTGGAAAGGCTGGGAGACCAGCTAGACCAATTTAAACCAGTTTAGACCAGCAGGCAACTTATTCTGGTTTAAGCTGTTTTAAGTTTTGTTTTTCAGCAGGGTCTCCATTTAAATGTATTGTTGCTTAAGGGAAACCATTGAGACATTAAAGAGATCTAATTAGTGATTTTTCTGTCTTTTAGGTCACCTGCTTTGCCTCTTTATCACAGAGCAAAAAAATTATGACATTTGGGTCGGATGCGCGGTAATGTCTATTTAAGGGTCTCTCTGAATTTGTTTGTGATACTAAATAAAACACAGATGATGAAACCACAGTGGTAAACTAAGGAGGCTGACCTTGTCCTGCCTCTGTAACACAACCCCTAGAATGATCTGCAGGTCAGCAACCTTCCCCTGCCCTCCATTATCAGACCACGCTCTCTCCTTCTCGCTCTCTTTTTTCCTGCTTTACTCCCACACATCTCTCTCTCGCTCTCTTTGTCTCTCTCCCCCTCACGGGGTTTCTGTCCTCTTATCTTTGTCAATGCAAAATGTACACGGGTCAGCTATTATACTCATGCAGCGCCTTTTTTAAGCTGTCATCACTTTCCTTACTATTACATTATAATACAACATTATAATGTCAACAGAGGTCATGTCATATTATGTTCCATTTTTCCTCTGCATTGATCAATACATTAGAACCACGTGAAAACCTCCTTTTGCTTGTATGTCTTGTTGTGCCGTGAGGGACATGTATTTCCAGGTGACTGAGTGATGTGACGCAGAGTAGTCTGTTATTGCTGAAAAACGAGACGGCGTCAGCAGCTTCTTGATGTCGCCCATTCAATGAGTAATTACTGCAAATCGCAAAGGCGAGAGCATGAGAGGGCCTGAAGACGCCTCATCCATTTTGACGCTCATCTTTGCAATTTAAACCACCGGTGATCCCTCAAAAGGGCCTCCGCAATTGTGCCGCATTTGAGCGGCATGATTTTCACTTGTCCTTGTCCACAGAGCTCCTTATCTACAACGCCCTTCGTTATTATTCTCTGAAAATAACTTTGCGCTCAAGGTGACAGAAGCCTTGTGAAAGCTTGCTCACTTTTTTCCCATTTTAATTCCCTTCACAAGTCTCCAACTTTGAGTTATATATATTAACGATGAGGCATTCAAAGTAATACTGCACATGTAAGCAAGTTTGAAAGGGATAGTTCACCCAAAAAAGAACATTCTGTCATCATTTACTCACCTTGATGATGTTCCAAAGCCATAAGACTTACTTTCATCCATGGAACGCAAAGAGAGTTATTCATTGCGGAATGTCTAATCTCTTATCCATACAATGAAAATGAATGGTGACCACGTCTGCCAAGCAAGATTTTCAGTGAATAGCTTAAAGGGTTAGTTCACCCCACAATTAAAATGTCTGTTTTCTCTTCACCTTATGAGTTTGGGTGAATTTAAACCTTGTGCGTCAAAAATTGCCATAATAATATTATATATTAATATTATTTTCCTCTTTCAATAACGTAATTTTTTTTAACCATCATCAGTCCTGATCATAACTACCAAATATTCATTCATTTTCAGGATTTTAACCCTTTAAATGCCAGTTTGTTTGCATAATGCCACTGCACACATACAAAACACACTCTGACATCCATACCAAAACACCCACACAATTTTATTTATTCAATTGGCCTGCAGTGCTCTATAATACAGCAAACAGAAAATAGGAAAAAAGGATGTATTTGCTCCATTGGCTAAACATGAGATAAATGGCGCCATTTGGTGAAAAATATTAAAACTTAAAATGTTTAAGCCAGGTCTCTAGAATGAAAGCATAATGTCATAAAATTCACGATTTTAAGCCTTAATGGCACTGGGATCAAATATTGCAGTTTTAATGGGTTTCAGTATTTGTCACGATTCCCTGTTGTCAGCCTTGTGCTTTTCCCTCACCTTCACCATAAACTACGTTTCCCACATTTCCCGGCCCTAATCACTCCCTCATCATCCCCACCTGTCTGTCATTCCCTCGTTTAGTTCTATGTGTATATAAGCCCTGTTGTTTTGTCAGTCCTTTGTCGATCGTTGAATGTTGTTCCTGCCTGTCACCGTGTTCCAGCCTCTTCCCCTCGTGGTTATTTTATAGTGTCTTCCCATCGTGGATATTTCTTGGTTGCTGTGTTTTCCTTTGTTTTATGTCTAATAAAGAAGCTGCACTTAGATCCTCACTCTCCGGCTGTTCATTCGTTACAGAACGATCGACCCACAATGGATCTAGCAGCATTTGTTATGGAGCTGACCCAGGCAGATCTAACCATTCGGGAGTTCACCCACTACTTCTCCCGCGTAGCTGGTTTCACCGGCTGGGATGACAAGACCCTGAAGTCAGCTTACAGAACCGGTCTACCCATACACCGATGGTGGGAGTTGCCTGAGATAGGTAACTACACCTGGCAGGAATATGTGGAGCTCATCCTGGAGACGTACGCTGCGGAGGAGCCTCCTCTCTCGATTCCGGGTTGGGCTTCTGGGTATTCCGCGCCTGCCACGGCCAACGAGCTGGAAGCCTCGTCCGTCCCAGAGCCGGCGTTGCCAGCCTCGTCCGCTCCAGAGCCAGCTTTGCCAGCCTCCTCTGCCAGGAAAAGGAGGAGAAGAGGAGGGGCTTCTGCTCACCAGTCTCCGTCCTCCATGGCCAAGTCCTCAGAGCCAGAGCCAGCGCCTGTAGCCTCGACCGTCCAAGAGCCAGAGCCAGCGCCTGTAGCCTCGACCGTCCAAGAGCCAGAGCCAGCGCCTGTAGCCTCGACCGTCCATGAGCCAGAGCCAGCGCCTGTAGCCTCGACCGTCCAAGAGCCAGAGCCAGCGCCTGTAGCCTCGACCGTCCAAGAGCCAGCGCCTGTAGCCTCGACCGTCCAAGAGCCAGCGCCTGTAGCCTCGACCGTCCAAGAGCCAGAGCCAGAGCCAGAGCCAGCGCCTGTAGCCTCGACCGTCCAAGAGCCAGAGCCAGCGCCTGTAGCCTCGACCGTCCAAGAGCCAGAGCCAGCGCCTGTAGCCTCGACCGTCCAAGAGCCAGAGCCAGCGCCTGTAGCCTCGACCGTCCAAGAGCCAGAGCCAGCGCCTGTAGCCTCGACCGTCCAAGAGCTAGAGCCAGCGCCTGTAGCCTCGACCGTCCAAGAGCCGGCCCTTCTTGAGCCTCCAGAGCTTTCCAGAGCTCCGCCTCCAGAGCTTTCCAGAGCTCCGCCTCCAGAGCCACTCACAGCTCCGCCTCCAAAGCCACTCACAGCTCCGCCTCCAGAGTTTTCCAGAGCTCCGCCTCCAGAGTTTTCCAGAGCTCCGCCTCCAGAGTTTTCCAGAGCTCCGCCTCCAGAGTTTTCCAGAGCTCCGCCTCCAGAGTTTTCCAGAGCTCCGCCTCCAGAGTTTTCCAGAGCTCCGCCTCCAGAGTTTTCCAGCGCTCCGCCTCCAGAGTTTTCCAGCGCTCCGCCTCCCGAGCCACCCGCCTCTCGAGCCTCCCAGAGCTCCGCCTCTCGAGCCTCCCAGAGCTCCGCCTCTCGAGCCTCCCAGAGCTCCGCCTCTCGAGCTTCCCAGAGCTCCGCCACCCAGTGCTCCGCCTCTCGAGCCACCCAGTGCTCCGCCTCTCGAGCCACCCAGTGCTCCGCCTCTCGAGCCTCCCAGAGCTCCGCCTCTCGAGCCTCCCAGAGCTCCGCCTCTCGAGCTTCCCAGAGCTCCGCCACCCAGTGCTCCGCCTCTCGAGCCACCCAGTGCTCCGCCTCTCGAGCCACCCAGTGCTCCGCCTATCGAGACACCCAGTGCTCCGCCTCTCGAGCCACCCAGTGCTCCGCCTCCCGAGCTTCCCAGTGCTCAGCTTCCCTGTGCTCAGATTCCCAGAGCTCCGCCTCCCGAGCCTCCCAGTGCTCCGCTTCCCAGGGCTCCGCCTCCCGAGCTTCCCAGAGCTCCGCCTCCCGAGCTTCCCAGAGCTCCGCCTTCCGAGCTTCCAAGGACTCCACCTTCTGAACCTTCCTTGGCTCCGCCTACCATGGCACCGCCCCTGGAGTCCTCCTCGGCTCCTCCCTGGCCTTCTGACCCTGTCTCGTGGCCTCCTCCCTGGCCTTCTGACCCTGTCTCGTGGCCTCCTCTCAGGCCTTCTGACCCAGTCCTGTGGCCTTCTCCTTGGCCTCCTGACCCTGTCCCAGTCCTGTGGCCTTCTCCTTGGCCTCCTGACCCTGTCCTGTGGCCCTCTCCCTGGCCTTCTGACCCTGTCTCGTGGCCTCCTCTCAGGCCTTCTGACCCAGTCCGGTGGCCTTCTCCTTGGCCTCCTGACCCTGTCCCAGTCCTGTGGCTTTCTTCTTGGCCTCCTGACCCTGTCCTGTGGCCTCCTCCCTGGCCTTCTGACCCTGTCTCGTGGCCTCCTCTCAGGCCTTCTGACCCAGTCCTGTGGCCTTCTCCTTGGCCTCCTGACCCTGTCCCTGCCCTATCTGTCTCCTTGCCACCCCCCCGTTCTGTCATAGTCTTGTCCCTCTGTGCCCCTTGTGTCCCCTTGGACTGCCTGTTTGCCCCTTGTGCCCTCTTGGACTGCCTGTTTGCCCCTTGTCTGCTCGCCCCGAGCCCCTCCCTCACCCCTTGGACAATTGTTTTTTTTTGTTTTGTTTGTTCTTATTTTTTCTTTGAGGAGCGTCTGGAAGCCGCTCCTTTGAGGGGGGGTTATGTCACGATTCCCTGTTGTCAGCCTTGTGCTTTTCCCTCACCTTCACCATAAACTACGTTTCCCACATTTCCCGGCCCTAATCACTCCCTCATCATCCCCACCTGTCTGTCATTCCCTCGTTTAGTTCTATGTGTATATAAGCCCTGTTGTTTTGTCAGTCCTTTGTCGATCGTTGAATGTTGTTCCTGCCTGTCACCGTGTTCCAGCCTCTTCCCCTCGTGGTTATTTTATAGTGTTTTCCCATCGTGGATATTTCTTGGTTGCTGTGTTTTCCTTTGTTTTATGTCTAATAAAGAAGCTGCACTTAGATCCTCACTCTCCGGCTGTTCATTCGTTACAGTATTGACATTTTGTCCTTAAGTTCCTGAGTGTAACTATTTTGTGTACACAGTGCATTATAGATGTATTGTGGGAACTGAGTTTGAAATATCAAAATTCCCCCAAATATACACACCTTTGACAATGGCATTAACACAGCCAAAATGATCGAAAAAACAAAAATCAAAAAGACAAAAATGTCCCGAAGGTCGCACAAGGGTTAAACATTAGCCTGGTCCCCAGACTCTTCCATTATATGGAAGAGAGCAGCTTGCAAAACTTCTCCTTTGGTCATCCACAGAAGACAGGAAGTCATATGTGTTTGGAACGACATGAGGGTGAGTAAATTATAACCAAATTTTAATTTTTGGGTTATAATCGCTTTCAGCTATCCTTATGTCAAATCATTGCTTTATACTGAACTATGGATGTATATTCGTGACCAGATTTGAGATGTTTAAAAGCCAGATGTGTCTTGATGAAGTTCAGGGGTCAGATGTTGCAAACATAAAGTATTACAGCAAAAAGGCCATTCCATTATTTAGCGGTTAGAAAACATGCCTTCTAAACATTAGTGGTGTCAGAGCACTTATGTGAAATCCTCTGTAAGATGCGTCCTTCAGCAAATCAAATTGCAGTCCATGTTGTTTCACCATTTACTGGACACCATTCATCCAGGCATGTGCTCTTGGCTCATACTTTTCTGTCAATCACAGATGGCATTTACTGGCTAAAACAGGGCCTGATGCATCTCTTGGGATCTCATGCCAAAAAGGACAGTCATCTGCCAAAATCAAATTGGTGCATTGAAAGTTATTTAATAGATAGGCTTATGTGAAATATGACAAAAGAAGGTTCACTTTTGATGTTTGACAGCATTCAGAATCACATGATATTATTTTAATGGATAGTTAACTGAAAAATAAAAATTATCTTATCATTTACTCACCCTCTTGCCATCTAAGATGTGTATGACTTTCTTTCTTCGACTGAACACAAACAAAGATTTTTAGAAGAATATTTCAGCTCTGTATGTCCTCACAATGCAATTGAAAGGGTACCAAAATTGTGAAGGTCCAAAAAGCACATCAAAACAAATCAATATTTAAGTCCTTTTTTACAATAAATACCCACTATCACATTCTTCTTCTTTTGCTTTTGGCAATTCCCATTTTTCATGCATTTCGCTACCTACTGGGTAAGGAGAATTTATAGTAAAATAGGACTTGAATATTTATCTGTTTCTCATCCACACCTATCAAATCACTTCTGAAGACATGGCTTTAACCACTGGAGCCTTATGGATAACTTTTACAATACCTTTTTGGAGCTTCAAAATTTTGGTACTTATTCACTTGCATTGTGAGGACCTACAGAGCTGATATATTCTTCAAAAAATCTTTGTGTTCTGCAGAAGAAGAAAAACACATACACATCTGGAATGGCATGAGGGTGAGTAAATGATGTAAGAATTTTCTTTTTTGGGTGAACCATCCCTTTAATTTGGGTGACAAGGCAGCATTTAATTTAATATATACATTTCTACTAAATATTAACTAATAAAACTAAAATTCACCATATTTTATATAACTGAGTCAAAAGAAAGTGACAAACAGCAGCAGTTAACTGAATATTTTGATTAAAAAAAGTATATTAAATATTAGTGAATCGATTATGTGAACTAGCTCATTTAAAAAAAATGAACGAACTGACTGGAGTTCCCAACGCTAAATTTTAGTAAAATGTCCGAAAGAATTGACTTGCTTAAATTTCTCAAAAACTGCATCTCCTTGGTGTCTGGCCAGCACCCCCCTTAATATGTCACCCCTATGCATTGCATAAATTACATAAATTGACATCTATATGACGATGTCGAAGAACCACACCAGCCTCTGGTCACTGGAGACTCTAGGATTGGCCCACTGATAGATAAAGATCAAGGTCTGAGTGGTCAAGCTCGTTATCCATGGCCACTCTGTTAGGCCCTTATTTGCAACAAGACAGAAGACAAAATACAACAGTATTGATTTTGCAATTGATAGTTGCATGCCTGGTATTGATCAGGATCAAACATCTCCCATTTGCAGAGGTGTGCTTTTTACATTGGTAGTGGGTATGCAATTAAGACCTGATTAGCATTCCAGGCACATCTGTAATTTGCTGTAATGGGGGTTCATTATCTTGCTACTTTGCTTCTGCAGGTCAGATGAGATATCCCAGAATCCCTAGGACTTTAGCCCCTTGCACTTATTTTGTGACAGTCATTTTAAATGCACAGAATCATTTTTACATTATTTTGAGGAACAAGCAATTACAGACCACATCCATGAGCATTAGCAAGTCCTTTTTTTTTTTTTCATGCAAACAGGTATTTGCGAAAAATGAAAGTGGCTTATGAGGACCCGCATTTGATGCATTTGATACAATGTACTCATTATGTAAATACGTGTTGTTGCATTTTACTTTTATTTAAAGAACCTGCATTTAATTACATACTGTATGTAGTTATTACACTGTTTAACTAACCCATAATCCTACTCCTAATCCTAAATCTACCCATACCTCCTCAACCTAAGTAGCAGAAAATGTGAATCTTGTAAGCATTTTGCAGAACAAATGTATTTTAATGTAAGTATATAGTAGTTAAAGACACCTAATATAAAGTGTGACTGCTTCTGGTTTAATTAGTAGTTTAAAAATAGGTATTTTTGAGTAAACTATCCCTTTAAAAGTTTTGATTAGAGCATTTTTGGTTCTGTACTAATTTCCACAATGTAGCCTTGTCTTTGTCTGAATTACAGGACTTGCAAACTCAAGGGCAACCTTACCTCTACCCCCACTTCCATCTCTTGCTGCAAAATCAATGAAGTGATGTAGGTTTCTGGAGGAGGACATGGGGACAGGCTTAAGCAGACTGCTTGTCTGAGTTCCATTTCATGCATCGGTGGCTTCAAGCTCAAATGCCATGATCACCCTTTACTGTTCAACACCGGCCACACTTCCTCATACTAGTAGCCAGGGGAGGACAGGGACTAAAAAATGGCCCTGGACTTTCTGGCCCAGAGCATCATACCAAACGCGGCCCACAACACACCACACCATAACACAAATATTTTTTTGTTGAAAAAAAAAAAAAGAAGAGTTATCCAATGACTGCTAGTCATGATAACTGGCCCCGCAGTGCAAAAATTGTCATAACTTTAAAACATATAAAACCACTGTAAATGTGATGAGTGGATTTTTTTTAAAAGAAAACACTAAAAATGGGGGCCTGGGTAGCACAATGAGTAAAGATGTTGACTACCACCCCTGGAGTTGCAATTTTGAATCCAGGGTGTGCTGAGTGACACCAGCCAGGTCTCCAAAGTAACCAAATTAGAGGGTTGAGTTACATGTGGTAGCCTCCTTGTGGTCGCTATAATGTGGTTCGCTCTCAGTGGGGTGCGTGGCGAGTTGTGCGTAGAGAATAACGTGAAGCCTCCACATGCGTTCGTCATGTCTCCTCGGTACTGTGCTCAACAAGCCACATGATGAGATGCGTGGGTTGACGGTCACAGACGTGGAGGCAACTGAGATTTGTCCTCCACCACCCGGATTGAGGTGAGTCACTGCGCCACCACAAGGACTTAGAGCGCATTGGGAATTCCAATTGGGGAGAAAAGGGAGAAGAAAAAAAGAAAAAGAAAAAGAACTCTCTAAAAATATAGTTCAGACAAATTACATGTCCTAAAACTTTTTTTCCCAAGATACAGTTGTTAGATTAAAATGTACATGAAATTACAAGGGAAAGTGTGTATTTTAGGTGATATGACAAGTCAGCATTTCTTCACCTTTCAACATTTTGTAGAAGTGTGTAACGAGGAGGAGGGTGGGGCCGGGCCGTGAATATGCATGGACCTCAATTGGGTTAATCAGCCAAGGAAAGGGGTAAGTGCAGTGGAATGCAGCAGTTAGAGAGAGAGAGAGAGACACATGCAGCTGCCATGTGTATATGTGTTTTTGTGTCTTTTTGTTTAAATTAAATATCACTTTGAATCTTCAGCCGGTTCCTGCCTCCTCCTTTCCCATTTAAACCCAGGAAGGAGGAGGGATGTGCTGTCATGGAGTCCTCACCACTGCCATCCACCCAATGAAGCAGCCGCGGCCATCCGCCGGGGGACGGAGGAATTGCTGCTGGCCGCCTGGACATGGAGGAATGAGTGCCGTCTGCGAGGAGAGGAGGGGCTCGCTGCTGGCTGCATGGAGTGGTGGAGCTGCTGCCAGGGGCAGAGGAGTTCCTTACCAGCCGCCAAAACACGGAGGGGCATTCCATCCACCAGGGGTCAGAGGACTGGCTCCAGTCCGCCCAGGGAGGAGCGGCTGTCGTCCACCAGATGGTGGAGGAGTGATCGAGGACCAGGTGATGGTGTGTCTGGGAACTGGCGAGCAAATTTTTTTCTCTCTCACTGTTGCTCTGCCTTGCCCTTTCCCTCTCCTTTTTTTGTCATTTTTTTCCCTCCCCTTGTCCCCCTCCCCAGCACTAGAGAGGCGGGGAAAAGCCTGCCGGCAGGCGTGGCCGGTGGGGTCCGTGGCCAGGGGATCCTTGCCCTCCTCCTCCTCATCACACACTTCTAGAAGAAAGTTGAAATGTGATTAAGATCTTTAAAAACTTTGAAGAAATTCTGACTTGTCACAGCACTTAAAATACACTCTTTCCCTTGTACTTTCATAGACATATTAATCTAACATCTGTATCTTGGGAAAAAAGTTTTCTAACATACCTGGGGTTCCCCAGCCTGAGGCAAAGGAGGGAGGGGTGTGCTGAGGAGGAGGGCTTATCATCCAAGGAGAGGGATAAGTGCAGCAGCAGTTTGAGAGAGAGAGAGAGAGAGAGAGAGAGAGAGAGCCACTTGCAGCTGCCATGTATATATTTGTGTTTGTGTTTTTTTGTTTTAATTTAAATATTACTTTGACTGTTCAGCCAGATCTTGTCTCCTTCTTTTCCCATTTCAACTTTGTTATAAATGCAAACAATATTGTTATTATGAGGTTGTGGAAACAACAAGTATAATAATAATAATATATTATATATGTACTGTATATACTGTATAGCTATCCAAGATCATGAAATGCTGTTTGAAATAGTTAGATGAATAAAGTGTCACTCAGCAGGACACTGATGACAATGCTTAAAATTTAATGTATGTGTAAATGTAAAAAAAATAAAAAATGAAAACAACGTTGGACAGAATATGTACATATTTAAATATGAATATATATACTGTATATATATATATATATATATATATATATATATATATATATATATATATATATATAAACATACTTGTTAAAATGTAGACCTTTATATTTTGCAGATTAATCGCTCATATTTTTACTCTATGTGAGTTTGTTTTGGTTTTTATAGCTGCAGTGTTTTAATTAATTACCCAGACATTTCTTGAAAAAAACGTAAAATGCTTTTTTTTTCAAGCGCTGTTTCTGCTATGCTTTAAACAAGGTAAGACTCAAAGACTCAAATAGCTACAAAGTAATATTTTTCATGACTTATTTCCTGCATTTTTATCAAGCTTGAGCATTATTCAACAAGTCACACTTCAGCTCCCACTAATGCTTTGTGTTATGAATAAATTATGCAAATGAATATGTACTGCTCATAGCTTTACTGTGTTTGCAGATTTAATATATGCTGCTGTTATTGTTTTTGTTGGAATTTGCAGTTATTTGTCATTTTGTGATTATTCAGAGCTCATTTTATACTTAATATGTTGTCTTTGGTTGTCACCATTTTTGTGATTTGTATATCAAATAATGAGGTCCACGGGCGAGGTACAGAAATTACTTGCACATATGGAAATTAACTACAGTGTTTAAGTAATGTCAAAATAAAAGTTGATACAGCTATCAATTTAAATCCATTGTATTGGTCTTACCTTAAAATGTTTTATTGAATATTCACTCTGTAATGTGATCCACACGGGCATGTTGGATCCCAAAGCGGCCGCCTATTTCGCCTGTAGGACGGGCCAGTACTTGCCCTGCAATGGGCCTGCCTACATTACCCAGCAGCCCACCGGGAAAACGCCCGGTGCTCCGGACAGCCAGTCTGCCCCAGCTAGCTGCACGGTATACACACATTCGCAAAAGCTCACACACATACTTGTAAACAAGACATTAAGTAGGTAAAACACAACATCGGATCTGAATCCACATTGATCTACTGAATCAATGTCTTTCTGCAACAGCGCTTCTGTGGAAATGTGGGATTTCTTTAAAAAAGAATAATAGCCAGTGTGAGTTCAGACTGCAATCTACACTGAAATCTGTATGAGGACACCTTCGGAAACACTCTCTAGTACCGCATTCTTTACAAAATGATGACGTCAATAAACTGAAAATTAAAATTTCAAACTAAAACCGATTAGTATGGAAGTGGACTTGTGTGCTTAGTGCTTGACGCATGCGCAGAGCGCTGAATTGTAATTGAGATTGAAACCATGATCACCAAGGAGACTGCAGATGTCAAAATTTATAGTGAATTTTTTTTACATTTTGGTCTCTTTTTAAAATCAATTGGATTTCTTCAGAAGACATGGGTTAAACCACTGGAGTCTTATAGAATTATTTTATGCTGCATGTATGTGCTTTTTGCAGAATTTTTGAGTTCACTTGCATTGTATGGACCTACAGAGCTCAGATATTCTTAAAACAAAATCTCCATTTGTGTTCTGCAGAAGGATTAAAGTAATCTATATCTGGAATGGCATGAGGGTAAGTCAATTATTAGATACCTTTATGTTTTGGGTGAACTATTCCTTTAATGGATGGATAAAAATGACAGCAAACACAATGACAGCCATCTAAATGTTCTAAACCAGAGAACAAACATTACCATGTGATTCCCCTAGCTATTTCTGACTGCACATATCCAAATATAAGCTACTGTGTCCTCTAAGTTCCAGCTTAATTGTCCATTTATAGATAGTGAGTCACTAAAAGAAAATGCATCTGAAAACCCTACCCTTTCATGTGCCTGCCATAAAGGAAGTGTGGCTCCTGACCTGTAGGTGCATTATAAGAAAGCCAGCTGCCTATAGCTGAAGTTAATTCATCATGACATGGTCAATGAGGATAACACTGTCTTGGCCTGCAGGGAAACTTCCATTAGTTTGCTGTCCACTGCACAATGTGTTTAGTCAGAGGGTGGAATGAACAAAGGAGAACCTAAGTCATAAATACAACTTAATAAATCTACATAGTGACTATATCTCACTATGTAGATCTATGAAAATTGAAAGTCACCTCTCGGTGGGGATTAAACAGATTGAGGGGAAAACATGTTGTCTCTCTTGAGAGCACCAAATATTGATATGCCCTGTGCAGTGACCTTAGAATCGCATTCGAAGACAGTACTTCCCTGATTTATCCCTCATTGTTTCTCACAAGTAGATATATTGTATTTGAAATCAATATTCAGCCACGAGAGATAACAGTTTTGCTGATAATATGTAAAGTAATAATTAGTTCACACAGAAATGAAAATCATGTCATTATTTACTCACCCTTATGTTGTTCCAAACCCGCATGACTTTCTTCCGTTGAAAACAAAAGGTGACATTTTGCAGAATTTTAGGGACTGACAGCCTCATTCACAACCAGTGAAGGGTAAGGTACTCAAAAAGTAATCCACTTCAAATTACTCAGTACTTTTCTAAAAATGATCTATAAAATAATTAGATCACTGAATTTACTGATTACTTCATCGAATTAATGCATTTGAAAGTAATGTAATGTGTTACTGTTGTTGTTTTTGTAATAAAGAAGTAATTTTATTTCAGTTATTGATTACTTTGTAATCAGATTATACCTATTACTGGTCACCATTTACTTTCATTGTATGGGCAGTGCCAACGTGCTTGCTTTTTCACAGTAGAAAGTAAAATCAAACAATTAATGATGACAGCATTTTGTTTTTGGGTGAACTATCTCTTTAAGCCCCAAACTATAAATCAGTACAGTCCAATGCTTAGCCTTTCAAAGTATACTTGACAATTACACAGGTGGTTGGCACATGCACGGTACGACTGCTATGAGATACCAGACCTATTTTTCTTCAAGAGTTCAAACCCATAAAGATGTCTTCATATTCCTTCAGACTCGAGTTATACAAATGGTTGTATGTCCTGACCTCCTCACACAGGCATTCTTGACGTGCATATTCACTTTTGTTGTTTCCACATTTGTCTCATGTTTTTTATCGGCAAATAAATCTTCTAGCCCTTCTTCGTGACAGCAACGGCTCAATTGTGAGTGCTGCCACCTAAATAGTGCAAACAATTCCAAACCCTTGCACATTCAGAGTACACGCAGTTAAAAAATCATGACACATGCATTCAAAATTCAAGCACTCTGCTGATGACTAAATTTGAGTGACGCGTTCTGCCCAGCATTCGTATCTAACTGAAGTATACTTTGGGTTAAACTCCAAGATAAATTATTTTTTGATTGCTGGGAAGAGGTATTCCTCATTGCTTGAAATCTACTATTAACACCTGGAAGTATCTGGTGCAGAAGTATTTGGGGAAATCAAATAATTTTTCAACAGGCCCCTCACTGGAAAGCCAGCAATAGGCCCCTTTATCTAGTTTATGCCATGAATAATTAGGTTATTGCAGCACTGCCTGTTGTTGTTCAGTAATTAGGCAAGTCTCTTAGGAATTCACACCAGGTCACAATGACCTTGAGGAAGAGAAAGAAAAAAATTGCCTACTATTGACATCTAAACTGAGGATAGCGGGTCAGTTTCCTGAGCTGGCAGGTGCACCTTGATCACGTAGCGTGCGTTCCAGCAGCAGTGATGCGGAAAACCGTTGGAAGTTGAGGACGCAGAGATGAAAAGGAATATATGATGAAGTGCAACAAGGTCCTCAAGGAGACAATGAAGGCTTTTTGCCCCTCCCATGCTTCTTCCTGCTTTTCTAGTGTGTGAGCTTGACCTTGCTTTTGAGGTAACTTAAAATGCAGGGGTAAATAGGCTAAAACAGGCAGTAGTTGTAGAGAGTTTAAATGGTTGGTTCACCCCAAAAATTAAAACTCTGGATTCCTTTACTCACCCTCATGTTGTTTCATACTGTATGCCTTTTTATTCCATGACAAAACACAAAAGGAAATAATTTAGAATGAATTTTAGCTTCAGTCACCATTCACTTTTATTGTATGGAAAAAAGGATGCAATGTAAGTGAATGGGGACTGAGACTGAACAATCTGCCTAATATCGCCATTTGTGTTCCGTGGAAGAAAGTCCAAGAAAGAAAGTTGTAACAGCATGAGGGTAAGTAAATGAAGAATTTGTATTATTAGGCAAACTATCCCTTTAAGATGCAATGGCTAAGATGATGTGGTCTCGATTTTTAAAACAGTTCAAATTGGGACATTTTTCACAAGGCCCATAATGGAGTGACACAGCTGAGATGCAGTATTCACACTGATTTTATAAGTGTTTGCCAGCCTTATACCCAATACATGGCAACACAAGTAGGCTTTCTACATTAAATGCCATGGTACATATTATAAACTATACATTGCAGGGTCACTTTGTGAATTGAATCACATTGGTATTATCAAGTCATCTGTAATTTTCTATCTCTTTAGCAAGACAATGCTGTCTGTCAGGTAATTTGTGCTTTAAATTCCATTTTTGTGGTGATGGATGGATGTATCCTGCATTTTAATGTGGAGATAACAGATTTTGCTCATTCGAGTTCTTACGCAATGTACACACCATTTAAGATCTTCTATCATCCGCATTCTGCCAACATGGCTAGTTACAGTGTGGTAATTGGTCATATTGGATCCTTAATCAAAACGCTTATTGTTTCCTGAAAAGGAACAATTACGGCCCCATGTGCTGAGATGAAATGAAACAATTACAGGTGATGGAAGCCAAAAAATATTTTCAGGGAAATCTCTAATTCTATTCAAGACCCATAGTGGAGCTATATATATGTCACATAGAAATAATCCATATATTTATCTTATTCTGTTTGATTATTTTTACATATTTAAAAAAGGAAATCTATTTGCAACAATAACAATTGTTAGTTAACAACCAGAATGAAAGTGTAGGTTGTTTCCATGCTTTGTGTTCAGTGGGGTTGGGAATTGATACAGATTTCCCTGTTTGATTCAATTCTGATTCCTTGGGGTATATTTCTGTTATAATGTCCATTTTGATTACATATGAAAGAAATTCTCTCTCATTAAATTGTTAATTATTCAGGGAACCTTTTAATATGGAAATATGAAAAAATAGATTTTTACTCATTTTAATTTATTGTTTGTTTTTCAATTTTATATATGATGTATGGCTATATATATATATATATATATATATATATATATATATATAGATAGATAGATAGATAGATAGATAGATAGATAGATAGATAGCCATACATCAGCACTGCTTTGTTTATATACAAAAGTTAGTTCCAGTCCTCAAATCTGATTGGAGGCTTCACTGTGTGTATCACTCCACTTGTGTTCGCTGTCCTAAACTAAAGTGTAAGAGCAGTGCAGATGTGTTAAGAGCTATCTGTCTCTTTGCATTTAATTTTGTAACATTACATATTTTAGCCAGCAGGTGGAGGCAAAAGACCATTTTTGGGTAATATTGGCCAGTTGGTGATGTGAAGTGTGACAGCATCACTCTGTGTTTACATTCAACAACACTCCGTGATCGCTCATATTACTACTACACTTCTAAAGCTACGAAATAGCTTTAAACGGCTTTAAACTAACAACTTCAGCATTAAGGCTCATCACAACCCACAACAGTGAGATACAACAGACTGGTTAATTACACAAACTCAAGGCACTAACCTCTTACAAGAATTTCCACATTGCAGAGGACATACTGTTCAAAATGGCAGAGGAAATTGCGGTTTCTATAGTGAAAGACTTTTGCGCACCAGCTACCGTGAAATAGGGAGGAATACCCATGCTTGAAAGGCTATTTTTTTACTGAGAAAATAAGATGAATTTAACCAAAATGCCATTATCTTCAGAAAGCCGACTAACAGACTATAGCATCATCAATAGGTGATTGCACATCCTCCATCTCTCTCTCTCTCTCTCTCTCTCTCTCTCTCTCTTGCTCACACACACACACACACACACACACACACACACACACAAACATACATCCTTGTTGAAACAGTCCAAGCCGTGGTACTAGTAGTTCTTTGAGAGGCTTGGATACATAATTCTTTTGAACCAGCAACGGCAGATTCTAATCCGTGGTGTAAGAAATTAGTTACATGCATAAATGCGTTTTTATGACCGTACTCAGTTTCCTAATTTTTTTACATTTACTTGTTCATTGAACTGTTGTATATAAGCAATATCACATATGGAACTAGATCAGCTGTGATTACCTACTGCGGCCGAATCACAGCAGTGCTGATGTACTAGTGGCCAATAATGTACAGATTTTGCTCTTATGGAAAGAAATTGGTACTTTTATTCACCAAAGTGGCATTCAGCTGATCACAATATATAGTCAGGACATTAATAACGTGAACAATTACTATTACAATTTGAAAAAAAGTTAAAACTACTTAAACTACTTCAAAGAGATCTCATCAAAAAATCCTCCATGTGTAGCAATGCCAGCTTTGCAGATCATTGGCATTCTAGCAGTCAGTTTGTCTAGATACTCAGATGACATTTCACCCCACACTTCCTGTAGCACTTGCCATAGATGTGGCTGTTTTGTCGGGCACTTCTCAGACACCTTATAGTCTAGCTGATCCCACATAAGCTTAATGGGGTTAAGATCCATAGTAGTCTTTTCCAATTATCTGTTGTCTAATGACTGTGTTTCTTTGCCCACTCGAACATTTCTTTTTGTTTTTCTGTTTAAAAACTGGCTATTTCTTTGCAATTTTTCCCATAAGACCTGCACCCTGAGACCTCTCTTTACTGTTGTACATGAAACTGGTGTTGAGCAGGTAGAATTCAATGAAGCTGTCAGCTGAAGACATGTGATGCATCTATTTCACAAACTAGAGACTCCGATGTACTTATCCTCTTGTTTAGTTGTACATCTGGCCTTCCACATCTCTTTATGTCCTTGTTAGAGACAGTTGTCCTTTGTCTTTGAAGACTGTAGTGTACATCTTTGTATGAAATCTTTCTCAGTTTTTTGGCAATTTCAAGCATTGTTTAGCCTTCATTCCTCAAAACAATGATTGACTGACAAGTATCTAGAGAAAGCTGTTTCTAGTTTGTGTCATTTTTTACCTAATATTGACCTTAAGACACGCCAGTCTATTGCATAATATGTGAACTCTAAAACAAAGACAATGTTAAGCTTCATTTAATGAACCAAATAGCTTTCAAATGTGTTTGATATAATAGCAAGTGATTTTCTAGTTCCAAATTAGCAATTTATCAGGATTACCCAAGGATAAAGTGTTGGAGTGATGGCTGCTGGAAATAGGGCCTCTCTAGATTTGATAAAAAATTACTTTTTTCAAATAGTGATTGTGCAGTATTATTAATGTCCTGATTATTCTTTGTGATCAGTTGAATGCCACTTTGGTGAATTAGAGTACCAATTGCCTTCCGAAAATCTGTTCATTATTCCAAAACATTTGGCTGCCAATGTATATATATTTATTTATTTTACTGTTTATTGTTAATGTTAATAATTTGTACTATTTGCAATTATTTACACTGACTTGTAGAACTTGTAGTTTTCTTGCATATGTGATTAATTAACATCACTGTTTTTTTGGAACTGATATTGGGATCATTCTCATGAAGATTGCGATACGTTGGAAAATATTTTTACCCACCCCTTGTGTTCTTAGTGTTTATTAGCATATTCAATATTAGATATTCTACCCTTTAGATATGGCTCGGGTTTCTTCTTCAATATAAGTCTATGGGACACACCTTTCCTCAACAAACCGCATGGTATCATTCATGTCCGTAGCACTAACGATTAGGGGTTTGTTGACCATACAAATCAAAGATTATCATATTTATGCAAGTTCAAAGAATGTATGAGAAATAGTAATAGAGATACTTGCCATAGAAAGCACTACATTAAAAATGTACAGTACATGTATTACACAAACATAATCATACTCTGTCACGGTGACACATTTATGAGTTGCTGTGAGTACCAACAAGACGTATGGAAACATAAACTAAATATGTGTTAAAATCAACAAGAGGTCACTTTCAGAGGTCATCTAGTCATCAGCAGGAAACAGAAGAGGTTGCGAAAGGTCAGGCAGATAAACACCTTCATTGATGGTTGTGCAAGTCACCAGCAGGGCAGGAAATGAAGAACCAACCCAAGGGGGTCACCAAAAGTTAAAGGTCCATCTGAGGACACAGTTTTATGACACTGGGCAACAACACAGGCTGCTCTGGGAAAGCACAGATGAGTCTGCAGAACTGGTGAAATAAAAGTTGTGAATCACTTCCTTCCAGGCAGGCTGAGATTTTAGTATAATGTGATCTCTTTTAAACAGCTACTGCATTGTACAGTCTCCAAAAATATAATTATGCATATATGAATTAAATGAATAATTTAATTAGTTCGAAAAAATGTCAATTCATTTATCAATAGTATAAGTCATTTTAAAGATGGTGGATGCTTTTAAGTTGAAAGATGATCAAAATTGATGGCCTGTTGATGGCTCATAGGACACTGAAAACTGCAAAGGGATTGGAAACCGAGGCTGTGCTGCTTCAAAGTAGAAACTGCATTTGAGCACTCAAATTGCAACAAGAGGTGTGATTGACATTTCTGAAAGAAAAATGACAAGCTTGACTGTGTCCATAGTTTCAGGAGCATTTGACAGCCCATTCCAGAAAAGAAGTTTCTGCATCAGACACTGATGCACAGTTCCGATCTGATTGGCTGGCTTTAATATACATATACATATATAATTCTAATATAATCTATATGATAATCTATAAGGTCTATTTCTAGCCTGATCTCATTATGATTTGTTATTAAATACATAACATTTACACATACAGTACATTTTTGTATGCTTAGATAGACACTAAAAAAATACAACTTAAACATAAACGTTTTATGTATTTAAAGCTTAAGAATCTTAAAACTATTCTAAATCCTTTATATTATAAATATATTTGTAACATTACAATTTTATTCCATTTTTAATTTTAAAATTTTTAGATTTAACCATTTATAGATATTTAAATCCCCCTAAACCAACCCAAACCCTAAACCAATAACAACTTCTCAACAATATAAAAAAATGTAAGAGGAAGATAAATGTACAATGACAATAATTTTAGTACAGTAGACTATTAGTGCATAAGGATATTTTTAAGATGCTAATCGCATCCTTACCCCTAAACCTAACCCAAACAATTTTTAACTAAACTAAAAACATAAGCTGATAAATAACCATTCATTCCTAGCTAAAAACGAAACCTATGTTTATGGGAGCAACTATTTTTACATGGCTGGAGCAAGATTAGGCACTCGATGACATCTCCTGAATGATCGCTCTAAAGTCATAGGTCCAGAATATGATAATGAGAAAGCCATGACTGCACTCCATTTCTCATGCACGTTCTTGTGAAAAATTGGTGTAGTATTTATTCAGTAAGCTAAATCTAAAAGACCCAGCGATGTATTTAAGGACCATGACTTACTCTCCCACTAACAAACACACATGGGCTAAGACACACATGGGTTAAGACATTCACAGGGAGGTCTCTGTTCCAAGAAGACCTTAAATAAACTGGCACATAGTGACCAAGAGGATGCAGCTGGACCATCTATCTGGACTCCCAGCACTGGAGCTGAATAGACAGAGAGAGGGGAAGGGGTGGGGAGGGGGAGAGAGAGAAAGAGAGAGAGCGAGAGAGAGACTGAGTAAGTAAAAGAGAAAGAAATACAGGCGGATGAGGGCAGAAAGGAGTTCTAAACTCAAGAGCACAATGCATGCACCTGGATAAAACTCCACGATATTTCTAAGCTCTCATCCGGCCCAGTCCGGATACACTCTAGAAAGGCTCTCTTCAAAGAACCCTGCTGTCCAAACCCCCCTCTCCCTTGTGCAACTTTCCTTTCAGTTTAATATCTCCTCTTCCTGCTCTTTGAATTATTTTTTACAGCATCGCGTTTTAGCTTTAAGTACTTCCTGGGACCACGGGAGGTCTTTGAACGGCTTTGTGAACCTCTTACATAGGACATTTTAGCCTATTGTGCTTAAACTTTAACAGCCATTAATGCAAAGTTGGCTATATAGCGGTTAATATACAGTTTGTATTCTAACACATTAAAGGTGCACTCAAGCAATTTTGATCTCATTAAAAAGCTCTGAAAAATTCCTGTCATATAGCCTAGGAAAAGCAGTTTTATTCTGCATGGAGCTCCGACATGAGGGCCGCCATTTTGAGATCATATGACCAATTTGGAAAGCCCAATTCCCAATGCAATTTTAAGTCCTTATGGACACGTAGTGTCTTGCCTCAATCCAGGACGTAATCCCAGCTGCCTCCATCTGAGACCGTCAACCCACGCAGCTTATCACAGCTTGTTGAGCGCGTTGCCACGGAGACATCCATTCTCAACTCACCACGCGCCCCACTGAGAATGAACCACATTATAGCGACCACGAGGAGGTTACCCCATGTGACTCTACCCTCCCTGGCAACCGGGTCAATTTGGTTGCTTTTGAGACCTGGCTGGAGTCACTCAACACACCCTGGGATTCAAACCAGTGAACTAGCGAATTCCAGAGGTGGTAGCCAACACCAAGATATCTTGGATGAATAAGAGTTGATCAAACATGCACAAAAACTTAGTGAGTGCACCATTAAGTTCTTATGGTTCACATTGTTCTTATGTGGGTGGTTTAAATTTGAATCTGTTCATTTCCTGTTCTATCTTTAATTTTATCTCTAAATAAACGTCAAAACCTCCCAATAAATTGTTTAGAGACTTAAAAATGTATAGTAAAATCATACTAGCTATGTCTATTATGAATAGCAGCATATTTGACCTTGTCAGTTGTCTATGTTACCCAATCTATTCAAGTCTATTTGCATGACAATTTTGACCTGTTGATGAAACTATTCTGAGGAACAAAACTCAAGCCAGTTTGTCTCCCAGCATACTGCTGCTCTATAAAAAGCTGCTTTAACGTTGAGGCAGAAAGGCCAATGGCCCTGCATAGCTCTGAGGGACAGGAGAACAGAGGGTCATCTACAGCATGGCTGATGAGGCTCTGTCTGTAACCCAACTCACTAAAGGAACAAAAGGTCACAGAGGCCACAACCTCTCATAGTCTCTCAGCCAAGTGGAGAGACAAGAGTTCAGAGAGATAAAGGAAGGATGTGGATATGGTGAGTCATTAGCTGCTATTCAGAACTGCAAGTGCCAAATATCTCATGTGAATATGGGAAAATATAAACGCAAGACTACCAGTCAAAACTTTGGATGCACTGTATATGTAATTCATTATTTGCAATTTAGAAAACCCCCAAAACATAAATAGGATAGATTGAAATAATTGAACTGCCACTAAAGGGAAAACTTCAATTTGAAACCCGGTTAATCAACATTATGTCCCTCATTAAAGGGATAGTTCACCCAAAATTGAAAATTCCCTCACCATTTACTCACCCATATGCCATCCCATACGTGTATGAATTTCTTTCTTCTGAAGAACAAAAACAAAGATTTTTAGAAGAATATCTCAGCCTTGTTGGTCCTTACAATTCAAGTGAATGGTGACCAAAACTTTGAAGCTCCAAAAATCACATAAAGGCAACATAAAAGTTATCTAAAAGACTCCAGTTGTTTATTCCATATCTCAGAAGTGGCATGATAGGTGCTGGTGAGAAACAGATCAATATTTAAGCCCTTTGTGATCTCCACTTTTACTTTCACTTTAAACATTTGAAGAAAATAATAAAAGAAAAAGTGGAGATTTATAGTAAAAAAGGATTCTCACCCACACCTGCCATATCGTTTCAGAAGACATTGATTAAACCACTGGAGTCATATGGATAACTTTTTATCCAAAGACATACACATCTGGGATGGCATGAGGGTGAGTAAATTATGAGATAATTTGAATGTCTCATAATTTAATTTTAACTATACCTTGAATCAAATCCAACGTCTAGAATGTGTGTGTATACAACGTGGTATAAATAAAAAACCCTGGTCATTGTAATTTAACTCTATTGTAAGCCAATATTCCAACATATGTGTCTTGGATACCTCCTCTGCATTTCTAGCCCTATATTTTGTGTGTTGTACCACCCATAATCTCAGTCATACCTCTCACCTAATCGCTGTAGCACAAGGCCCTCTGGAAGAGTCCGACTCCATAACTTATTACTGTGTCTTGTTTGATTCTGCAAGGCACTCATCGCAAGGCTATGTGAACCGATTGGAATATGGTTTCACGCCTGGCTGGTAATTTGATTAGGTATACCGAAGGTTTATGTGATAAAGCACCAGCCAGGTCTCGCTGTAGTAAGCTCTGTTCCAATTCACAGACAAGGACAAGAACACATGTACTGTATGTGACAAGCAGAAAGTTTAATGTCATCTTGCTGCAGTGCGCTCCACACACCTTTCTGAAATGGTAAAGCATGATTCCTATGAGGGAAAGGCTTGTTCTTCCAAAAATAATTTACTCACCATCATGCCATTCCAAACCTGTAAGACTTTCTGTCTTTTATGAAATGTCAAAGGAGACATTTTCAAGCTGCTCTCTCGCTTCATTCAATGAATGTGAACGGGGACCAGGGGCTTATAAAAGGACAGAAAGGACAGAAAAGCTCACTAAATGTAGCCTATGTGACTTGTACACTATAGTGGAAGTGTCGTGAAGCCATACAATAGATTTGTGTGAGAAACTTACTGAAATTTAAGTCATTATTTACAGAAAACCTTCCATGATAGCCGTGGCCACCATTAACTTTCTTTGTATAGAAAACAGCAGCTTGGACATTCATAAACGACTAATTTTGTGTTCCTCAGCAAAAATAAAGTCATACAGGTTTTATTGTTTTATTCACCTTTCAGCATTATTACAGGTTCATAAAGACAATTGTCATTAAAAACACTGAATTATTTTGCTGTTACAATGGAACATCAATATTAAGTTACCTAAAATGAATATAGACTAAATATTTTAAAATCAACCAAGATTTAAAATATGAATTAGCTAATTTAATATCTAGTATCTCATTTCACTGACTAAATTCTAAAAACCATTTAGGAGTCTGCACAAATAGGGTATTGGTGATCTCCTATATCTCTCAGTTCGACATCTTGGGATGGTCAATTTATTTGAATTCCTTGTCTGGAGAACTGTGAGCTCCTCCCTGAGGTGGGGTAGCCAGTCACTGAAGTTGGACTTAAACAGCTTCTTGCAAAGCCAAGACACAGTTGAGTGTGTCTCTCTACCAGAGTGCACAATCCGAGGGTGCAGAGAGCCTCTGGGTACCCTGAATACCTATGACCAAGAATGATTTTACAAGCCCATTTCTGCATGCCTTCCAATCATTTGGCCTGGTATACAGTCAAAGATCTGTGCCATACAGGGACTGCGTACTCCAGTACCAGATGTACATAGCCTGCCCTCTATTGATGGAAACCAATTCTGGATCTCGGACACCAAATTCCTTCAGGCAATGCTGAGCAAATAGCTTCCTGTTCCCTAAGGTCAACATGTAGTCCACCTGACTGTCCCATCTCAAGTTACCCTGGATGGTGATCTCCAGGACTTTGAAAGGGTCGGGGACTTTCAGTGTGTCTGTTTGAGGGTACAGGGTAGTTGGGGTGTCCACATCTCGGCCAGAGTCATATCATTCACGTATTTCCAGTGATCTATTTCTTCCTGGAGAGCATTGTTGATCAGTGCTAGGCCCTATAGGCCCTAGTAAGACTATAGGCCCTAGGAAGGTTCACTGGGCAACTCCATGTGGGGTATTCCCAGTCAGAGAGATGCCCCTGGTAGCACACTTTCTGGCAACGGTCAGTCAAGAAGCTGCAGATCCATGGAATGAGGCCAAGTCTCACTCCAAGAACGAGGAGGCGCTGTACTGCCACTGTGTGATCTACAGCATCAAGGCCTTGGCAAAATCCATTGTAATTGGTGTGCACAGTGAGCCCGAAATTTCACAAGACTTGTACACAAAGTCCATCAAACTAAATTGTGTGTTGTGGAACAGTTCTGTCGGCTGCCAAACTGCATAGGATCTAGATTTGGTGTGATGTCATTCAGAATCCATTATGTAGCTAACTGTTCACAAATTTTCGAGAGCTGAGCTGTTAATGACATAGGCCTCAATTCGTTCGGAGGGGAAGATTTCGGTATGGGGACAACAGTAGCCTCTTTCCATTGTCAAGGAATGACTCCTTCATCAAAAAATTATTGATGATGTCACAAAGAGGGATCTCACATGCAAACTCCTTCAATATTCTTGGGGGAATCATGTCTGGGGCAGGGGATTAGCAGCAATTATTGGAAGACAATCTGCTATACACATCCCACACTGGAATAGTAGGCAGTGCGAGGGATGGTGAAAACGGATGTAAAGCTGAACTTCCAAAAGGCAGAAGCGACTGGGACACTTTGACAACCTTTGAGTTGATTGCATTAGCAATTGTCACAAAGTCTGGGAAATGAATTCCAGGGATGTTCATTCGGTTCACCTTTTCACAGTTTTGCACGTCAATTTAATTCTGTTGTGCCAAGCTCTTGAATTAGCTTTTTCCATGTCTTCCACTTTGGATTTCTAAGTGTTTTTTTAGCCTTATGTACAGTATTTCCTTTTGGATCTTGTTTCTGTAGAACTTCACCAGGGCACTTGATTTTATAGTCTTAAAGGCTTTTTGTCTCTGGTGTATTAAGAGCTTGATCTTGGGTGTGATCCATGGTTTGTCCGAAGGATAGATTTTCACTGTCTTCATAAGTACGTCTATCAAATTTTGGCAGGATAGCATTGTAAATAGCATTGTTTTTTTCATTGGTGCCGGTTGCTTCATTCACCTCCTGCCATGGATGAGTGGTAATCCACCTGCCAAACTCACTCAAGCCAGGCTCCCTATATGTCGTAATACCTGTTTATTGCACTGAAGAGGTCTTAATTGTGCTTTAGGGCTCCAAAGGACACAGTTATGGTCACTTGAGCTAATGGGAGGGAGAATCTCAGGTTTCAAATACACAGATTTCTTATTAGTGATAATCATGTCAAGAATGTCTTCACCTCTGGTGTTGTTCTGAACCACATGACAGAGTTTGTTATCTAGGCAGATGTCATGGACTCTGAGGTGGTAGAAATCTCCAAGAATTACAAATCCAATGTCTGAGTACTTAGTGTGAAGCAGGTCAGATGAGGCCATTAGATGTTTAGTGAGTTCGTCACGTGGTGATTGAGGTGGTGAATACACCACTCAAACACACAGCAATAGCAGATACAGTATGTGCCGTGGGAGTCTCAGGGTGTCTCACTTTCACCCACAGTCATTCTAGATGATCTGAAACACTGATACAAGTTAAAAGATATGATGGAACACAGTCTCTGAAATACAGTGCAACACCTCCACCACAACAAGTGGTTCGGCATTTGGAAAACAAGGTGTAGCCCATAAATTCCCAAGAATTATTCAGACATGTGGGGAGTAAACAAAGTTTCTGAAATTGCAGCCACTTCCATATGTTTATATATATATATATATATATATATATATATATCAAAATGGCCTGGAACTCATCAATCTTATTTACCAGAGATCTGGGGTTCGATATCAAGAAAGTTGGTACAGGGTAGTTGGGGTGTCCACATCTCGGCCAGAGTCATATCATTCACGTATTTCCAGTGATCTATTTCTTCCTGGAGAGCATTGTTGATCAGTGCTAGGCCCTATAGGCCCTAGTAAGACTATAGGCCCTAGGAAGGTTCACTGGGCAACTCCATGTGGGGTATTCCCAGTCAGAGAGATGCCCCTGGTAGCACACTTTCTGGCAACGGTCAGTCAAGAAGCTGCAGATCCATGGAATGAGGCCAAGTCTCACTCCAAGAACGAGGAGGCGCTGTACTGCCACTGTGTGATCTACAGCATCAAGGCCTTGGCAAAATCCATTGTAATTGGTGTGCACAGTGAGCCCGAAATTTCACAAGACTTGTACACAAAGTCCATCAAGAAAAAGTGGTAGAAATCTCCAAGAATTACAAATCCAATGTCTGAGTACTTAGTGTGAAGCAGGTCAGATGAGGCCATTAGATGTTTAGTGAGTTCGTCACGTGGTGATTGAGGTGGTGAATACACCACTCAAACACACAGCAATAGCAGATACAGTATGTGCCGTGGGAGTCTCAGGGTGTCTCACTTTCACCCACAGTCATTCTAGATGATCTGAAACACTGATACAAGTTAAAAGATATGATGGAACACAGTCTCTGAAATACAGTGCAACACCTCCACCACAACAAGTGGTTCGGCATTTGGAAAACAAGGTGTAGCCCATAAATTCCCAAGAATTATTCAGACATGTGGGGAGTAAACAAAGTTTCTGAAATTGCAGCCACTTCCATATGTTTATATATATATATATATATAACATGGTGTGGCTGGATGGTCTATTGTTCACTACCTTGACTTTAGGTTTGATTGTGATTTGTCTTCATTCCTAAAGCCAATAAGTTGTAGTCTTCTGTCTACAACAGTCTTAAAATGTTCTTACCCCCTCTACATAATCTTTTCCTAGTTGGTATCAATTCCACCCCTTCTTTGCTTAAGATCTTTCTCAGCCAACGGCTTTGTGGAGAAGCAGATTGTTTGAGTCTCTTGCGGAATTCCATAGAATATTTTAAAACTGGTGCCTTTTCTGCCATTATGTAAAAAAAAAAAAAAAAAAGACTTTTGCCCCACACTGTTCCAGACCAGACAGGAGATGGCTGCTCCAAAAAAGATATTTATTGGATTCCAAAACTACTTCTCTATGCACAAATGCATTAGGCAGCCATCTTGGATGCCATCTTGTAAATCATGCAACACAAGGATGAGTATTCCTTTAAATTTATAGGAAGGTCCTGTTCTTGTGAAACAGAAGCACTTATATAGTGAAATGGCATTTAGAAAAATACTTTTTGATCTTCAAGTGAACTTACCATTGGGTTCTTCTTTCTCAGAGAGGTATAAGGGTGATGGTCTGGTTTGTGCTTTAGACATATTTAGCTTCAGGATCATCACATTAGACTTCTTTAATTAAACCTGTCTGGGGCTGTATTATTGATTTCTGTATATGCTACCAACTTTCAACTGCATTTATGTCCCTCGCATATACCAGTATTGACAGACATGATTGCTGTCTTACTGTTTTCTGGCTCTCACAATAAATGTTTGTGGGTTTAGCTTTGGAGGGTAATCTGTTAAGTTTTCTGTTAGCCACCACAACCATTTGTAAATCTGGCCCAAGTCTGTCTGCAGTGTGATACGAGGGGCCGCGGGCAGGCCGATTAGAAAGCTGCTTCATTACCCTTTGTCACATCAGCTCAGATTTATGGGGCCTAATGGAGGACACTCTGTTTAGGCAATTTACCAAGGGAGATGGGGAAATTAGAAGCTTTTTGCTATCCAGTCCAGTCACCACATTATGCTGTGGAAGAGAGATTGACTTTTTCAAGCTGAGAGATGCCAAGTCAGACTTCTCATCCTGTCAAACTGTGTCAGTATTCAAATGGAGCCATCTATTAAAAGATGTGCTGGAAAAGTTGTGTTTGTTAAAAATTGGGATTGTAAATTATTTTGACCAACAGCTTTCTGAGAAGACGTTAGTTATTTTTCAGCTGTGAAATGAAAATCGTGTCTCCATATTGACATACTTCAACAGTTGATTGGCTCAAGGGCGGCATCTGCTGGTTGTCAACAGTAATGCATTCTGTCCTGCAATAATGTTAGTGGCGCCATTGTTAGTGTAAACCCTTAACACTAAACAGAGAGTAAAAACGGTTCATAATAGTTATTATTTTTTTTTTCAGAACATATCCGAAAATGGGAACAAAGTGATTTTAAATTGTTCCTGTTTTAAAAATGTTATTTTGAAATGCAAAACCAGTTATATCTGATTAATTTCAGTCAGATTTTTTCATGAAAAAAAGGGTTTATCACAGTACATTTTGGAACTACACCTTTTCATGTTTCCTGTATAAAATGAAACATGTGATTTGATGCTTTTTTTCCAACTCTTTACTAAATATTTGTTAGATGTGATGCATTAATACAATTGATGCTGCCAGGATATGACTGAGAAGCAGATCTGTCATTAAATTATACTTAACTGTTAATTAACTGTATGCTTGTTTTGATTTCTATACTGATAAATCCACCACACAGGAAAATTAAATTTTTCTTTTTTGCTTATTTTGGTGAGGCAAGTGACTTACGTTTTTACAGACCAGGTTGCTTGTTTCTGTTGCAAGATCTGGCAATGCTGCCCCACCTATCATATCACTTCTGAAGATATGGATTTAACCACTGGAGTCTTATGGGGGAATTTTATGCTGCTTTTAGTGCTTTTTTGGAGCTTCAAAATGTTGGTACCCATTCACTTGCATTGTATGGACCTACAAAGCGGAAACATTCTTCTGAAAAAAATAAAAAAAATAAAAGCCATACACTTCTGGGATGGCATGAGGGTGAGTAAACGAGAGAATTTCATTTCTAAGTGAACTACCCCTTTAACTAATGCCCTAATTCTCTCTCGTTATTTATTTTGAACAACTATATATTGAATATATATATTATTGAATAATATAATAATTATTTATTGATAGACATGCTATTTGTTCCATAAAATGAAATATTTTCAGTCATCTCTGTAACGTTGTAGACTCAAAATTTGAATAAATATCCTAAGTGCAGCTTCAATAGTGAAACACAAAAGGTACAAGAACGCTATCTGAACTCACAAGAACCATGTTACACAAACAATACTAGACTAAGAAATAAATGTATAGGGGCTTTTATATACACAGACATGGGCTAATTGTATAACAAGACAACTGACAACAGCCAATCACAAAACAGAACAAATTAACGAGATAGAAAGGCTTATCGAAACAATGAACCAAGAACCGTTGGCAAAACAAGACAGAACCAATGGAAACGGGACACATGACAAAACAGGAAACAGGAAGATCACATGGCAAATTCACAATAAAAGTCCACACCAAGGCAAGACAGAAAAAAATATTAGTACTACAAAATAAAGGACTTGACCTAAATCAAGAACACGTGAAACCATAAAACAGAACTGCTAATTAAGTGTGAACTGTACAACATGAACAAATTAAACATGACATTGCACTTAATTAATTATATATAATATACATAATAAATAAATAAATAATTTCTGCACATGAATTGCTGCCCATATTGTAGCTTTAGAATCAGACTCAGAATCAGAATCAGAATCAAATTCACACAAATTAAGAATCCTTATGCAACAATTCGTCTTAATAATCTACGAATAACATATTAAAATATTGATAATTTAACAATATATTACTTTTAAAAAAAAGAAAGGAAAAAAATTAATCCAAGTATGTGTTGTAGTGTTGTTTTCCTCTTTCTTTTTTCATTGTAAAGACTATAATGACATTTGCTGTGGGGGGTTTTGGTGTTTAATTACTTTTGTTCTGTTGCCCCCTGCTGTCTGTGTTAGTTACATCCTCTTGTGTGATGTTCTCCATGTTGGCCTACAAAGTGAAAGCATTTATTTACCTAATAACTTAGTATTCTAAGCATTCCACATTCCTTTAGGCATATTTTTTTTTTCTCAGATGCCTCATCTCAGATTACACTTTATCTTTCAGATTATCTTTATTTACTAAAATTAACTTTTGAATTGCGATTAAGTTAAATCATTATTTACATATAAATTTTTAGGCTATGTGATTATCATTATTTCTAGTGGTATGCAGAATAAGAGTAATTTACTAGTCTTAGTTAGTGAAGTTGGGGACGCATTTAAGATGGATGTGTTGAAGTAGAGAAGGTCATCAAGGGATATGAAGACAAGCATGGATGAAGAGATATGATTGAGTTGGCATGGGGTAGGGTTGTTGGACTAGAGAAAGTTGTAGACCTCAGTGGAAAGAAAAGTGAAAGTAGTGAATGGTTAATTCCTGAGGGTGTTGTGGAAGAATGTAGTAGTGCTGGAATAGTTGTATTAGTGGGCTCAACCTTATTTTTATTAAGTTATTGGGGTGAGATGATGGAGTGGGTGGATGTGCTTTGAAAGGTTAGGAGAAGATGTAGGAGTGCTTCATCCTGGGGTTAAACATGCAGGCAGTGCAAAGGCAGTTCTTCTTGGAACTTGTAACTTGTCTTGAAAGTTTAGGACGTATTTCAAAAGAAAACAAGCCAAAAATATAGGAGAAGCACACAGGAGTAAACACACAATGAATTACAAAACCTGTGATGTACAAAATCATTTTACTTCCTGGTATAAAAATTGAGCTTGCATTTGTATCTGGATACAATGAAACCTGTTGGGCTGCATTACTGGTGTGCATTAGGAAGAATGTGTTTTCAGTAAGAGGTGTGACCTTGGTAAATAATACATAATTTCCTCTTGTGCTACCAGACCAGCTTTCATCATGAGGATGCTAGTGTGTTCTCTTATTGTGGTGCTCCTCTGCAGTGCCTCAGGTAAGATTTAGCCATTGATTTTGGTTTTATTTTAAACTATCTGTCTGTCTGCCTTTCTGAGATTGGTAGGGTGGTCCATTTGTCTATCTGCATTGCATAATCTGTATTCTTCTCTTGTTTTCCAGTAAATGAGCTAAACATAATTAAAACAATATAATTGTAATAAAGAAGTAGTTTGTTTTCAGATAATATATCTTGAATTAAGTATCGGGTACTTTTTTTTACCAAACAATGTTTACGTATTTGTACTGGGGGAAAAAAGACAAAAATACTGTTTAAGAAATATGTATCTAATCTAATATGTATTCTCTAATCTTCATCAGTGCACTCTCTGACATGCTACAACTGTGTGGATGGGAACTGCAAGACCCCTACTGAATGTCCAATCTCAAGCAATTACTGCAAAACTGTTTCAACACGTAAGTGCTCAATATTCAAATAAAAAACTGACAAAAACTCTTAACAGTGATAATTATTAGCCCTCAATTGTGATTAAAGGGATAGCACATCCCAAAACAATTCTGTCAATATTTACTCACCTTCATGTTGTTCCAAACCTGAATGACTTTCTTCAGTGGAACACAATCTTAGTTACAATTTACTTTCGTTGCAACTTTCCATTCAATGAAAGCAAATAGTGACAGACTAAAATTCTTCCTAATATCTCTTTTTGGGGTCTATGGGAGAAAAAGTCATACAGGTTTAAAACAGTAAGGATAATATGACAGCATTTTTACCTTTGGGTGAACTATCCTTTTAAAATGAACATTTTTGAAAGTTTCGAGAGGATATTGAGCTTTGTTTCTCTATTTCTCTAAACAATAGCTGATGTTTTCACCCGGACATGTGAGGAGTTCTGTGTCCCTGGAGTGAATGTCTACTGCTGCAATACCGATCTATGTGACTGATCTTCTCTTAACATCACCAGACCTGCTGATCTAGAGACACCATTAGTCAGACAGCAATGATTATTGTAATAGCATAGAAAGAAAAATGGGTTATTGTAGGTGTTTAATATATCCCAAAAATGTAAATTTTTCTAATGACCTTTTTCCACCCTGATTCAATCTTGTTTGCCTTTATGTATCACTGCTTTAAGGAATGTCTAATAAGCAATGTCTCTGTCCTCTGTATCTGATTTGATTTATGAATGAAATAAAAATACCTAAGATAATGATATGTGTCTGTGTGGGTTTGGGTCAGTGCAGTTTAGAGAGTTCTAGGTCATTTTACAGAGATGGTATGAAGCCATACATGTCTGGATTAACTGGCGCTTTTAACAGATGAGAACGCTGGAAACTAAACATACACTCCAGGCATTAACATACCTATCATTCACGAGAGCGAAAATGCATTGTGATTGCAAATGTTGAATTCCTAATTTCATAATTACCTGTATGTGTCATCACAAGCTTCACTCTATAAGATCTACTTCATAATTTATGCTTTGTAATTTAAGAATGGTAACAAAATACTTTCTCAGCTTTAGTCAACAATAATCAGAATCAGAATTAGAATGAGATTTAATGCCAAGTATGCTTACGCATACATGTAATTTGTCTTAATGACAAATGCTTCCAGTCTACAAACAATACAGCAACAACACAGAGATAATAATAAAAAAAATTGAATAAAAAAAAAAAAAAAGTGAATAGAATATAAAGTATTTATAGTATACACAATAGGAATATATATATATATATATATATATATATATACAAATACAAATCTGTCATATACAAAAGCAAGGGAATGTAATGGCAGAAGTATGGTATGTTGAATAAATGTAAATAGATTAAGCTGTGTATTGCACATAATTATTGCTCAATGGAGCAGTTTTAACTGGTCATGAGTTGGATAGCCTGAGGGTAAAAAAGCTGTTCCTGTGCCTGACAGTTCGGTTGCTCAGTGCTCTGTAACGCCTGCCAGAAGACAAAAGTTCAAAAAGGTATTGGGCTGGGCGAGTGGGGTCCAGAGTGATTTTTACAGCTCTTTTCCTGACTCTGGAAGTGTACAGTTCTTGAAGGGAGGGCAGGGGGCAACCAATAATCCTCTCAGCAGTCCGAACAGTTATTTGTGCAGAGGACAGACTCAATGACTGCTGAGTAGAATGGTATCAGCAGCACATGTGTCAGGCAACTTCCTCAACTGACAAAGGAAGTACAACCTCTGCTGGGCCTTTTTCAAAATGGAGTCAATGTGAGTCAACAACTTCAGGTCCTGTGAGATGATAGTGCCCAAGAACCTTAATGACACCACTGCTGCCACAGTGCTGTTTAGAATGGTTAGAAAGTGGGGGGTCGTTCAATGTTGGGGTGTTCCTCCTCAAGTCCACAATCATTTCCACCGTTTTGAGCATGTTCAGCTCCAGGTTGTTTTGACTACACCAGTGAGCCAGCCATTCAACCTCCCTTCTATATACAGACTCATCTTAATCTTGGATGAGGCAGATGACAGGAGTGTCGTCTGCAATCTTCAGGAGCTTGACAGAGGGGTCTTTGGCAGTGCAGTCATTGTATACAGGGAGAAGAGTAGTGGGGAGAGCACACATCCCTGTGGGGCACCTGTGCTGATTGTACTTGTACTGGAAGTGGATTTCCCCAGTCTCACTAGCTGCTACCTGTCAGAAAGCTGGTGATCCATGGACATGGGAACAGAAAGTTGGTGTAATTTAGTCTGGAGAATAGCTGGGATGATGGTGTTGAAAGCTGAAATGAAGTCCACAAAAAGGATCCTTGCATATGTCCCTGGTCTGTCCAGGGATGTTGCAGGATATAATGCAATCCCATGTTGACTGCATCATCCGCAAACCTGTTTGCTCGATAAGCAAATTGGAAGAGATCTAGTAATGTCCTTCAGGTGATGTCCTTCAGTTGGGCCAACACCAGTCTGTCAAACGATTTCATGACCACAGATGTCAGAGTGACAGGTCTGTAGTCATTAAGTCCTGTGATTTTGGGTTTCTTTGGAACAGGAATGATGATTGAGCATTTGAAGCAGCATGGGATTTCATTTACATTTTACATTTCCATTTGTGCATTTGGCAGATGCTTTTATCCAAAGCGACTTACAGTGCCCTTATTACAGGGAGCAACCTGGAGTTAAGTGCCTTGCTCAAGGACACAATGGTGGTGGCTGTGGGGATCTAACCGACAACCTTCTGCTTACCAGTTCAGTGCTTTAGCCCACTACGCCACCACCACTCCACACTGCTCCAGTGATCTATTGAAGATCAGTGTGGAGATGGGGGGCAGAGCACAGAATTGTAGACAAGTGGGTAAAACACCATCTGGGATTTGTGCTTTCTTTGTCTTTTTTTTTCTTTCTCGGAATACATGGCACACCTCCTCTACACAGATCTTAAGTGCAGGTTGAGTAGCAGGAGGGTGGATGAGGGGTTTGCAGGAGGTGTTGATGTTTGTGTGAAGTGAAGGTCAGAGAGGTGTGGGGTGTGAGGTTGGGTCTTTGAAATCTAGAGTGGAACACATTCAGATCGTCAGCCAATTGTTGGCCCACTACTGTGTTGGGGGTAGGAGTCCTGTAGTTAGTAAATTGTTTCAGTCCATTCCACACTGAAAACTTACTTTTCAGCTTATCAGAATATCTTCTTTTAGCCACTTAGCTAAACTTTATCTACTTTTATCCACAATAAAAAACACTTGACTTGACTCTGATTTCCTTATTCAGTGTGTTCCTGGTCAGATTGAACAAGATTTTATCCCCACCCCCTGTAATCATCCTCTTTTTCCTGACGAAGCTGCCTGAGTTCTGCAGTACACCACGGTTTTTCATTATTGTATGTTAAATAAGTCCTAGTAGGAATGCACATATCCTCACAGAAACTGATATATGATGTTGTAGTATCTGTGAGATTGTCCAGATTGGTGTCTGAGGCCTCAAAAACACTCCAATCAGTGCAGTCAAAGCAGGCTTTCAGTTCCAGCTCTGCTTCATTGGCCCATTTCTTTACAATCTTTACTACAGGCTTAGATGATTGTAGTTTCTGCCTGTAGATAGGAAGAAGATGAACAAGACAGTTATCAAAGTGTTCCAAAGCTGCTCTAAGGACAGAGTGATATTCATCCTTTATTGTTGTGTAGCAATGATCCAGTATATTTCTGTCTCTGGTTGGGCATGTAATGTGCTGTTTGTATTTGGGCAGTTCACTTGTGAGGGTTTTCTTTGTGAAAATCCTGGGTATTGCTGTGCCATGTCTGTGATTTGATCAGCCAGCTGTTGCAGCGCTGCATTCACGCACGCATGTGGTGGGATATAAACACTCACCAGAATAAACAAGGAAAACTCCAGCAATGAGTAGAAAAGGCTTACAGTTAATAAAGAGCACTTCTAAATTAGGACAGCACATTTTATTTAACATTGTTACATCTGTACAACAACTTTCACTGATATAAAGGCATGTTCCACCTCCTCCTGTTTTCTCTGTTAACTCCGTGATGCAATCCGCTCTGAACAGCTGAAAGCCCGGAAGATGTAATGCTCTGTCCGGAATGGTTTCACTCAGCCAGTTTTCTGTGAAACACAAGGCAGCAGAGGTTGACAAGTTCTTGTTTGTTAGGAAGTGAGTGGAGATTCACTAGATGAATACTCAGCAGTGCTGTTCGAAAGCTACGCTGACGAAGCTTGACTAGCGTGCCAGCTCGTTTCCCTCGCCCAACACATCTGCGCCTCCAACTAAAATGTCCAGCAAAGCGTAGAATTTTCAAAAACTGGGAAAAGATTGTCTGGTATGTGCTGCCGAATATTCAGCAGTTCGTCCATGGTAAATCTGATTGGAAAAAGATTACTAAACACAGGACAAACAAACAAAAACAACAAAAGAATTGGAGAGTTCCACACCGAGGCTGCCATCCATGGCGGCATCTTGATCTTGTCTCAACATTCAATAATGGAAAGTTATTGAAATTTGTGTGAAGCCTGAGAGCATTATGTTATAAGTAAGTGTAACGGGAGCCAGCTGGTAAATAGCTGTGCAGTGTGTAAACCTCAAGAGGTGCACTAGCGACGGATGCTAGAGGCTGTAGCCTTTAGCCCCCTCGTTAGCGCACCTGCCTCCCATGCCGGAGACGTCGGTTCGAGTCCCGTTCGGAGCTGGGGCGAGAAGGACCGGCTACAGTGGTGCCGTGACCCGGATGGGAGTGAGGTTTAGGGGGGTGAGTGTAACGGGAGCCAGCTGGTAAATAGCTGTGCAGTGTGTAAACCTCACTCTCCTGACCTCAAGAGGTGCACTAGCGACTGACGCTAGAGGCTGTAGCCTTTAACCTCCTCGTTAGCGCACCTGCCTCCCATGCCGGAGACGTCGGTTCGAGTCCCGTTCAGAGGGGGGGCGAGAAGGACCGGCTACATAAACTTTAGAAACTGCATGACATTTACTTTTAAGCACATGACTAATACAGTGTAGAAAATGTCAAGCATACAGTGGCAAGAATAAGTATGTGAATTCATGTAAAAATTAGTTTTAAAATCTTGGTTGATCTTCATCTGTTACAATAATTAACAAATACAATCTAAAATACAATTTTAACTAATAACATAGAAATTATTGTATTGTTATTGTACATAATGAATACTGTGGTGAACAGGGTGTGGCCGAGTGATAAGGATGGACGGCTGGGGGAGAATTATCGCAATCAGGTGGGAGAGAGATAAAGAAGAGCCAGAGCCGCAGTTCTCGAGAGAGAGAGAGATGTGTGTGTGTGTGTGTGTGTGTGTGTGTGTGTGTGTGTGTGTGTGTGTGTCAATGTGTTTAACGTGTTGTTGAAAAAAGTTTATGTTACACTGAAAAGTGCCATTAAAATTGTCTTACGTTGGACTGTCCACCTGGCTCCCGTTTCCTCCTTCGTAAGAAAGGCAGAGGTCAGCCACACATGTTGTCCATAGCATGGCCTTGCTGCACAAGATTGAATTGTTTGTGAAAACATGTAGCACTACATATGGCTTAAAAAGGGCACCTGATAACAACATGAAAACATCATCCCAAAAGTGAATTGTGTTGGAGGCCCAAATCATCCTGATTTGGGGCTGCTTTGCTGCTTTGGGTCATGGACCACTTGCCATCATAGAGAGCATAGAGGTTAATTCCCAAGTTTATCAAGATATCATACAGAATTATTTCAGGATGGCTGTGTGCCAGCTGAAGCTGAATAGTGAAGTCAAGTCAAGTAATTTTTATTTGTATAGCACTTTTCACAGGTGCATCGCAGTTCAACCTGCAGGTAATTTCAGTGAGGTTCGTGGGATTCATCCTAAGTCCAAGGTTCAGGCAGTGGCATATGAAGTATCTGATGTCTTACAGTTGGAGTTGGCATCAGTTCATCAGTTCATTGAAAAAATTAGGTTTATGCCTGGCTAAATAGATGAGTCTTTAGTCTAAACTTAAACTGAGTGAGTGTGTCTACACCCCAAACAGAGTTAGGGAGACTATTCCATAGTTTAGGAGCCAAGTATGAAAAGGATCTACCTCCTTTTGTGGATTTTGATAATCTTGGAATTATTAACAAGCCAGAATTTTAGGATCGTAATGCAAGATAAGGAACGTGGTGGAATATAGCGTGTCAGGAGGTCACTTAAGTACTTCGGAGCTAGACCATTGGCCTTGCTGCTTTGTATGTAGTTAACAGAATTTTTCATTTAACAGGTAGCCAATGTAACAGCAATAAAATTGGGCTAATATGATCATATTTCTTAGTTCTAGTCAGCACTCTGTGTGCTGCATTTTGAACCAATTGAAGTTTATTTACTGAACTTGCAGGACATCCTCCCGGTAATGTATTACAATAATTTAATCATGAGTTCATGAACGCATGAATTCCTTTTTCGGTATCAGCAAAAGAGAGCATGTGTCGTAATTTAGCAATATTTCTCAGGTGGAAGAATGCTGTAGAAATGTGATTTTCAAAGGACAGATTGGTATCAAATATAACACCTATTTATTTGCAGAAGAAGATGACGTAATGGTACATCCATCGAGAGTCAAATTATATTTTAGCATCTAATTTTTTAGAGGTTTTTGGTCCAGTCATTAGTTTTGTCGTAATTGAGTAGAAGAAAATTTCTGTCCATCCAACCTTTGATCTCATTGAAACAAAGAATCAATAGATCATAAAGCTGGATGATGCAACAGGACAATGACCCTAAACATTTAAGTAAATCCACTACAGAACTGCTTAAAAAAAGGACCAGTCAGAGCCCAGTTCTTAATCCAATAGCGATGCTGTAGAATGACTTTAAGAGAGGATCAACCAGTAATTAAATCCAATGGGTCACTTACATTTTCCACAGTGCTGTGAATGTTTAATGGGATGTTTTCAATAAAAACATGAACGATTATGATTGTGTTTGTGTAGTTATCTTAAGCACATTGTGTTTGTCTATACTTGTGACTTCGATGAACCTGAGATCTTCATGACCAAGTAATGCAGACAACTAGCTAATTCCATAGGATTCACATACTTTTTCTTGTCACTGTATTATTTAATATGACACAAGCAACCTGACTACAGTATATTAAATTACACCAATGAATTAATTAATACAATTTTACAGGTCAGGTAGATATGTCCAACTGCACGGATACACATTTTACAGTATATACATATGATAATCCTTGTCATAATAGGTATAATAGCCTACATTTGATTGCAGCCTTCTTTATTCATTCTTGCAGTGAGATCAAACATGCTCTTAGTAACACAGCACACAATGTTTTAAAAAATAGCTTCCTCCTGTACACAAGTAATATGGTCCTGCTTCTGATATTCTCAATTCAAGTAGGCAAATATCGGTTAGACATTAATTAATCTTTCTATCTTTATTTCCTTTTACAAATACACAGGGTTACTTATTAAAGAGATTGAGGATTTCTTCCCCCTTTAAAAATAACCAGCTGTGAACCTGAGCACTTTCATGCACCCACGCAGTGTCGAGCACAGCAATTTATCTTGTCTCGTTCCGTAATGGAGAGCAAAAGATTAAGAGGCCTTGATATGTTGAAATGGCATTGTGTCAATTTTCAAGTTTTTCATTTCTAGGAAATGAGCAAGTGAATGAACTGCTAAGAATATGAGCTTCTTTACTTGTTAGAAAAGATAGATTTCCAAGATTATTCTCAAACATTGCAAAGGAATAGAATTTAAAGGTAAAATGTGTCATTTTTTGTACCACTAGAGCCACCAAACATTCAAAAATGACTGATTTCTCCTCTGCCTAGACAAACAGATTGTCCCGGCCCAAACTCAAGCTATTGGTTGAGCCAATGTTGCTGTCTTTAGTTGGTAAAGGTGCTAAAAGAAAACAAAGCAATGTTTTTGTAGCACCACAAAGCCAAAGCATGTACTTTTTCAGGGGAATCAACTTATGAATGACTTACATATTATTGTAATAATATCACCTTTCACCTACATTTTAGCATTTGGCAGACACTTTTATCCAAAGCGACTTACAGTGCACTTATTACAGGGACAATCCCCCTGGAGCAACCTGGAGTTAAGTGCCTTGCTCAAAGACACAATGGTGGTGGCCGTGGGGATCGAACCAGTGACCTTCTGATTAACAGTTATGTGCTTTAGCACACTACGCCACCACCACTCCGCCTTTTTAGGGAAATAGCACATATAATATTCAGTACAATTCAGACAAAGTTACCTAAAATACCCAACCAGACTATATTGACTTGGCTTTGATTAAAATTAAATCCACATCTGCTGAAACAGAGCTGAATCACAATACTAAATGCATTTAAAATCATGTAATCATGAATACCATGACATTTATGGGTGAACAATGATATTTGAGTGCATTACTTTGACTGCCAGTCTTCCAATCACCTCATAAATCCCTTTTCATAGCAACACAGTGTAGAAAAGGAACAGATTGCATAATTTGGCAAACCTCCAAAAATCAAAACAAGCAGATCATCAGTGAGGCCAAACAAATGTCTAATGACCTTGATTGCATCCTCATATTGAAGAAACAGTGTGCGCTGCAAGAAAGAAACCATGAAAACTTCAGTTTCATATTGAACTTCTTCTAGCTTAGAGATTCTTAAAGCAGATTCGCCTCCTGTCATGAGGTCTGAAAATCTACACTGTGCACCATAATCCTCTGGGCCTATTTCAAGACAATTCCAGGTATAAAAGACTTAAGGGTTGTTGACAAGACATCACATGCACTTTGGCTAAGAAACACTCTGTGAGCTAGCAGGTAGTGTCATATGCCACGATGGTGTACTTACTCAGCTGGGTAGATTTCCTCTTGCCCATAATGTATGTAGTGAGCTTTTCCCAAGTGACTGAATTATTAGTTAGAAAAGAAATAACCTTGCCACACTCCTTGAGTTGCAGTCAGGCTTTTTGAAAAGACTTGAATTAGGAATTCTAGAAAGAGAATGCTGAAAAAAAAACCTTCTTTTCTCCCTTTCTTCTTGATGGAGCCGAACATGGCACTTGTTTAATGAAATATTTCTTACAGCAGTTTTTAAGTATATTTCTGTGTCACTAGCTCAGAGGTCAGAGTTCCTTGTGTAGCGAGCTGCTCAGTTTACCCATCAATTATGGTGTTCTGTTGGGACTGACATATATCTGGTAAAAACAATCCTTGTGAACCATTAAAAGTTTTCATGTCGAGAAGTTTTTTGTTTTTGTTCTGTGAATTCTACCCCTGGGCAAACCAGTGAACATAATCTAACACACCTGTGTACATTAAGGCATGGGTAAACTATATTATGAAGGCATTTTTATAGTAAGGTTCAAATGTGTTCTTAGTACAAAGCGTTTCTACATGAAAGTCAAGTTGGGTCATTTTTATTAGGGCAAATTGTCATGTTTGTTTTAAAAGTTAAAAAAAAATATATAAAATGGAACATTTTTGCTGGCCAAAACAATGGTTTGATATTTTGGTAACACTTTACATGAATGTTCCCTTTGTGAAGAGTTTATAAAGGTGTTCATTCATGTCTAAAATGTAATTTACAAAAGATATCCAGTTATAACAACATGAATAAAAAAGAACCATGCAATACTTGCCAAAAAGTAATGAGTTAAGCTCACATGTTATAAATGATTAATAAATACACTTTTTATAATTCTATTAATCAAAAACATAAAATGCCCTAATTCATCATTTGTTACAATGCAGCAAAAATATAATATTACGGAACCTTATTTACATAGGTTTCCAATATTGGCAACTATTCAAATATGTCCAATTACATTAATGTATGTGCATTTATAACTATATTTGGCAGGAATTGCATGAAAGCCTCCTTTATATGCGTGTTGTTATAACCTCATTTAAATTATGAATAGTGCATTTGTAAGTTAATTAATCAGTCATTAATAAAAACCTTTATAAATATTTAACAAAGTAACATTAATGTAAAATGTTACCGATATGTTTGTAGGTTACCTTTTCCATTTTTGTTGTTCCATTAATTATTATGAGCCTCGTAATTGTTTTACTTTTTTAATTTTGTTGAGAAGCCTCTAACAGGCTCTTTGTCCTGTGTGTAAATACACCTCCAGGTCATATTTTTAAATCACACTATTGACTCATCTTGGAATTACTCAAGTGACAGTTTTCACTTGTAAGTAAACAACAGCAGTATTACCAAGCTCAGCACTTGATTGAGGGGCTGCCTGGAGTGGCGATGGTCCTCCACATCTATTGGATTAGAGTAAGGGATGTCATTCAGTATTAATCTGTAGAGCAGCAGGCAGCCTGTAACACTAAGCATGCTGCTCTCTGTCTGCCTGTGACTCTCATCCCATTGTTCATTCATTGCTGTTGGCACTTGAAATACACCTTAAAATCTCTTTCCAGAATGAATCTTTTCTGCTTCTCTCTGGTAAGATGTGATTCACCTTTTCTGCTCTGTGGTTTGTTGGTTGACAGTGTGTGAGGATGAAACTTGGGTGGTAACGTGACAGAGTATGAAGATCAGGAGCAATGCTTTAGTTCATTGAGGGCCTGTTGTTTGTCTTTCATTTTTCTTTCTTTTCTTTTTATTAAGAACATGTATGCAATGAGATATGTTGGGTAATGTTTGTGCTGTAGGTTGTTATTGGTGTGATTTAAACATTTTAATTATGTTTAATGTATTTTACTTGTTGCATTTGAAACATTTGTATTATAGTAAAGATAAAATATTTGTTTCTCTTTCTCCGTGATTAAGTCATGATTTTGACACACAAACTAAAATACAGTATACTGTATGTGGACAGAGTTTGCCTGCCAGATGTTTGGTTGTTTTGCACTATTCTGGATTAATGGCTGTCTCACTCACACACTGGTTTTATGTAAGCAGATTAATGCATCTGGGTAGTTTTGTTTTGGCTGATCATTTGTGCAAATTGACTTTTGTTCAAATGAACCTTTAATGCTTGATTTGATGAATTCAAAGATTTGAAGGGTATATAATAAAAATACTACTATTACTACTACTGATAATAATAATAATAATAATAATAATTATATTAATATTGTTATTATTATTATTATTATTATTATTATTATTATTATTATTATTATTATTAATTACTATTTATGTTGTTATTATTGTTATTATTAAGCCAAGAATTCCCCCCACAAAAACATATTGTGGTTTCTTTTACATTGTGTTATTAAACATTCCATGTTGGCATCTGCCTAATTTGGATTGCCTCTACTAAGTGACAGATGAATTTGTGGCAAAGCGGATGTACACCCTTTCACGTCAACAACAAAAGAAATACTGTAGAAATTGTTTTCTCCTCCCTTTCAAAGATTAGATTAAAGATAGGCCTGATAAGCCTATTTGTTTTGGGACAAATATATAATTTTGTTTGCATTTTTATTTTGTGTGTTTAGCATTGTTTTTCACTGCTGTCCATGACTCTATAAGAACAGACCTGCAACCCTTTTTGGGGTTACGGCACACACATTGTTACTATGACATTCCTTCATTGGCTTATTGGTGATTGTCTTATAGACTCTACATGTCATGCATGGTAGCCTCAAAGTTTGTGACTGAACTGTTGTTTTCTAGGAGGGCTCTATGGACAGCCTGTATGAGGCCGTAGAGCAGTCCTGTGAGGCCCAGGTATACACCATCCCCAGCAGGTCCTGCAGCCCAGCTGTCCTCTTAGATGACAACACCAAATGGAGGAGTGTAGGGCATTCCATCTCCATGGTAACTGTATGAGTGTCTGACAGTGGTCCTGCCAACAAGAAAGTGTTGAAGTCATCATGTCATTCTAATATTGAAAACATCTGAATGCTAGAGCAGATTGTTTGCTTTCAGTGGCCTATCAGGTTATAGATAGTAGATAGTTATATGAAAGAGTGTTGTATGCATACTGCAATGCCAACAGACATGTAACAGACATGAGCATCTGGATGTACACTATAACATTGCTGTAGACATGATGTGTTGTTATTAAATGAAAACCTGTTGTTATTAGATTGTGCTATAGCCATATGGAAATGAAAATTCTGTCATCACTTACTCACCCTTGTGTGTTCCAAACCCGACTTTCTTTCAGCAGAATTATAAGAGACTGACAGTCTTGTCACCATTAATTTAATTTTGTTTTTTGTTCATATAATGAAAGTGAATGGTAACTGAGACTGTCGGTGCTTAACATTTTGCATAGCATCTCCTTTTGTATTCAACTGTAAAAACAAATTAGTTGACCTTACTTAGATTTTTTAAGGCAATAGCTTTGCATGCTTTTTCTAAGCAAACATACTTATTTTGCTCAAATAAACGGAACTTAGATTTTTATAGTAACATTAACTAGTTACAAGTAAATTTAATTGAGCTGTGATTAAAGAATAATTGTTTTTATTTAATTATTTAATATGAGTTATTGCATGTCTCATACATATAAGGGTTGTTATGACTGGAATTTCCTTCCAGTCACAATTTTGTACTTGATAATTATTTGTTAGTAGTACTCGACGCCAAAGATTAAAGAAAGCATATATTTGAGTAATGATTCCAAAACATTTCAAGAACTGTTTAATTAAAATGGTAAAAGTATTTACTGTAAAAATGTAATAGTAAATAAAGCTTAAGTTGAGTACATTTTTTTTTTAATATATATAACTATTAGTATTTACGGTGAGGAAGAAAGAAAGTCATACAGGTATATAACAATATCTGGGTGAATAAATGATGACAGAAATTTCAATTTTGGGTGAACTGTCCCTTTAAGAAACTATCCCTATAAGAAAATAAAAATAGGCTAAGATGATCATGGGAACTCATTAACATGCAAGTATGATTTCACAGAGGTATAAATTAAAAAAAATTACTATTACAAATTGTACTTAAATGTCTTTATGCTGTATTCATTCTCAGGAAATTTCACAAATCAACACAGACAACAACAAAAAGAAGATACGAAGGTGAGTTCAGTCTGTGTGTTCTTGAAGTAAAAAAATAAATAAAATGTTTTAACTTCCAGTAAAAAAGTGAAAAGAATGAAATTAAATGGTTTTCTGCACATGTAGAGATGATACCTCCTGTCCTTTCATCATGTGTAGATGTTAATAAGCCCTGTAGTATCAGTATAGAATACCTCTTATTCCTTAAGACAAGGCATAAGATGTGACTTGAAAGTAATGGCACAAGAGATTCTTCAACAGAGATACTACAATGAATCTGAATCATATATTAAACTTTATATTTAATATCTTTAACTCTCAGTTCACACTGAATTAATAGTTTGTTTATCACTCATTAAAAGCTTTTAAAAGCATACAGTAAGTACTTTTGTCAGTAAAAATCATTTGTTCTGACAGGGAGGGAAAATCTACCGAGAGTTCAGTGTTCACTTGTTGAATACGTGTTATCAATAACTATTTACATAGAATCATTATAAAACAACACTCTTAAACATGTTTCATTGTTTTATCTCTCAGATCACTACCTAAGTCTGTCTCTGAAAATCAAGCTTTAGGTATGTAAAACATTTTAAGAAATATTTCCTTAAAAATTCCCTCTTGTTCCTTTTTTTCAACATCACATGAATAAAATGTAATTGAACTCCTACCTTTTTCCCTTCACATGCACAAAAGAAAACTAGTTTAACTACAATCACAGCACAAACCTAAAGTGACCAACTGATAGACAATAAAAGAAAGTTTTATTTTCAGTGGTTATCATATCATTAAGAACATAAATGAAAGCAATATTCCCTGCATTTCCTTGCTTTCAAACAAGATTTCATAGGAAGAAAAAAGTAAAAGCATGGCACATTGATGGACATTGGTGAATTAATAAACCCTTAATGGTCTTAGTTTCCCTCCTGCAGATAATACCATCTGTACTAATTCCATCTGGCAGGCCGCCAAAAAGCAAGAAGATTCAGTCCTTCTGAGGAACAATCAGAATAAAGGTAAAACCGGTCTGAGGATTTGTGGGTTAAGCCCGACTAGATTTCATTTACAAGACACCCACAGCTAAGCAACATCCAATCAGGTGCCCTACATTCTGATTGTATCAAATCCAATTCACAGTGAATGGAGAGTGGGAGTAAGACAAGCTGTGTTGTGCAGCATCAGCTCACTTACCTTAAAACACTTTTGTCATTTGTGGGATTATTAAAACAAAAAACAAAAAAAAAAACAGCAGTTTAATACAAGTTAAGCTCAGTTGAGAGCATTTGTGGCATAATGCTGATTGACCTAAAAATACATTTTCTTTAAAAAAAAAAAAAAAAGAAGCAAAAATCTGGGTTACAGTGAGGCACTTACAATGGATGTGAAGGAGGTCAATCAGTGAACATTAAAATGGTCACTGTTTCAATAGCATGGCCAGATGAGGAAGCATTGTGTGTAAAAATCGCTTATCCTTTTCTGTGTAAAGTTAAGTCCAGTGTTATGACTTTGTTGCCATAATGACGTAATGCTGTAAACCCTAAAACCCTGAAACAACTGTAAAAACAACTATTTAAACAACTTTACAGCTCAAATAATGCACACGTTTTAACAGAAGAATTAATGTAAGTGCTTTTATAAAATTATAAGCTTCACATTTCTGCATTTAAATCCTCCAAAAATGGGCCCCATTAACTTCTATTGTTACTCTAATTTTAAGAAAAGTAGGTAAAGGTTGAAATTATTTTTTTGTGGTTATCAACATTATGCCACAGATTCTGTTGATTGAACTTAACTTGTATTGAACCCAGAATATTCCTTTAATTGTAAATAGGGCACTATACTTCAGCCACGTACAATTATGGATTTTCAAAGACAAAGTATTTGCTGCATACACTGCATACAACACATCTTGATTTTTTCGGCTGGGGTTATGTGAACAATTATCTTATATTTTCAATCAGTGTTTTTTTAACAGCAAGGAACAATACGATTTAAGTAATTTAAACTAGATGGGTAAAGATTGTCATGAGAAACTTTGATGTTGACTTGAAAACATCCTGTTCTGAATGATAATTTCAAAAACCAATGTTTGAAGGTGATACTGTAGATGGATTGATTGATAAATAGAAAGAGAGGCAGAATTTTGGTGAACATTTGTTTTGATGTAGTAATGCTGTTAAACCTGTTTGCATGGATGCGACACATTTCCTTGACTAAGCAGAGTAAAATCACCTACAAAATTATATTTCCACTTGTCAAAAGACGTGAAGAAGCAAAACAGGAAATTAGGTGAAAAACCACAGAGCTTTTCTCATACAGAATGTACTATTCTGAGCTCTGCTTTGGTTAACCCCATTTTCTTTTCATTTTTTGTGTCTTTTTTAGCATTACTAGATATTCTATAATGCCATGGTGTTACGTACTGAAGTCTTGACCTAATAAAACCAGTATTTGAGTATAGAGAAAAAAAGGTTCCTGTATATGTGTTTGTGCATTTCAGATCTGGTGAGAGCTCTAAGGAGGGTTGAGAGTCAGACAGGGGCGGACAGACAGACTCAGACCAGCTCTAGAAACACACAGAAAGAGTCACCTGTCCAGGTCAGAAAATTGTGATATTTGTGTCTGGCTAAATTACATCATATTTCAGTGTGGTGACCTATTAAACATTTTTAAATAAATATTCTGTTTATTTAATTATATATGTAGTAATATATGCAAAAATGAAGACAGGAGTTCCTTTGCATTGCTTTCTATTCTTATTCTAAATTGTGTTATTGACAGATTGCCTATAATGATGGATGTAATCCAAACCAAGATCGACCAAGCAGCAGTCAGAATGCTGTGGTGAGTTTAAACCCTTTCTATCCAGGTGCTTTGTGCAGCACGTACTTTATTAGATCATCATGTGTTACATAGAACAGGGACAGGAACAGTTGTCCCTGAATAGGGATAATAACATGGAACAGTTGTTGACTGCTTTGTCTGCTGTACAGATGGTTGGGTGAGGGGCAATGTTCTGCCTATGTAATCCTTTTGCCCACATGACATTAGAGTCCCTCGAGACTGCTGTAATGTACTATAGTGCAAGGCCCAGAAATGAAAATGGCCAATAATGCTCCACCCACCAAATACTTGCTGTGGCAGTCAAGGAGGTTTACAATAATACCTGAAGAAAGCATTTCTTAAAATTACAATTCTCTCATCATTTACTCACCCGCACGCCATCCCAGATGTGTATAACTTTATTTCTTCTGACGAACACAAACAACGATTTTTAGAAGAATATTTCAGCTCAGAAGAAATAAAGTCATTCATGGATGTCATGAGGGTGAGTAAATGATTAGAGAATTTTCAGTTTTGGGTGAACTATCCCTTTAATTGTTTAGGTCATGCCCCCCTTTAAAAATAGAAAAACTTTTGCATGGTGGCGGGCTCTGCATTTAATGTCTAGGCCTTCAGTGTGATACATGCCATTAAGAAAACAGTTTCACAATGAATAAGACACACTATGACTTTGGGCATCATACATTATGTAACAGCTAACTAGTAATACCAGTTGACATTTTAAAAACACATCCACGCACGAAAATCAGAACTTTAAATTACACTTAATGCTCAAGCAAGCATAATTTTAACTACAGCATGAGTGTTTTGTGAAATGAACTTTCATAATTTTTCATATGAATCTAACAAGGAGGTCTATAGTACCTGGAAAAATCTATCTAATAATATTTGTGATTTAAATGTTGCTTGCAATAAATTTTGTTTCGTCAGGTAACGCTCCCGTTAGCTTAGCAGGGGTTTGACCTTAGAGATGTCTCCTAGCAACCCAACTGATAAACAATGCTGCAGCACTAGCATTTGTGCTTCAGTTGTTCGATTATCAAAAGAGATTATAAAGTTTTACACACCTGTTTCTGCAGGCGTTTGTTAAACAATCTTTAATATCATATAATGTGGAAACGAACTCATTTATCGATATTACTTAATAAAGTGAATTTTTATCACTTACTTTGTTTATCTCCCTGAGTGTCACCAATTTTTTTGTGACATCATGCCCCTGCATCTCTGCAAAATCAGAGTTGTGAATTACTGCACAAGCCTACAAGTTGTGATTCTGGCTTCAAGATGCAATCCATTGCACTTTTCCTAGTAGAAATCTGACTTTCCTGCTCAAGCAGCCTAATTTACTCTTAGAAAACTCCTGATGTTGCTATAACAATGCAAAAAGCACTTACTCATTTGCTTGAAGTGAAAATCAGTTCTCCTTTCCTGTTTAATAAATTAAGCAATCACGGTCATGCAGAACATCTTGTGTTTTTAAATCCATAAGGATCTCTTTCTCAGTGGTGATGTGGCAGTGACAGCCGACTCAGCAAAATCTTGCGCTCATCACTCTAAAATTACATACATTACTTAAAACGTGATTGTGTCACTCAAGCATGAAAAATATTTATTTATGTGGCATGTTAGGCCAGCAGAGTCTGTGCTGGCCCTGAAGATTCACCACTGCTTTTGCATCAATGTAGAAAGAAACTGTTTGCAGCCAGTTTGTGTAGTTAAGGAATCTACCAGCAGGGGCTAACTGGACCATGCTAACCAACCAAACCTTGACCTTATGCTTGCAGTATAATTAGCATAATTAACTTGGTGGATTGCTAAATAAAAAAGATATTAAAAAAATATTAAAGGTGCACTCAATTTGTTTCTCATGAAACACCTAAAGACATGAATTGTAATTTTGTAATATGTAGGAAATCATGACTTCTCACATTAAAATGAAGACTCCAGTCATAACAGTAACTTTATAAAAGCTGTTTTATTCTACATGGAGAGGGTCCGCACATGGGGGCTGCCATGTTAGAATCACATGACCAGCCGAATACTACTCGCTTAATCTCAGTAACCATCCTGTTATTTGACACTTTCACCGACTGTGAATACAACATTTCTACAATGGCATCTGAATCTGAAAACGTTTTATTTTAAATTATGCTGCATCCAATCCGCTAGGTGTCAGTCCAAGATGACACAAAGACAAATGTTACTGAGTGTACGGTACCTTTAAAGAAGAAAACACATTCACTAGAGCAAAAATATTATAGATGTAACAATCTGCTTGGTCATTTAACTATATTGTCTATTAACAGACTGAGACAGCAAATGCAGTGATGGTACAGACAAGAAGTATGAGGGTGAAAAAAGTTGAGAGGAAAAGCAGTCACAGAGGGACCCCGATACAAGAGACAGCAGGTAAATATGATTTTTCTTCTTGCATGGCAACTCTTTTTTTTCAGAGGCCAATAGCTTTTAGTTTAGCTACATCAGTGAACCATAAACCATGATTCTGTAAAACTGTTGCTAGCCAGTTGCATGTAGACAAAAATTTGCATGCGCATCTGAGTGAAAGATGAGTTATCAATATTTTTGGTTTATTTTCTCAGTAAAATGTAAATGTGCATGTGTGCTAAAAGTACACTAGCATATACAGTGTATGGCCTTAAAGCTAATAGACATACAAAAGTCCAAATTATATCTCATCATGGTGTCTTTAACTTGATGCATTATTTCTGTTACAACAATGCATTTTATGGAAGGCCACAGTAGAACTGATTTTAAAAGTGTTCATGCCGTTGAAAGCTATTGATAATTTATCGATCATTCAAAGCTCACATCAAAGGTGCCAGCGAAATGATGCCTGTGTTAGATGTAGGAGCACAGCCACATACACAGGAGAATACCACACCTTTTGTTGGGTCAAGGGTCATGGAGGCAGCACCATCCAATAGACAGCGCTGGAGCAACCCCGTCTGGGTACCGGCCTACAATGCCAGTCAACCTCCCCCCATTGGATATCGAATTCACACCTGTGACTGCACAACATCCTGGCCTTCAAGTCAAGGAGATAATATCAACATTCATACCATGAAGAGAGACCCCTCGCCCAAAGGAGTCATGTGTTCCACCACCAATGTGGATTTCTGTGCCTCTAATGTAAGTATTTTTTAATATAAAATGGGATCTGTAGATTTAGCAGTAGAGTTAAACACAGGGAAACATGAGAAAATTGTGTTTGAATCCATATGGCTTTATACAATGAATGATGTTCAAACAGCTGTGACTACTTTTGAAAGTACTATTTTGAATTTTTGTAATGTAATAAATAAAATCATTACAAATTACAGTATATTTTAAGTATAAAAATATGAGTGAAAAGTTTAATGGAAACATTAACTTAAATATTTGAATGGTATTTGATAACAAACATTTTTTACTTAATGCTAATATGGACGTGCAAATCTGATAATCCTTGTTGTTCAAAATGATTTGAGAAAGTTTCAAAGATCATCTTGTGTGCTTCAATGGAAGCAAAGAAATCTGACCTTTTGTACAAACAAGATAACATGGTAAATATCATTGGTTTGCCTATATGATTAGTGACCTATAAATAGTGCATCTTAATTATTTCATGTTCATTGTGTCAAAACGTTTCACTATTTTAAAACTTTCAAAATCATAAAGCTCACTGTTTATTTCCAGATACATTGTTGTGAAAAAGTCCCGATTTCTTCAGATTTTTTTGTATATCTCGTACTGAATTATTTCAAGAATTCAAACAACATAAAACTAAGGCAATCTGAGTAAACACAAAATACAGTTTTTAAATGCTAATGTTATTTATTGAAGCAAAAATGTTATCCAATACCAACTGGGCATGTGTGAAAAAGTTACTAAAGTTAGTTACCCTTAGTTACTAAATCCCAAAATCTGTGAAACTGCATTCATAATGGGGTTCAACTGGACTAGACACACCTAGGCCTGATTTTTGCCAACCCTGTTCAATCAAGTCAACACCTAAATACAACTTTTTAAGCAGCATGATGTTGGCTAAAAGGTCACCCAGTAGCAAACTATGCCAAGGTCGAAAGAAATTCCAGAAATGATGAAGAAAAAGGTGATTGAAATACATTTGAAATACATTTCAATACAGCTATTTCAAAGGCTCTGGGATTTCAAAGAACCACAGTGAGAGCCATCATCTCCAAATGAAATAGACTTGGCACAGTAGGGAACCTTCCCTGAAGTGGTCGACCTTCCAAAATTCCTCCAAGAGCACAGCAACGACTCATCCAGGTAGTCACATAAAAGCCAAGGACAACATCCAAGGAACTACAGGCCTCTCTCACATTAATAAAGGTAACTGTTCATGACTCCACTATCAGAAACACACTGGCCAAAAATGGCATGCAATGGCAAACAATTGCTAACCCAGAAGAAGGCTCGTCTGAATTTTGCCAAACACACCTTGATCCTCAAACCTTTTGGGAGAGTGTTCTGTGGACTGATGAGTTGAAAGTGGAACTGTTTGGAAGACAGGGGTCCCGTTGCATATGGCATAAATCAACCACAGAATTCCACCATAAGAACATCATACCTATGGCGTAGGGATGCTCTGCTGCTTCAGGGCCAGGGTGACTTGCATTAATTGAGGGAAATATGAATTCTGCTCTCTGCCAGAAAATCCTAAAGGAAAATGTTCGGTCATCAGTCTGTGAATTGAAGCTCCAGTGCAATGGGATTATGCAGCAAGTCAATGATCCAAAGCATAGGAGTAAGTCCACCTCCGAATGACTCAAAAGAAGCAAAATTCAAAAGTTTTGGTGTGATCTAGTCAAAGTCCTCACTTGAACCCAGTTGAGATGCTGTGGCAGGACCTTAAATGGGCAGTTCATGCTTTAAAACCCTCCAATTTGGTTGAACAAAAGCTATTAAGTAGCTTTTAAGTTTTAGGGGGCAGTTCATTTTTCACATAGGTGATATAGGTGTTGAATATCTTTTTTGCTTCAATAAATAACATTATCAATTAAAAACTGCATTTTGTGTTTACTCCGATTGCCCTTGTTTTATGTTAGATTTAATTTTTTAAACAATTTAGTATGAGATACACTATACACAAAAACAGAAGAAATCAGGATGGGGGCAAATACATTTTCATAGCACTTTATAAAGTAGATTTTGAATACTAGATTTTCCAATGTGGTCTCTGATTTTTAGCCCTGTATGTTGTATCCATTGAAGTTGTGTCTCTACAACAAGTGGACATGCTTATGCTTATATCATCTGAGCATCACTCCTGCAAAATGCTTAGAATTGCTATAGGCTATAGACAATCTGTCAAAGATTCTTAATAAATGCAATTTAATGTGTCAACCATCCATCAACCACATAGTGTTATTGCAACATAAGACTCAAAGTATGTCCTGGTATGGCACCCAGCTTTAGGGATTAAGTGATATTTGCACACGTTAAACATTTGAGAGTGATGAAATCCAATGTTTTAATGGCATGTAGATGAGGGGAAAACATTATTCCATAGAGTTTCTAGAAATCCTAATCTCAGTTTATAATCTTTTGCTGTTATACACTGAGTTGCAACTGCATTCTCATACATTAGTCTTTCTAGCACTGGGCAAGGGGTAAACTGGTACATTGTATCACTATCAGATAAAAGGAAGCATTCACAAAAAGGTTAGTTAGTTTTTAAAAAGTTCTGAGGACTTGTGATGCTTCAAAAAATAGATTATAATGGTGTAATCCTGGATTTTGCATGGTTGATTGCACACAGCTGGATTAGGATGTTATTGTCCATTGGCTACTTCTTAAATGCTATTGATAGTCTGCCACACACAGAAATCCATGTTTTAAACAGTTCCTTGTTAATGTTAATGATGCCCTGAGTTTGAAGGTTTGGAATGTGATTCTCCTTAAATAAAGAGCAAACATATTGCATATGTTGCATATGTTGATAAAAGAGACAGATGTCAGATTAAACAGCTCGATGTGCAGAAACGTTTTGCAAAAATTTCAAACTAAAAATCAGACGGTTGTGAAAGTAGACAGGAAGTTTTTCATGAGCATGGGTCCTCTTCCTGTGCGTGCGATGGAGCTCACTTCCCGTATATGTAGACCAGATTTTGCAATTCGGCCAGCGGACAAAAGTAAAACTGACAGAAGCTTTCAAGTGTGTATATTATTAGATTTTTGTTACTGCGAATAAAGGTTGCATTAAAGGGATAGTTCACCATAGATTTAAGCACTTGAGTCGTGTGGATTATTTTTATGCTGCCTTTATATGCTTTTTGGGCCTTTCACTTGCATTGTATGGACCTATAGAGCTGAGATATTTGAATAAAAACATAGATTTTTAGAAGAATATCTCAGCTCTATAGGTCCATACAATGCAAGTGAAAGGCCCAAAAAGCATATAAAGGCAGCATAAAAATAATCCACACGACTCAAGTGCTTAAATCTTTATCTTCAAAAGTGAGAAACAGATCATTGTTTAAGTCCTTTTTTACTATAAATTTGCCTCCCTGCCCAGTAGATGGTGATATACACAAAGAATACAAATTGCCAAAAACAAGAAGAAGAATGTGAATGTGAAAGTGGAGATTTACAGTAAAAAAAATACTTAAATATTGATCTGTTTTCACCCACACATATCACTTCATAAGACATGGATTTAACCACTGGAGTCTTATGTATTACTTGTATGCTGCCTTTATGTCCTTTTTGGACCTTCTGAGTTCTGGTCACTTCACATTCTTAAAAGATTTTGCAATAACTTTTAAGCAACTGGTCTCAAGCTGATTTAAGTGGATGTATGAAGTCATTTCCCATTACACAGGTGTCCTAGTAGAGGAACCACAGGGGTATTTCATCACAGTATCTATATATTTTTGCCTTCATTTTGAAAAGTTTTTCTATTGTTTTATCACATAGAACCTAACAAACATCTTTTTGTTATATATTTTGCTTGAAATTGAGCATTTGTTATCTTTTTAATCTTCCAAATTGTTTGATATTTTCTACTCTAATACAAAGACATTCACACATTTTCAAGTGTGACTATCCATTTAGTTTTGGGGGCAATGTTATCAAAACCTGAGTGCCTTCATCAAATTGATATGACGCAGCTAAGTGTTCGACTATGTAAATAGCACCTCTGTGGAAATTTTTTATTTTTTTTTATTTTTTTGTGCCCTTGAGTCCCACTTACCGAATTTGTATTACTTGAAATGACTGTGTAGTGGTCAACCACAAAATGCAGACTAAAGCACTTAGTGTAAAACTGATGCCTCAATAATAGACAAAATGCGCTTGGCTCACATCCTGTATGATTTAGGGAAGTTCTTATACTAAGCTGTTCTGCTGAGGCATTGCATTTTACACATTTGGAGCTGAGAGGTAAAACCACTAGTTTCAGATTAGAGTATCATTGTGAGCTGATCATTCTCATCTAAGGCGATGCTGCAAAGGACTGCTTCAAATGTTTCAGACAAACCAAGAAGTCTTAAACCAAAGGTACTGTAGGTTTAATGATTTAAAATGGTTGAGGTAATAATTTTGAGGTGGTGTTATTTATCTAGTTTAATCTTTTAGATGTTAGATAGACAGGGAGTACTATGTCAGTAGATCTAACTCTAGCAATAAATGGGGGCCAGAAAACTCAAAAATAAATAATGGAATTTTTAACTTGGCAACACGTATATACATTGCTTTGTCAAGGTTAAATTCTGTCAAATTGGGCCAGTGTACCTTGTCTCTAGTGTTCTGGATTTTGTTATTTGATTGAGGTTACATTGATTGCATTACACTTTAGACAATTATTTGCCATTGTCTGATTGCAAGAGATGACAGGTTTTTAACTGAGTAGGATTAATTCAGTGTTTTTATCAATTTGAAAATGTCACATTAAATTTAGGACATATCAAGGGAAGTTTAATGGATGTAAGTGCTCTAAAACTTAATGACTAGTGTAATACCTCGACAAGCTCTTGGATTCTCACCAGTTTTTGGCATATTATTCATTACACCATTGGTGATTTAAAATGTAATGTATATAGAATGTGTCTTGATGTTCCAATCCTATGGTAAATGTGGTCTGTTTTCATTACTTGACACAGCGATCAACAAGTTTTGGAAGATTTGACACGTTCAGACATCAACAGTCCCCTTCCCGTCTTGAGGAAAATGGAACAGCAGAGGTGGGAAGAGTTTACATCAAAGTGAGATTTTAGTTTGTAAAGATTTTATGCAGTGAAAAAAAACAGTCAGCCGGTCTTATCATTGACTTACTTACACTGGACAGAGAAGATTTTCCATACTGAAGGATTTATTTAAAAATAAAGAAATTGTTTGTTTGTGCATGAAACAGGCAGATGGTGAATCAACAACACAGAATTGTGAGAAACCAGGAAGTCTGGGGAAAAAAATGAAGGCCATCTCAATGACTATGTGTAAAAGGATGGGCAAGAAACATGTCAAATCTTTCTCCGAGGACATGGTGAGTCACACATCAAGTTCCTCTTATAATTACTGACATTGATTAAGCAACTCATTTCTTCACCATCTTTAATATCAGCAAAATATCAAAGCAAGTATACTTACATCTGTAAAAAAAGTTAATAAGGAAATGTCCATGGCTGATACTTTGATTGGTGCAGGTTGATGACACTGAAGGAGAAATAGAGAATGGGTCTACAGTAGAGAAGAGCACAGGCCAGACCAGCAACTCACTAGAAAGTCTCTGCAGTGGACAGAGCTCCTCCAGTAAGTATCTACCATCAGTAGGGGAAACTACTAAAATTGTCAAGCTGCTGAGGTTTACAACTCAATCAATTGTCAATTGCATTAAGTTTTTTTTTAATGATTTAAATTATTATAAACTATTTATTTATGAGAATTAAGAGATGAAAAAAAGTAAAATTTTGTGTTGATACAACAAAGCAATCAAAAGTTATAGCATCACAAATATAATTTATCCTAGTGTCCAAAAATGTCTTCAACTGTCCAAAAGCCTCTCCAAACAAATAAACCATAATAATTGTACATAATAAATAATCAAACATGCAAATACAACAATGACTAAAGGTATGCTCTCTCTGCAAAGCGTTCAGGCATGAGTAACGAGATCTCCTTCAGTTCCATTCTGTCATTTGAGTCATCATTGAGTCTGTGTACTTGGTGCCATCTCCAGGTGACCATATGTAACTAGAATGAATAATCATCTATGCCCATATTTGGATGACTACCAACTTTTGCTTCTCATCACAATGCAAAAACACATAATAATCACACACAAGAGCTACAAGAGACCCAATTAAAAGTAATACATAGTGATGCACAAATTTAATGAACAAATGATCAAAATTGCATAACAAAATAAAAATGGAACAAACAATCATTATAATAATCCATTGAGCAGTCTAATGGCAATAGGTACAAAATAATTCTTATAAACCTTTTTTTATTTCGGAGCCCTAAAATGCGTTTGATCACTCAATAAGTTGTATCAAAAAGTTGTTCCTTCCTGCAAGCTTCCAACAGTACCATATCATCAGCATACTTGATTAATCTAGCCATTTGATTCTGAGTCTGTAACTCATTGGTATATATTGATATATGGTATATATTGCTTCCTCTAAATAATGGTATGTTGAGATTTTATCATGGATATTTTATGTTCTGTTTATTTTTCATGTTCAAGTTTCAAGCAAAATCAAGGCTTATTAGCAAAACCATGTAAGATGTATGTTAAAGACATGTACGTATGTATTATCTAGCTATATTTTGTATGTGACTAAAACAGTAGAATACTGGTTGTATTTAATTCTTTGAGAGCTTTCCAATGACATATGACACATGGGTATTTGATCAGTTTGATGCTTTTACCGATTTTACTAATATGTACAGTGCAAAATTATTACAAAATTATTCAAATGGAACACTTCTGTTTTGTCTGCAAATTTCAACGCAGTTGTTCAGTTTTAGTCATTATGCTTACATGCCTTGTAAAGTATACCTTCTAAGCTTTAAAACAATACCTATTTTGTGCTGGTCAAGACTGCAGTTATTCATATTTTTTGTAAAAAAAAAATACAAATCTCAACGGGCCTTCCAGCAGGCAAGGTCCTGATCTTAAATGGTTAAAAGTTGTTAAAGGAATTAATACAAGTTAAAAGAGCTAAAAGCGATTTTAACTGTTCTGGAATTTCAACAAGCTGAGATGTTTGATTAGCCACGGCCCCACATTCCAAAGATACCAAATGAGTTTTATTGAGACCGACACAAGAAGAAGTGGTTGCCAAAAACAACAGCAGCATACTAGCGCCCTCAACTGACAACTGTTATGAACAGCATGGCATAAGAATAACATTAAGCCTCAATAATTGACTGCAACTACAATACAATTGAGAATTAGCAAAATGATTGACAGGCAGAAAGCGTCAATGACCACGGACCGCGAAAACATTTCTGTGTGCTGTATACAGTTTCTAGAGCTGTCTCAGAGACTGGTGAGATATCTCAGGACAATTATTTCATGGATATCTTTCAGGGAGTAGGATATTTTTTGCACACCTTTTTATACAAAATTGTTTACAGCACCTTTAAGCTCAATCAACTGCTTTTGAGGCATGATGTTGAAAAAATATACTCGTCTCTCTAAAAAAAAAAAAATACAAATAAATAGCAGGAAAGCACTAACAATGGAAGTGAATGGGTCAGTCCATAAACATTAAAATACACACTGTTTCAAATGTATAGCCACAAGACGTAAACATTATCCAAGTTAAAATTATTTTAGTAAGATAAAATTGCTTACTTGCCTTATCTGTGTAAAGTTATATACAATATCTGGATTCCAGGGTTAAGCTGAATCATATTGTTTTGACAGGGTAATCATAGTCTTCTGTTTATGTGTTTATTGGCTCAGGTGGTGTGGCTAGAAATTCAGATGGGTCCAGTAACAGAGATAGCCTGAAACTGAAGGAGGAAGTGCCCTACACAGGCCAGTTCTGTGGACGAGCCAGAGTACATACAGACTTCGTGCCCAGCCCATATGATACAGACTCCCTCAAACTAAAGGTACAGTACCTTTTTGTTCTACTTGTTCATTGTTGCATTCTATTGGATAAATTAGTCAATGATGATGACTATACCATCAGAATAGGCTTGTAACTTTTAATATGAATGAAATGTGTATTTTTTTTTAGGTGGGAGACATCATTAGCATTGTAAGTAAACCACCAATGGGAATATGGACTGGCATGCTCAACAATAAAGTGGGAAATTTCAAGTTTATTTATGTGGATGTTCTACCTGAGAAAGAGAAGGAGGAGGAGGAGGAGGAGGCCCCAAAAATTAGACCTGTGAAAGTTTCCAGGAAGCCACGACCGAATACACTCCTGGAATTATTAGAGAGACTTCATTTAGAGGTAAAACCAGACAGGACATTTATGCATACATGTGAACAAATAGATACATAACTTAGAATCGAATCCACCACTTATTGGTGAGATATACAGTACTGTGCAAAAGTTTTAGGAACTTTTGAAAAATGTTGCATAGTGAGGATGTCTTCAAAAATAATGACATGTATAGTTTTTATTTATTACTTAATGTCATACAAAGTCTAGTAAACATAAAAAAGCTAAATCAATATTTGGTGTGACATCCTTTGCCTTTAAAACAGCGCAAATTATCTGAGGTATACCTGGACACAGTTTTTCTTGGTTGTTGGAGATAAGATGTTCCAAGCTTCTTGGAGAATTCACCACAGTTCTTCTATTTAGGCTCTTTAGGTCTCAATTACTTCTGTCTCTTTATGTAATCTCAGACTGACACTATGTACAGTGGGGGCTCTGTGGGGGCCATAACATCTGTTGCAGGGCTCCCTGTTCTTCTATTCTAATATTTTCTATTTGCTAAATTAATGTGTGTGAGTCTAACATTTATATTTCCATTTGACACACTAAAGATATAAAAAAAAAACACCTTAAGACAAATGCTTTTGTGAAAAAGCTTAAGTGCCTAAGACTTTTGCACAGTACTTTAATTCATGAAGAAGGCAGTTTGGTGATTGAAAGATATTGGTATTAAATTGTAATTAGAAATGTACATGAGTTTTTTGTGCTGTATTTTAATGTTGGATAGCTCTTTTTGTTATAGCAATATGCATCCTCGTTACTCCTGAATGGCTACCAGACAGTAGATGACCTCAAACATCTAAAAGAGAGGCATTTGATTGAGCTGAATGTGACTGATCCAGATCACAGGCGCAAGTTGCTTTCTGCGTCAGAGTGCCTCTATGTCACAAGCAGTGAGTGGAAAAAAACTTCATTGTTTCTGAGTATTCTTTGTAAGCTTACATTTCATGAAACATTATGACAGGCATGCCTCAGGAAGGGAATATATGCTACTACATCTTTGCATCCTCTATTTTTACATAAAAATTTTGTGGTTGGTTTGAAATACACAACATTGTCTTAAAAGGTTACTTCACCCACAAATTATTTTTGGGTGAACTATCCCTTTAATTTAATCCACAACACTGCGGTCATGAACAGCCCTTTACTATAAATGCAGGTTGGGATTAATTGCTGATTTGATGTTGGTTCACTGTGTGAACAGGTGGCACTTGGCTGGGCTATTCTGGCTGATATGAATGAAGGATAATAACCAGGAAGAAGTACAATCATTGAATTAAAATTTAATAAAACATTTTTTTTTTTCAAAAAGCAAACCTAATTTGTTAGACAGGGACTGAATTAACCAGCATGAGTTCATGTGAGAGATTTAACCTTTATTTGCTTTGCCCTACAGGAGATGAACAGGGAGAGATAAAGGGTCATGAAGAGGAAGAAGAAGATTGTCTCAGAGACTCTGGTTGTTTTATTCCAGCAGAGTGTCCTGACAGCTGAGAGTCACTCACTAGTTGTCAAATGTCTCTCTCTTGACATATAGTATAATGAAAAAGCTACAAAACAAACACAAAACTCAGTTGAGATGTTTCATTTTGTGTTTATATTTGTTATAGAAATTGGCCTACTTTGGTTTTGTATTTACACATTCTGTTCTGCTTTCTGTTGATGTAACCTGTTTTTGTTCAATGTATATGTTTTTGAACATTTACAAACCTACGCGTGTGTGATAAATTGTTCACTAATGGTTATCATGACTGAACTGTATATAATATTATTCAAATAAACAAATAATTTATTCTTCAGCACATATACTTTTCTATTACTTGTTTTGTTTGAGTTTGAATTTGGGAAGGCACACCCTTTATGGTGGGCAGTTGGTTCTCTTTTTGTCTGACCTTGGTTCAACGTACGACTGGGTAACTCCATGTGTTACTGATTAACGTTCATTTTGAATAGGATAGTTCATCCAAAAAAAAGAAAATTCTATCATCATTTACTGAACCCCATCCCAGATGTGTATGACTTTTTTTCTTCTGCAGAACACAAATTAAGATTTTAGAAGAATATCTCCGTTCTGTCGGTCCATACAATGCAAGTGAATGGAGGTCAGAACTTTGAAGGTCAGCATAAAACTAAACATAAAAAATACATATGACTCCAGTGGTAAATCCATATCTTCAGAAGTGATATGATAGTTGTGGGTGAGAAACAGAAGTATTTAAGTCCTTTTCTACTATAAATTCTCCTCCCCACCTAGTAGGTGGCGATATGCATAAAGATGGCTAACAGATTTCTATTTGTTTTCATTTAGCTACACAAGCAATCTCCAGTTAATATTGTTGTAATTCCCCTCTCTGATAAAAAAATTTCTTTTGCTTTCTTATTATTATTATTAACAGCTCTTTGTTGAAACAAGAGGCAGTAAAATTTGAGATCGGGGTTTGAGATAATTTTCCATCATTGAGAAAAGTTTTAATTCTTAAGCATAAATATTGGAGATAAGTCATCAGGACATTTGTCCGGAAAAAAAAAAAGGTCAGTTTGGTTGAATTATGGTTCATGAGAGCTACTCACTCTTACAATACAATTACAAAAAAGCAGAACTAATCTACAAGATAAATGTATTATATTTATAATCTGTGGGCTGATTTTGCATATTGAAGATCTAAAGAAGAACAGAATTTAACAGACCGGAAATATATCTACTCTAAACACCGTACAACAAACTAAAATATGGGGCTAATAGCTATATTATGAATACCATTGTTATAGAGGAGAATGTTTCTATATGATTCAATAAAACACAATTTAATTAGTCTTTTTTATCATTTGTTTGTATAATAGAAATGTTTATGTTTCCACAAATATTTTACAGATTAGTGAGCTTAGGTTTTGTGGCAGGTTATTTGTAGGCTTTTGATTGATCGACCACATTTAACTTGAATTCTATCAATTCTGGACAAATGTATTACTCAGATTAGATACAGGTACATATGATAATAAATTTGTAATAAAAATTTACTTTACATTGATTTCTTTATAATAAACAATACTCTTTTTTTAACATATTTTAGAAATGAAAGTATGCCAGAGAACTAACACCACGTTAAGAGTCCAATTTGTTGTGTAAATATGTTAAATATTTTTAATTTGAATTTGAAAAATGTGATTTTTTAACAATTTAATTTGAGAATAAATATGTATTAAAATATTAAATATATACCATAGTTGTTTTGTGTTTACATATATTCTATACAAATTTATTTATTTATTTGAAGTGATATTTTCTGGTTTGGTGGTTGGTTTGTGTGTTTGCATAATGCAGAAGGCTACTATTTCGATTTGAGGTTCGTTAATGCTGGTGCGTCATTGAAATAAAAGGGAAATATAAAACAGGAAACACACAGAAGTACCTAAGACGCTTGACTCCTACCGTGCATTCTGGGAGATGTAGTTATTTGAAGTTAAAGTTCCTGTTTCTCCACACATACGTCACTATTGAAAAGAACTACAACCCCCTACACACAACAGCTTGTGTTATGTTGACGTGTATCTGTGAGATTATGACACACCGCCGGCTTGGTACAGTCGGCACAGATACTAAATGAGCATCTCTTGTTAAAGCTGTCAATACCATATCGGGTTGGAGACATGGCTGGAGAAATGTCCATAATAGGTAAGTTTTGAAGCAAATAAAAAAACCCGGAAAAGCTACATGTTACATTTTACAAAATAACTATTTCCCGGTAGCTCTTAGCTAGCTAGAAATAGAACTGACGCAGCTGGCATGAAAGTCCCCATTGTCGATGTACCAAAAACTAGTGAGCTGCCTATCTAGAGAGCAGTTTGAGCATGTTTAAACTTTGACTTTTGGCTCTTCAGATGCAAAGAACTGCTAGGTAGGCAGCACTAACAAAACATACCAAAGAGTAGAATGGCATCACCATGTCTTTTAGACATGTAGCATGGTAATACCATGGTGTTCTTTGAGGTAACATGCAAATACAGTGTTATAAGAATAAGATAATAATTCAATACCATGGAATATATTAAAGTACCATTGTATTATCATTTAATACCATCACTCTACCATGCTACTGTTACAGTATTTTTTGTAAAGGGACTTTAGACACTGCTACAGTGCTACACTGCTATTGTCTGTAGATCAGACACATACTTTAAAATGGTCTGCAAGCCTAATTTCACTGTTCTTCTATCTGTAATATTTTCTTTTTGTATCCCCACAGGTTCTGTCATCCTGGCATTATTTTTGGCAGGGTATCTGGGACAGCAGTACTTGCCCCCTCCAAAACCCAGGGTCATTGGGTTGGATCTTGGTACCACGTTCTGCTCCGTGGGAGTCTTTCAGCCTGGCACAGGGGAAATTGAAGTTATTGGAGATGAGAAAGGACGCAAAAGCATACCTAGTGTGGTGTCATTCACCTCCACTGGTGTGTACGCTGGACACGAAGGCCAAGAATTATCAGACATCAATCCTCAAAACACAATCTATGATGCTAAGAGATTTATAGGGAAGATTTTTGACCGTGAAACTTTAGAGCGCGAGAGTGCACGATACCCATTTAAGGTACACATGTTTATATGTCCTCTCATTACCCTCGGTTGCAGCAGATCTTTCATCGATGTTTAGCAATACAATATCTTTCTGCACTGTTTTACAGGTAATTTTCAACAATGAGAGTGCAGAATTTGTAGTCTCCACAAACAGCACTTTCACTGTTACTCCTGAATTCATTGGGTCCCGACTCCTGCTGAAAATGAGAAAGATGGCAGAGAAACAATTTGGAGTTCCCATTGAAAAAGCAGTTATATCTGTGCCGGCAGAGTTTGATGAGAGGCAAAGAAACTACACCATAAGAGCAGCTAACCTCGCAGGTCAGTTTACTATCAGTTAGATACTCCATTCATTGCCAGATAGTCATTAACTGCAAGTCTTGTGTTGTTAGAATGGGACTTTAACTTAACTATGTTTTGGACACGGTTTACTTGATGCATTACACCTAAATCTTCTAACAGCTATAAAAGGAATCGATTAGTCATTGTGCATCTCTTCCATTACCAGGGCTGGACGTCCTGCGGGTGATCAACGAGCCCACGGCAGCAGCAATGGCATATGGCCTGCATAAGGCTGAAGTGTTTAATGTGCTGGTGGTGGATCTGGGGGGAGGAACCCTAGATGTGTCACTTCTCAATAAGCAGGGTGGCATGTTCCTCACCAGAGCTATGGCAGGTGAGTACACACAAGGGCTGTGTCCTAAACAAGTCAAGAGCAGAAACTTGTTATTAAGGAAATTACAGAAATTCCGCTCCTCCTGTTTAAAGCAATATTCCAGGTTCAATACAAGTTAAGCTCAATCGACAGCATTTGTGGCATAATTTTGATTAGCACAAAAATAATTTTGACGTGTCCCTTTTTCTTTAAAGAAGGCAAAATCCATGGTACCAGTGAGGCACTTACAATGTAAGTGAATGAAAAGTCAATTGTTAAATTAATGTTAAACGTTAAAATAGTCACTGTTTTAAAAGTATTACCTCAAGATTTATATGCGTGTTCACATGATTTTAGTGTGCTAAATAACTTTTTGTGGTAATCAACATTTTGCCACAAATGCTGTCGATTGAGCTTAACTTGTACTGAACCTGGAATATTCCTTTAACTTCTTGAGACTTGAGCGTGACTGCTGTGTGCATTTTCCATTTCTCTTACTAGTAGTACTTAATAAAAAAATAACACATTTTCTTGAGAAAAAAAGTTTGTCGAAAAATGTATTTGCTTTGTTGTGAAATTGTAAATAATTCCAAGAAAGTCAGATTTTATTTGATCAAATTGGTTATGTTTTCAGGAGTGTTGGTTATTCATGTTTTTGAGACATTATATAGACATCCAATCACTGCCAACAATGTTAAAATAAAAATATAAATGATACATTCTGAATCTATGTACTGATTATCATTGTCCCATGTCTGCCAAACATTCTGAGTGGTCCAAACATCATCTGCAGTCTGAAACGTTTGGTCTGATTTTAGGAATTAATGCAATTATCTGCATAGGAAAGATATATGATGCTCCATTGCTCCCTATTTAGTGAATGACTTAACCACCAGTGTGCTGCCTGTCTTCGCTGGTCTCAGAACAGTTTGAAATGCACCTTATGTTCATCTTAACTCCATAAAAGCCTCCAAAAGCTGAAAAATTGTTGCTCTCAGATGTACCCATTGATTCTCAATGTGATAATGCACAATAAATATAGGATTTCTTAGGAAAAGATGGGCGAAAGTACACATTAGTGTACATTGTGTTTAGCTGTGTGGTGTTTTGCGATGAATCACTCAAATAAAAAAAAAAAAGGCATATCAGATGAAACTAGAGACTCTAATCTTTTGACTCAAACAGGTTTCTATGTAAAAACGTAAGTAGGTTTCTCACCAGCTGTAGTTTTCTTAGCATTTCTCCCAAAGACAAACTCTGCTGTGATCGGGGGCAGGTTGTTTGGTCACATGACTCCATACGTCGAAAGTTTAACATCTCCTGAACTGAGATCAGTCTAATTGATTTTAATTATGCGTTGCATATAGTAAAGCCAAATTACAATATCCATCTATGTGTATGAGGGGTCGTACAAGGTTAAGGTGTTTAGCATCACATGGTGACCACAGCATCTTAATCTCCCTAGGTAATAACAAGCTTGGAGGTCAGGACTTCACCCAGCGTTTGTTGCAGTACGCCATCGAGCGAGTACGGCAGCAGTATGGTGTTCCCCCCACACTTAAAGAAGACATCCACCTTCTCCGACAGGCTGTGGAGGCCGTCAAGATGAACCTCACTCAGGAGCCCTATGTTCTTCTGGAAGTTCCACTTCACTTGCAGATAACAGGAGTCAACGGAGAGCAAGAGGGAAAAGTACTGTTCCAGGAGAAGCTGACGCGTGAACTTTTTGAGGATCTGAATGCAGATCTCTTTCAGAAGATCCTGGCACCCATTAAAACCGTTCTCATTGAGGGCCATTTAGAGAAAGGGGAGGTGGATGAGATTGTTCTGGTCGGAGGGTCTACAAGGATCCCCCGCATTAGACAGCTTATTAGTCATTACTTTGGGAAGGAACCAAACACCTCCGTGGACCCTGACCTGGCTGTAGTGATTGGGGTAGCCATTCAGGCAGGCATTATGGGTGGCTCTTGGCCTCTGCAGGTTAGCGCTATTGAAATTCCAAACAGGCACCTTCGCAAGACCAACTTCAGCTGATTGCTTCAGAAATGTAATCAGACTTTTTTCACATGACTGTTTTGTGCCAACAAACTAAAGAAACGGTTAAACGGCATGTGTTTTGTGGCTTTGCTTCTTCCAATGCATTAGCTTTGCAATGAATACCTGATATCAGGCCAAACATAATGGCTACTGAAGAATTTGTACTTAATGTCTGAGCTTATTGGCCCAAGTCACGATTTGTACAGTATCTTCAGAAAAGATGTAGAGTATTTATTTAGTTAACTGTTAAACAAATAATGTTGAGAGAATGTTTTTTTCTCTTGTTATCCTGAGCGAGTGTCTGCTTGGGACTTTAGTCACAATGACTATTACTTTATTGCCATCTGTGTGCCTAACTGGTACTAACTGTGCAATAATGTTGCATTCCATTCAACTCAAAGTCAGAATTTCCAACATTTCCTACTTGGGAAAAGTGAAATGGAACCACTTGAACACCACTCGGACTTCCAACTTCAAAACTCATGCAAAAATCCTTAGCTTTGTTTTTGCAGAAATGCATGTACATGACATCACGTAAACATTTAGGCACATGTTAACAATAAACATTAATTTTTAAAGGGATAGTTCACCCAGAAATGAAAATGATCTTATCATTTACTCACCCTCATGCCATCCCAGATGTGTATGCCTTCTTTCTGCTGAACACAATTTTTTTTTTTTTTTAGAAGAAAATATCTCAGCTCTGTTTGTCCATACAAAGTGAATGGTGGCCAGAACTTTGAAGGACAAAAAAGGCACATTAAGGCAGCATAAAAGTAATCCATACAACTCCAGTGGTTAAATTAATATCTTCAGCAGTGATACGATTGGTATGGGTGAGAAACAAATACAAATTTTAGTCCTTTTTTAATATAAATTCTCCTCCCTGCCCAGTAGGTGGCAATATACACAAATAATGTGAATCTTCAAAAACAAAAGAAGAATGTTGAAGTTAAAGTAAAAGTTGAGATTTATAGTAAAAATTGACTTAAATTATTGATCTGTTTCGCACCCATACCTATCACATCACTTCTGAAGATATGGATTACTTTTAAGCTGCCTTTATGTGCTTATTTCACCTTCAAAAGTTTGGCCACCATTCACTTGCATTGTATGGACCTACAGAGCTGAGATATTGTTCTAAAAACCTTTGTGTTCAGCAGAAGGTGAGTAATTTAGGTGAGTAAATGTGGAGAGAATATACATTTTTGGGTGGACTATCCTTTAAAAAAATAAAACAATTATTGAACAAATGCTAGCATTACATTGCATCATTTATCCTCCACAATTTGGTTGCTAGGATAACTCCCCATTGACAATCGAACACATGCTAATCTGATTCCGTATGTCATAGGAGATATGAAATCTGAATATTCCACATCTGACTTTGAATGGAATACAACTAGTGATTTACATTTCATTTACAAATGACTTTGTATTCAGGGAACAGCTGTTTGTATATAACTGACTAATCATTCCAGCCTCTGCTTTTTATTTGTTTATTTGCAGAGGATAGCGGTTTTCAGCTACCTGTTGTTTTCTGTCTACTGGAGTTTGCTTAAGTCTTGTTATTATTGCCACTGTCATTAAAATTTGTACAGTAGACCAAGCATAGCTTAAGAATTTAATCTTTTTATGGGAGTTCCAGTATTCAACACAGTGAAATATAGAGTGCTGTGGTAGCAGTAATGCCACATGCCAACAGTTTAATGCAAATAATCTGAACCTTAAAGGGTCATGGAACCCCAATTTTTTTTTTTTTTTTTGAGACATGTTATGTACAGGTTGCACAAACTGACGCTTTTATATAAGAATATTATTTAAAATACTACTTATGTTGTGTACAAAAGGAGTGCAATTCACCAAAATGGAAAAGTCCAATATTTTTGTGGAAAACGCACATCTACGTGTATTTTGTTTGCATAATTGATAAAAACTCAAAGCTCAACATAACAGCTGAAATGGGGGCAAAACACACATGATCAGAGTGATCGTACCTAAATGCACTTAACATGTCGCAGATGATGAGCAGAGTATAAAAGGACTACAGTACATAAGTGAGAACTTTACAACTCAACCACGGTGAATAATTTGTGAATGGAACTGTCATTCCATTTGTGTCAAAGTTGCATTATGCACAGGACCTGGTTTCTGTGTCATTAAAACCTATACATCTTTAAAAAAAATTGTGCCTTTCTTCTATATTTTACTACACAAAGAAAAACACAAACTGTCAAAACTACAGAGTTTTTTTTTATTTTTTATTGATTGACCTCAAACACATCAATACAAAATAAAAACATCAAACACCACAATTATTCAGCCCCCCAGTCAACTGTAAACAATGCGAGATGTGACATTTACCATATATTAATTCAGGGGTCATGACCTCACCCAACTAAGTGTTTATAACATACAATTCTGTTTAATAAAGAAGAGGGTTGAGATTAGAGACTAAATTGACAATGCAATTGTTTAAAAATAAATAGAAAAAACAATATTGAAACACTTTATTCTAGGACAGTGTTACTTATGAGTAATACTGCACTGCATTGAAACTCCGTTAGCTTCCTTATAAACAGTGTAAACTACAGAATCTAAGCTAACTTATTTTAACAGACCCTTTTTTGATAATCATTTCCCCCCTTCCTTTTCAGCCTACTTTTGAGATTTTGTCAAACTTAAGTTCTAATATTACTTCTTTGTAACAGAATATGTGCCAAAATTCCCCATGTTATCTGCAATGGCATCAAACAAACTGACCAAGACTGTAAGGCTGGGTGATTTCCTCCCGAAACGACAAACAAATGAACCATATGCAAAAGTGTATAGGTATACACCAGTATACAGTAAATATCACTGGAAGGATAAATGCAGGCACTCTGTAAACACCTGTTTGTTCTTTAAACTTCAAAAACAGTTTGAACAGAAGGCATCATTAGACTGTGAATATCACACCAAATCAAGGTCTAGATAGAATAAAACATAATATATGTATGCACAATATATGTTTTACTCAGCATTGGCTGGCTATGGATGATTAGAAAAAAATAAAATCCCCAAAAACCGACAGATAAAACCCACTATATTATTACAGGCATGCTTGCAATACGAAGCAAGTGACGGGCATTTCAGCATCCTCAAGCGTTTAGTGGGGTCAGAGGCCACAGATTTGGTAATAGTCAACAGAAGAACTGCACTTCCTACTCTATAACTGACACTTCTCTTCAGTGGCCAGAATTAAGTACAAGCAAATTAACAGCAGAAGAATTTTATTTTTCTATACATGGGTCCATCATCAACAGTAGACAGAATCGAGTCAGTAGTAAAGAGAATACATCACAAACTGGTTCAGGATGCAATTGGTTTCTTTCCATAAAATCAAGACACATTTGTCAGCCATTGTGTCGTGTTTTTTGCTCCTGGGGTTCAATGAGAAAGCCTTAATTGGTGTAGTAGTTAAATCCATTTTCCATATATGGTTCATCACTGCTGACTCCATTGCTCACCTCTGTGAAACAATAGGGAAAAAAAGGCAATACAAATATAGTTTAACCATTTAAGCTTGGAAGGTGTTTTTTTTTTTTTTTTCTTTTTAAAGATTTTATTTCAGTGGCATGGCCAAAATTAAAGGCTTATAGCTCTACAATTTTTTTTTAAAATAATAATAAAAACAAATACAACAAATACACAAAAAAACAACACAAAACAAAGAGGAACAATTGTTTAGCATCATTTTAAAGAAACCTTGTCAAGCTTTTCATTTTTTTTACGATACGTATATATTATAATAAATTATTTGAGACTCAGTCTAAGAAACTGCTGGAAAAAACAAACAAACAAAAAAACTATTAAAACATTTATTTTTTTATTTGACACTATACAGTGTATCTCAGGGTGTAAATAAGGTAGCTCAGAAAAATATTTTGCTTTGTTCCCAATCATGTCTCATGTAACTGAGTAAAATTTTGTTTTGATAAGACAAAGCAATCAAAAGATGTAGCATTACAAAAATTATTTGTCCTAGTGTCCAAAAACGTCTTCAAACAAATAAAACACAATAATTGTAAATAATAATTACACATGCAAATACAACAATGATTAAACGCATGTTCTCTCTTCAAAGCATGCAGGCAAACGTAACAAGATCTCATTCAGTTCTATTCTATGTCATTTGAGCCATCACGGAGTTTGTGTCATGTACTTGGCGCATCTCTTGGTGGCCATATGTAACTAGAGTGAACAAACCTCTCTGCCCATATTTGGATGACTTCCACCTATGGTTGCAGTGATCTGAATCCTAATACTATTGGTTTAGCATGCCATGATGCTGGACAATGTATTACATAATTTCCGATGAAGTCATCCGATCCAGGAAAGCTAAAGTTTTTTAGCCAGTTAGCACATTATGTGCTGTATGTACACTGTGCTTTGTGTGGATTATCTAATGATCTATGCTTCTAATAACATTGTGTGTGGGCTCGTTTAAACAGGAATCCCCTCCTCTAAGTAATGGTATGTGATATTTTATGTTATTTTTATGTTTCATGAAGTTTTAAGAGAAAATTGTTTACATGTAACATGCATGTCAAAGACATGTACTTAGCTATTACTCGCTATATTTTTGTCTGTATGTACAAAAATAGACTGGATGTATTCTACTTTTTGAGAGCTTTCCAATGACAAATTAAACGGCTATTAGATCAGTTTGATGTTTTTACCAATTACAATAATATGTACAATGCAAAGTTATTAATAAATGACCAAAAATGGAACACTTCTGGTTTGTCTGAAAATTTCAAAGCAGTTGTTCAGTTTTGGTCATAATGCTACATGCAGTGTAAAGTACAGCTTCTAAGCATTTAAAACCATAGCTATTTTGTAATGGTCAAGACGGTATTTATTAAAGGTGCAGGTTGGGTGTGAGATTCAGAAACCCTTGTTATTAATGACACCTGTGGCAGTTAAGTGAACTGCAGCCAGCTACCAGTTGCTCGTGCTTGCACCCGTGCACACACTCCATAGGATCTTGAGCGAGCATCGGCCAAAACAATGACGTAACATACAAAGAGACTGAATGTGATTCACCGGCATCATGCTGACAGATGAGGCAGCATAATTAAAATTACACAGTTATGATTGTTTTACTACAAACTTTGAGACTGTATATTATATTTGACTCTCCAGTGCTGGAACAGGGCTAAAACAAAGTGTGGATATAGGTCTGACTATGTGAGACTGTAGTTTGAAGTAATCACTTTTCTTTGCATGATACATTGACTGCATTTAGTCTATGTCAGCGTTAGCTAGCTAGCCAGCTTTATCAATACTGTTAGCTAAATTTGGCGGATGATGACAGTAGCTATTTATAAAATAGACTGTACATTTATAAATATGTTGACACAGTTCAGTATTAATGTGATTCCATCACAACTGTCATTATGATATATCAATGTGCTATTGTTTTATAATAATGTATATATTTTCTGTATAACCAAGTTACATTATACTAATGAATGGGTCTTATTGTATTATCTTGAACATTGTCTAGCATCCATTTCATGTGTTATTGTAGTTTACCCTACTGAATAATTACAGATTAACATTGTTTATGAAAATGACTGTGCAGGCAAGATCATGTTAGCTAAAATTACACAGATCAATCCTTTTGGCACTATATTTCACATGCTTTGCAGTTATGTAAGCTTGCCTGTCCAATAAGAAGAATGCCAATTCAGGGTCGGTTTTGATCCCCAAAACCGAACGAAGGTCCCTCCAGGAAACAAATGCCCTGCCGATGTTTATTCTAGTTTTCGCTCAACCATGATCATGTTCCCGCTTAGCCAGACACGATTCAGTAGATAAATGTTTTTTTTTTTTTTTAGTTTACTCTAGAGTTTGTGAAGGAGTCGGTGTTGTGCTGGGAGCCGGACATTTGCTGGATTCCATCTCTAAGATAACGTTACATAGTATTGCAGTTTGTTGATGCTGTTGAATAGCGGAAGAGAAGCACTGAGGCAAGGCTCACAGTAGCGTGCATAAACGTCACATCCTTTGGATTTTCCCGGCAAAACCGACCCACCATGAAAATCAGTCTAAAGGCTTTAATGGGCAACCTAGGAAGTCAGGGAAGGGCTAATTTTATAAGTTTTATAACAAGCCGTTTACACGTTGGCCAAAAATGGTGAATATTATATGTAAATTGTTCAAAAGGCACCTTTAATATTTATTTTTTTTCTGCTGGCCAAACCGAGAATAAAGGGTTAAAGGCCATTGATTGTTGTTTGCAAGATATCCATAATTCAAATGTAAAAAGTAAAAACCAAAGAACTTCAATCATGGTTTAGACACAGTGGCTCTGTTTCAAACCCTAGTGTGCTGCCAACCTATACAGCATTTTTAAGTGCATTCTTAGGCACAATGGATGCACTCCAGACACAAAGGCTTTTCCAGACTGTAAACAGACAATTTATTGTCTTTATATGCTTTTGTATACCTTATAGTTTTTATATGCATTGTGATAATAAATACAACTATATTTTGTTATTTGAAAACAGTTCCATCTAATTACAATTAACTTTTAAACCCTTTATTTATGTATTCTGTTTTTTTTTTGCTAATTAGTGTAACAGCTCTTTAGCTTGGCAACATGCTCCAGCCAATGTACAGAGTTCAATTCAGTCACTTATGAGGTTCCATATATTAGGATGCTGCCTGAGAAGGGTTAGGGTTACTGTTGACAGCAGTCAGCGAGGCAGCTCACTTGGGCTTCAAAAAGAGCCACTAATGTATGAAGGTAGATATTCAGTTTAAATTCCACAATTCTAAATGATCTGGTCAGTTATAAGCTTTCCCATACTCACAACATGCAGGTCACAGTAACCCTGGCCACTGATGCTATAGCCCTGCATGAGCTATCATTCAAGGTGAGGGATGTCAGTCGAGAATGGATTGATGGATGGATGAATGGAGGAGTAGATGGGATGGTGGTAGACAGTGAGAGACAGGCAGGAGAGGGGAGGGAATGAGATTGAATGGGATGGAGGGATGCGACCATAGATGGGGTGATAGTAGAAGACTCAAACCCACGGGGTGAACAGCTACAGTGGCTGACCTTTGAGACAGGGCAAAAAAAGCACACAGAGAGGCATGCAAACACTGTTGGGACACATGGACACACTTCAAAGAGTATTAAACTAAAAACACATTGAATGAGGGCATGCAACACAGGCATGCATATCAAACACACACATGCGCACACACACCACCAGGAGGAGGTTGTTTGGTGGCTCTTACCAGAGAAGATGAGCTTCTCCTTCATGATGTTGACATCTCGGCTGGATCTCCTGACAGATGCACTCAGCATGATCTGCTCAGGGTTGTAGCTACGCATCCCACTCATTCTCCACCTGTGATCATATGCACCCAGACATAAACACACAGACCTCAGTGACTATTTTAAACTGAATTTGCTTTGCTAGTGCTGACTACTTTGCCTATTGTTACCCAGCAATCAAAACCAACACACAAATCTCAACCATGTTTTATATATTTGTAACATATACAGTACAGTGTCCTTGCAAGTATTTATTTTTGTATAATTCATAATTTCAGTAAAAGTTTGCATAATTTCAGTATAGTTTACTAAACTCTGACTTCAATTTTTATAAGAACCACAAAAGCTTTAAAGTCTAGTCGTAGTAACTAAATATTATAGTGCCCCAATTTACAAAATCAGTCTTTTGTGTTAATAAAAAAATTATGATAAATCCTAAAAACATTTTGGAGTGCTGTCTGTCCAGAACCAGGCCCTTTAAACAAGTAGATAACTAGTAGGAAAGTATTTAATGCAAGAGAAAAATTACAGCCAAAAGCATGTCTAAAGTCAAAGTGAATGTTGCCCTCTAGAGGATAATGACAAAAAGCGAAGCGTGCTGCCATAGAAAAAAGTATACTTCCTGTTTGTAAAATGTAATTCAAGCAGTCCCTATTAATTATTTGTCAATTGAAAAGTGGTGATATTAAAAAGTGAAAATGGTTCCAAATGTGGGCTGTGATTTAAAAAGATGTGTTCATTACAGCACTGACAACAAAATACAAGTAGAACAAGAAACAGATTAAAACAGGGTTATATAGAAAAGAAGGGCAAGAAAGGGAGATACACACTGGCAGCATGGGTCAACAGCAGTGACCCAATTACCTGATTATGTGATAGCTGAGAGATGCCAGAATGCAGCAGAGAAGAGGGACATGCACATCAGGCAGAGAGCAAGAGGAGGAGGAGGAGGAGGAGAAGAGGTGGAAGAAAAGAAAGAGTAAAATAAAGGGAGAGAATCAAGAGGTCAGTTCAGAAAAGCAGAAGCAAATGTCACAATGGCAAGCGCGGCAAACAGAGAGCCCCAGATAATATTGAGTAATCAATTCACACAAATGCATTTACAAGTGATGCAGATTTCATCTCAAATATTTAAAATATATTGTAAAATAACCAGCTGAGTATGCAAAACATTTAATACAACAATACAGGATGCATTAATGTTTGTAGTTTGAAGTTCAAACAATGAGAATTTCCAATAGGATATTACATCAGAAAAACAATGAACAAATCAACAATCTAAGCAAAGTCCTTCAATGTCTGATACTAGAACTGACCATCTAGAAGTTTAGAAAGTTAAGCAACAATCTTAAGTTTGTTTTAAGAAAAATGCTTAACTTCATTAAAAAAAATACATGTATTTTTATAATATAAATACTCTATAAACTGCTAATTTTTACTGGTTATATTATAATTGGTATTTATTAGATTTAATCTAAAGATTAATATTCTTTACAAAAAAAAGACCACTCTGATATCGGAGTTACTTTTTTTTTTTCTGGTACAGACAAGCTTGAATGCTTTGTGAAAAATTATTACCAAGATGATCATAAATGCATAACACTGTGACCAATAATTCAACAGCAACATTTAAAAATACAACTGTATGTACAGGAAATATGTCAGCAGTTGAAGTGTTTGGTGTTAAACAAAGGTTTTTAGGAAAAATGTTACATAAAAATGCTGTAAAATGTGTGTGCAAAAAAAGATAAAGAACGAGTAAAAAAAGAAAGAGCAAATAAATAAAGAAAAAGAATGAAAAAGAAAAAAAAACAAAAGAAAAAAGACAAATAAATAAATAAATCCATCCATCCATCGACAACCGCTTATCCTGTACAGGGTCGCGGGGGGCTGGAGCCTATCCCAGCTAACTTTGGGCAAAAGGCGGGGTACACCCTGGACAGGTCGCCAGTCCATCGCAGGGCCACACATAGACAAACCACCATTCACACTCACATTCACACCTAGGGCAATTTTTGGAGACATCAATTAACCTAGCCTGCATGTCTTTGGATGGTGGGAGGAAGCCGGAGCACCCGGAGAGAACCCACGCAGACACGGGGAGAACATGCAAACTCCACACAGAGAGGCCGGGGCAACCGGGGTTTGAACCCACGACCTTCTTGCTGTGAGGCGACAGTGCTAACCGCTGCACCACCGCAAAACAAAGAAACATAAGAAAGAAAGTAGTAATAAAGTAAAAAACAAACAGAGTAAAAAACAAAGAGAAAAGAAATAGTAAAAGAAACAGAAACACAAAGTAAAAAAAAAAGAGTAAGAAAGAAAGAAACTTAGAGAAAAACAGAGTAAAAAACAAAAGTAAGAGAAAAAGAAAACGTTTAATAAACCAAAACAGAAAGAGACAAAAAAGATAGAAAGAACAAAATTAGAAAAAGTGGAAAAATAAAGAAACAGAAACATAAAGAAAGTGAAAGAAAGAAAAAACTAAGAGGAAAAATAGGAAAATAAAAAGAAAGAAAGAGAAAAGGAAAGAAAGAGTACAAAAGAAAACAGAAAGAAACAAAAAAAATAAAGATTGAAAAAGAAATGGGAAAAGGAAGAGTAAAAGTGGAAAAAATTAAAAACAAAGGCATAGAAAGAAACTAAGAGAAAAAAAGACAGAAAGAAAGAAGAAAAAGAAACAGAGAGACTAGAAGAGTAAAATAAAGAAAGAAAAAGAAACAGAATGAAAGAGAAAAAGAAAGAAACAAAAGAAAGGCCATGCAATGAAGTCATAGATTTACACTTACTTCTGGAATATAAATATTCCCAGTACTACAGCAAAAGAGATGAGATCAGTGGAGATCCATATCAAACTGTATTCATCTGGACTCTGGAGGGACACAAAAGCTGATGAGGCAGAGACACCACTAGATAGCGCTATGTGCCTAGAGAATGGATATCAAAACCAAGCAAAATATGCTCTGTATATTTTCAAATATATATTAAAAATAGAAATGTCCATGACTTAAAGATTTTATTAATTTTCATGACATCTGCAGGCCTGGAAATAACACTTAATATTCCCTGATATTTCCAGTTTTCCATAACAATTCCATAACATATTGCATGGTGTAATATTATATTCTCAATAGACATCATTTAAGTGGCTTCAACTCAAGTGAAGAAGGTATTTTTCCTCATGTGATTAACAGATTTATGTAATGCTTCAAAAAGCAATTAAGAATACATTCAATAAAGCACTATGCCACTTATTTAGAAAGGTCAATGTAGCAGAAGTAAAGCAATAGATATCTTGAAAAAGTCAAATGATGGCTTGGTGCCGTTGGCGCCTATTGCAATTGTCTAATGAAGTAGTTGCAAACAGATGAGGGCTTGTACCATGAGCCAGAGTGGTGAGTGCAACTTCCTCAACAACTGCGGTGCCTCAGAAGAGACAGATGGCACCCCGCTGCACCACAGCAGAGAATACAGCCACGGCTCGTTCACTGTATACATAGTCACACTGATGTTGTTTTCATTATAAAGCCTATTAAAATAAACACACAGAGATCGAACAATGCATTTTACAAACTTGACTGGGGAAAAAGACCACTTTTTAGTTGCTGTTATGGCTTTTTTATGTTCCACATTTTTAGAGACACAAACAGTTTGAAACTATATAGTATGCTGGCTCTAGACCCAAGTTTAAATCTCAATGGTAATTGGAAATTGTCTCACTGCATTTTGGGATGGATTGATTTGTTTGTTTGCGTGTTGAAATTTTGCACTTGGTGTAAAGGTTTTTGTGATGCTGTAGCTTTTGTTTCTAAACTGTGCTCTAGCAGTGCATATACTGTTAGTGAGTACAGGTGTCTGCAAGTAGGACAGTAGCCTACCGGACGTCCTGCTCAGATGCCTGATTATAACGCAGCAGGACTCTGCTGATGCCTTTACGATGAAGAGTGTCCAGGGGAAGCTTCTGCACAGACGTCTGCTGTAAACCAGGAGCCACTTGCTTCACCATTTCCCTGTCACTGTCTGCAGTCCACATCACCTACACAAACACACATTTTAAATGAGTTGAAATTATTAAAATAATTTATTAATACGACAGCCAATGTAATTAATGTAAATAATTTAACATGGCTTGAATGTTACTCAAAGACACTGCCATTCCCAGTATTGCAACTAGGAGCTTACGGGTCCCAGTACATATTGCCGGGCCCCAGTTAGAGTGCACAACCTGGAATGCCTGTAGTTATACCACTGGCTATGCTGGAATAGAAAAGGTCTATATAGTGTGTGTTAATGTTACTAACAGAAAGGGGGCGCTACTATACAACACCATTTACTAATGAATAGATTTTAAACTGTATCTCTAATACTGTACTTCCTTCAACCCCAGGCAAAGGACAATGAGTTATCTAGTAGCACATTAAATAAACACTAACCTGCCGCTGTGGTATGCCTGACCTCAGAACAGTGTCCAGGGTGAGGTTGACCCAGTCAAGGTGGTGTGGGTGACCGGCTGGTGGTCTGCGCATTCTGAACACAGCCGAGCTCTTGGACCGAGACGCTAGTTTCAGCATCTGTTCCAGGCTGCACACTGTCTGGTTCCCCACCAACCTGCGCTCTGACATCGACATGTACTGCACTGTGCAGAATGGATCATCCTGCATTTATTAAAGTCAGTTAGTCCAGTAAGTCAATAGTTCTAAATGAAGAAAATATATGTTGATTTTCAAATACACAAGTACTTGGTTCATTTTTGGAGGGTTTAAAAAGCAGAAATGTGAAGCTTATTTTATAAAAGCACTTAAATAATTCTTCTGTTAAAACTCATTTTTGAGCTGTAAATTTGTTTAAATCATAATTTTTACAGTCATTTGGGGTATTAGGGTTTGTTGACATTACATAGTCATGGCAACGCTGTTGTGTAATTGGCAAAATTTTAAAAAAGGTTAGCAAGTGATTTTATCACACTAAAATCATTTTAACATGCATATTGAGAGTGTTTTTACATTTATTGATTGGCCTCATTCACTTCCATTGTGAGTGCCTCACTGGAACCCAGATTTTTGCTTTTTTTTTTTTTTTTTTTTTAAAGAAAAGGTCTAAATAAATTTTTTGTGGTAATCAACATTATTTCACAAATTCTGTCGATTGAGTTTAACTTTAATTCAACCCAGAATATTCCTTTAAGATCAATGTACTAGGTTCTAAAGACAACATGAAATATAAAGAATTTAATTCCTGTAATGTGTGTATTTAAGATTTTAACTGAATATTAGCATGAAACAATTTAGGGTGGTACTTGAATTAACTAACTGGATTTTATTGGGTAAAAAAAAAAAAGAAAAAAAAAAAAATGGCAAAAGCATACTTCTGGAATAAAAGGAATATAAGGAAACGAGACTTAACCATTTGGATTTTCTTTGGGTGAAATCATGGTATGCTATGATAATATTGGTTACCATTATTTTAATAATAATAATTTCCGATATGGGGATTATATTAGTTATTATATTTTGATTAGGGCTGTCAATCAATTCAAAATTGTAATCAAATTAATTACATTTTATGCAGATTAATTAATCACAATTAATCGCATTAATCAATAATGCCGGGAAAGGCCCCATATTCAATGTATAGTGATTAAAGTATTATAAATAAAATATAAAATAACTATAGATCAATAGAAATATGCACTAAATTATTGTGGCATACATTGGCCTACAGTGCTCAGCAATCCATTTTACGTTTTTAGGACGCATTGTCAAGTTAACGTAGTTTGAAAGTTGCGCACCATTCAGCTGTGTTCGAAAGCAAGAAAACATCCTCATCTTGTGCTGTCTGCTAGGGTTTGTGGTCACGGGCGCATCAACACATACAGCTGTGCATTGCCTGTAGAGCTAGAGTTGTGCTTACTGCTCCCTGCTGACTGACAAATGTAAAAACACGAAGGTGGTACTTCAAGCTTGAATGCTAGAAAATTCATTACGGTTTGAGGAATGATTTATTGCTTAAATTTTTGAATATATATAAATAATTGCGATGAATTTACGTGTTAAATCTACAGCCCTAATTATTATAAAATATTATGAAAAAAGATTTTTCTTTAAGAGTAGGGTGAACTGATCATGCACAATAAGACCAGGTACATTTATTAAAGGTGCACTCAGTAATTTTTTGAAGTATGTTGAAGTGGCTTACATTGGCTTACACTAACACCTAGTGGCTTGGATGCTGCATCATTCAAACGCAGTAGTTTCAGTTACCAATGCCATTGCAGAAATACACTATGCATAGTAAACCAGAATGAATTTAATCCATGAATGAATGTGTCCAATAGCAGTGCAGTTACTGAGATTAAACGAGTAGTATGCAGCTGTTTATGTGATGCTAATTTGGCTGCCCCGATGAGGCACCCCTGCCACATGTAGAATAAAAGGGCTTTTATAAAGTTACTGATATGACGAACTCATCATCTCACATGAGTGGCCATGAATTTATACGTACTGTATATTTAAAAATTACTATTCATTTCTTTAGAAGTAAAACGTTTTAAATGAGGAAAAACTTTACTAAGTGAACCTTTAATAAAGTTGTTCTGAATTTACAGTATGTTATCTTTAAAATCCAATCACAACTCCTCTGCATCAAGTTATCATGAAAATGCACTATGAGCAAAACTATCATGTTACATATTCATTCAGCTTTATGGACATTGTTTGGAACCAAAACGTCCCGCACCTTAAGAAACCATTGCCCAGCGTTAAGCGAGCGCAGATCAGTCCAATTGAAGAGTGAGGCATCATCATACTGTCTCTCTGGAAACACTTTCTTCACATCTGTGGTTCTTCTTAACGTCCGGTCTTTCATGAGGAAGGGCACACCATCTAGACTGCAGCCAGAGTTACACAGCGGTGTATATGATTAGACAGCACTTAGACTGCAAGGGAGAAAGCTCGTCCATTAGAGCTCCACCTGCCAGTACTGTAGAGTAATACTCAATGATACAAGACAGACGGCCCTGCACGTTGATTGGCAGAAAAATGTCAGAATGCACTTACTACAATAGTGGGATTGTTGCACAACAGAATTAATATTATTGCAATCCATTATTTTTAAAGTAGCAGATTTTTTTTTTTTTTTTTATCCAGAGCATAATGGTGGTAACTCATAAACCCCCTTTCTAGGAACCATTGGGTTACCAACCAATATATTTAATCAATAGGCCATATCAACCCATTTCATTTGAATATAATTTTATACCAGTCCCACCTGTAGATATTTATCTACACCAGATGCTCTTAACCTAGACAATTTGCAGCCTGCACAAGCAACCACAAAAGCTTTAAGGCCCAAAATCAGAATTAACTTTAATTTTCAACTTATTTGAATAGTGCTTTTCGAAACAGCAGCTTTACAAACTTTTCTTAACTGACTTTGGGTTTCAACTACAGTACATTAAAATGTTACACAATGATCAAGATGGATAATATAATCAGGAGAAAAAAGGCATTAAACTGAACTGCGTATTTTTTCTGTTAAAATACTTTATCCTCTTTTAGTTTTTATGTGCAAAGATAACTACAAGGAATCCATTTGTAAGTTGATTCCTCTAAAAGGCTTTTACACTGTGCCGCTATCAAAACATTTGTTTGTTTGAGCATGCCGACCAACCAGACAGCAATATTGGCTCAACCAATAGCGTGAGTTTCTGACCAATAGTAGAATAGGGTGTTTTGCGAAACCTGTTTGAAGTATCCATTTGGTGACACTTATCACATAGAAATAACACACTTCATAAATTTACATGTATAGTGTACATAAGAACTGAGAAAGAAGAGTCTAAGAACAAATCTAAAAAGCCTGAGTGGTGATTCCATTTAACTAAGATAAATTACAAACAACATATTTCTGCTTCATTATCTAAGGATACCTGACCCATTAAGCAGGTAGATTATAGCTTAAGGGGGCTTCTATAAAGTTTTCCTGTCAGTTGCAGTGTTCAATTACTGTGCATGCTTTTGGGCTCAGAGACGTCACAGCAACCTCTCATTACAGCAGTCTCATACTGTCAGACAATTGCTCACACTTTGAGACGTACACTGTAGCCTTGTGCCTTTTTATCAGACACACATACACTCACACACACACACACACACACACACACACACACACACACGGCTCTGTATAATCCATTGACTGAACTATACAGAGGAGTATCTGACAGAATAAAATGAACGAATACCTGATGGCCACATCCACCTCCAACCCACTGACATTCCTCTGCAGAGCTCTGTTGAAGGAAAGTAGTGTGTTCTCTGGAGCCAGCTGAATGAGACAAAGATAGATAGAAGGAAAGTACTTGAACTAGATTGTGACCAAATAGCCAAAACATCAAGCACTGAGAGAAAACAGGTTGAATCTCATTAAAACGGTCAAGAGCATATTTTATTGCAAATCCATAAGATAGTTATAACAAATAAAAATAAATAAATAAATAATAATTAAAAAAACAAAAACAAAACACTCTTTCCTATACTGCAAAATAGTAATATATTATTTAAATTCCAAAGGGTTTATACACTGGTAGTATTTGTTGTGCTGCCTTTGTATTTACAGTAAATCACCAACAATTAATCAATTTATTATTATAATTTTTTGGTAACATTTTACAATAAAGTTGTATAATGTACATTAAGATTAATTTATTAGGTATCATGAAATAACAATGAACAATATGTTTTATATATTTTTCAACATCTTTATAAATATTCTACTGTTCATTGTTTGTTCATGTTATTTCATAATGCATTAATTACTGTTAACATATGTTTATATGTTAATTTATATGTAGTAACTAGTGGTCGACCAATTCTATATATCACCAAGGCCAATAAATCGCTGATATTCAAATTGTTTTAATTATTGGCAGATACATTTTACATTTTGGCCGATGTTTTTCTTAGGACCACCTGCTTGCATGTGAAGCGTCTGAGACATGTAAACGACCAATCACAATTTTTATTTTTTTGGCTACGTGCCATTGCGTTACTACAATAATATATCAGTGTGCAACAACTCCTCATTTAATCTGTCCAAATATCAAAGCGACGTGTTTGAACTCATAATGTTAAAGTGCTCATGTTTCACTCTCGCTCTCTCCTCTTAACAGTCCCTGTAACTTTTAAATGTCTTGTCTAATTATTAAAAGACAAATATCAATGAAACTAATATCATATACTGTCTGCAAATATGCAGATATCTTGTTTAAATGGATGTAATAAACAAACCTCACAAAACTTTAGGAAATCCATAAAGTATTTCTTCCTCTAAAGCATCTTTTCTGTCAGCCTCTCCTCAGCAGTTCTCTGTAACTTTTAACTTTCTTGTCAAATGATAAAAAGGCAAATATCATCCTTCTATCATATACCGTCTGCAAATATGCAGATGTCTTGTTTAAACAGATGTAATTCATGAACCTCAGGAAAAGCTTCCTGTCGAATGCTCTTCTAATATCTTCCTCTGAAGCATGTATTCTATAAGCCAGAATCAAAATGTCAGGATCAGGATCAAAAGTTCCTCTAATTCACAAATCATGATGGTCAGTTTGTGACAATCCATGCAGGTGATTCAGCCCATTTAAACAGTCAGGAGATTGCTGCTCATGCTGGACCCACACGAGCATGCAAGTGCAAACTTAAAGTAAAAGCGCATCATGTACACTAGGAGTAAATGTCATATTCACTATGCAATGTATGAGTTTGATTCAGCCTTTTGTGAGAAACTGCTATTAGTAATGCGCACATGCCATCCATGGTCGCTGGTGTGTACTGTTATATCATTCTTCCTAATATAATATCAGTTTCTTCTTGTGCAAATAAATTACAAAAAACAAAAACTCTCTACCATTTAAAATACTACCAAACATGTTTGTTTAAAATTGAGTAAATATAGTGCTAAAAAGGTCTCTCTTTTTTTTAAGCAGTTTTATGTTATACTACATTAAATTGTGTGGCATATCAGCATTTCATCAGCCACCCTGCTCTCTGGATATTGGCATTGACCATTAAAAACCCATATTGATTGACCACTGGTAGTAACTAATTAACAATAAGATTAACTAAGATTATCAAATGCGGAGTTATTCTATGTTACTTCATGCTAAATATTACATTAATATTAATATATACATACTTATTGTAAATGATTACCATTATTTTTTATGTAATACTGTAAAAACATTACTGCAATACAATAATGAAAATCTACTGAGAAATTAATACATCTAAAAAGACATCATAATGGTCCTAAAGCAGGTTTCATTTTCATTATTTTTCTTTTCAGTTTATCATGAAATGTGACCTGGACATGTTTTTGAAGGATTCACCTTACAAGATACAGGAAAAATGTGGAAATGGTAGAGAAAGATTTAGAGGTGCAAAAGACAGAGTACATTGTTGCACCGATGAAAGGATCAACATGGAACCAGGCTGTGAGACCCTTCTCACTCTGGATGTAAGCAGTAGCTAAACTCTTCCATGCTATTTGGGTACAGATCAATAACTCTTCTCATAGAGGGTTCACTGAGTGCTTGAGGGCCAGACAGATGCTCAATCTACAGCTCCTCTGTGGTTCATTCTTATGCAACGGCATGCAAGCAGCAACATGAGAGCATCTACACACATTAGATGTAGATGTACTAGTACATTTGACGTTAATGCAGAATGAGGGTGAGCAGCTTCCTCTGAAGCATTAGAGAATAAGGAGAGACATACAATAAGGTTTAAGCAAACCTGTATGCTATGTGTCTTTGGAGATCACTTATATTATGACCCTAATATTTGTGCCTTGTCTTTTTTTAAAGTCATGGTGGTCAATACTACACCTACATTCTCCAGCCAGCAACTGTGGTGTTGTGAAGGCTTGCTTTCAACCCAGGATTAGGAGTTTTACTGCTGTAGCTAAGAGTGGTGTTCTCTTAGCGGACAATTATGCTCTTCCAAAAAAAGAGTGATGATTACACATCATTAACTAAATGGCAAGCTGAAGTTTTACATAACACTGTGGGCAAAACTGTACAGAAACTAGTCAGCCACCAGTGCTGGGATATTGCTAAAGGAACAGTTCACCCAGAAATAAAATGTTATAATTATTTCCTCCCCCTAATGTAATGCTAACACAGAATTACTTATTTGCTCAGAATGTAGAGAAAGTCATATGGACTACTTTTGTGGTGCTTTTGCACCCTTTTTGAAGCTTGAAAACTTCAGGTCTCCAGTTGCATGGAAAAGAGTGACCAGCAGTCTTTGGAATTTTTCCTTTTGTGTTTCACATAAAGTCAGTCATAGGTTTGGAACGTCATGAGGGTGAGTAAATTATGACAGAATTTACATATTTGGGTGAACTATACATTTAATGTTCCCTTTCATTTATTGTTCTTTGACTACAAAATGTAGAAGTATGTTTGCAAGGTCACGTGACGGCATGCATACCCCATAAAAAGCAGCACCCCATAAAAAGAAGGAAGGTTATTTCTTTTTTTTAAGAGTACGAAATGTGATATATTGTTCCTTCAAGAAACACATCTTTCCTCACAGGAAGCTGAATAATTTGGGAAGATATGGGTTGGACATATTTTCTTTAGTGCTGGCTCAAGTAAGAGCAGGGGAGTCATTACATTGATAAGTAAACATTTACAGTTCAAATGTCTTGAAAAGATTAAAGATAAATTAGGGAGAATCATTATAGTTTTAGCAGAAATTCTGGGGCAAAGGTTGGTTTTGGCTAATATATACGCACCTGACATTGATGATCAGGGTTTTTTTTATTGATCTTGAAGGGATGTTGCAAGCCACTGGCACCCCTCATGATATAATATTGGGAGGAGACTTTAATCTTTTGATGAACTCAGTACTTGATCATAGTGAAGCAAAAGTGTGTAAGCCCCCTAGAGCAACATTGACGCTTTACAACATCTTAGTCTCAGATCTCGCCCTGGTGAATTTAGAGGTGTTGCGACATACAGAGAAAAAGAAATCATACAGTTGGCTTTAATGTATCCCTTTTGTAAAATCCTGATTTCTATCAAATGTTAAAGACTTAAGTCAATGTTTATATGGAGACCAACTGGTCCTCAGTATCTTCTGTAGGTGTGGCTTGGGAGGTACTTAAGGCGGTTCTTAGGAGTCGAATCATACAGTATGCCTCATTTACCAAAAAATCCAAAGCACGAGAACTCGTGGAGCTGGAAGGGAATATTAAACGTGCAGAGCTAAAGTACCGAATGTCATCTGATGGCCTCAGAGATTTGACCCAATTGAAATACAGATATAATTCTATATTGTCACAGAAAGTGAAGTTTTGGTTATTCAGGGCAAGACAGTCATACTTTGAGTTGGGGGACAAAGCAGGGAATATTTCTATCATTCCCTGAAATCTGCTGGTGGTGAAATTTTTCCCTCAGCCATTGATATTAATAATGCCTTAAAAGAGTTCTATCTTGATCTTTATAGTTCCACATATTTGTCTACTGATGAGGATAATAGCAATTTGTGGAACTGCTAGAACTACCTAAATTGACCATCCAATTTCCCTGATCCAGCAAAAATTTGGTCAAACTGATTAAGTTATGACATCTCATACATATTGCTCAGGTGTGGTTTATTCGGGGCCATAGCTCTTCTGATAACATTAGGCGTTTCATCAATATTATGTGGTCAGTAGCGAATGATCAGTCTCCGGTCGTTGCCATCTCACTTGATGCCAAACAGTCTTTTGATATGGTAGAATGGGATTATCTTTTTAAGCTTTTGAAATGTATGGGTTCGGGAGTACATTTATTGGTTGGAATAAGTTACTTTATAGACACCCTGTAGCAGTGGTACAAACAAATGGATTCATTTCAGATTATTTTACTCTGGATAGGGGCACTTGGCAGGGTTGCTCTCTTTCCCCATTATTGTTCCGTCTTGCCCTGTGACCATTAGTAGCCACAATAAGAAATGAGGATGACTTTCCTGGGGAGGTGTCGGGAGGTGTGGCGCATAAGCTTCTGCTTTACACAGAGGATATTTTATTATTCACCTCTGACCCCACTAGATCTATGCCTTGCCTCCACAGAATTATTCATTCCTTTTCTAAGTTCTAAGGATACAAAGTCAATTGGTCTAAATCTGAAGCTTTGGCTCTGACAGCATACAGTCCAGTAACGGCCTTCCAGCCAGGTGCCTTCCAGTGGCCCAAACAGGGCATTATGTATTTGGGAAATGTATTCCCAGCAAATTTATCTGATTTAGTCAGAGTTCCTTTTGATCCCTTAATAAAAAGATTTTCGAATTATGTGGGGAGTTGGGTTTTATTACATTTATCTATGATTGGGAAGGTTAATGTTATTTAAATGAATTGTATTCCAAAATTCATCTACCTGTTACAATCTCTCCCTGTAGATGTCCCCCTCTCTTATTTCAAGCAATTTGATAGCATAGCAAAATCCTTCATTTGTAATGGTAAAGCGTCCAAGTTTAAACTTCAATAAGTTACATAGGCCGATTGACAAAGGTGGGTTAGGGCTACCCAAGATTTTGCTTTATTATTATGCATTTGGTCTTAGACATTTGGCTCATTGGTCGCTTCTGCCTGAGAGAGCCCCTCCCTGGTTTTGTATTGAAAAGGAACTTCTTGCCCCCATCTCGCCACTGCAAAGCCTTTCGATCAAACTATTCTGAGAAGTCACACCCCATTATCTCGCATTTAAACTTGATATGGACAAAAGTGTGCAGTGTGTTTAACCCAGATATTTCTTTGAATGTAAGCCTCGAGCATTGGCAGAACCCTAAATTATGTATTAATAAGTCTCCCTTTCTGATGGTCAGATTGGATTGTGAGGGGGGTTAATACACTCGGTGACCTATATGAGAGTGGAGTATTGAGATCTTTTGAAAATTGTATTCAACATTAAAGGGATTCCCAGATCTCAATTTAATAATTATTTACAGCTGTGGCACCTACTCTGCACTGTTTTTGGGAGTGGCACACACCCCCCTAGTGCGGCAGATACTATGGGAGTGGTGATTGCTGCTTTTGGGAAGGGTCATAAGGCATCAGTGTATTACTCCTTGCTAATTCAGAGTCTGGAGAACAGAGCTTAAAATTATCTCAAAAGATTATGGGAGGAAGATTTAAATTTGTTATTGGAGGAGTGAGTGTGGGCTAGGATTCTAAAAAACAACAAGTCTGCATCTAGAAATGCAAGGGTACACATTATATAATTTAAGATTTTACATAGATTTTATTAGACCCCTTCTAAATTGTATAGGCTTAGTCTTAAGGACACACCCACCTGCTGGCGATGCCATTCAGAAGATGGAGACACCACCCATGTATTTTGGAGGTGTCGTAAGATCCAAGTATTTTGGTTGAAGGTGCAAAGTTTTGTGTGGTGTGTTGAACACTCAAATCTCGTTCTGCATCAGACTCTGTATTTTGGGAGATGGGGAGGTCATAAATTTGGAGGATAAGTACATAAAAAAATTGGGTTTTGACCAGTGTAATGACTGGTAGGCAGGTTAATTTAAGGAGATGGAAGTCAGATGGAGCACCCAAGTGATGTGTGGAGATGGGAAGGGTGGCTGCCTTTGAGGAGGGGTCGAGCAGAAGGATGGGAGTTAGGAATTTTTTCAATAAGAAATGGGGCAATAATTTAGTGTTATTGGGGAACTCTCAAGGAGGGGTGGTGGAGAGAGTAATTTAGAGTTTAGTTTTTAATGATACTTTATTAATTATTCTATTTTCCTTTTTTTGTTGCTGTTTTAGTTTTGTGTGTGTGTGTCTATATTTTATTGACCACGGGGTGTTCGTGGTGGGTCAGGGTGGGAGATTGGTAGGGGATTAATTTTAAAAGTGATTTATTCATATATATATATATATATATATATATATATATATATATATATATATATATATATATATATATATTTTGTTTGTTTCTTTGTGTTAACATTAATCAATATAAGAGTTAATTGCAAAACAGTAACAACAACATAACATTTTACATACGTAAAACCCAAAGCTTATTTGCTAATTTAGAATTAAACGATTCTAATGATACACAGTATATATTTAAAAAAAAAAACATTCATAACCAGCAAACCTTGAGAGACGCCTATACAGAGAATCTCAATGGCTCTTTCCAAAATTATTTTTAGCAAAAAGGATCAAGGGAAAGAAATATGAGAAAGATAAACAGATGAAGAGAAAGAAAAAGAGAGAAAGAGAAGGAGATATGCCAAGACACAGGGGAAGAGAGAGAGAGAGAGAGAGAGAGAGAGAGAGAGAGAGAGAGAGAAAAAAAAAAGAAGACTGCCTCCAGTAATGTATGATGCAGCCTGAAAGGCAGGAAGCCAATTGTGGCTGCTCACCATTGGAGCTCCTTGATGACCAATGATGGTAGGGGCAGCTTTGAGTCTCCCACGCTCAATGATGCATGGGGAGGTGATGGACAGCGGAATGAAGTAGAGTGTGAGGAGAACACTCAGATAGACCAGGAGCACCATCACCTGGAACCCTAGGAGAACCAACATTTTGGAGTTGGCATAGTCTGATTTAAAGAGATAGTTGACTTAAAAATTTAAATTCTGTCACCATTTAAATCACCCACATGTCATTCCTAACCTGTATGACTTTCTTCTGTTAAACGCAAAAGAACATGTTAGCCTCAGTCACCATTCATTATTTATTTTCCCATACAATGTAAGTGAATGGTGACTGAAGTGGTTTGTCCCTAACATTCCGCCAACACCATCTTTTGTGTTCCACGGAAGGAAATATGTCATGGATTTGGAACAATATGAGGGTGAGTAAATAATTCAGATTTTTTGGGCTGAATTATCCCATTAAGAACTAGGATGCTGATAAAAGCTAAATAACATTTGTGTGGGGATCAATTCTGTCACAGTAGCTGATTGGCTGGCCTGCGTTTTTCCAAGATGAAACATCTAAATTAAACTTTATTCTTTAAAAGAAGAGTGACAGGTTTCTTGGGCCCTATCAAAAGAACTTATAGAAAACTCATAAAGAGAACTTAAAAAGAACTCTAGAGATCACAAAGACAAAATCATAACTATGAAAGGCAGCGTCATCCAGTGCATTCTTGATTAATTTCTTCTTTTCAATTTATTTGAAACAAAACTTTTGAATAATTAAATACTAAGCCAGTTAAAGGTGCTGTTAGAGATCTTTTCATGGAAAGATATGCAAAAAAATAAAAAGGCTTACTCTCTAAAAAATATTACTGATACACACCAATGAGCTAAAACATGCCTAATATGCTGTTGGTCCTCCGCGTGCCGCCAAAACAGTGCAGACCCGCTGAAGGTGTCCTGTGGTATCTGGCACTAAGATATTAGTAGCAGATCCTTCATGTTTTCTAAGTTGCTAAGTTGTTTGTCCAGCACATCCCACAGATGCTCAATCGGATTGAGATCTAGGGAATTGGGGGCCAGGGCAACACTTCATCATGCTGCTCAAACCATTCCAGAAGAATGTGTGCAGTGTGGCAGTGCGCATTATCCTGCTGAAAGAGGCCACTGCCATCATGGAATACCATTGCCATGAAAGGGTGTAACTGGTCTGGAACTATTTTTAGGTAGGCAGCACGTGTCAAATTGACGTCCACATAAGTGGCCAGACCCAAGGTTTCCCAGCAGAACATTTCCCAGAGCATAACACTCCCTCCACCAGCTTTCCACAGTGCATCATGCTACCATCACTTCCCCAGGTAAAAAACACGTACACGACTGTTCACGTGATGTAAAAGAAAATGAGACTCATCGGACCAGACGACTTTCTTCCACTGCTCCAAGGATAATTTCTGATGTTTTCCCACGTGCCCACTGTAGGCGTTTTTGACAGTGGTCATCATGGGCACTCTGACCAGTGAGTGGCTACGCAGCGCAATATGCGGCAGGGTGCAATGCACTTTGTGCTGAGACACATTCCTCCTGTAACCATGATATAAGATTGTTACACAGTAGACCTTCTGTCGGTTTAGATCAGACAGGATAGCCTTCATTTCCCTGGCGCATTGATGAGCCTTGGGCACCCAACACCCTGTTGCCAGATTGTCGTTTGTCCCTCCTCGGACCACTGTTAGTAGGTACACACCACTGCTGACTGGGAGCACCCCACAAGCCTTGCAGTTTCAGAGATGCTCTGAACCCGTTGTCTGGGCATAACAATTTGGTCCTTGTCAAAGTTGCTCAGGTCTTTACTCATGCCCATTTCTCCTGCATTCAACACGTTGATTACGAGAACTAATTGTTTGCTTACAATCGAATCTACCCAAACCTTGACACGTGGCCTGAAAGTTATCTTAAATGTTTTGGCTCATCAGTGTTAAGTGTCCTGAGATATCACACCTACAATCCAGATATTGTATATAACTTTACACAGATATGGCAAGTAAGCGATTTTATCACACTAAAATAATTTTAACTTGGTTAATGTTTACATCTTGTGGCTATACATTTGAAACAGTGTGCATTTTAATGGATTGACCCATTCACTTCCATTGTTAGTGCTTTCCTGCTATTTATTTGTATTTTTTAAAGAGGGCCAGGTCTATTTTTTTTAACATATGCCTCAAAAGCAGTTGATTGAGCTTAAAGGTGCTATAAGCTATAGGTGTTATATATAAAAAGGTGTGCAAAAAAATGGCCTACTCCCTGAAAGATATTCATTAAATAATTGTCCTGAGATATCTCACCAATCTAAGTGACCACTCTAGACTCTATAATAAGCAAACAAAAATGTGTCCGCAGTCTCTGATGCTTTCTGCCTGTCAATCATTTTGGCCGTTCTCATAGTATTGTTGTTGCAGTGAAATATTGATGCTTAATGCCATTTTATGCCATGTCTTTCATAAAAGTGGTCAGTTGAGGGTGCTATTATACTACTGTTGTGTTTGACAACCATGAGATGACGCTCTTCTGCTCGATGTCCATCTCTACGGTATCTTTGATGTGCAGGGTTTTGGAAAAAAGGGCCATGGCATATTCAACTGCTCAGCAAGTCGAAATTTCAGAACGGCAAAATCGCATACAGTACCTTTAAATGTGCACTAGTTTGAATCAGATGGATTTGGTTAAATGGAAATTAGGGATCAATAGGAATGTATACATTTTTACCCTAATGCTGTAACATGAAACATCAGTGCACTGAGCTAGTGGAGATTACACAATGTCTCTTGCTGTAACAGAGTTTCTCTTATATATTGGTCTTTAATAATTAACATATGGTCAATAGTGAGTCATAACTGAGAGGCTGATCTGTGAGTGAGGAGGTTGATGCAGGCTTACTGGTTTTCTCCACTCGCGCCACCTGTCCAGCTATCACCCAGGCCAGAGCGGTAACCGCAGCTAAAGCACCGATGTGTAGGAAAGGACCTGTAGCCTGAACAAGAGTTGGAGATACTCACTTCACATACATTATACACCTACATTATAAATGCAGTAAAATTTACACCAGAGACATATTAAGAGAAATATCTAGATGTACAACAGGATAACCTCACAGTTTCTGCACAAATCAACGAGATCTGTAACAGGAACAAAGAGTGAAATCTTTTAACTAAAGGCCTTGTTCAGACTGACACTAAATATCAGATTATTTGCTCATCCAGATTGAATCCAGGTGAGTTTTGATAGTCTGGATAGCAAAAAAATACATTAAATTAGATTTTTCCCGAATCTGATTCAAACCACATCAGGAAGTGGTTTCAAATGCGATTGAAATCAGATTTTTTTCAGATGCATCTCAGTTCGGACGCTCTGGCTGCTCAAATTGGATTTCAAATGGTCTTAATGCGACACACAACAATGACATCAAAAAAACATTGACTGCAGCGCAGAACATCATCACAATATTTACCAGCATTTCTGTACCGCGACTGGACATGCCGCTTATTTGGAGAGCGAGATGACGCACCTTGAAAGCATCGTCATGTGGGTACACCTACGTCGTTACCAAAGTAACCCATACAGATTGGTTGGTTATGTCTGAATGTGCAAATCTGATTTGATCACTTGCAATTAATAATGTGGACAGTCTGCCTGAAAAGATCTGATTTGAGAAAAAATCTGATTTGCCTGCAGTCTGAACATAGCCAAAGAGTCAAGAGTGCCAGCCAAATCTGACTAGAGAGCTGGCCACACTGTAGAATTTGTGATGGATTTCCAAATGCCAGTTTACAACAACACCAAAATTACCACTAATAAAATGGAAACGTTAGTTCTCCGATCAAAATGAATGTACCTGCAAAGAAATCCAAACTACATCCCATTCCTCTCCCCACATCTGAGAGACAGATATCACAGCAATTATTGTAGTGAGCAAAGCAAATGTCACACCAATCTAGTAAGGCAAAAACAAAGGGAAAATTCAGACATTATTTACTCAGCCTAGTGTTTTTCTAAACCTATATGACTTTCTTTTTCGGAGCATAATGGGAGAAATAATAAAAAAAAAGAAAAAAAAAAATTCTGCTCACTGATGTCATACAATCGCATCTAAAAAAATTCTTCCTTTGTGTACCAAAAAAAAAAAAAAACATGAAAGAAGGGTATGGAAAAAATGACTGAAATTTTATTTTGAGGTAAACTATCCCTTTAAAAGTCATTAATGTATTTTACGCAAACTAACCTATGCTCCATTTTTGTTCATAAATGAACAGGAAATACTACTTCACCCTGCCAATGTGGTCTCACTCCCTCAGGGCATAACAAGGTGTTTGTGACACTGTGTCAAGGTTAGTTTGGCTTGTTTTGCACAAATGGACAAGACTTTCTTTTTCTTTTCTGGGAAAAAAATCAGTTCAGAAGTTGAAGTGTACCTTGTGGAGCCAGTGTAGGTTTAACTGTTGTCCAACAGCGACATGGCACAGGGCTAAAATCTGCAACAAATTAGAACAACAACAAATATCACTCAATTCAAGTCAAATTGAAGAGAAATGCAGAATGGGTGACAGCAATTGCTTAGATAAAAGTGATAAATCGTGTTATGGAGCTAACCCTGCTAAAAAAAAATTGTTTAAAAAAAAATGTCTAAAGCCAGCCTAAGATGGTTGGCTTGTCTTGGCTGTTTTACACTGGTCTAAGCTCGCGATCCAACCTGGTCAAGACTGTCTAGCTGGTCTCCCAGCCTGACCAGCTAAAAAGTAGGTAAAAATATAGATTTTCCGATGGCATTTGTGATCTTTGTTTGAACAATCTCAATATCGATTCTTAAATCCCAAGATCGATCTTACACTATATGTGGCAACCCTCCATAATGCAAGTAAATAATGCGCATGAGCAACCAAATCTTATGCTATGCAACTAAAAATGTATATAATTAGCTAGTAAATGTTTAGATTTCACTCACCAATGATTGAGTAGTACAGAGGTCCTTTCACTGAGTGTTGAGAGTAAAAGTTTGGTTTAACTTTGTTTCCAAAGACAAGATCCACGGATTCATATGTCATTGAATAATGTCTCTTTTAATACACTTTCTGTTTTACAGTCAGTTGTTGATTAAAAACAACAAAAAAGAAACACTAAATTCCATTCACACACATATGCACTAAAGAAACCCGTCTTCTCTCATGACATATGCTAACTGGCTGACATCGGTATCTTAAAGAGACAGTACCGATTAAGCACGTGTTTACATATCAATGCAAATACTTGTAAAAAGTACAAATTATGCAAGTAAATGATAAAAATTAAACAAAAATATATATGCAATATTAATTGATGGAATTTCCTGAATCTGAACATTTTTCAAAAGCTAAAATGTGAGTAATTTGATGAAAAATTAATGATAAAATATAATTTGTACTAGAATTGTACCTAGAAAGGTTGACTAGAATGTTCCTATATATTAAAGAGCATTAAATGAGAGATAATTTATTGATATATAAGCAAAATGGACATTGTAAAAGAAATGTACCCATATGAATCTATATTGAAATCTTGTGAATCAGAATTGAATCTGAATCAATACCCAGCACTACAAAAAAGTGCCCAAAGTCCATCTAAACCCAGCCACATGAACATGCTGGGCAACCAGCTAAGATAGCTTGAGCTGGATTTAGCAGGTTGTTTCAGCAGGAAACTTTACAATAATGTTGAATGGTCAGCTAGTGGAGAGCAAAGCAGAACAGTATCAATGCTACAGGGTAATGACAACTCACCATTAAAAATGCAATGTAGGTGAAGCCTGCAGCTGTGGTGGCAAATATGGGAATGGTACCATCGCTCCACTCCCCTGAGCGGTTATATAAAAACCTGTGAGAGCACAATATCGGCAAAACGTTAGAAACTGATTATTCAGCATTTCAATTCCTCGGTGTCTTATGTCTGATAGCCTCCATAATGGTCAGACTGCATTTAAGTCTAATAAAATAACCTGAGCTCCTGAAAAACAGAGGGTACTTTTGACAGGATACACAATTTTCCAGATCACTTTCGTGAGAACTGGGGATTATATAACTATAATTTTGCCAAAAGGGGAGGATGACAGATACATCTGTTTTGCAATAAAGCAACCAATGCCTATTGGGCATCTTTGAAACAAAAGGAGATAAAACATATCTGATCATGGGGCACAGTTTCCTTATTGGTTTTCTTAGCATCTAAACACTATGGTTATGTTCTATACTATGTACTGAATTTTGTGTAAAAATCTTAACATTATGTACATTATATACGATGCAAAGCGTACATACTATATACTGCAGCATTTTTAAGAGTATTATGGTAGTATGCTTTTCCAAACATAACAGAGAAGCACAAAGGGGGGCTGATCCTAGCTCAGCCCTATTTACTCCTTAGGCATTGATTGGCCTAAACTCCATATCAATGAGCTACCGGCTAGATGGATCTCCTGCATTATCATTGATCATATGGGCACAGTCCCACAGAGTATTTGCTGACAGTCGCTGTGAATCGTCCCTCTTGTCCTCTACAGTAACATCAAGGACTCACATAGTACCCATTAGACTGTGCAGTGGGGTGGGGGTGGAGGCCACATAACAGAGGTGACATTGAAAAGGAAAAGCAAACAAGAGATGAAAGAATGATATAACAGGAGAAAATGACCTTGAGGGACAAAGCAAACTATGTCTTTTCAGTTTTTCACTGTCACTGTTGTTTTCAATGTCTTGAGGAAGTATGTGCCTCCTGGAAGATTCTCTAAGAATGGGTACTGTAAAATGTCCTAAATTTAATAGCTATAGCTATAGTAGCAATAAATGCAAGTATGAATTAATGTTTCTTATGTGATGTGAATGTTATGCAGAATTATGCAGGTAGCATCTACAAAAAAAGCAAAAGATCTGGACAGAATGAGACGGAATGGACAGAATATCTCTGGGTTCTTATAATAATTTAACGTGCATACTACTTTTACCATTTCTGCTGTATACAGAATGCATACTGTGCATAGTATGCAAACCTTCTGTATGCATGAAATACCTGTGCAGTATAAAACAAAGCACACTACAAAGAATACTGTACAATGCAATGCGCTAAAATGTACCTCCTATTTCTAGTGTGATGAATGAATCAGTCACTCTTTTTAACATCTTTATTGACACTGCTGTTTCACCATTTCTTTAAAAAAAAAGTTAGTATACAGTGTATACTGCACAGTATTCGATAAGCAGCAAGCTAGGACTCCCAAAGTCTTTGCCTGCATTCCCCTTCACTTTAAACATCCATTCGCTAACTCCTCTAAGCACTTCCCCTTGGGGCAATGCCAACCACCATTTTGGGAGTCCATTCCACTTCTTTAAGTGGGTGAGAAAATTTTCTGTTGACAGACCCTCAACCCCTCAATTATGACAGAGGGAGCAAGCCTACTCGGATGTATGCTTGAGGTAGCTCCGTATCCCACAATGCAACTCGATTGTGACTTCACGGCACAGATTGCGCTTACTACCCCACCCCCAAACAACTCAATTGACCTAACTTTACTTCCATCATACAATAAAGCAGTTTAGAAAAGTTCTATTGAGATTTAACAGCATTATACTTGTAGCTACCTTAAACTGTTTTTTTTACACAGCCATAGCTTGTGTTCATTGTAATGTTACCATTTTCGTTTTTTTGTTGAAACTTGATTAATCCTTTTTAACAATTAATATCAATAAAAATCTTTAAAAAACAGATTTATAAATCAGACTTTAAATTATAACTAAACTTAACGTGAATTTGTGATTGCATCAATCTCCAAAAACCCTGTCTTCTTGTGAGGAAAAAAAAATCAATAAATAATTCCACAAATTGACATCAGCTTTCAACATGGTCGAAGTGATCAAGGGCTTAGGGTGTTCCAGTTAAACCCATTGCACAGATTCCGCCAGTAGTGGGCATTCGCACAACGCAATCAATGACGTACATCCAAGTCCATGAGACGGAGGGAAGTTAGCGAGGGAAGGATATAAAAATTAAGTGGAATGCAGCCTTTCTAGCAAGTCAGACCACTCGGCGGCTGTCTTTGGAATACTGTCTGGCAGCTATTTTTCTATGTAAACAACCGGCATACAAGAGCAGCTCCTATCTACTTGAATGGGGGAAAGACCGAAATCTCCAAAATGGTTGGTCAAGATTATGATCAAAGGACATATTTCAAATCGGCAGTAAAATCTGTCAACTCTGGAATCATAAATAGTGGTTCTTTTACCGCAGATTACAAAAATAAAAAAAAAATATATATATTTTCCCGGCTTGTATAGCTAATGTGCATGTGCGTTCTCGAGTTGACTGCCCTGTAAGGTGGGACATCCTTTATACATCCGTTGACCGTTGGGCATTCCAATTTCTCCCATTCATTTTAATAGAAGTAGCTCTTCTCAATACTCTCTGGCATTCCACAGCACACTGCCAGACTACTCTTATCATTACAGCAGTAAACATATTTGCTGTACACATGAAATACCCAGACGACCTACTAAACTTCACAAAATGTACAAATCTTCTCATTTCCAGTGACAAATTTACATAAATTAATATCAGTCTTGGTTTTTTACATATTTTTCTTGATTAATTCTTTGATCAGACTACCAAAAACTATTGGATAAAAAAATGCAGATTATCCATAATTATTATTTTTAAGATAATAACTGGAGTGGACACCACTTGCTGAATTAAAGTTGCAACTTGATGAGGCCTTGTGACAAAATTGTTACATACTGATTTCTAAAATGTTTATCGTTGCATAATAAAAATAGTAGGCATTACATATTATATACTGCAAAGTATGCAGTAGGCTATTATTTCCATTCCACACATTGTGAGCCCTTATCAATTAAAGTGATGTGCAATCTGCTTTTTTTTACCAGTGATCTCTGCATGAATTCAGGATTACATTAAGCACAGCATTTTCCCACATTTGTTTCGGGAAAGATTATGACGTTCTTTGAGACATCTCTGCAGAGTTTCAGAGATGAAAATGTACTATATTATAAAGCTTACTCACCAGTTAAACTCGCTGTAGTCATTGTGGGCCTCCCACCAGAAGTAAAACCACACCAGTAGCAAGGAAAAAGTGCAGAAGAGAATGAATGACCACAAACACTCCCACTGGAACAGAAAAAACAAACAATACACAAATTAAAATGGTAAAAGGCAGGTCAAAAATATATGGTTCCACATTTTATGTCTATCAACATTAGTATTATTAAATAGGGTTGGCTTCTGTGTGCATCAACACAGTGACACACTGTGCCAAAAGATAATCTTGGTAGTTAAATAGTGAACAACTCTTAAAAAATACTGTCAACATGGTTTAAAAAAATTTGAGAAATGTAATATAAAGTTCTCCCAGTACCTCAGGATATGACTGCATCCTCAATATAAAACTTAAATTAAGCTAAATAGAGCTGCTTTAAAAGGGAGACCAATCAGAAGAGTTTCATTAGAGAAACATCTGATTAGTTCTAGTTCTGTTCTGGGCACAGAAGTTGGCGTTCGATATGGGCAATCCATCTGTGCACACTGTTAATACATAACACCCTGCCAGGTGTCACAACATTATAAACCACAATGACTACGAAGTGCAGCATATGTGCAGCACATATAGATAATCATAGAACCCTCTGTCACAGGAGTTACAGCTCTACCGTTGCATGATCAGAGGTCCATTCAGAACGTTAGCATCAGGTGTCAACAGGGCCACACTGTCAATATTGCTTTGCATTGAATAGATTTGAATGTGACTCACTGTCATTTTTAATCACCTATCTGATATATGCACAGAATACTGTGGAATTTCCCAGGGACTTAAGTAGGGGCACATGCATACTGGTATTTGTTCTACAGCTGAAACCATTCCTAGTGGACAATAATTGTGCATTGGGTCTACACTAGCATTACCCAAGATAATGCATCAATGAAGAATATATTCTTGGAGAGAGAGAGAGATTATTTTTCAGCACATCACTGGCACTCCCCCCCCGGCACAGTCAATCTCTTAGTAATAACCAATGAACCATGAAAAATGACTGCACTTAAGAATATCACCATTTGTTTGGCTAAAAGAGAACTAACTGTTTTTTCCAGTCTACTTAGAAGCACACACAATAAAATTACAGACCGTGTGTTGGTAGATTAATGAAATGGCTACTGTGCAATTAAAAACCATGAAAACAATAAAACATTAATGCATTATTTACATCTGAACAAATTAATGTTTGAATGGGGCCACAAATGTTCACAGAATTCTTTAATTATCATAATGTTTCTTAATGGTTCTCCTCTTTAATCCATTACTGAGATTCATTGTCAGTGCGTTATATGACAGCCACGCTGATTATCAGGCAAATTAAGTTTCTGTAATTGCTGCACATTACTTTCCTCGAGGCAGAAGACTAACAGAATGTAGACAAATCACATAATTAAACAATCAAACTTTAGAAATCAAACAACAAACCTCAGCATTGTGCGATGCCTTATAAATCTAGTACAGTGTAGGATATTTAACATTTCTGATTTCTAAATGTACAAATTCCATAAGCCTTCCATTTGATTACATACTGAATTTGACTGTGATTTTATAAGATCTTTAAAGTCTACATGAAATGCAAATAGACCTCATTTACTATCGTAATGCATGTTATTAATCTCATTGTGAATGATTCATCTCTGCCAGGGGCGTATATTCAAGGCGGGGTGGGGGCGCTATTCACCCATAAAACAAATCAAGAACACCCCCCCCCTCATTATTTATACCCAGATTAATGGAAACATGGGTAAATGCTTCATGCTGAAATTCTGGTATGGAATGTCCACTTTTCAGAATCCAATCAATTCCCAATGGATCAAATCAATTCCCGTTCAACATTTTTTTCTCTAACCTGTTTGACTCAAAAACATAAGTCACATTATAGAAGTAAAATGGGTTGCAAATGGAGATTCACATTGACATTATTGAGAAATAAAGACACATGACAAATGACAGTAGTTACTTCAGTAAAACTCAGTTTGGGCACAAATAATTCACACGGTCACAATCTTCAAAATATTTTAACCCAGTTAATAAAAACATAGTTTGTCATGAGGGGGGCAGGGCAATGAACTCAGTTTTGAATGATTCTTTTGGCACATGAAAAGCAGTTAGAAAGTATGTATTAATTCCTAAAGCCCCATCATCCAAAAACAACTAAATATAGACAGATAAAGAGGATTAGGAGTAATTCCAAGCAGAAAAATCATACACACAACTAAAATGCTGCTAAACTGGAGATCACCCATCAGTAGCACAGTCTGTCTGAATGTATAAAAATCAATTGCACACCATAAAATAGGTCAGTTTTAAAATGTGCTATTGTGTTTCCAAATGATTTTTCCATCAAGTGATAAAATGTCACCAGGATGAGAACAACAGTAAAGTTTAGCATGGACTAAATCACATAAATTTGACATTTTCTGAAGGAAATATGAGGTGCTCGCCGGAGCCAAAATCGCAGCCACAATGCTTGGCTATATGGCTATATGATATTCTGGTCCCTAAATCTTACTCAGGGCCCCTCCTATAATGCAATTTTTTTTACTTTTGAATGAACAAATGACATTGCTTTTGTGCATTTATGAAATGTAAAATAATATATTAAATGTATAAATATATTATTTCAGAAATTAAGGCATTTTCTCTCAATAGACTAGCATTTTGGCTATGAACTTGTAGAAAAATGCAGAAAAAGCAACACAGAACTCTAAATCCAAATGATACGGTGTAGGTTTGACATAGAAGTATAAACAGGCCTTTACGCGCAGAAGTTAAATACTTGGGGTCTGGGATTTGAACACTTCCAGAGGAGAAAGTAGAATTTATATTCTGTGAAACAAGGTCAGACAGTGTCTGTTTATTTTACAATTACAAAGTTATATCAGTGTCTTTGTAGGCACAGAAACTCTTGCCTTCAAAACTCTTATGTAATTCAAGTTAAAATAAATGTGATATTTCACATCAAAAATCCCTACAAAGCTTTCCAGGCCACATTTGTATAAATGCTGTAATGAAAGTAAATGCTGTGTGGACTCTGGCTAATTAGTTAAGGTGGGGTGATATGTTAAAGTGGCTGGGTGATAGTTAAAGAGGCCTATCTGATGCTGAAATATTGGGCATACAACAATATCTCTCACTAGGATCTGCAAAGCACTGGCTACAATTATGGCAATTATGCCAAAAGTTTCTTTAGTATTTCCTGAGTCAACAAAAATGGCATTCTACAAGCTGAATCAAAGGCCCAGAACAGTGTCCACAAAGGAGAAAGCCGCTTTATTAAGACACATTTCCATGGAGTGGCTTGATTTTGATCTGACATCATATAATTTATTCATACAGTAAAGTGTTTGCCAGCACATCTGTTCCCTTGAGGCAAAAACTATAGTTCAAAATCCCACTGACTGCTAAATATCCCATACACAGAGCCAAAGGGCAAAGTGCACAGGGAGGCCAGCTGCCCGCAGTGAGAGAGACAGAGGGGGAGAGGTAGAGAGAGAGATTAGCACAAGCTTAAAAATGAATAAACTCTTATTTAGCACTATATTTACTCTAAAGTTTAACTTTGTAAAAAAGAAAAAAATTGTGTTTGATTTCTGTTTAGTCATCCAATTTTAGCAATTTATTTGCACATAAACAAATTGTTAATACATTAGGAAGGAAATAACAGTGCACACAATTAGTCCAGCTACCACGGGTGGCATATGTGCATTAGCAATCGCAATTGTCAAACTAATTGTACATACAGTGCTCAGATATTTACTCAAGCACACGTGAAAGTTTTAACTTTGTAGTTGTAGCATGAGCTAGTGGGATCACGAGTTCGGGAACTGAATTTTGATCGAGACTGATAGAATACGAGCTTCAGAGGAAGATATCGTAGGAGTGCTTGGCTTGAAGACGCTGGATTTTTGTGAGGTTCGTAAACTACATCTGTTTAAACTAGATTTTCGCATATTTGCAGACAGTATATGACAGAAGTATGATATTTGCCTATGAATCATTAGACAGAAAGTTAAAAGTTACAGGGAACTGTTGGTGAGAGGGAGAAAGAAATAGCGCACACATTAACATTATGATCTCTTGGGGCTCTGATATGCGGACAGTTTAAATGAGACTGTGTTGCAAAACATTCTAATATTGTAGAAACACGATAGCACGTCCACAAAACGAACTGCGATTGCTCTTTTACATGTCTCAGACAGCTCCTTCAAGTGCAAATTGGTGATTCTCAGTGCAGTCGCAGCTTAAAATCGGCCAAAATCAATGCAGATAATTAAAAAATTCGAAATATCGGCCGATTTATTTGCCTCGCCGATATATTGGTCGATCACTAATCTTCATAAATTTTCAATTGAAAAATACACTCTCTTTGTTTCTATTCAGAATGTTTCCATCGCTGTTTATTGTGTTGCTGGGATAAAGACATGCTACCTTTCACCATACGAAAAAAAGACAAAACAGGTTTTTTCAACATGGAACTTAGACAAAGACTCGATCACCTTTCACTTTCATTGCTTCTCTTTTACATGAGGGTGAGTAAATAATGACAGAATAGTAATATTTGGGTGAACTCTCCCTTTATATCTCGCAAGAAGATGCATTACGTCACCTTGCAGGAAACATGCCGGCACTAGAATTCACCCGTAGACATATTCATCAAAGCCGTTTAAATGCTGACTACTCATGTAAAAACATGAGCCCTGAAACAGAGTGACAGCACTGACAAGAGAGTGTAGAGGTGAAAACTAACTGGATACTCCTATATCTACATCCAAATTACTTTTTCCAAAAACAACATCTAGGGAACGGAAAGTAATTACAGACATATTCATGTATGTATTACATATGGCATGACTTTAAGAGTTCCGTTGCTACTGATGCTATATGAAGATACATGTACATCACTGTGTGTGTTCTCTCCACTTCAATGGACATTGTCTGTTGCCCATGTATTCACCCTGAGGGAGAACACCGATTGGCTGGGTGGCCTCTTGCACAGTCAGTGGCTATGTAGTATCCGCTGTAGGCTGGAGCCACCAACTGTCACTTTGCATCATGTTAGGGTTTTCCGAAAACATTGGCAAGCAGGTATGTCGGAGTTTGATTTGTCCTACCTAGTGTTCACATTAAACTTATGCCTCTGAAGGTAATGCTATTTTTTTTAAAGTCTGGGTATTTTACATTAAAAATACATAAAAAAATGCAATTCACACAAACCATTTACTTGAATACACCTCTTCTATGAGGAGAATATTTTCAGTTTCTGAGTTAGTGTCATACTGATTTTTTTTCTGGGGCTTAAAAGTGAAAAATGTCACGTGGTGTCCAGAGACACATTTTCATTAAAAGCTGAAATTCATGAAAATAATAATAATTAATAATAATAATGTTGGCTTGACCACTGCAGAATAAACTTATTATTATTTATAAAAAAAAAAATAAAAAAAAATGAATTTTAAATATGATTCATATTTAAAAATGCTTTTGTCCACCAAATCAAAATTGTGGAGAAACCAACGTGTAGGAAGCTATTTTGTTATTTATGTTGACCATAAAAAACAAAAAACAGAGTGGACACATTTAGACCATCAAGACTATACACAAAGCTTTAAAAAACATCTGATATTTATTTGGCACATTTTGTTCAAGTCATGTGGTGCAACCCTTGAAAACTTTTTGAGTCTCAAATTCATAATATTTTTATTTAAATTGAACATTTTGTTTGAAAACCTTTTGGAAATTAATGAAGTTTATACTCTCATGTATTCAAGGTGCAAATAAAGTATTATTATACTTTTTACTTGGTTACACCACATGACAATTTGAAAGTTTTTAATATTTTTTTGTAAAAAATGCTAAAGAGGTTCTTTAGAAATGTATGAAACCAAATTGGACACAAATATTACATTTATGAGAACATGACACAAGTGTTCTTAACTAGATTTTTTAAATATTTCTTATTTTTTTTTAACACCTTGGACAACCTTATGTCACCTTTGACAACACCATCCCCCTTTAATTTGTTTTTACAAATCAACCACAGCTTATAACTGTGGGCTATTCTTGTCTGTCAACCTCTCTCAGGTTATGAAAAAATGGCAGACAATAAGAGTGTTGTGAGGTTGGAGAGAGACAAAACTCATGCTAATTATGTAATGTACGCAATATGGAGACTTTACCTTAAAGTATCATCTTTACTGCATATTTCAAGATGTATTTATCACATTAATTCTAATTAAACTGATCTCAGTTGTTGCATTTCATGTCAACCACTGGGGTGGTATTGTGCTAGGAGTTGTATTGGCTTTTACAAACCAGGGGCCCATGGGAGAAGAGTGCACTCCTCTTCACAGGCTCTTTGTGTTGGCGGTAAAGGGATGCCTAAATGGAAAAACTCTCAATTATTACTGAGGAGGGATCTTTTTTCAGTGGAGCACACAGTAGCCTAAACAGATTAAACTGGAGGCAGTCACACATACTGTATTTTTTCTAACACGCACACACATGTGCTAACCAGGCACAAAGACAGGTCAACTCAACAAAAGAAGTTAACAGTGTCCTTAATCCCCTTGTATTCTGTGTGAAAAGAATGCATCCATCCAGAATATGTATAAACTGCCTGCTCCACTCGTACCACAGACTGGAGTCCAGAGTCTGGAATCATGAAATTTAGATGCTCATTGCATCATCACTGGCCTACAGTATAACAGCCGGCACACAAAAAAAAGAGTTTAAATGTCACATGAGGGCAAAACCTTGGCTCTAAAACTATCAACTTTGGCAGAATGGGACAAACGTCAAATTCTTCTGTGAAAGTAAAAGTATATCCTGTTTCTTTTTAAAAGTGAATGGAAATTACATTAACTGTATTCATTGTAGACTGATACTAACTGTGATGCTTGGAGTTCATTGGCCTGAGACTCTCTCTTGCTCGGTCTCTCTCTGACAGCTGAACTGGCTCAGGGTCAGGCGTCCTGCTGCGGACAGTCAAGAGTGAGCCGAAATCGCTGACAGCACACTATAAGCAGCTGAGAGCCAAAGCACAACAGGAAACCGGGGCAATGGCTTAGTTTCCCTTTGTGGAATTAAAATGGAAATCTATATCTGCTCCATTTTAGCTCATTTTATTGTATTAGGCATTGATCCGAATGGACAGGGATTGTAGATATGCGATTGTGACGAGGAGGAGGGAGTGGCCGGGGTACGGCCAGCGCTGAATCAACTGATCAGCTTGAGTGTGAGATAAAGGGGAGCCGGAGGCGCCAGTTAGAGAGAGACAGAGATGCACGCGGCCGCACTGCATGTGTGTCTGTGTCCTTATGTTTTATGTCAAGTTCATTTTTATCATTACATTTTACATTGACTGTTTAGCCAGTTCCCACCTCCTCTTTGCCCGTTCTTGAACTATTACAGTGGTGCCGAAACCCGGTGAGGGAGGAGGGATGCGCTGTCGCAGAGTCCTTGCCGCTGCCACCCGCCAGAGGGCGGAGCAGAAGTTGAGGTCCGAGCAACAACACATCCGGCGAGCAAGTTCTTTCTTTCTTTCTCTTGGGGTCTCAGTTCACCCTTTCCCTCTCCCCTTTCCCCTTCCCATCGTCTCTCCCCTAGGTTCACAGGAGGCAGGGTGGACCACCGGCTGGCAGAACGGCCGGAAGGGCAGCGTCTCCCCTCCAGAAATGAGGGGCTTGAGTTAATACTTCAAGGTAACTAAAAATGCTTTATATTAAAATGTAAAAATATTGTTTGTTTGACAACAGTATAATAAATAACTGATGTAAATACTTAAACACTAGAAATTTAATTACTTTTTAAGTGTAATTTACAGATTTTTTTGACAATTATGTACTTTCTCTTATATCATGAAATGGTTCTCTTGTATCATGAAATGGCTCTACTTTTGTTATCGACATGCAATTCTACAAGATAAAGTGTTTTATATGTTTTCTCTAACAACCATCTCTACTGTTCCTCTCAGCTACATGACAATGGTCAAAATCTGGGTCACCAATTTTCTTTCACCTTTCACTCCCGTCTCGTCTTACACCATGTTTCTCCAACAAGAAATTTTTCTCCAACTTACCTTTTATAACTGTGGGTTACTGTTTACCTTTACAAAGGTAAACGGTAACCTGAAAACAGTACTGCTCCTTAAGGCAACAACCTCTATAAAAGGAAAACAAACCATTTAAAGAACATGCCTCAAGGGAGATTTGATTAACACAATTAAAACAACTTGCATGACAAGACAGATCTCTTGATCTTCAATTAGTGTGGCTTTAAAAAGCATTTAGACACTTAAAGTATTTGGGTAATATGAATATGGTACGAATGCTTTCGCATTAGATAAGAAAATATCAAACAAAATGAAATAAAAAAATACAAAAAGTTGTACCAACTTCACATGTTTAGCCATTTTTGCAATGATTTTTAATGAAGGTAATTTTTGTGGATGTATCAGGTTCATCACATTAACTATGAACATGTATCCACAAACGTTAGACAACCAGAAAGTGTCCGAACAAATGTATTTGTAAGATAAATAAATGTCAGAAAATGACTGAAAAATAGCAGAACACTGCACAGGATTTGCCAACATGTATCTGGTGTCATCAATAATTCATAGTATTTTGTCTTTTGGAAGAGTTCTCTGGTGACAATTGAGATTCTTACTTAACTCTTATACCAAACCAATATTTAAACTTTCATTTTTCATGGAAATATGGAACTTACGGCATTTGACAGCTGGCTGGATTGTCGCATCCCATGTACTTTACTAAATGCAAACATCCTGCAGAAACATTTCATCAGAGAATTCGTTCATTGCCATACTTGGACATTAAATGTGTGGTCTGATGGTGCATTATCAACGTGATCAAATCATATAATTTGATTTGATACATGATCAATTCACTCTTAATCATTTAATTGTCATGTTATTTAAACCTGCTCCTGCATCAGCCAGTCACTGCCAACGCTAGGCTTGTTTTGCTTTCAAAAACTGCACTGGCGCTGATGCGTGACGTCATCGCGTTCTAAGATGATCCATTTTTATTGGTTCGGCATCAGACGTTCCAGCTCTTGTGATTGGTCATGACTTCATTGGCCCCGCCCCCACCCAGCACCAGTAGTCTGCTCTCTCACATCTTGATTTACAAGTGCACAAGTGAGTTCTTGATTTACAAGTGCACAAAAATTGTTGCAAAAGGCAAGGCAGGATGATTTGAAGTTGCAGTGTCAGATCTGAGATGTTGTTAATGATGATTTGTGGTACTACGAAATGAATTAAAGTGCAAAAGTAAATATGCAATACATGGTTGTGTCTGTAATTGTATTTATATGAATGTAATTTTACACATTTGTGACTATTTGTCTGCAACTCTGAATTCAAAACACAGGTTTTGGATTATTGTCTGTGAGTGCAGATTGCAGCAATGAACTTCAGATTTTTTTTTTAAACTTACATTTTCATTTTTCACATCAGGACTGTGAGTGTAAATTTCAGTTTACAAGTACAAATATTTATTATGCAAATACTCAAATGGAAATCTACAATCTCTCGAGTTTTGCAACAGATTTACCTTCATAGTTTTTGAGCTAACCACAAGCTTATCAAAATGAACAGGCCATAGGGGAGAGTGGAAAAAATAAATAAAACCTGTATATGTTTTTCCATTACAATAGCAAATTAAAGGGTATATACAGATTCAAAGACCATATATTCCCTTGAGAAAAATCACACCACAGTTACATATTCCGCTAACATGAAAGTTATATAGACCTGCCATGATTCGAGAAAAGTCTTCTATTGGTAAATGTCCCCAATGAGGATAATACCATTTGTTGGCTCTCTGGAGGCAGTTCTTTCAACACACATAAATAATGTCACAATTCCCCATGTCCTTTAACTGCATGGAAATCGTATCCTAGAAAAAAAAAGTGCTTTTACATTAGACCGTTCTATGGGGGGGGGGCAAAAATGCCACCAATCATGCCAAAAATGCCCCAGAGATTTAAGTGGCCAAAAATGCCCTTGTACTCCTTTTGTTTTTTATTTGTTATCTCATATTTTGTAATATTGTATTATAGTTCAATGTATGCACTGCGTTTCAAACGTTTCGCTAGGCACTTAGAAGGGGGAGCCATCATGGAAGCCAAGCTGTAAGTTCTTTTCAAACAGAAATTCAATAAAAAATTACTTGGAAGTGTTTACAAATAACTTATTTTTTAGCCTCGTACCTTTCAGCCCTCCAAAGCTCTTACAGTGGAAAGTAAAGTCTTAGAATGGGATAGGGCAATGGAGGATCACTTACAAATGGATCAATGCACCCATATATATGCTGGCATAAAATATGAGTTGATGTTGTAAGAGGATAGAAATTCTTAAGAATTTGTTTTAATGAATTGATTATATCAACATATTTGACATAAAAGAAAAATAGTTTATTTTTAAAATGGTTAGAAAAAAACGTGCCCCCCTAAAAGGTAAAATATGACACTGGTCCAGATCAAATGACGGGTCCAAACTCCCTTTTATGTTTTGTTTCTGAGTAAGGTTTAATAGTCTAGTTAATTGGCATGTATGCAAATGTCAGTTCAGAATACACTCACTTGAGATTGTTCTGGCTTTTTAAATGCTTGGAACTGACATTCTGTTTTTTTAAGGTGAAATTGTCCACTCTAAAACTGACCTCTTGATGACCTAGACTTAAGTTTGATAATCAGCTTTGGCTCTCATATTGAGACTAGATCATATCTATGCACAAAACAAAGAGAATAGATAATATACACAGTAACTATGGGATAATGGATGTGTTACAGTGGTCTGGTTGATATTGTAGCTAGAGAACACAAGAGAACATTAAGTGAGCTCTGCCCTGACCCCTTAATTCTCCATGAGCCTTGAATAATCTGAACTTTGATCTTCCCGAAAATACTTGTTTTCTTGGAAATTGACTCATCATGTGACCTGAAAATGTTCTAATCCTAGTTAACCTATTACCCTTTTAAAACAGCCTAGATATTTGGAAGTTTGTTATGTAAATGTTATGAACACCTACACTGCTGTCAAACACTATGTCTGTACACATGTGGTAATTTGTTATGGTCACAATGTCCTGGCACCTTCAAACACAGAAAGTAATCACAAAAACACTTAAAGGGATAATTCATGCAAAACAAAATATTTTGACAGTTTACTGACCCACAGACTTTCATTCTTACATAGAACACAAGAGATGCTAGCTAGTATATTAGGGACTGACAGTCTCAGTCACCATTCGCTTTCATTGCATATTTTTTCCATACAATGAATTTTAATTATGTTTAAAAAGCTGTAAGGCCCAAACATTCTTCCTAACATCACCTTACGTGTTCACAGGAAAAAAGGATTTGGTCATATGGATTTTTAACAACATGAGTGAGAAAATTATTTCTGGGTTAATTCTTAGATTTCTGGGTTAATTAACCCTTTAAGTAAAAGAACTTGTGTGATACTTTAAGGTTTGAATTTAATCAATACATTTGAACATGTCCACCAGATGGCTTGGTGATGTGGTAACTCACCTTGGTGGTGTCATCATGTGACCGCTGGTAGCGTTTCCAGCGGCATCCATAGATCCCTGTCAGACATGACAAACACAGCTGTCTCTCATAGACCTGTAAGGGTTGGTGCTTCACCATGCTCCTTCAATCCAGACTCCACTCCACCTCACTATCATCCCACTGACAGCCAAGGACCCTGCAGATAGACAGTAGCACACACAGAGAGCACCGAATAAACAAACAGCAGATTAGAATTAGCAAGTGAAGCTAGCTGAAAAAGCTGACACACCCATAAACCCATATGAGGGGAGGGGTGGAACGGTGGGTTCATTTCCAATACTGTTTCGGTGTAAAGCTGTTCCAGATCACTTATACACTGTAGTTTCAGAATTTCAAAACCCAATCACAGTTTTCAATTTCATGTCTTTAAGCGGTTTAATGCTAATGTGGCAGAGCTAACAAGGCTGTTAATTTATTAGATCAGGTGTTTTCAAAAACTTACATAAGCCCCCCCTCTGACAAAATTTACAAGACCGCACCCCCATTAAATAGATGCGTGATTAACGGCTATAAATATTTCTATTAATAATAGGAAACCGTATTCTGCATTATTTTTATCAAATAATGCATGTTTGCCCTTCTGACAATGGAATTACTTAAATGTTTTTTTTTAACCAATCTTTATGATAAACTCACACCACATGAGCCAGTGTCTGTCTCTATGTGAAACTGCACTTGTCAGACACATGAAGACGCATCGACCCGATATCATGCTGAACTTGTTACAATGGACATGTCATGATGGATGAACAGAGGTAGAACTCTATGGCTTTTTATTAGATTCACGAGTGCACAGGACGTGTTTTGAGGGTGCATACGCACTTACTGAGCGAGAGCAGGGAGATTTCATAAAGCCCCTTTCACACCGCCAGCAACATTGAAAATTAATGGGATGATGTCGCAGTCTCGCGCAATGAGAGCACAGTGACACAAGCTGTCATGGTGGAGAGCGCCACGACAAGTTGAGAAAATGTAAACTTTATGCAGAATGTACAATTTTAGAGACAAGAAAACTGATTCTCTGTCAACTCGTAATGATATCTTAATTTTATCGGTGTTAGGTCTCATCGGTGATCAAATTTTCAAAAGCTATGGCTAGTCATGAATTCTTCCAATAACGTTACAGCGACAAACAGTAGGAACGCCCACTAGCTACACAGATCCCAGAGCCTAGCGGCATCAAGCCACAAAGTTGCTGCCAGTGTGAATGGGGCTAGATAGCAGCGTATATTTGAGGGCACAGTCGCGTGCGAGGAGAGATTCGCGTTCGCGCAACTAGTACATGGATGCGCTATTGCGTGATATGCATTCATTCATGACATTTATTAGTATTATAACATCTTAAAGCTACAGTCTATTAAGCTGGACTCGGGACCATTAAGCTATTAATTTTAATTTATCTTGACAATAAATAAATTTATAAAATACATTTTTATTGTATTTATGCATCTATTGATTTTACTTGGTGAATTTATCATCAATCTCCGCATCTCCCCTGACAAGCTCTGGTGACCCCCTAGGGAGGAATGCCTCCCAGTTTGAAAACTGTGGATATGGATAGTCGATGGGCGGCAGGAAAATTATGTGGAGAACTAAATCAGACAATGACACAAACTGAACTCGAACTCATGTTCCTGCATGAGCACAAAAAATCGACTTAGTGAGCTCGACTAGTTTATCTAGATTTTTCTCATTTTTGTTTTAAAAATTTTCAGAATTATTTAGTGATTTAATTTCCATGCAACCAGTGTACTATGCTTTATATGGTTTTTTTTTTTATGTCATTTTGCATGGTAAAACCCTCTCAGTAAACTTTTTTTCTTATCTTTAAATAAATAGCCTTTAAGGCATCATCGCTATAGTCAAACACATGCAGACAGTCCTTAGCTGTTGCAACTCAAGTCATTTTGTGCCATGAGCGTCATTTTTTTAAGATGGTGTCAAGTTAAAATAGTTAAAAACATCTCACAACACCTACGTTAATTTTCATTCCATTGTGCTCCACTCAGCTGTTTCGAATACAAAAGACGCATCCTATGTGAACACCTCTAAAACGCGTCTGACGGGGGTGAAGTAAACCCTAAAACCAGCTTAATTATTAAGGGCTTCATTAAAACTGATTGGTAACCCACCAACTAGTTGATTTTCAAAATACGTAGCTTTGCACATTCATAGTGCTAATTGCTAATTTGATTCAAATGTGTTTTATGGTACACTTTAGACTTTGCTACCACATGCAATCAATGGTGGTAATGTTTTCTACTGTCTATAGGTCCCACTATCCCCTGAAATCTGCCAACCAGTGGAACAGAACTGAACCATAAACCAATCTTTCGTTCATGTGTGCCAGGCACCAGATTCAGGCACGTAGTCACAGAATTAGTCACATTAAGAGAATAAAATCACATTTCTGCAACTTTAGCTCAGAGATTGTCCACTGCTTATCAGTCACTGTAAGAGAGGTAAGCCTCTGGGACTCTTATCGGGGATGCCAGGGTGACTGCGACAGCCAAAACATAGTCATTCAATGAGACAGCTTTTTAATTTACCTAAATCCTAGCTCAGTGTATAGTCACAGAAGTGATTTCACTGTTAGCAACTATGGAATTTTTGTAATAATTTGCAAAGAATTATAGTGTCAAAGGCCACATTTGCACACACTAATCCGTTTGCGGCTGAAAATGCATCAATTTTGCTACAATTGCCTCTTATCCACACTGGAACAGTGTTTTCCTCAGGGGACTAAAAACAAAATGTTTTTCATTCCGGTTCAATTCTCAGTCAAACCCCGGCAGCATCAAATCTGTATTAATGCATAATACCTAACAATAATTCAGTGAAGACTTGGAAACAGCTGAGAATTTTCCCACAATTTTTTCCTTCTATCTGGATTAATAATATATGTATACATACTAATAATATTTATTTGCCAAAATGGTCTTCAGCATGTCAACAAAGGAAATATGTTTTCCTTATGTTCTACTAAAAAGAGTGAAGCCCCATTTTTGGGGGGAAACAGGAAGTGGTATATTTACACAAATACTTTGGCCTGTGGTTTCATGAAAAAAAAAAAAAAAAAATATCGGAACAAAATTATTAACCGGCTACAACTCCGGAACAATTGAAAGGAAATTTGTTCCCACTTCTGCAGATAATTTTGTTAGTTTCTGTCTCTTGAATTTAAAGTTTGAAGTTTCTTTTATTAATCCCTGGTTTTTCTCTAACAAAAATGGATACTAGTGCCACATACTTTGGAAAATTTTCAGGAAATAGGTTTCAAGTGAAAACAGGTTAGTGTGAGCTAAAGGTTGGTTTCACACTGCCCCAGCAAATGGGCAAGGAACAGAATGCATGTGTCTTAAGTTCTTTTTAACTTGTGCGACACATGGCATGGCATTCAAAGAGATGGATCTAGCGCATATATTGCAAAAAAACTGTATGCAAAAATATGTTCGTGTGAACGGCCCCTTGACAATGCAGAGAAGCATACCTGTCATTTTCACACTGCTCCAAGAAACATCAACAAGGTTAACAAACTGATCCAACAAAACCAAACAACCCAAAATGGAAGTCATTTTTCCATTAAAAAAAATCTTCAATCAAGTGCTATGAGAGAAGCTTGTTCACTATGGCACACATTCATGCGAGTACTTAAATTGTTTTTAGCACTAAAAACATGATCCACTGTGAACAAGCTTCTCTCATGTGCTCATGAATGTCCTATAGATGTCAGGATTTATTCCTTAAAAATGACTAACATTTCAGGTTGTTTCTAACCAAAACCCATTGTATGCCTTCAGACAACTTAGAATATGACGCATGAATCGCATAGACTACTTGCATTATATTTTTAATATAATCACCATCAACGGCCATGGTACTGAAAAGACAGAGGGGAATATTAATTTCCTTCTGTGCTTTATATAAAGCAAGTCAAATTTGTTTGGAACAACATGAGGGTGAGTAGATCACAGAATTAGAATTTTTGGGTGAACTATCCTTTTAAGAAAAAATAATAACAGTTTGGAAAATTTGAAACAAAACAATCTTCCGTTCCTGCAAATGACAATCTTGGCAGAAAGTGAAAAAACAAACAACAACAACGTAAAATCTAAATCACCAGGCTTGCACTCTTGAGAGCCACAATATTAAAAAGCATGGCACCTCATATTTCCATGCACCCTCTCTGCTGAGTGAATCTAAATGCTAATCAAGGACTTTTACAAGGGAGACAGAAATCAAGGTTTTGCAATGTATGGCTAATTGACTACTTATGTAACCAAAATGTGCTTCAAATGGGTCTCTTGTTCATTACAGTAAATGAGCTGTCAGTGTGTTAACTGAAAATAAAGTAATAATTCTTGCACTCCCATACTGAGGATTGAATCCATTTAAATGAACTGTTGAATAATTAAGCACCCCCTGTATTTACTGCTGGGTGTGTCGCAGATACACTGTAGGCGAGAACAGTAACCTATGGAGCTGGTGAGATAATATGAGGATGAACTTGATATGGCCAAACATTGTTCATTTTGATGCCTTTTGTCTGGAAGAGAAAACATGGTTCAAAGGGTCATACAATCTGAATAGAGTATGGCAAGAGACAATCCATTTTAAGACCCAATGAAATGACTTGAGAAGTGCAGTTTTCTTTCCAATCCTGACATATTGCTTATTGAAACAAAGTTGAGAAATAGCCTAATCGAAAGAGCTCTGCCCTTTTTCTAAATAGCCACTAGTCTTTAGTATACAATTTAGGACTGGGTAATGATACAGATTTCCCTTATTCTGTTTCACAAGCTCTTGATTCAATATCGTTTTTGGGGGTATTTCAGTTATAATATCCCTTTTGCTTACATACGAAAGAAATTATCTCCTAGCTATTGTTAATAACTCTTTCGCGTTAAAGATCGATATTGGGATTTAAGAATCGATATCGAGATCGTTCAAATGCGTATAATTTAGCTTTAAGGGCCATTCATATTCTAGTGAGTTTTTTATTGTTTGTATGATGAATTGGTTGTGAAGTTTACTCATAAGTCCTTTTGGATTAAATGTATGTGGAAATGCAATTGTAAAATGTAATTTTATTGGACAAAGATTTGTAATCATTCATGCAAGATTACCAAAATTTTTACCAATCTATTTTCCCGTAAGAGAAAAACTCTTTAAAAAGCATATTTTTGCTATAAATTAATTTAAACTTTCTAGGAGTACACTAGCATTTACAGTAGATGGCTTCTAAGCTAGCAGACATTGACTAGAAGCAACAAAACACATTTTATATTTCACGCTTCCGTCGACAAGTGAATTACTTTTTGGGCTTTTTTAACTTTTTTGTTTGAGTGCCAAGTACACATCCAAAATAATCAACTTTGTATACAAAATAATACAATCCAAACACTGCATGGCTTGAGTTTATAAAGTAAATAGCACAGAAGGTAATAATTGTGGGGATAAGGATTAGTCACTGTTGTTATGAACTGGTGATGAAATGCCGTTGTCAGCTGTTTTTTGTCTGAACACAGCCCTCAGAAAGAGAAAACAGCTATTACACAAAACCACACTGAAGTCACATTGCAGTGCACCACAGCCTTTAAATGGCAGTGGTGAAGGTCTACAACACTCTGTACTTTCATTTAATATGTCGCAATTCTACAGTGGTCACCAGTTACCTTAATTACCAGGTGAAAAAGAAAAAGGTACAACTTGCCAAGCAACTAAGAAGCAACCAGTGTTTCATAGATTCACTTTTAACCATCACCGTCAATATAATTTAATTTAGAATTTACACCAAGTGACTTTAATAGATTTGAATAAGACCAAGGAATAAATATCTTTCAGATAGAGGCACAAAAGGTCACATTAAAGCCCCAAAAATGAAAAATCTGTTATAATTTACCCTCCTTCATGGCATTCCAAACCTGCTTGACTTTCTCTTCAGTGGAACACTAAAGGAGATGTTAGGCAGTAAATTATGTAACTGATAAAATAATTTTAATACTTGGATGAAATTTCCCTTTAACACGCCGCCCACCTTTCCTGTAATCCTTATTTTGACACTTATGCGAACCCTAACCCCTACAAATGAATGGCGACATTACAACACTGAATTCATGAGTCACAGCCAGACAGAAATGAGCAAAAGTTAATGGAAATAATTCCTACAGGAATTGTTACAGTGAAGTCAAAGTCTTGTCACCTCAATTAGCTCTAGAGTTCAAACTTCCATGCAAACAATTTGACATTTACTCCATATTTTTAAGGTTTTGAGAGGGGTGAATCAGAAGATTTAGGAAGAACAGACTCCTTTCTGCTGCCTCATTTCCTTTTGACAGAAAACTGTGAAAACAACCTCCATTAAAGGAAACGGTTCAGCAATTTAAATCTCAGACTACATTATAAAATGGCAGAAGCATCCAACATGAAATCAAAATTGTGGCAATTTATTATCTTAAGAAATGTTTGTCCTCATGATCTTTTATCAAAATTCAATAACTTGCTATGCCTCTAAAACACCTTTCTTTTTCGGCTAACATCACAAATCAATCATATTTTTCAACATCTTCCCACCAATCACCTGGCTCCTGTCTGGTATGATAACGCCCACTTTTCATCATCCAATTAATTTGTGATGGGTAAAAAGTCCTGCCCCAAACTTTTTTCTCACTAAATATCCCGTTTTACTTTGAAATTATGTCCAATTACAGAAGTAAAATGGTTTGTGAATAACATTCAAACCTAAATCTTAAACGTGTTAAACCATTTATGGTTTGTTGACAAACTAAAAACCACTGTGCAATTAATAAAGATGCCATTGTGCCACAGTCAATCTGGAGAAACATTTAAAGTGACCACAGACAATCAAGTACTCTTCGATATGATATTCTACAAATTACTACCATTGCTGCTTGACAAGTGAAGAGACCATTGCATAAAATGAGAAATCAACTATTAGCTATAGAGAAAGGATGCAGACATTTTGTTTTTATTCACTTGGAAGATACAGTGCCAAAGCTAAACAATTTACAGGACAAATGCTTTTTATTTTTTAATGGCTGGAGACTTGTTCTTAAGGTTTCTAAGATTCATTTTTACAGCACTACGAAAAAACATTTATCACAGACTTTTTAAAGTATAACTGTAAAACTTGGGCAGTGTCCACTAATACCTCATCAATTGAATTGACTAAATCCACATTAATCCAGATACATTTGAAAATGGTGTTTTCTTTATTGAAAAACTCTTGTCCAAACAGCCATTTTTAAGTGTTTCCCAAAAGTTACTCAGTCACACCAAAAAGTATGAACACTCTTAAATCCCCTTCCTACGCATGCAAAAAAAATAAATAGTTGTTCCATGTATGGACTGAAACGTAATTGACCTTGTGTTCCTTCGCCGGAAAGAAATTCTGAGTAAACTTAATTTTTACACTCGGGAGAGCATTTTTAAAAAGCTCAGTTTTTGCTGTCAAAAACGGCATCTCAGTGTGGACAGAAAGCCATAACGTAGTGAAAAAGATGCGTTTCTAAACAAATTTATTCGTGTAGATGTGGTGTTTCATTTTGGAAATGTAGTATGTTTACTAATGTCATAGCTTTCCAAAGTATGCGACAGAGAATGTATTTGAAAGTCTTAATTTTCAGAGGAGGAAAATGCTGTTCTAGTATATATATGAGAGGTGTAAACGAAACAAGTCAATGCATTCTACTGTGAAAGTGGCCTTAAACATTAAGTCTAAATCCCTGTTTAGATCTAAATATTCTTTGAGTTATTTGAGGTATTTCAAACTAGTCTAAACTATTTTTTATTTATTTATTTTTAATACTAAATGACAGCAAGTAAGCGACTGGAAAAGCCTCACTGGTCAATCTCTTTTAAGATAGCAATGCTAATACTAATTGGGGTGGTAGAGGTGATGCTACACACTCCACCATGACCTGACATATATTAGCAGGTTGTTTATGTTCGACTCTCTTCTGACTGGAATCGCTTCAATGATGTGTCAGCAGCCCCCCACCTTCTCTTTAACAGCTAAAGATATTCAGGTCACCGTCTGTTTGCTAAAAACTGCCAAATACCTTGCATGAAGCCCAAACTAAAATACTCCCTTACAAAGGAGTAGGTGTGGCCTCACAGATTTAACGTGCTTAATGCTCCCAGCCCTGTTTAAAAACACTTTAGTCTGGAATTTACAAAGACCACAAATAGTTCACACTTGACTTCATCCACAGCACACCTAAAAAACACAGACAGGGTTGTAGGGATAATTGAAAATTTGTCAGGTTGAAGTTTTTTTATATTAGGGCTGTGAATAAAAAAAATATATATTAACTAAACTAATTAATCGGACAGTTTTCTATGATTAATCACAAAGAATAATGGTACATTAAAACAAACATTAAAATATAATCATAAATATTTACTTTATATGTTACCTCAAAGAACATGCAAGACTCATAATTTAAATATGTACATGTAAAAATTATGAAACAGTTAATTAGACATAGTTGTATCCAAGTTCAATATCTGTAACATTGTTAGTATACAAGCCATAAAATGAATGGACATGCTGTAATTAAAAGTTTGGCAAAATCTTTCCAGAAATAATCGTGTTCAATTTGCCAGCCCTATTACAGTGAGGAAAATAAGTATTTGAACACCCTGCTATTTTGCAAGTTCTCCCACTTAGAAATCATGGAGGGGTCTGAAATTGTCATCGTAGGTGCATGTCCACTGTGAGAGACATAATCTAAAAAAAAAAAAATCCAGAAATCACAATGTATGATTTTTTAACTATTTATTTGTATGATATAGCTGCAAATAAGTATTTGAACACCTGAGAAAATCAATGTTAATATTTGGTACAGTAGCCTTTGTTTGCAATTACAGAGGTCAAACGTTTCCTGTAGTTTTTCACCAGGTTTGCACACACTGCAGCAGGGATTTGGCCCACTCCTCCACACAGATCTTCTCTAGATCAGTCAGGTTTCTGGGCTGTCGCTGAGAAACACGGAGTTTGAGCTCCCTCCAAAGATTCTCTATTGGGTTTAGGTCTGGAGACTGGCTAGGCCACGCCAGAACCTTGATATGCTTCTTACAGAGCCACTCCTTGGTTATCCTGGCTGTGTGCTTCGGGTCACTGTCATGTTGGAAGACCCAGCCTCGACCCATCTTCAATGCTCTAACTGAGGGAAGGAGGTTGTTCCCCAAAATCTCGCAATACATGGCCCCGGTCATCCTCTCCTTAATACAGTGCAGTCGCCCTGTCCCATGTGCAGAAAAACACCCCCAAAGCATGATGCTACCACCCCCATGCTTCACAGTAGGGATGGTGTTCTTGGGATGGTACTCATCATTCTTCTTCCTCCAAACACGGTTAGTGGAATTATGACCAAAAAGTTATATTTTGGTCTCATCTGACCACATGACTTTCTCCCATGACTCCTCTGGATCATCCAAATGGTCATTGGCAAACTTAAGACGGGCCTTGACATGTGCTGGTTTAAGCAGGGGAACCTTCCGTGCCATGCATGATTTCAAACCATGACGTCTTAGTGTATTACCAACAGTAACCTTGGAAACGGTGGTCCCAGCTCTTTTCAGGTCATTGACCAGCTCCTCCCGTGTAGTTCTGGGCTGATTTCTCACCTTTCTTAGGATCATTGAGACCCCACGAGGTGAGATCTTGCATGGAGCCCCAGTCCGAGGGAGATTGACAGTCATGTTTAGCTTCTTCCATTTTCTAATGATTGCTCCAACAGTGGACCTTTTTTCACCAAGCTGCTTGGCAATTTCCCCGTAGCCCTTTCCAGCCTTGTGGAGGTGTACAATTTTGTCTCTAGTGTCTTTGGACAGCTCTTTGGTCTTGGCCATGTTAGTAGTTGGATTCGTACTGATTGTATGGGGTGGACAGGTGTCTTTATGCAGCTAACGACCTCAAACAGGTGCATCTAATTTAGGATAATAAATGGAGTGGAGGTGGACATTTTAAAGGCAGACTAACAGGTCTTTGAGGGTCAGAATTCTAGCTGATAGACAGGTGTTCAAATACTTATTTGCAGCTGTATCATACAAATAAATAGTTAAAAAAATCATACATTGTGATTTCTGGATTTTTTTTTTTAGATTATGTCTCTCACAGTGGACATGCACCTACAATGACAATTTCAGACCCCTCCATGATTTCTAAGTGGGAGAACTTGCAAAATAGCAGGGTGTTCAAATATTCCTCACTGTATATAGCAGCACAGACAGGTAGGCCAGCAGAGTCTGGTCACATCTGCTCACCTCAGATGTTAAACTGAGGTCCTTGCTCTCTGTGCTCATTAAAAAACCCAGGACACTTAAAAAAAAAGTAGGGGTGTAACCCTGGTGTGCTGGCCAAATTCTCTCCATTGGCCCTTATCAATCATTGCCTCCTAATAATCCCCTTTAATTTATTGGCTTTATCTCTCTACTCTTTCCTCTCCACCAACAGCTGGTGAGTGGTGAGCATACACTATGGCTGCTGTTGCATCATCTAGGTGGATGTTGCACACTGGTGGTGGTTCAGGAGAGTCCACTCTTCACTGTGTAAAGAGTTTTGAGTGCCTAGAAAAGCGCTATATAAATAAACTCAGCAAAAAAGAAACGACCCTTTTACTGGACACTGTATGTTAAATCTAATTTTGTAAAAATCCAAATAACTTTACAGATCTTTATTGTGAATGGTTTAAACAATGTTTTCCATGCTTGATCAATGAATCAAACAATTAATGAACATGCACCTGTGGAACGGTCGTTAAGACACTAACAGCTTACAGACGGTAAGCAATTAATGTCACAGTTATAAAAACTTAGGACACTAAAGAAACCTTTCTACTGACTCCTTTCTTTCTGTAAAACACCAAAAGAAAGATGCCCAGGGTCCCTGCTCATCTGCGTGAACGTGCCTTAGGCATGCTGCATGGAGGCATGAGGACTGCAAATGTGGTCTGGGCAATAAATTGCAATATCCATTCAGTGAGATGCCTAAAACAGCACTACAAGGAGACAGGAAGGACAGTTGATCATCCTTGCAGTGGCAGACCGTGTGTAACAACACCTGCACAGGATCGGTACATCCGAATATCACACCTGAGGTACAGGTACAGGATGGCAACCACAACTGCCCAAGTTACACCAGGAACACACAATCCCTCAATCTGTGCTCAGACTGTCTGCAATAGGCTGAGAGAGGCTGGACTGAGGGCTTGTAGGCTTGTTGTAAGGCAGATCCTTACCAGATATCACTGGCAACAACGTCGCCTATGGGCACAAACCCACCTTAGCTGGACCACACAGGACTGGCAAAAAAGTGCTCTTCACTGACGAGTCAAGGTTTTGTCTCACCAGGGGTGATGTTCGGACTCACGTTTATCATCGAAGGAATGAACGTTACACCAAAGCCTGTACTCTGGAGCGGGATTGATTTGGAGGTGGAGGGTCCGTCATGGTCTGGGGCAGTGTGTCACAGCATCATCAGACTGAGCTTGTTGTCATTGCAGGCAATCTCAACACTCTGCGTTACAGGGATGGCAACCTCCTCTCTCACTTCAAATCCAGGGCGTGCAGAGAGACTCCAGTCAGGCTTCCTAAGCAACCAATTGGCCCGGTTGCTAGAGTGGGTAGTCACGTTGGGTTAACCTCCTCGTGGTTGCTATAATGTGGTTCTCACTTTCGGTGGGGCATGTGGCGAGTTGTGCATGGATGCCGCAGAGAATAGCATACACCTCCACAGTAGGAGCGGCAATGCGCTCAACAAGCCACATGATAAAATGGATGGACTGATTGTCTCAGACATGGAGGCAACTGAGATTTGTCCTCAGCCACCCAGATTGGGTCGAGTCACTATCCCACCACAAGGATCATTGGGAATACCAAATTGGGGTAGAAAGGGGAGAAAGGGGATGGATTGGGTCAAAAAAAAAAAAAATCAGTAGAGGTGTGAATCTTCACTGGCCTCAATTACGATACGATCATGATTCAAAGGGTAACGATTCGATTATAAAACGATTCTCTATGCATCACGATGCATCTTGTCCTTCAATATCTTTATTTTTTTAGTTTCTTCAATTTATTTTTACTCTCTATTTTTTCCCTTTCTGCTTTTTATTTAACAGCCGTTTTAAAAATCAAAATGAGTCACATTACATAAGCTGGTCTTTAACATTCAGAATGAGCTGTGAACCAAACTTGGAACATCCACAAGATTAAATAAATGGTTCTATAGTTTAAAAGAATATCTCAGTTTTTCAGCTCTCTCAGTTCTTTCTTTAGAACCTTGTAAAAAATATCTTGAAAGCACAAAAAAAAATATTGGTTCTCCATCAAAACACACTAAATACTATTAATGGTCAGCTCTCACTGCTACCATCAGGCAGGCGGTATCGCAGCATCAGGACCCACACCAGCCGACTACATGACAGCTTCTTCCCAGACTTTTCAGACTTTTGAACACTTGATCTCTCACGATTAATCTACATCAGCACTGCACTTTTTTAATCTTATTATCTCACACTGGACTGTCATAATTATATTCTCCAAAATACAACTACAGCATCTATATATATATTTGATATACTTTTTATTTTTATTGTATGTGTATTCTATATTGTGTGTATTGTTTACTGTACATTGTATATTATTACTGTGTTGTGTAATTATGTGTACATTTGATATGTAAATTTGTAAATATGTTTATTGTAAATTGGTATGTCTCGTCACTGTCATGACTGCAATGTTGCTTGGAACAGCACACAAGACTTTCACCTACTGTTGCACTTGTGTATATGGTCGTGTGACAATTTAGTGATTTGATTTGATAATTCAACTGATTATTTTATTATTTTTATTTAAGCATTGTAAATCATTTAATAGTATTCAATTATTATTTAAAATTAATCAATGCCATACTATTAATTTTCATTTTAAAACACAAATGGAAGTTACTGGTCCAGGATGGGAGAGATATCTGCTTCTATGAGAGTGCAACTGTCAGCTTCTCCTCTCCTCACTTGCACGGGTGATAGTAAAACGCTTTAAATAGCGCCGTAGTTATAGCATCCCTTATGCACTGTTCTATCTGTTTGCTCTGCGAGTAGAAGATAAAACCTTTATCATCAGGTGTGCGCACTGTCCTGACAAAAGAGTGACCGGCAATGACAAAAGCCAATGGGGGTCGGGGGTACTATTAAATGAAAACGTCACCAACACCTCCCAAACCGCTGCCATAATTTTCTTCTGTGTTTTCCCCCGTTGTGTGCAAATAAGTGCGCGAGCTTGTAATGTTGTTTGTTAGCTTCCTATCATGAATAAACTCTCCCATTGCTTTGTGAACTAATTTCGGGATCATAGTTTCATTCAGGCACAAATGGTCATGTGTTTGATACATCTGGTCTGCAAACAGTCGTGTTTATGCACTTGAATTTAGTGTATGCACTTAACAAACATCTTTGTTTCCACATCTGTATTTGGCACGCACCACTACTCTGCCATGATTTAAACTGAACTCAGAATCAATTCAAAATCGTTTGAGTATGAATTGCGATGCATCGCTGAAACAATTTTTTCCAACAGCTCTAAAAATCTGGCAAAAAGACACCAGAATCAAAATATTAATAATTCTGCCCAGCTGAAAAAATTATTTTACTGACTACATACATTATTTAAAATTCATATTGTAAGTTTTAATGTTTCTAAACTATTATTTTCAAATAAACACTTTTAATGGTAGTGTATCCTATCAGGCAAAATAATGTTTGCAATAGTATAAATTTACTGGTGAAATCAGACAATACATTTGGCATTATCGGGACTCTCAAATATCAGGACCCTTAGCATTTTATTATTATATTATATTCAGGATACATTTTATATAGTACAATCATCAGATTCACTCTTGCGCATAAAAGTCTCATCCTAGAATTTTGTTAAAACATCATAAGCTATTGTATTACATGCTCTACATGATGAGAAGTAACCATCTAAAACACCATCACAAAAATTTAAAATCCATCACACTTGGACCTTTGAGACATTGTGACATCCAGGTAAGCTGCATAATTGATTACATTGAAACTGAAATCACATCATGATGTTGCACGTGTGTAATCAAAATAATTGCGCTCCCTTTCTCCATTGCAATCGGTTTGATTGGCGTGGATGCGTGCGCTCGTATGCTCAGTAATGTTGAACCAAGATTTGCTTGGTAATGGAAATATGTGCTTGATTTTGAATTTGTAACACGTATACGTTTAAAAAAATAGCAGTAAAATGCAGGTTATGAGCTAAAGAGAAACAGGTCTTAAGCGCATTAAACAGCACAAGACCCTTTCAATGCACCTGATGCAGCAACCGCTCCACTTTAAACTGTATGCTTATTATGATCTTCATTAAAGTGTTTATAAAGTGCTCTCGTGCGATGGGAATCATGGGTCATGTTTTTTCTGCTTAAACTTGTCTCTGTCATTTTTCAAACAAGTTTTCACTGGGCTGTAAATTGAGTTAAGTCAAATCTACCAAGGGTGGTTTTAAAATGGGTCCAATAGTATCAAAAACAGAAATCACAACTAAAACTAATGCTTCTAATAATTTTCATACAGTTATTGCTGTGTGCATTGACCTAAAGGATGAAGCTTTTTTTAAATATGCCAAGGTGATATTGTATAAGGAACTCCAGCTTAAGTCCAATTAAGCTTATTCTTGGTGACAGAATGGACAAAACTCCATGTATGATTGATTTCCAACATCGATCTATTTCATCCGATGTATCAGTGGTAAAGAAAGATGCAGAAGCACACCAAAATGTGGAAATGCTAATTCAAAGAGTACAAAATGCAAACATACGTTACGCCGTAAGATGTATTTAATGTGGTGTAACATTGTATCTGTTTTAGTTATGTATTTTGGTGTGGGAATATCTAGTGTGGCATGTCTGTTTTTTCTCCTCTCTCTCATTCTCCCTCTCACTCTAAGCACTACCAATTGCTATGATCCATAGACGGACGAGCCCCCAATTGTTTTGATTAGTCCCAGTCTAGGTTGGGAAAACCATAGGTTGTGGCCCTCCCCTTCCATCCGAGCACTCAATAGTCAAGTTTTAACAATGCAAAATAAGTTACTTCTTTGACATTAAATGAGAAAGGTGGCAAAAAAGGCTTCAGGAGGGGGTAAAGGCTAAAATATCAAACAAAAAGTTCACTACTTCCTAAAGGGGGAGTCAACTATCTTCTCCCCAAAAGGAAAATAAACATAGACATACTCCAACTCCCTTTCTACCCAAAAACTGATTTTAAACAAAATGGCACATTCCCACCCCAAAATACATAACCAAAACAGATACAATGTTACACCACATTGAATACTTCTTGGGATGTATCACATAACACAGTTGTGTATTTATGCAAAGTTTTCTAACCATTTTAAGGCAGCCGAGGACACAGATGATGTATAAACCAAGTAAATATTTCCCCATCGTTTACTACCTCATTTGTCAAGATATTTTAAATGAGCCCATAGAGAAAGCTTGAGGATTTTAATCTACACAGGCAGACAGTAAAAATCTGACCATGTGAAATTATATGTAAAGATAGGACCCCATAACTCTTTATACTGTCAAGAAAACAATGGACCTCTCTAGCCATGTCATATCGTCACATGGGCAGGCCCAACACAATTTGTGGAGATCATAAAAAAGAAATATAAATTAAACTATAGCACATTCCAAATCAAATGCTTTATCACCTGTCTATTAGGGCTTTCAACACAGCTGAGAAAGTAAATTCACATTTTTACCCTAAATATTACCAAAATTCGAATTGAACACTATTACTGCCACAGTATTACCCCAGACTCAAACTTTATAAACATTGTGATATACCGTGATATACAGTATTTTCTATTATAGTTGTATGCACTGTAATAATATCCTCATATATTAGTTGTATTGAAGATGAATGCAGTGGTGAAGCGGCTCAGACTCTGAGCCCAGGGGCTATTAAAATAGACTGCAACAGAATGCAAGGATCTCAAGACGCTTCTAAATTGAACTCCTTTACTGACAAAGCGTTAAAACACATTGCTTATTCTGAGAAACACTGATAAGAGACCAAGACACAACTGCCAATGGCCTCCACCCAAGGGGCTGTTCACAGCAAACACTTTTGCATCCATCCACACAGTTTTACAACGTAAACATGCACTAGATGGACATCTATGACCGTTTCATAGTTTATTCAGTGTCTAGTGCAGAATCGCTGTGTTAAGATTCAGTGTCGACTTCAAAAGAACTTTACTCTTTAAAAATGCATCTGGAGACACATGCGTTCTAGCCTTTTAGAGCCAGAATGCATGCAAGTCATTGTCAGTGCTTGGCACACACCCAAAAGCTAATTTTCAGCATTTTATCTTAGAATATTAGAATTTTATTTTGACAGCCTAAGGGGTCTACTTACAAGCCAAAAAATAAATAAAATAAATAAAAAATAACAATACTGTACTAAGAATGTAATCATTAATGTAAGATTTTTTTTATTTTTATGTCAGACTACATATAAAAGAATGATAAATAATTCAAATTCAGCATTCAAAGTCTTTTCTATCCAAAGTTTATCAGTCCAAATGGCCTCTGAGCCCTGATTTACACAAGCTATGGTGCCAAGGCAAGACTTGATCCATGTATAAGCCACCTACTAGTGAACGAGGTCAGAGTTTAGCCTTACTGTAAAAAACAGTTCTGAAAATTGTTACATAATCTGCCAAGGTCAATAATATTGCACGGCTCAAGAAGTAAATCAAATGGAATTTCACTGAAATAAATTCTTCTAAACATCCTCAATACACAAAAACAGAGAATTAAGGAAGACCAGCATGTAAGCTTAAAAAACAAGCACTGACCAAATTATTTACTATACCGCTTTGCACATTAAAGGAACTTTTGGAAAAACAGTGGATTTTAACTGAAAAAATTAAGCAGCGTTTTTATCAGTGCCTCATGACAGTCTATGCCATGTAAATAAATTAAAGACTGGTTTTTGGATTTTATTAATAATCAATTAATTACCAATAAGAACAAATATGCAAGTCACTGTTAGTGATCATGATAAACCACTGTAGAACCAGATGTGTCAGGTGTCCAATAAACTTCCATATTCATTTTCCACTCAATGTGTGTTCTGAGCTCTGTCTTGGGTGGAGAGATCAAGCAAACAATTTTCATCTTGTAGGCCAAGGAAAGGACAACTTCAGTGCAGAAAAAAACAAACCTCAGTGTCAGCAGAACGCTGAGCCATGAATATCTGTAGGAAGACCTTGATTGATCGATCTAAGACACTGAAATAGCTTTGGGTTAAATATAGCTCCTTTCCTCTACTATATAAGCTACTGCAGCCCTGGACAATGCTGTTAGATGCAACATAATTTTTTCACTTGATGTCTTTGTGGAAGAAACACAGATTGTGTAGGTAAAGGAAAAAAAACGGATATTTAAAAACTGCGATTTTAATCGCACAATGCTGTACTGATGTGTTACATTTTTATGGAATAATATTTTTAGGAAGAAAAAAAATTGTGAGACTGCCCACCATTCAAGTGTCCTAAAAAGAAATGGGCTAGGCGCCGTTCATACAGAAAGAGTTTTTCTGGGCACCTTGGTCTTAGTCTCACTGCCTTTTCAGCTCCTTGTGTTACGAGTTCACCGTTTTTATTTTTATCTTTTTCAAACACGTCTCGAGACATCTGCATTCTATTTTATTCTTGAACTTGAAGAGTTGTGTTCATAATTAATGTAAGTGTGAAGTGTTCTGTGGAAATAAAGCAAACTAAACTTCAAACACCTTCTGAGATGCTCAGAGGTTATTTAATTAATTCTCATAGATGATACTATTCTTGCAAACAGTTTTCAGACGACTAAAATAGAGAAGACGTTACATGCACGTGTTCCACAAGACACTCCTACCGCACACCTCTGAACAAATAGCACATCAAATATGGGCATTGGCGGCTTTTCTTTTGTCGGTTCATAAATACATAATAAAGTGTGATTGTTCCAAGTGTGTATCTTTGTGTTTAACAGCATGTCTTGTCAAGTGTCACTCCGAGACTTCTAGCAGGTCGCCCACCACTGTTGCAAATTACCCACACATAAAGTACCCATATTTGGACGAGGAGCTTGAGAATAAGGAGCTGGATTCAGCCTCATCACATTTGGCGTGTATTCACACCCTGGGCTAATGTTTAATATATCTGTCAACTTCCCAGATCCATGGTTTTGCCATTTATCAATACTGTCGATAATCGTCTGTCACTGAGTTTTGAAATCGACATCAGGAGATTTGTAAGACATCATCATGTCGTAGTCCAGATATCGATATAACATCTTATTGCCAGGTCCTTGCTAATTTCCATTGTCAGGAAATAGAAACTGCCATTAAAGCAAATGTAAGGAAAATTGTACATTGGCTCTAATAAAAATTCATAAGTAAACTTTACAAGCAATTACTAGCTAGCTAATTGCGAAAAAGGCGCATTTATATATATATATATATATATATATATATATATATATATATATATATATATATATATATATATATATATCTATCTCTGACAACTACTTTCAGAAAGTATAATTCACCACCCAAAAGAAAGCCTAATTAAAAGTACACTGTAAAAAAAAAATGTGATTTTGAAAAATTGAGACTTAAATGTTTGCTCAAAAGACATGCAAATAATTGCCCCAATACATATATAAGTATTGTAGTGCTAACTTCTGAAAGTTTTCAATTAAAATTACGAATTTATATTCACAGAGCACATTTGTGGCACGGTGGAGGGCGGGACCGGGGCGTGATTACGCACGCCCGGTCCCGTATTAGGCTGATCAAGCCGTCAAGAGGGATAAAGGCCACTCGCGGACGGCGATGCGGGAGAGAGTGATCGTTCACGGACATGTCCGTTGTCTTATGTGTTTCTTCATTAAACCTTTAGTTATATGTTAAGCCGGTTTCTCGCCTCTTCCTTGCCCGTGACCTTGATCTGTTTTACATTGGTTCCCGAAAGCCCGGGAAGGAAGAGGGATGCGCCGTAGCGGAGTTCTTGCCACTGCCCAGCGGAGCAGCCGCGGCCATCTGCCGGGGGACGGAGGAGTCCAGCCGCCTGGACACGGAGGAACGGCCGCCGACCGCGAGGGGAGGAGGGGCTCCTGGCCGACCGCCTGGAGCGGTTAGGGCCGCTGCCAGGGGCGGGGGAGTCCCCTACTAGCCGCTGGAACGTGGCGGGGTTGGAGACCGCCGACCGCGTGCAGGGGGAGGGCTCAATGCCGACCGCCTGGAGTGGGAGAACCACTGCCAGGGGCGGGGGGAGGCCCCTTCGACTCCCCGGGAATGCGGCGGGGCGTTCCGTCCGCCAGGGGCTGAGGACTGCCTCCGATCCGCCCGGAGAGGCATGGCTGTCGTCCTGTAGAGGAATGAGCCACGGCGTATCAGAGAACCGGCAAGTAAGTTTTTTTTTTAATCTCTCTCTCTCTCTCTCTCTCTCTCTCTCTCTCTCTCTCTCTCTCTCTCTCTCTCTCTCTGCCGCTCTGCGTTGGCCTTTTCCCTCTTTTTTAAATTATGGTGTTTGTGGGAGGGGAGGTACTTCCCAGTGCAGGAAGGACCTCCCCCCCCCCATTTTTAATTATTGTTTTAATTTTTAATTATTGTTGTTTCCCTCCCCTTGCCCCCTCCCTCGTCCAGGTTGATGGGGATGACCCGCCGGCAGACCGCGCGGGAGGCGCCCCCCCCAGGGGATGTACGTCAGGCCGGGGGTCCCCAGCCTGAAAGAACGGGGGAGGAATGTGGCACGGTGGAGGGCGGGACCGGGGCGGGATTACGCACGCCCGGTCCCGTATTAGGCTGATCAAGCCGTCAAGAGGGATAAAGGCCACTCGCGGACGGCGATGCGGGAGAGAGAGATCGTTCACGGACATGTCCGTTATCTTATGTGTTTGTCTTTTGAGTTCTTCATTAAACCTTTAGTTATATGTTAAGCCGGTTTCTCGCCTCTTCCTTGCCCGTGACCTTGATCTGTTTTACAACATTTAAATGTCTTCAGTCAATATGTCAAGTCGAACTTAATTTTTTTTTAATCGGCTGAACGTATCATAGTAAAAAGAAAACAGCCTACGCATGTGCAGCCTGACAAACTGCATGTTCAAAACTCGAAAGGTGAATGTACGTAAATGTTGGACCCGAGCTGGGAACGCGTTGCGAAGCGCCGAAGTGGAAAGACTCAATTTTATAGTGACTTGTTCTATTGAAATTTTTCAATTGCCACAATTAAAATTCTGTGAATTTAATATTCTCTGTTGCGGCAACAGTCTTTTAACATTGGCTCAATCAGAAATTATCTATGAGCCAATGCTAAAAGACTCAAAGACAAAGTCTAAAAGACTAAAAGTTTTTACATAGTAGGCATTATTTAACAGATCTGTGACAAGTGGCATGAAGAGCTTTTCACACACCAACTACCTACCTTTTAGAGTACTGAATGCCCGTCAGAGTAATTATAAGGCTTACAATATAGCATTACAGATGCTTCTTTTTCTTAGGATGAACACAAACTATGATTTAAAATGCCAAAGATAAGACCTGGGCTGTGTCTGCGGACTCTGGATGTTTTAGTTACTTTCTGACAGTAATTTAAAAAAGCAGGAGGTACCATTTGGGAAAAAAGTGAGACGGTAGAGGAACAAAATCCAAAATCATGACTGCCCTACAACCCATATGACATATTTCACAAGCGAGTCAGAAGTTTACATACATTTTAGCCAAATACATTTAAACTCAGTTTTTCACAATTCCTGACATTTAATCGTAAAAAACATTCCCTGTCTTAGGTCAGTTGGGATCACTACTTTATTTTAAGAATGTGAAATGTCAGAATAATAGTAGAGAGAGTGATTTCAGCTTTTATTACTTTCATCACATTCCCAGTGGGTCAGAAGTTTACATACACTTTGTTAGTATTTGGTAGCATTGCCTTTAAATTGTTTAACTTGGGTCAAATATTTTGGGTAGCCTTCCATAAGCTTTTCACAATAAGAAGCTGGAATTTTGGCCAATTCCTCCAGACATAACTGGTGTAACCAAGTAAGTTTTTTAGGCCTCCTTGATCTCACACACTTTATCAGTTCTGGCCACAAATTTTCTATGGGATTGAAGTTAAAAAGACATGTGACTCTTTGCAAGGAATCATGGATGGACACTGACTTCATACAGCAATTCATTAAATAGGTTCTCATGCTCTTTCTGACATATTTTTTTCCAGTGCTTTAGCTTATTAATGCACATCAGAGAAAATAGAGTTAATTATTAGTTGGAGGCTTAAAGATAATAGGGCATCCAACCTCACCCCATGCATCATACTGCTGATGTGGAACAACAGCATTTTAGAAAGATCAACTGTGGCTAATTTAATGCCCAATCATTTATTCACGAGAGTAATGGAGACAAAGACAACACCACTGAGTGGTGCTCTTTAAGTAATCATTCCTCAGCCATCTAATTGACTGCCTGCAAACGACTATCTTTGGTTAGAATTTACTCCTACACAAAGCTTTTTTGCTTGTGTTATGCAGGCCATCTTAATTAAAAGAATGAAATTATGGGATGCCAATTAATACTGATCATATTTGGATTTTATTTTATTTATAAGTGAAGTGTTATTTTAAATGGAATTTAAATTTACAAAGTTGTCTGCAAATAAAGCGGAGATAGCAGAAAGTATTTAAAAGATAAAAGCAATTACTCACTTACATTTTAAACAAAATATTTATTGTTTAATTGCTAAAGCAGAGCAATTCTCTAATGCAAAATTCATCTCAATTTAATCCCAAATAAGTAGCAAAGCTTATATGTTTTGAGAATACTGTCAAAAAAAAAAAAAAGTTTTAAAAAATATTTTCAGACAGTGAGACAAAATGAAGGGCTTAACACCTCCTAAACATGAGGGAGAGTTCAAAATGAACAACAAACCAGGATAAACATACTGCGTTCAGATGGCTTTACTCACTTCAAACAGAGGGATGCTGAGCTTGGCACGTTCTCCTTCCAGCTGAACCCATTGCCCTCTTGAATACTAAGGCAGAAAGCACAAGAACCATCAAATAGAGCTGTTTGGAACAACCCCAGAAGATTAAGTCCAGGGAACTGGTGAGGAGAAGGTTATGTGGGACCAGACCTTAATCATACAGTAGGTGCTGATACATTTCCCTGGAAAACCAGCACCTGACAAAGGCATGCGAGGCATGCGGATAAAGGGTGAACATTGTTCTAGTTGAAATGAAGGCCATCAAAAGCCTTAACTCCTTCAGTGCCTCCCTGAGGCATTAAGCACAGGTGTCATCTGTCCCAATGAGCAACAGGGGATACATGGTCAATGCATGTGGAGCATACTAGAAGCTGTCTACGACAAGAATCACATTTGACATCATAGTATAAAGTAACACTGCATCCATGTGAACTGTCATGCCCAGACAATGCTGATACTGGTGAGATCACAGTACTCTAGCCTATCTGAATCATCAAACATCAAGTGAAAAATGCTGCCTTCACGGGCATTATATGGAGGCAGGAAGGTAATAAGGCACATACACTCACATAGCACTTTATTAGGAACACTAATACTCGGTAGGGCCCCCCTTGCCCTTTAAAAACACCCTCACTACTTCATGGTATGGTTTCCATAAGATGTTGGAAGCATTCCTTTGAGATTCTGGTCCATATTGACATAACAGCATCAAGCAATGTCTGCAGATTTGTCAGCTGCACATTCATGCTGCGAATCTCCCATTGTATCACATCCCAAAGTGGTTCTATTGGATTCAGATCCGGTTACTGGTAAGGCCACTGAAGAACAGTGAACTCATTGTCACACTTATGAAACCAGTTTTAGATGACTTTTGCTTTGTGACATGGCATTATTATGCTCAAAGTAGCCATTAGAAGATGGGTAAATTGTGGACATGAAGGGATGCACATGGTCAGCAACAATACTCAAATAGGCTTTGGCATTCAAGCAATGATTGCTTGGTATTATCGGGCCCAAAGTGTACCAAAAAACATTCACCACACCATCACACCACTGTCACCAGCCTGTATTGTTGACACAAGGCAGGTTGGGTCCATGGATTCATGCTGTTGGCACAAAATTCTGATTCTACCTTCTGTGTGCCTCAGCAGAAATCAAGATTCATCAGACCAGGCGTCTCCAGAGCTTTCTATCCCATCTCACAATCCTGTGCTTGTGTTTCAGTGGTTGTTGAAAATAATTAAAAACTGTGATGGATCGATTGAAAGTAGCAAATTAATTTGTACATATCTAGTTTAGTCAAACTATGATTCCATTCCTACCAAGACATAAGCATTGTAGTCATTACAGGGCTCCAGACAGCGACTAAAATGGTTGCAAATGTGACCAAAAATCATTGATTGCGACAATAATTAAAAATCTAGTCGCCATTGGCGACAGTCGGTTTTGTCAGATATCATCTAGTGAGTTATTGAATACATTTTTAGAGCGCACACAACCAGTGTCTCGCGCCGCATTTCACCTGTTCTGTTCCTGAAGAGCTCACTGCACCACAAGCAACAAAAAAAAAAAAAAAAAAAAAACAGCGCGAGAGAGTCGAACAAGTTACTCTTTTGAACCGGGTCTTTTTCATGAATCACCCGAAAAGAACTGAGGTTTGAACTCTGAGCTCAGGTTAGCAGTTTGAATCAGATTCACTTTTTCAGCGAATCAGCCGCCAGTGAGCTCACAACTGGGAATGCAGACATTTCAAAATAAGAGTACAATGTGTATTTCGGCTTCTTTATAATTAAAAGTCACGTATTGTATACAAGTTATTCTGGTAAATTGATTGGGATTGGATTAGCACAATAAACTGCACCTGGGATTTCATTCAATTTGCACTCTTGTAGTCTCTGTGTCTGGGCCATCTATTTACAGTAAAGAAAGACTAAGGCAATACTACAAAAACTATTTATATCAAGCTTTTGACACTTAGGACAATTGAGGTACACAACTATTACACAAGGCTCAAACATTAATTGATGCTCAAGAAGACAACACACTACTACATGCATACTATACTTTCTGTAAATATCTGTAATGTAGATTCTGAAAAGCAGTACTAAATAAAAACAACTTTTATCTCTTATACTTGTATAAATTATGAAAGGGGTGTGAACATTTACAAGACAAAAGGGGATGCAAACTTATCTTCTCAACAATATATACTGTTTATTAAACCTCTGATTAATGGTCTATCAGCTGAAATCCTTTTCTTCGGCTTTCTATCTGGTTTCTTTTTCTCCCCAATTTGGCATGCCCCATTCCCAATGCATTCTAAGTCCTCATGGTGGCATAGTGACTCGCCTCAATCCGGGTGGCGGAGGACGAATCTCAGTTGCCTCCGCATCTGAAATGTCAATCTGCACTTGTTGAGCGTGTTATCGCAGAGACCTAGCGCATGTGGACGCTATTATTCGGCATTCACACACAACTCACTACATTGCAATTTTGCGCTCTATGTACCGAAGGCAAACAGTTAACTTGTCACAGCCAAATGGAGCACATAGTTGATATAACTGCTGACAATTAGTAATCTTTTTCAAAAAAGAGAAAAACTTTACTGATTGAACAACAACAAACAGGGACTTCTGCATTAGGTACTGAGATAAAAAATCACCCTTTGTCAAACACAATGAAGATTAAAGAGTCCCGGGTTTCAAAGCACACCCCATCAAATGCAGTTTCTCAAGAGGGAACACATAATTTGGTGCACTCATGATGTAACGCTGAGCTTTGAGTCTCCGATTCCCATCCATTATTCCTGGCATGTGGGAGGGGGGTGTGAACTAATCAAAGACAGCACATGGCACAGCTCCCACAAGACTGACAATAATAATAGGTCATCTCACAGCATCACCCATCTCACTTACGATAAGAAGGGTTAATTCAACGTTACACCTGCCAAGCCATGCTAGATAAATGCAGATTGTTTCCTTACAGATGGGCAACAGTGATTCCTTTTATAGCTAACACATCTTTGAACAGATCTTATAGTCTTCAATGCGTTAGAGGCCAGATTAAAGCTAAAATAAAAGATGGTATATTACAAGTATAGTTTATGCCACTGTTATGAGTGTGCTTACACAATGGGAATGGGTTAGATGATTTCACTAGCAGAAATAACTTTTGTTTTAAACACTAATAAAATGGGACTTGAATTCATTAAAGACTTTTAACAGAAAATTGGCATAAAACAATTAAAAAGGTGCTATCAGTATTTGGTGCCTTCGGATATAGTCTTTTGGTGTAACTGGAAAGGGAGGAATAATAAATATACATGTCCTAAATTACAAATGTGTCTCACATGGGCGTGTCCAGGATTTTATACGCAGTGTGGCAAAGGGGTGGCAGGAGCAGAATAAGGGGTGGCACCACGTAAGTATGTTGATGTCCGATGGAAGGGGTGGGGAGGGGGCTAAGCTCATTTTAGGGTGGCAGCCATGCCACCCTTGTGGACACCCCTCCTCACTTAAAATTAACTTGAAAATCTGTGTTGACATCTATCAGGTCAAAGGGCAACTCTTTAGTGCTACTGGAGGTAGGTCCTACAGTGAGGCACTTACAATGGAAATTAATGGGGCCAATTTTTTGAGGTTTAAAGGCAAACTAAAATGGTTTTAAAGAGGTTTAAACTAAAATCATATACACGCATATTATTTATGTCTTTTGAAACAGTGAGTATTTTAACATTTAAGGATTGGCCACCCATTCATTGAAAGTGCCTTACTGGAACCCATTGTTTTGCTTTTTTAATGAGAATGAAAAATTAATTCCTATGAATCTAACAGGGAGAAATATCTGATAGTTTTGGCTATTTTAACAAGGAAAAACATGACGGAAAGAGGTTGTGTAGTTTTTTTGCACTCCAGTCAAAGCAAAAAAAAAAAAAAAAATGTTTTAATCGCCTTTCAACCTACAAAACAGTAGCCTAAAGAAGACCACTATGGCTGCAATCAACCAAAACCTGGATACATGGTTTAGTGTGTTTGAGAAACATCCGAGCGGATTCAAGAAGAAAATCAATCATTATATTATCACAACAGTGGTTCCAGTAGAGACATAATGATGAGTTAACACCAGAGAACAAGACAGAACTTGACATGATCGGAGTGGCATGCTGCTTAAACGTTTGGCTCAACGTTCAGTTATGCAAAGTGTTTAATTAATGAGGTAAAGTTGCAGTAATTACTTTTAGGTACACAGTATTGGTTATGAATGTATACTCATCACCATTAGCACTGTCTTTACTGCCAAACAAATGACTTGTAACTGCTTATTTTTGTAGCATTGATTGTTATTACATTGTATATTACTGCATATTTCTTTTTTAATCAAATTTATCTCATCCCCATAATTATTGCATTCTCCTTCTTTGTGTTTTTGTTTATAGTTTTACTTTATGTGTACTATTTTAACCATTCCTATGTTCTGATCCGAAAGCGAATTGTCATGGCCCTTTTCAAGTTTGCAACATGCACCAAGTAGTTGGAGGAAACTTTCGGTCATAGTAAGGACCATCCATCGATGTGATGCTCTGTACACAGCTATTAAATAAAAATGTATGCTATGTAATATCAGGTTTTACATATGATGCATTCCTGATATTCAATATGCTATTTTGAACAATCATCAAATCTAAAACACCGACATCACAATTGCATTATGTCCTGCATATTTGTCCAGCAACATTCAACGACCAACTGAACTTGATTGTCATCTAAAATGTATTTTCGGAAGAAGCTCAGCAAATGCAATCTGAGGTAAAGAGATTAGATTTAAAATATTTAAAAGTTTTAACATTTTCAAAAGCTTGTTTTCGTGAACGTGAACACAGCATTGGACAAATAGTTCTGATAGTTTCCATTCTTGAAAACAGTGTAGAACATTGAGAATGTCAATCAGTCGACTTTTTACATCTACAAAACAAGATAAGGCTAATGTACGTTTGTGTATAGAAAAGACAATTATATTGGCCTAACAATAGAATTATTATTTTTTTTTTAATACAGGGGAATTATGCCAAAATCTAAACAATAAATTTTATAGAATCAGGCTATACAGTGTTCCAAAAAAGCACACTGAATTATTTCTCCTAGTATTATGTATTTATTTTAAAACTTCATAGGGCAAAGAAATTATGTATTTTTTGGTATTGTGCACCAATTCCATGACTGCCATCTATAATTTTGAATGGTGTGGAAAAGAAACTTAAATAAATAAACAGATGGCTACCATGGTTATATTAATGACAAAGAGTGGCCATTCATTTGTTCTCCATGCACTTGTTGATGACAGGTGCATGATACGAGATATTTGTGTTGGCACTCCTGGAAGTGTCATGACGTAGACGTGTTTGCAACATTGGATCTGTGCAGGTAAGCTGTTAAATCCAATTCATAACAGTGTGAGTAATACTTCACGTACAATAAATTGGCTTTCAACCTTGTCATCATGATTAAAACAGGCCAACAATTGGGGTAGATTCTGTCATGCACCACTATATTTTGTATACACTATGTGTGCCATTTTTTTTAAAGTAAAAACTGAAGTACTGCCATAGAGTTTATGCGCTAGAGTTAAAAGGAAACATATTATGCTGACACTTGTGAAATTTTTAGCGATAATTTGCATTTCCATCAGCTATATTTGTATCTATAAAATAGTTTGACGCACTACACTTTTTGTTGCAAAAAAAAATCCTAGGAGGGAAACATAGGCCATGTCTCGTTTGGAAGGCTGCGTCCTCCGGAGGTCGCAACTGTCGGCCGCATCCGTCATCGAGGCTGTCTCGTTTCAGAAAACCAAGTAGGCCACTTTGAATGCAGCCTTCGAATGTGACCTTCTTTCACGGGAAAAAAAAATTAAAAATATCACCAATTTGCCGGTAAATGTGCTGTTCAAATACAAGGAATGTTAATTCCCAAGTTTAAGTACCTCAGTAGATGGGTGCAGAGTATATAATATGTATAGTTATATTAATATATAATCAAAATAAATTATTAGACTAAAAGTACACCTGTAAAATCTATTTTCTTTTCTCTTTACATCATTATAACTCTCCTGAAATGTACCTCATGCATTCCCTTCTAAAGGGCCTTTGTTCCCTTCTCACACAAGAGCTCGCGCTTGTTAATGTGTGGCGTGCTGTCATAGCAACCATGTTACGTTCCGTTTCCCCTACGAAGGCCGTCTCGTTGAAACGAGGCTTGTTTTAAAGAGGACACTCGGTATACTGCAGCCGTCAAAGGACGCGTCCTACCTAGCATGCAGACTTCCAAAACGATAGCAACCAGAGTTCAGCTAAATCTGTTATTATTGGTGGATTAAAAGCTTAATGTGACCTCCTAAAAAAAACAAAAAAAAACATTTGAATCGAAACCTGGGCAGGAAAGTCTAAAAAAAAATCCACCACATATCTATAGCGATCCACACATGTGGCGATTTGCAAATGCAGATTCAACGATCCGTAAATAAATTAATCAACATTCACAAATGTTTGATGTAAATTAATTCATGGACTTGATAAATACAGATTTCTAAAAACGTTTTGCATTTATTTAAGTATTTGTGTGGAAAATTGGGGGAATGTTTGTGCCATTACTTGTATATGCTCTCTGACCCCAGCTTAACTGGGATATGTGAAAAATAAATAATTTCACTGTATATATGCAGAAATGTATGTATAATGTGTGACAATTGATCAATTTATTATTTATTTTATATTTATGAATTGTATTTAGGATTTATGAATCGGACTTTGTGAATTGTGCTGTGCATTTATGAATTGTATATTGTAAAAAAAAAATATATATATATATATATATATAGATCATTCTGGCTCCATATTGAACTCCCATGTGCTGAGGGGGGAACAGATCACCTGGCATCAACACAACGGGCGTTTCCGCGTGCCATGCGCGAGTAATTCCAAACAACAACAAGTTTGTTAACTAAATCTATCACATTAAGACCTATACTCGTACAATATGTAAAGTTATACTTCCAATACACCTTTCATGCAAAAACTAAAGACCAGTCATTCAAGATAAAGAGTGAATGTCCAAATCTGTGCCCTTAAAAATGTAAACAACTGGTTGCCATGCAGTTTTATATTGTTAATACATTACATTAACACACTATGTGAATTCAACAACAATATACTTTCGTTTAAACAGTTTATCCAAATATATAAAAGAAATCATATTAAAGAGTGAATTACGACAGTTTTCTTACCTTATCTAAGCGCGTTTGCCCTCTCGTTTTTCCTCAAGAAAAGTTTGGAGGAACGTTTCCTCTGTGCGTTCCTTCAACACCTAACGGGACAGGTACAACTGTCACAAAAACTCAACCGAATAATTTTTAAATAAAAATGCCACAGACTTAAAACACTGGCATCGGAACACACGAGAAGCACCTTGAAATATATTTATTTTTAAGTGTCTAAAAAATACACGATGTCTGTTTGAGTCCGTGGGATCTTCGTGCTGTCAGTGTAGTGAAGTACCTGAGCTCGTGCTTATGGTAGTGAGACAGCAGCAGCCCTGACGATTGGTTGTGGGAGGGGGTAAATTATTGTGGGTGTGGCTAAACGCTTCTCTGTCTATTAGTGCGCCCTACTGTCCAGTTTAAAGATCCTTCTTGAATGATACGGCAATATTGCAATGCTGATAATCATGCAAATTAAGCTTTATTGACTCTTCAGTGGTGTTTGTTTAGAATAAAAATGTATTTATTATTATAATTATTTTCTAAAATAACATTCATAATTGTAAGTGGTCAAAGAGAAACCTACATTTTCATAGTTTAAAACAGAATTTGAACAATATAGTGGAAAGAATGACCTACAAAACATGAGGAAATATGGATTATTAGAATACTTTGAATCCCTTTTCAATCTGATTTCAGCAACGTATAGGCCTATAATTTCTGTAAAGTGTTGTTTCTTTTTTTAATAACTTTCTTCCCTTTATTGCTTATTGTTAGCAGTTTATACTATTTCATTAAAACATTGCATTAAAATGATTCTTCACAGCAAAAATATGTTGAGAGATTTGACACCATGAGTGTTAAAATTATCACTTTCCGGGTGAACATACAGGTCCATCTTTGCTAGTGTTAAAACAACACTGATGAAAGTGTTTATTATTCAAACACTGTGTTAGTGTTTGATTTTAATCACTCAAGGTGTTGAGAAATTATTACTCGTAAGTATATAGATGTAACACTTTATGGTGATTAATCACACAACCCCAGTGTATTTTTTTATGTTGATTTAATGTAAATAATGTAAATACTTATTTTAAAATTGTAATGCAGATGAAATTTAAAAAAACCTGTAGGTATTTTTCCAAAAACCAAGTGACTATGAATTTATTAGAACATTTATTAAAAAAATTATATATCAAACATACAATTGAATAAAACAGCTCATCTCCAATGCAATAGCATCTTAACACTGGTATGAAAATACACATTATGACAAATATTTCTTAAATATAAATTTCTACTAAATTTCAAACAAATTCATTTTTTTGTAAAAAAAATGGAAAAATGACTCAGCACCATAGGACATCTGTACATGTTGATATACTTTGTCACATGCCCCTTTCAGCAACAAGTTCAGGAAATACATCCACGTCCACTTCTGTAGAGGTGTCATCCGTAACCTTAACAGGTGTCTTGTTCTCGAATGGCAAATGCTTTTTTTGCTGTAAAACAATAACTTCATTACTACGCAAAAATATTTATTAATCTTTAAGACATTAAAGTACTTCGTAAATTAAGCTATATTATACAGTAAATGCACAGACTTACCTTCCGTGACAAACTCCAAAAAACATGGCTCTTTGAGTTTCACATATTTTCTAGTGTCCATGTATTGTGTTCTTGCCTTTACTGTCCAACCTGTAAAAGGTAAGCAAACTTGAATGACATTTTATACAAACAAATATGACACATACAAAATAAAAATACATAAGATACAAATTCAAACCAATTTTGTTTGCCAGTGGGTGCTTATCCTCATAGGAAAAAGCAAACTAACAGACTCAATATAATCAGGTCACTTTGTGTTTTGCTACAGATTCTGTTTAATACTCACAGTGCCCACACACATATTACAGCAAGAACTACCACTTGCCTAAGCCAATTGTCAAAACAATTAAAACTTTATTCACACATAAGCACTAAATACTGTTACAGATTTACAACTATAAAGCTAGAACTAAGTTGTACAGAATAATCTCTCACTTCCCTAATGCACTCCTGCTCAATTAAGTTAATACTAATACAAAATAAGACAAAAAAATGCCTCGGCGGGAGAAACACAACCCTTTTTACCCTCTTGAGTTGCTATCTGTCGGCTGATGCAGCGCTTCACTCTCGTACTTATTGCTCGAGCACGTTTTTGCGTGTCTTCCAAAGAGACGTTTTAGCACTGTACATACGCGTAGCTCTGTTATCAAAGTACCACGAGAACGATGCTAGAACACACAGAGCGTTCCGCTATCGAGATGTCATAGGCCTCACGGTAACGTTAGGCCTATATGCGCAGAGCCGCCATTTAGGTCGGTGCTTGGCCAAATCCGTTAACTTAGTGCTCGAGCCCCGGCGCGCCACACAAGAAAATATTATTTCAAGAGCAATCAATTCGATTAACGTCTGCTTTCTCGTTTGCATGACTGAATTAAAGATATAAACGGTCTTATAAAGGGTTGGGAACCCAATTAAAGATACTTCGCCAAATGACAAAAAATAAACAAGTTTAACTATCCAAATCCTGTCAGTTCCAAAATAACGCATAATGTCGGTATCAGACAGAAAATGCTAAAATTGCACCATTATTTAACAAAACGATTAAAATTTGCACAAATAAAATGAAGTCACTTACGTCTATCTCCATCGTCCTCCATTAACGAATTGAGTAGTCTCACCGCTTCACTTTCAGCATGGTTCTGAGGGGAGGGGTAAAATGACAGCATCTTATCATTTACTATACGTTAAAACATACTTTAAAATAGAGCTACAATTTTTTACATCTTAGTTTAGGCCTAACGTTACCCGTGAAATGGTAACGTTAAACTCAAGATGAAGGGCGGATCAAAAAGTGCGCGAAATTAAACTGAGGCAAAAAATGCTGACAGAGTTAAGTCAACCACATACGTTAATAATTATCAATATTATGATATTTCAATACTTATTTTAATACTTAATTAAAGAAGATTACGCAGTGCTGACTTTGTGTATTAATCTTGTGATAAATTAGAAATAGGCCTTAATCATAGGCCTAACGTTACTTTGACAGTGTCAATGTTAGGGTAAAATGGGTTATTTTTCACACAAACAGTATAATATAAAATTAATTCAGTTTGCTTTACTGATGATCCAAGTTCATAAATAAACCACAAGTTGATAAGTTAATAATACTATAACGTTACCTTGCTTGGAACCGCTGTTTGCTGGCAAATCCTTAAAGACGATGGAGTCATGGAGACCGAAGAGCATGATGGGCGGGGCGATTGAAAATACACTGCACATGCGCAGATGTTGATTATGCGTGAACACCTAAAGGAAACACTGTGCATTATCACTAAACAAGTGATAAAGCATATATTATTTGTAAATTAACACCAGATTTTATCACTAGCTGCCCAACACTAGGTTTTTTATTACTTAGAAATTTGCTGTGTTCTAAATATGATGTAACTGTTTTTTCAAGTGAATACTATAGCTAAGTAAATACTGCTTTAGACATGGAAGAGAAGAAGGACTTTATTACCAAAATACATTTATAATTTGAAATATTCTTATTATTTCCAGACTATTCAGCCCTGGTTTATCTGTATTTTTTTCAATGTTCCCTTAAAGGTGTAATGCATTTGACAGTTATTGGATACAACTTAGAGACTGTCATTTCTATGTCATAAAAGCAAACTTCAGTGATTCCCATCAGTGTGAGTAATAATAAGTGTGTGTGTGTGTGTGTGTGTGTGTGAGAGAGCATGTTTGCTCAGGTTAGAGGGTAATTGCTTCCCCTGACATTTCAGGCCCTGTGCAAATAAAATGGATGCCTATCATCTCTAATCAGCTGTTAGTCCCCTGTCAACTCCCCTTCAGAAAAAAAGCAAGCTTAGACATGAATGTTAGTGGCTGGAGGTGGGGAGAGACCATGAGAGAAAACAGAAACACGGTTTTTCCATTGAACTGATAAAGTAAAAAGAATGTATTTTGATGCATTTGTTTGTTGGCCTACTTGAGTTATTTACATGACTCAGAGGATACTGTTGCATCTGAAAAGCGACTGTTACTAGGAAGTGTATATATACATTTTGAGAGTTTATCTGGACTACAAAATGTGACCTATAATAATTCAAATACCGATCAGTTATGTTCAGCTAGTAGTGCCATATTACTAATGGGACAGTTGAATGATTGTTTCTCTTTACTAATGCTGTTATTTATATTTTTATTTATATTTTATACATCATTGCTCATGAAGATAAGATTTTCCATTTATATGGTTGTTCTTCTGTGGATAAGCACATTTGCACCTTAAAGGGATAGTTCACTCAAAAATGAAAATGCTTATCATCATTTACTCACCCGCATGCCATCCCAGATGTGTATGACTTTTTTCTACAGAACAAAAATTAAATTTTAGAAGAATATCTCAGCTCTGTAGGTCCATGCAATGCATGTGAATGGTGATCAGACCTTTGAAGATCCAAAAATCACATAAAGGCAGCATAAAAGTATTCCATATTAATCCAGTGGTTTAATATATGTATTTTGAAGCGATGTAATCACTTTGGGTAAGAAACAGATCAATATTTAAATCCTGTTTTACTATAAATCTGCACTTTCACTTTCAAGTGAAAGTGGAGATTTTTAATAAAAAGGACTTAAATATTAATCTGTTTCTCACTCACACCTATCATATTTTGTCTCTACAAACTTAACGTATCAGTTAAATAAATACTTTTGTACAACACAAAATTAAATATAAAAATCATATTTTTCCCGACCACCAGAGCCAAGTTATATTTTGTAATGTATTTCACATTAAAAAGACGGGTGCATCACAATGTGAATGTAGCCATTTTGGAAAATATATTACAAGGACTTCTTCTTCCAGAAGAGAATGAAAACTTTCACCAGGAGGCAGTAAACATCTAGTACACCACATACAACAGGTTTTTCAGCTAAGTTTAATCATGTTGATGAGGTAGAGTTTCTAGAATGTCATGTATCAAATATGATACAAGCGCCGTTTTAGGGTTTAAGAATGGCTCAAAAAATGTCATTAGAAACAGAAAGGAAAATGGGTTCTATAAGAGGACTGAGGGACTTCATAGTCACAGGGGCCTACTGAGGGGGCCCTGTATAAGCTGTGGGGCCCACATATTCAAGCTTATAGTCAATATTTGTTTTCAAAGTAGATGGGCCACGAGACCTTGCAGTTCAGGGCCCTCCCAGGCCCCTGGTACTCAAGGGCCCCTGGGCACTGGTCCCACTGGCCCAGTCCATAATTCACCTATGATCATATCGCTTTTAAAGACACAGATTTAACCACTGGAGTCATATGGATTGCTTTTATGCTGCCTTTACGTTATTTTTGGTGCTTCAAATGTCTGGCCACCATTCACTTGCACTGTATGGACATACAGAGCTGAAATACTCATCTAAAAATCTTTGCTTGTGTTCTGCAGAAGAAAGGAAGTCATACACATCTGGGATGATATGAGAGTAAGTAAATGATGAGAGAATTTTCATTTTTGGGTGAACATGTTTTAGGTGAAGCTTCTATCACCAAGAAAAATTCCTTGTATGTGTAAGCATACTTGGCAATAAAGCTAATTCTTATTCTGATTCTGATTAACATGTCATGAAAGATCTCCAAAATGCAGATTTGGAAAGGTGCTATTTTGTACAGCTGTCTGATAAAGGGAGAATAAATAAGTTAAATAAGTGAAAACCTCACACAAAATTCACAATTTCATTTTGATAAATGAGGTCATGTGCAAGGGGCAAACAGTATTACCCATGAATTTGGATCAAACACTATTTGATAACTGCTTTATTTGCTCGCCATCTAGTGGTTTACATGGTATTGGCTAAAAAACAAGTTGAGAGTTTTACAACTTTTTGTATCTAATTCAAGGGCAAGGCAATCTGAATAATTACGTTGAAACTTAAAAGATACCTATTTGGTCAAGAAAGAGCCAACATCATATGTAATGATTCACATTTGTTGTTCAAATGAACCAGGGCAACTCTCAGGAAAGAGCAGCAGTTATTGGAGTGATTGTTGCTGTTTTTGTTTGTTTTGTGCAAACTTTTATTTTGTTATCTTAATATGAACACATAAACCTTTAAAGGGATAGTTAGTTTTATAAATGAAAATGCTGTCATTATTTACCCACCTTCATGTTGTTCCAAACCTGTATGACTTTCTTTCTTCGTCGAACACAAAAGGAGATATTTGACAGAATGTTCGGTCTCACAGTCACCATTAACTTTCCTGTTATGGAAAAATTTGCAATGAAAGTATATGATGACTGTGGCAAACATTCTACCTTATCTCCTTTTTGTATTCCATGGAAGAAAGAAAGACATTCAGGTTTGGAACAATGTACAGGTGAGGAAATCTTTAGTTGAGTTTTCATTTTTGGGTTGTGCTGTAAATCTGATAACTGCCGCCTATGAGTCAAGTCAAGTCAAGTCAAGTGGTTTTTATTGTCGTTTCAAACATATACAGTTAGTACAATACACAGCAAAACGAGACAACGTTCCTCCAGGACCATGGTGCTACATAAAACAACATAGGACAAACACAGAACCACATGAGAGTACATAGACTAAATAAAATACCTATATAAAGTGCACGTGCAAACGTGTGCAAAAAGTACGGGACAGTACAATAAATTACTAACAATGAACAGGACAATAGACACAGTGAGAGACATTGCAGCGCCGACAAGTACACAGTAGTACAATAAGATGACAGTTTATAAAAATGCCAAATGTAAACATAACATACTATGGGATAGTGCTCTATGCACATAGCAGTTATTGAGGTAGCAGCCAGTTACAAAGTAACAATAATTAAAGTGCAACTCAGGACGTGTGTGTGTGTGTGTGTGTGTGTGTGTGTGTCAAACCAGTCTCTGAGTATTGAGGAGTCTGATGGCTTGGGGGTTACACAGTCTGGCCGTGAGGGCCCTAATGCTTCGGTAACTCTTGCCAGATGGCAGGAGGGTGAAGAGTTTGTGTGAGGGGTGTGTGGGGTCGTCCACAATGCTGGTAGCTTTGTGGATGCAGTGTTTTTTGTAATGTCTTTGATGGAGGGAAGAGAGACCCCAATGATCTTCTCAGCTGTCCTCACTATCCTCTGCAGGACTTTGCGGTCCGAAACTTTGCAAGTCCCAAACCAGGCAGTGATGCAGCTGCTCAGGATGCTCTCAATAGTCCCTCTATAGAATGTAGTGAGGATGGGGGTGAGAGATGTGTTTTCCTCAGCCTTCGAAGAAAGTAGAGACGCTGCTGGCTTTCTTGGAAATAGAGCTGGTGTTGAGGGACCAGGTGAGGTTCTCTGCCAGGTGAACACCAAGGAATTTGGTGCTCTTGACGATCTCCACAGAGGAGCCGTCGATGTTCAGTGCAGAGTAGTCACTCTGTGCTCTTCTAAAGTCAACAACAGTCTATTTTGTTTTGTCGACATTCAGAGACAGGTTGTTGGCTCTACACCAGTCCGTTAGCCTCTGCACCTACTCTCTGTATGCTGACTCGTCATTCTTGCTGATGAGACCCACCACGGTCGTGTCATCGGCGAACTTGATGATGTGATTCGAGCTGTGCATTGCTACAGGTTCAACTTTCCAATCAGGTGCTGGAGAATGATTGTGTTGAATGCTGAGCTGAAGTCTATGAACAGCATTTTAACATATGTATCCTTTTTCTCTAGGTGGGTGAGGGCCATATGGAGGGTGGTGGTGATGGCATCGTCTGTTGAACGGTTTGAAAGATACGCAAACTGCAGTGGGTCTAGTGAGGGGGGCAGCTGGGTCTTAATGTGCCTCATGACGAGCCTCTAGAAGCACTTCATGATGATGAGTGTGAGTGCGACGGGATGGTAGTCATTGAGGCAGGACACTGAAGACTTCTTTGGCATGGGGATGATGGTGGTGGCCTTGAAGCACGTTGGAACGACGGCACTGCCATCGTGGAGATTCATTGAGAAAAAATGTCTCTTACAACAAATTGTAAATTTTTTTTGTTTACTGCATGATCATACCAACATGAGCATTACTGATGAAAATTGTTGAATGCTACAGTATTGAATCAACACAATCAAATTAATGTACCATTAAATTATGGTATTTTATATTACTTGCATAAATTCAAGTACATTTACGCAGACGCTTTTATCCAAAGCGACTTACAGTGCACTTTTTACAGGGACAATCCCCCCAGAGCAACCTGGAGTTAAGTGCCTTGCTCAAGGACACAATGGTGGTGGCTGTGGGGATTGAACCAGCGACATTCTGATTGCCAGTTATGTTCTTTAGACCACTACACCGCCACCACCACTCTCAGTAGGAAATTAATGACTAATTATGCACATAAAACCATAAGGTTAGCTTTGCATACAGTGAATTATGGTTCTCTCAATAGTTTCTTTTTTCCACTTTAATAAGAACCCCAAAACACGTGCAATGCAGCTCTATGTTACATCAGCAAATCAGCAGTAACTTTGCACTCATCTTACATCACACACATGTAGCACAGCCCCTCAAGCTCTGTCTATAACTCAATGACTCCTTAGTGCAAAATTCTTACAGTTCAATGAAAAACATATGAATCTATCCTTAAACATAGATAACCAAAATTTTGGTGTTGTGCCACTGTACTGTAGAAAATGTGCCATTTTGAGCTCTGTTTCACAATGATAAATCTGACACTTTACCACATTTGCACATTCACAATAAAATAGCTTCATTAGAAAGAAAGAAAGAAAGAAAGAAAGGAATAATTCAAGCATTCAAACAATCTTGTTTTATTCTTTCCAATGCAGAATAAGAGTTTTTTGGTGGGTTTCATTTGTACAGGGGTAAGAGCACAGGTAATGTACAGAGAATTGTGATTTTTGCATTGCTTTTTGAAAAAGTGAAAAGTTGCAAAAGGAAATGTGAATATGCAAAAGAGCTCACACCAAAAGACTAACTTTAAATCTATCTATCTATCTATCTATCTATCTATCTATCTATCTATCTATCTATCTATCTATCTATCTATCTATCTATCTATCTATCTATCTATCTATCTATCTATCCCCACACAAAGGTAAAATTTGTAAAAAGTCTGCATTAAGTTCAATGAATGATGAAAGAGAACTTTATAGCAGCAATTCCTGCACTGCACCCGCAGCCTGAGAAAGAATTCACAGTTTGACGTGGCAGTGTTGGGGGGAGGATGGGAGAACAGCAGTGCATGTCTGTGCATCCCCCAAAAGAACAATCCAGAAGGAATGTTGAAAAAGACCCCAAAAATTGTCTGAATAAATGGTTCTGTTGTATATCCTATGTTACTTGTGTAATGCTTTCACAAGCACTTTTTATAGAGACAAATATTAAGCATAAAATACACTCTGCTCTCCAAACTGTTCATTGCCAACTCAGCAGCACAACTTTGGGCACCGTGGTAAAAATGTAACACCCAATAAGATATTATTCCCTTCCTTTACACACTTTATGCCAAATATATAAGCATTTTTTTGTATTTTTAATGAAGATGACAGGAGTTTGATTGCAAAGTTTAGCTTTTTATTAGCAGATTTCAGAAGGCTTTAGGACCTTGCAGAGGGGGAAAGCTCTTCAGAGCTGTGGTCACTGGATCCAAAGGGAGGTCTCTCCCAACTTCCCCAGGAAAGCCAAGCATCCTCATTTGAATATTTCTGCTCCAGCTTCTAGAACTTTCTTTCCTGGAGTATATAGGCTTCTGCAAGCAGCAGCTCAGCAGCCAAGCAGAATTCGAGAAGAGGAGCACATCCGCTTGCACAACAGCTATCTGAGGTAATTCTTGGGGAAAATGCTTTCATTTCACAAATGTTTGTTCGGAAAAGCTTACAGATTATTATTATTTTGTCTGATTTGCATTTTAAAAGCTATTAACAGACAACAAAATCTGAAATAAACTAGAATGTTGTATTTATTTTGAGTAAAAGCAAGAAAATTAAGTAAAGATTGTTTCTGTATAGGTTGTTCTTTTATCTTTTGTTATTTCTGTAATTTGTTTTCCGTCTTGTGCAAAATTAGCCATTACTGGAAAATTCAGCGATTTCGTTACATGTTTAATGCACAATTATTATTATATTTAAAATGTGCTTTTGGAGATCTTCTTATTGTTACATATTAGTCCAGATTTGTGCATTTCCGTAAGTTAATCATTTGCAAAATGATAAATAAAATCTTAAATGCAATCATTTGCTCTTAATTTCATAGGGAATTATCATTTTCTTTCCATATAGGGAGTGGTTTCATGTTAGCTCTGAAACAATGCTTTCTCTGGAATTCAGCTGCTGGTATACTGTGGAAATTCTGATTGGTTAAAAGTTCCCCCCTAAGTTCTTGTAGCCAATGAGAAGAGACTACATTTCTTGCTTTCTCTGTGTGCATGAACTGAAATTTAAAACTTTGTTTCATAAAGGGGAGAAACACAGAGTACAAGTCACTGATTTTGTGACTTTTTTGCACATAAACAAATGTATAAAAATATTTTTGTGTAGATTACCCAAATGCACCTCTTGTCTTTCAGAGTGAAAATCGCAATCGTTGACAACTATGAATATGAAAACCTATCAAGGTATCCAAGATGATGAAAAAGCAACATACAAAGAAACTAAAAAAAGTACAGCAATGCTGGCTGTTCAACTAATTCATGTATCTTGTGGTTTATTAATGGTTAGGCATGCATAACATATTATTTTCAAACCAACTGTAGCCTTAGGCATAGTTTTTATTCTCATGTGTTAAGGCGTAAACTTTCAATATGCTTGCTACAATCTCTGTACGCAACAAAGTGCACTGATATTTATTTAAAAGAGATTTGGCACACATTTCAGGACTGAGAGTTGAGGGTTGAGACCTGTTCAAAATAACCAGGTTCACATGTTAAGCAGTGCATTCCAGTCTGATTAGTCATTGTCGACGTTGCTGTTGTTTAACTTGTCTGGCCTAGAAAACATGACCTAAAGGATTGATTTCTTGCTACAGGTTTACCGACTTAGGGTGCATACATTTCAATGACATAAAAATCAAGATACAAAAGGAAATTATTTGAAAAATTCATGATCAGGCAAACAATCCTTATGTTTTTAACACAGACACATATAGATATTAAAAATGTAGCATTGGTGAAAATGTGTAAATTGCTTTCATGCATGCTCACAATTGCTTGCCCTCCCCCTCCTCTTCTCTAGGCTTCCACTGCAACCCAAACAAACAGAAAGTATGTGGGTATCCAAACTCATTGCCCTGTGCCTTTTGGCTGTGGCCGTGTCTGGTGAGGACAATAAGCTGAGTAGTCATGCAACCTCCATGGCAGACACCAGCATGAACCTGGCCTTCAGTCTTTACCACAATGTTGCCAAAGAAAAGAACCTAGAGAACATCCTCATCTCTCCTGTGGTGGTGGCTTCCTCTTTGGGAATGGTTGCCATGGGGGGCAAATCTTCCACTGCTTCCCAGGTGAAGAGTCTTCTGAAGGCGGATGCCCTGAAAGATGACCATCTCCACACAGGCCTGTCTGAGCTTCTTTCTGAGGTGAGCAACCCACAGGCCCGTAATGTCACGTGGAAGATCAGCAACAGGCTCTACGGTCCCAGCTCTGTCAGCTTTGCAGAGGACTTTGTCAAGAACAGCAAGAAGCACTACAACTACGAACACTCAAAGATCAACTTCCGCGATAAGAGAAGCACCATTAACTCAATCAATGAATGGGCCGCCAAGTCAACTGATGGCAAGCTGCCAGAAGTTACCAAGGATGTGAAAAACACAGATGGGGCTATGATCGTTAATGCTATGTTCTTCAAACGTAAGTTTTAATGTTGGCTTATTTTAGTTATAATGAGTCATTTTCCTTTATAGTTCTAAGAATATCAGTATAAATTTTCTAAATGATATGTTCCTCTTTCCATAGCCCACTGGGATGAGAAGTTCCACCACAAGATGGTTGACAACCGTGCTTTCATGGTTACCCGTTCCTACACTGTCTCTGTCCCAATGATGCACCGCACAGGTAAAACCAACAGCTTGTCTTGAAGGCCACATCCACACTAACTCTTTTCCATTTGAAAACTCAGTTTAAAGTTACCTAATGTCAAAGTTTTCCAAAATGTGTGGGAATTGAGCGCATTTTTTCCCCATTTATTGTAGAAGAAAACGTTGTTCCAATGTGGATGAGAGGTGTAAACAGAAAAACAAATGCATTTGCAAACGAAAGTGAATTAATTGTCGCCTTTTTGCAGGTATCTATGGCTTCTATGAGGATAAAGAGAACAAGCTTTTTGTGCTGGACATGCCTTTGGCGCATAAGAAGTCCAGCATGGTTTTCATCATGCCCTACCACGTGGAGCCTCTAGAGAGGCTGGAGAAACTGCTTACTCGTCAACAGCTCGACACCTGGATCAGCAAACTTGAGGAGAGAGCAGTCGCCATCTCTCTGCCTAAAGTTAGCATGGAAGTCAGCCATGACCTTCAGGTAAATATGACTTTTCCTATACATATTTTAAACCACTAGGGGGCAGCACTATTTTTTCATGAGTCGTATTATACTTGATGTCTAACTATGAGGTTCTTTTTTCTTGTCTTTTGCAGAAACATCTTGGAGACATTGGTCTTACTGAAGCTGTAGACAAGTCTAAGGCAGATCTGTCCAACATTTCTGGCAAGAAAGATCTTTACCTGGCCAACGTCTTCCATGCATCTGCCTTTGAGTGGGACACAGAGGGCAACCCATTTGATACCAGTGTTTACGGAAGTGAGAAGATGAGGAACCCCAAGCTCTTCTATGCTGACCATCCCTTCATTTTCCTTGTAAAAGACAAAAAGACCAACTCAGTCCTTTACATTGGCAGGCTAGTTCGGCCCAAAGGTGACAAAATGAGGGATGAATTGTAGTTAACAGGGAGAGCAATTAGAATACTATTTTATGGTGTTTTTAAATGATATATTTGTTATTATATGGTGTGACTGTTACCTCATGTGCACATCCCAATGGATAATCTGTGTATGATTAATCTAGGTGAACTGATCTGCCAGTAACATCAAGACAATCATAATTTCAAGGAGATTGGTGTTTAAAGTCCAATGCCAGTAAATGCCAGTTTAAACAATACATCAGGAGCAATACAATCCTAAAGTGAGAAATTAGAACCCCACCAATGTACCTAAAAGTTTGACATCAATAATCTCACATGGCTCATTCAATCAGATACTATGCTTATATTAAGTATAGTGCCATTGATGTTAGGTTGTGGTATTGTGCTATTTATGAGTGCGCTTACAGAATCCCACTTGTATGTTACATCTGTGTAGGGTCTTGCCTTATCTTTAACGTTTAAAGGGAAAAGGCATAAGCGTTTATCAATCTCAGGTTCTATGATTTCACTCCCTCCAAAAATCCAGATTTCCTCTGTTTGGGTTCTTTGTCTTGACTCCTGAACTGATACCTGTCAACTAAACTTTTTAATTTGTCGTGTTAACATTAACAAAAAAAAAAAAGTTAACCATGTGGGAAAGTGTGCTGAAATTTTCTCTATACTTTTCTTCTGTTTCATGTTTGTTTTCTTTTTTCTTTTTTCAATAAACTGAAAAAAAATGTTGGATGCATCGATGTGTCATTTTTTTATGATTTACATCTTGTAAATAAATGAAAACATAGCTAAATGTCACATTACCCTGAATAAGTGACAATTACCAATGCGGGTTATAGCACAAAACATTTTCACTTGTCTGTCATACCTAATAGTTTAATCTCAGTCTATCCGCATGGCTTCCTGGGAAAATTCCTCAAATTAGGGCATGGAATGTGGTGTGTAATGTGTTGATTCCACTGAGAGTGTAAAGTGTCCTGGCCACGGGAAGTAGGGGCGTTGATGGTGCTGCAGCACCCCCTGTCGGCGTTCCAGCCCACACTATGAAGCGCTGACAAAATAGTTTATGAATGAAAATTTTATGAAAAGACCCCTCAAAAGACACCCCACTGGCTTCATTGACTCATAAACCTCTATAAAGACATGGGAAAGCAGTTTTACATAGCAGATCCATTATGTAATCTGAATGAACCAATGAGCTTTGTGGATGTCTACAAAGGAGGGATCAGAAGCTGGAGTCAAGGGTTCTCGTGGTGAGATGAGAAAATCAGGAGAGGGCAACAACACAGAAAACAATCAACGTACAGATTTTCCTAACCATAAAACTAGCCAATCTGGAAACCTAGTAAACAAGGAAACACAGACTATATAAAATGTGTGGTGTTAAAAAGAAAGCTTCCCATTTTAAGAGGAATGATCAAACACATTTCTGAATGTAATATAACATCGATCTGTTTAGGGTCAGAGTATGCGCCAAACGCCTTTATAACATGGCCATCTTGTGGTAAATAACAAAAATGCAGTCAAGACTTCCCCGATTTGGTCATTTTTGGCTATAAAGGGCCCAAAATTTCCTGGATCAAAATGTTGTTTTATTCAAAGGCAGCCACCTTAATGCGGCCATGCTCACAGATGCATATTAATTCATATTTTGGGTGAACTTTGATGTAACTAGTGGTTCCCAATCATCATGTCTAACCTGAATATGATGCAATCGTTTTTATAAAATTAACAACCACATGAATTAATATTTGTCTCAAAATATTAAAACACAATTCATGCAGCTTTCTTTTAATGAGGTGTATAGATATGTTTGCACTAGGTTCATAGGAAATTAGGAGTAACTGAAGACAGTTTGATGGTTAAAGCACTCTCTTAAATCCTTGCTGAGTGATTCCGTACTATTAGCTTATTAATGGTCAGTTTGCACCAGATTTCAAAATAGTAAAGATAGTGTGTGACAGAAGTTCTCAGGAAAGATAATTTTGTGCTACAATGGCTACTTTTGATAATGCTCTATATTTTATTGGTAATTAACACCCTTATGTATGACATCAAATAGTCTTTGTTAAAAATATACATATATAACCACAATAATTTTACGCTATGATTACTTGATTGTGAACTAATTTGCTTTCTGAATAATACACAACAGTTAGTTCTGGTTCTGGTCCAAGAGTGCTGATGTGGGGGGGGGGGTTGTAGTGTAATGCAGGATTACATTAACTTGAAAACTACTGAAACCATGCGTGAATGTATTTGATGTCATCCGGAATTGTCTCTCACTCCACAATCGCTGGGATTATTACTACACTATAGCTGAGAAATAGAGTTAAACTAACATCTTCAGCATTACTGCCGATCACAAAATCAAAAACGCTACAGGGCGCCTACCTGCAAGTTGGGAGACGTAAACTTCCACTTGGCCAAGGAGATTATTGATAATTAGAATAAAACAAGACCAAAGATATGGCAAAATAATTGTTTATACAACACAGCTTGTTGCCTATTTTTGTTCTTTTACATCCATATGACATTTAATCATTACATTTAATATTTAAAGACTCTATTGCTATCCTTTTCCATACATTTGTTTATACAATGTAACAATTATAGACTTTTAAGTTATTTATATTTTACAATCCTTGTATCTACATGTTTAACAGACAATTAGATTAAAAAAAAATGGTAGGAGTGCAAACTGAACTGTCACAGAGAGGCAAAACCCTGTTTTGTTTTTGACAGTCACAAACTGATAATTAAAATGCCACTCAGTCACTCAAAAGGCTGTGCCCTTCATTTATATATTTGATTCACTTAAAATGCTAAATTTGTAAGTTGTTTATCATTTTGACCAGCTTATTTAAGGCAGTCATACCCTCTCAAAAATAACCCCAGCCCAAATGAAACATCACGGCAACTAATTAATCTTATTTTACATTTAGTACAAGCATATGTGGTTCATCAGCGACTGAGATAGGACCCTATATTATGGTTGCTTGGGAGAGCAAAGTTTTAATTGAATGCACTTCTATATCAGTTTTGTCTTGTGTTCTAAATGTGTTTGAATGTTTGACTATTTGGGAGTTTACTTCTGCATAGTATAAATAAAATTTCACATAAATCAATAGAAATCACAGAATTATTGCATTTCATCTTGTAATTTCTCTTATTCAACTTCTTAATCAGCAAAATAGTTTTAACACATTCACGTTTTACAATTTTCATCAATACAGAGATAACATGGTAACATTCAGCAGCCTTACTTTTGCAATTACTTGCTATCAACCAACCTCGGTTAGTCCATCCATCGGATAAATATCACTAGAGTAGTGCATTTGGTCTTTGAACAGATGTCTATTAAGATTAGTCAAATCTGGTTATGTCACTACATTGTTTTTTGGTTCAAGAAGAAAAAAAAATTAATTAAAGGTCTTCCATCTGTATCAATTATATGAATACGCAAAACTTGAAACCTCTTTGATAAAGTTGGGATGAACGTGGGTCCACTTTGTGGCCAAAACAGAACAAGTGTGACAGCTTTAGACTTGGGAAGAAAACACCTTCACTGACTACCTGTTCCGCAGCTGCCATTTCATTAGCACTATTGTTTCTGCTGTGCTGGACAGCGTTGGATTAGACAGACAACAATCAATCCTATTAAATCAGTCTCTGTAAGCTGTAGCAATACACACATGCTTGTGTTCTCCTCTCAGTCTCTCCCATGCAGCTTGTCATCTGTTTTTCCTTCTTCAGTTTTAATATCCCCCTTTGCTTCTCAGATTTTGGGCTTGTCCACTTGTCTGTTGGCCTTGCGGAATATTGATTTGATCTCCCCTGTCACCATGTCTTGCCAGTTATCTCTAAAAAATTAGAGATTATTTAAAAAGTATCAAATAAAGACATTATTGTAGAATTTATATTGTACTTCTCTAGGCAATTTCACAACAATTTTAAAAAAGAAAATCAGTGCACAAAGAAAGCAAGCGATACAAAAAAATTCAAATGCTTGCACGTAAAATCAAAAGAACTAACAAACAAAGACTATTGGATAAGCAATCATTCCAACACAATCAAAATAAATCCACAAAAGTCACCCTAACCACATGACAAAAACAACACGACATGCAAGGTGCTACCTCCTTGCAATTGTTATAGACTCATGCCTTTTTCTCAGCTTTCCTTCTCTTGTAAGTCTCAATGTCCTCAGGTCTCAAACCATGGTTGTCTTCCCTGATGCATAAATCCAATTATTCAATCCATAAATAGTATCCCATTCAGAAGTACAAAGATAATTAATCTAAAATTTCCATTTAATTAGAGAGTAATATGGTAAAATACAATCTGATTCATTAAAACAAAGTGCGATTGCTTGGGGTTAAATATATTAATTATACTGCATTACATAAAAAAAATTGAGGTCTTTAAGTCTTACCCTGGTTTGATCTCTGGTGGTTTTGGCAAAGGCTTTGTAAAATTAGATTTTCCAACAAGCCAGTATGTTTCTTCAATGCCCTTTCCCTAAAACCCCATACAAAATATAACAGTAAATCAGTGCTCAAATGTTAGTTTGGTATTATCCATAAAAGAAAGTATTTGTTTTAATACCTTTAGCTCTGTCTTTCCTCTAACTTCTATATTGTAGCCATCGTTTAGTGAGCGGAGAATATTCACTGTACTAATATTCACATGAATTCTGTAAGCTGGAAGAAAATGGACCATAAGTTCATTGACAAATCTTTTCATTAATTTATCCCTGTAAGGAAACAAAGTTCTGCAAGGAAGTGACAAGAAATGGACCATACGCAACCCTGTAGATTCCATACGAGAGGCGGTGTTGACTGTGTCTCCAAAAAGGCAGTATCTAGGCATAGTTAAACCCACGACTCCAGCAACACACGACCCTGGACATTGGGGAAAAAATGACCAGGACCAGAGGATGCAAGATGGAGTTAATACACTCACAAAATATTTTAGCCTATTTTTAAGATTTAAGCATTTAAATTTCATAACAAAATTTCATCAAATTGAATTGTGTAATGTTTAACAAAATTAAATGTTATATATATATATATATATATATATATATATATATATATATATATATACAAATTCAATTTGATGGAATATGTAAATCTCAAAAATATCTATTTTTTAAGATTATGGAAGCATAAAACTATATAAATAAGCAGTGATGTGATTTGTCATTGATTCAAAGTGAGTCATTGATTCATCTTCAATGTGACTACAGTAACAACAATGCATGGCTTCATCAAAGGCACAATGGTAATTTATGTACTCTGTACTCAAGGATATGACCCTAGATTTAAAATACTTCAAAGTAGAATGAAGAATGGACTTTTACCTACCTATAAAATGATCACAAGAGCACGTTAAAGGTATAATGCACCCAAATATGAAAATCCTCTCGTCATTTACCCTCATGCCATCCCAGATTAAATCCATGTCTTCATTGCCATGGTTGAGAAACAAATCAATGGGTGCTTCTTATTTTCTAAATTGTGCATCCTCATTTCCTCGCTCCTCTGTCCTCGAGCCTGTGAACCGGAAACTGATCAAAGTCCGCCATCATGAAGGATGTATCAATTCTCTAAATGCATCAGAAGGAGGCAAGGACTAAGGACTGAGGAAGCTTACAGAAGACGCTTGAGTGAGGAAACACAGTAGCATCCTTCTCCTCCCACTTCACATCTGACACAAAAATTCTTGAAAATTAATTCTTGTATCAGCTTTATGGTTGAAATAAACCATAATTGACACATACTTCAACAGTGCATCTTGAATTATGGATTTATTAAGAATATATTAATAAATACAAATTTCAATAACATTTGTAGTACTGCAGCTGCACAAAAACATGATCTGAAGTGACACATGAGTGAACAGGACATTTCATTTTACAAATCTATCTTGGTTTGATTCCTCCGTCCTCATTTACTTTCCTTGGATCATTTCCTCATTCCCTAAGAGGGTGAAGCTAGGAAGCGAGGACAGGAAACAAGGATGCCCAATTTTAGAAATGAGAAGGACCTAGTATGTAAGTCCTTTTTTACTATACATTCTCCCCCCTGCCCAATAGGTGGCAATATACATGACGAATGTGAATCGCCAAAACCAAAAGTAGAAGAATGTGAAAATTAAAGTGGAGATTGATATTAAAAAGGACTTAAATATTGATCTGTTTTTCACCCACACCTATCTCATCGCTTCTAAAGACATGGATTTAACCACTGGAATCTAATGTGCTTTTTGGACCTTCAAAGTTTTGTTCTCTATTCACTTGCATTGTAAGGACCTACAGAGCTGAGATATTCTTCTAAATATTGTCATTTGTGTTCAGAAGACAGAAAGTCATGAACATCTGGGATGGCATGAGGGTGGAATATGGTGAGAGAATTAAACGTTTTGTGTGAAATGTTTCTTTAAGAGGTTTCATAACATTAATCCTAAACAGATGATAACAGTTGGAGATTGTGAGGCTAACCTGTGTGAATGCCAATCCGTATCCTGACCGGAACATCTGGCATGTGCCGCATCTTAAAGGAGCCCACAGAACTAAGTATATTCAGGGACATGTTGGCAATCTCGGCTGCATGGTTGTTGCCATTCCTCTTTGGCAGCCCAGAGGCCACCATGTAAGCATCTCCAATGGTTTCAACCTGGGATAAAGGAGGGCTAGATGGTTTTTCCAAATCGTTAGCTGTACGATATTTTGACAGGACAACAATCAACATCATAGCTTACCTTGTAAACATCGTGGTTGCCCAGCACAGCATCAAATAGACTGTAAAGGTCATTGAGCAAGTCTACAACCTCAATTGGATCGCTTAGAGATGAGATGGTGGTAAAGCCCACAATGTCACTGAAGTAGATGGTGACCTGATCAAAATACTCTGGCTCAACAGAAACACCGGTTTTCAGAGCTTCTGCTACAGAACTGAAAATGAAAATCACAATGTTCGCAAACTGTATAAGCTGAAAGTTTTATCTGACATAGCAGTAATTTAAATGTCGTCTTCTCTCCATGGTACAACATGATTTACCAAGTATGACATGTTCCTGGATAAATATACAATCACAGTCGTAACCCTAAGCCTATGGGTAAACATTTAAAATCAGAGGGCACTGATAGGTTGAAAGAATGTTGCTTCTAGGTCAACAAACAATGTCTCACTTGGTAAATTACATTCAGCATGTGGGCAATGTATTGGTGTATGAAAAGATGGACTCACGGAGGAAGCATCTCAGCTAGAAGCTTCTCTGTCCTCTGTTTCTCTACTTCCAGCTCCTCCGTCCTTTCCCTGATCAGGTCCTCCAGGTTAGAGGAGTACTGCTCCAACATCCGCAACATGGAGTCTATAATATTGGTCTTCTTGCCCTTGTTGATGAGCTTGAACTAAGCACAGAGGTGTAAGAAACATAATCACAGAACATGAAACAATTAATTGGATCTAATGATCTTGTCTATTAGACCAATTCCAAGACGCTTTGTTTAAATGAACCTGATCAAAGATCTCTTCAAAAGAAGGCCTTCTATCAGGCTGTTCCCCCCAGCACTGTTTCATTAGCTGGATGCATTCCAGTGGGGCTTGGTCTGGAGCTACAGTGGGCCTGCACATAGGCGGAGGCTTCTTCACTTTCCTTATTATCTCTGTTGATGGAATAAACATATAATTTCTTAAGAAGATTTCTAGCACAGCCTGAAAATCATTTGATTGCTTAGAACAGAAACAGCTGAAAGTTGAAATGTATTAACCCTAAGTATGAGCTGTAATAAGAGTTGTGCTTGCCTTAGCATCAAAGGGATAGTTCACCCAAAAATCATTATTTACTCACCCTCATGCTCTCAGTTGTATATGACTTTCTTTCTTCTGCTGAACAAAAACAAAGATTTTTCGAAAAATATCTCAGCTCTGTAGGTCCATACAATGCAAGCAGGTGCCTGGGCACCCCATGTGTAATTTTTTGTCTTGGTCACAATTTAGTTTGTATTTCTACACCAACAACCACCATCAGCCCCCTCCCTGTCCGACAATATGAACCACCCCAACTGATGATGTGCCACCACAGACTGATCACTGGACCCTTCCCGGCCACCCCTGTGAAAAATACCCCTGGAATGCAAATTAATGGCGGACAGAACTTTGAAGGTCCAAAAAGTATATAAAGGCAGAATATAAGTTATCTATACAACTCCAGTGGTTAAATCTATATCTTCTAAAGCGATATGATAGGGGTGGGTGAGAAAAAGATAAATATATATGCTTTATATGACTTTATATGCTATTTGGACATTCCAATTTTTGTCCATCATTCATTTGCATTGTATGGACCCACAGAGCTGAGATATTCTTCTAAAAATCTTAATTTGTGTTCTGCAGAAGAAAAAAAGTCATACACATCTGGGATGGCATGAGGGTGAGTAAATGATTAGAGAATATACATTTCTGGGTGAACTATCCTTTTAATAACCTAACACATGAAACAAAACTACCCATGGCACACACAAACTTTATGACCAACCTTCAGGAGACAAGCCAAGCATGCAATAGGGGGCTCCTCTGACGACTACTTCTTGAAGTATAATTGCAAAGCTGTACACATCTCCTTTATACGTTCCTTTACGTGGATTTTCAAGATCTCTGAGAAGTTCAGGAGCTGTCCAGAAAAGATCTGAGAGACAAAATAATCGCTATATGTTTTTTTTAATATGAGAAGCTGATATAGAATAAAAGATTACAATTTTAAATAAGCCACATTTAAAAAAAGATGCCCATACCCCCTGGAGGTGGGAACTGTTTTGGAGCTTTCTGGGTCTCAAGAATCTCATTATATCCATAATCCGTTATCTTTAGCACAAAACGGCCATCTACCACACAATTACGAGACTTCAGGTGCCCATGAGGAAATTCCCTGAGGTGAAGATATTTCATGCCCTATTGGACAAGCACAGAAACCATCAGACTGTCATCGTAACGATGAAAGACACATATAATTATGTTTAAACTGTGATCTACAATTGGTGGAGATTTCAATCATAAAAATTTCAATTATCACAATGTTCATCACAACGTTATTCAGCAAAAGTACCTTGATGAGGTCCAGCAATAAAGAGGATTTAAACATCCAGTCAAGTTTGACATCTTCATTACGAAGGAGGTCATGAAGGCTCCCTCGAGAGCAATGTTCAGTGACAATGGCATACATGTCACAATCAGTGAAGAAACCCAGGAATGGATTGATATTTTCATTCCGTAGATCTTTCATCTATGAATTTTAAATAAAGTAGGGCCTATCACTCAGAATACAAGCCCACACCAAACTGTTTAAAATTAAATGTATTTTTAGACCAATACCTTGGTGAAAATCTTAGTGGTGCTCTGTTTGACCTCCTTGAAATGTCCCTCCTTAAACTTTTTAAGCCAAACCCAGTCCCCCTGCAAGGATCAAAATTACTTACAATTGCGGCAAGTTAAAAATTCAAAGCATGTTCTACAAATAACATTTCATGACACACAGTCACCTCAAAGACAGCCACATTTGAGGTTTCATGTGTTGCTGTTGCCATACTATTCACTGAGCGGGAACGGTCACCTGTGCTCTTCTCCTCAATGTAACTTTTTGAATCACTAAGATCCTCAAGGGTGATTTTCTGAGAGCAAAGGGAACATATTAACAGGCCAAAGGTTGGGTATATAATATGGACAAACATTTTCAGGCAAACAGCAAACAATATATTTTTTTGCATTAACAAGGAAGGAAGTCTATAATGAGAGGCATACCCTCTTGCTCAATTGAGGGTTGATGAAGGTCAGGTCCTCAAGTGTTAGCAGGATTCTGTTGGGCCCTTTGATCAAATGGATTTGTTGCATTCGCCCCCTACAAAGACCATTCAAGGTCACTCATTATCAGTGTTTGTTACCTTATAATGTAAATATACAAAATTCAATCTTATCTTGTACACAGCAGTGTTACCTTATGAATAGTGTAAGGCCAATACAACTAAGAACTAAAATGAAGACAATCACAAACGCTATGATGACATATATTATTTCCACACCTAGAACAAAAAGCAAAAAACAAATAAATTAGAAGGCAAATACGTAGAGTATAGGTTACAATTTATACATCAAATGATATGCATATATTAAAATTAGTTAACAACAGCATTGCTGTTAGATTATTGCTTTAGTTAAGCAAGGAAATGATATTGCACAATGACTTCTATTTGTTTGCATTGTTTGATTTCCATTTCTTACAAATTGTGAAGACCATAAGAATACCAAGTTGCCCAAAAAAGCTTAAAAAGAACTGTAATGGCTAATAATGCTATTTGTTACAACATATAAACACACTAGATTGTCTGGAAGGAGATGGACATGCATTGTTTTCCATTAACTAGAGTTTAGTATTTTCAGCATGTGCTCTCATTTATAGACACGTAAAATTAAAATGTAGGTTTGGCTGCTTTTAGTCCATATATCAGTTTTAAGATTATCTATATGCTAGTTCACTATTATATATTGACAAAATTTGTTAATATATACATTTTGTTTGGCTGGAAGTCTCTCTCTTCCAGCCAAACAAACCCAGGCAAAATTATGACATCACAAAGTGGTTGAGAAACTTTGTCCAATCAAATGCTTTTTAGAACGATGCATTTTTTTATATGAGTTTATTCATATGTTTAATGGAAGAATTTTTCTGAGGTTTCTTGGGATGTACAGCACAAGTAAGCATTCTTTATTCTTTATGTTTAGTGTATTGTGATTGAAACCATTGATATATTGTGATCTTTTACTCGCTTGTTTCCCATTCATCTGCATTGACTTGCACAATGGCAAGCCACTATGCACTGTGTTTGTGGGCTAGTCATGTAGATATGTGGTCAGTTAGATCATAGTTTGGTTCTCAAGTCAGTGGGTTAGGCAGTGGGTTAGGCTAAGCAGTCTGACTCAACAAGTTTAACAAGCACCGACTTGCACAGGCCAAAGAAAATTATGCGCATCAAGGGGACTTTAATTGAGAAAGAGGTAGATGAATTGTGTTTGCGATGATAACTTGTAGCCAAGCAGTATTGGACAGTTAACATAGTAACAAGTATTGACGCTAGTAACTTCCAGTAACGTGACAGTATTTCAGCTATTTTAACAATAGTGTTTCTTTTCCAGAAGCGTTCAGAACGAACACATTGTTGTGCTTAAAAAAAAAAAAAAAAACATTTAGACATGGTGCCACGAATAGCACAGGACAAGGGTGTATAGAGATGGTTTTTAATATGGATAGTTCACCCAAAAATGAACATTTTCTCATCATTTACTCACCCTCATGCATCCCAGATGTGGATGGCTTTCTTTCCTCTGCAGAACATGAGCAAAGATGTTTAGAAGAAGAGCTCAGCTCTGTAGGCCCGCACAATACAAGTGAATGTGATCCTGCCATTGAAGCTCCAAAAAGCTTTCAGAAGACATTGATTAAACCACTGGAGTCTGATGGGTTACTTTTATGCTGCCTTAATCTCCTCTTTGGAGCTTTAAAGGTCTGATCACCATTGACTAGCATTGTATGGACCTACAGAGCTGAGATATTCTTCTTAAAATCTGTGTTAGTGTTCAGCAGAAGAAATAAAGTCACACACATTGTTAGATGGCATGAAGGCGAGTAAATGATGAAAGAATTTGTCCATCTAGTGTATGATTACATAGAAAAAATATTCAAAAGCAGCACAGACGGATGCAAAGTCAAGTTCTGTGTAAACGACCCCTTGCAGTGTAGCGTGTCACAAAATGCTATAGCTTTTGTTATATATATAATATTATATCATACATGCAACAATAGAGCCAAGGGAGCACTTAAATGTGCTCACCTAAACCGTCTTCTCATTTAATTTGTAGCATTAAGAAGTTCAAAATATTAAGTGAATTGGTTCATTTAGGCAGTCCATGTGAATGAACCGGTTGAAGTAAACGATTATCCGATTAACTTTTATAGCGTTGGAAAATCTTATTCATTTTAGTGAATTGGTTCATTCAGACAGTTTATGTAAATTAACTATTTCAAATGCTGTTTCCTATATGATTCACCAATTCACACGAGCTACTGCACGGTCACTTTTGAAGTACATTTTGGAGCTAAATATTTAGTTAATTGTTTTACCCTTTAACAGATTACCTATCACTATTCTTCAACTCACTTATATGTGTATTTTATTAGCCTATTCTTTGTATTAACATTTTTGACCTTCATTGTTTTTGTGCCAATAAATATGCTCTGGTTCTGAACTTCTGAATGTGGAATTAAATAATGTCTTCTAAAAGTTTTATATTTATAAAGGTTATCTTGTTTAAATAGCTTCAAAGTAATTATCTGCTTTTGTTAGTAACTTGTAGTGTTGCTAGCTACTTTATAAAAAAAGGGTAGCTTGACTGTAGTTGAACTAAAAGTCCCAATTAGAACACAGCATGTAAAGATTTATATATGTGATTTAAAACTGAAACAATGGTACTATTAAATGACAAATAGTCTCGCACTGAGCACCACTGAGTAAAATGTGTTGGATTTTGTCTGAATTTGTTGTACCTCCTGTGCAGATAGCATTGGGGTCAAACCAGCAGCTAGAATCAGAAGATGGGGGGAAGCCTCCAGGGAAGTGAATGGACGTGCCGGCAGACAACACCATGTCTAAACTCATGTCCACTTGAAAGCAGCGATATAGTTGAGTTCCCCAGCCATCAGTGTCCAAAATCACAAAGTTGGTCTGCCCATTCCCTTGGTTATCTATGCGGATGTTCTGGTTGAACCCAGTAAATGTCATGTTCCTTGTGAAGAAGGCTAGATTGGTCCCAGAGAGCCACTTACCTGCCCTTCTAGCATTGTGCATGGACTTGGCAATGAGGTACAAACTGTTGTAGATCGTACCAAAGAGTGGAGAGACCTGAAATTTAGCATTTAACATGTGATCACAGCTAAAGATATGTCAAGTTTATAATATATGGTATAATTTATATTTTTAAGTTAAATCTAGAGAATATCTTAAACAGGTTCTTGGAAGACTGAAGGTCTAACCTTTCATCTTAGTGTACAAATGAGATTCATAAATTGTGCAAAAGTGCACTGCACCCTCACACCTGCTCTGGCTCTTGTGACACTGTTAGCTCTCCCAGCCTTTTTGCCATATTGAATGCTTCGTTGAATGACATCAACTCTGACTCAACAGTGACAGTGAGTACAGCATCATATGCTTTGCGCAGTTTGGTGTTGTTTTGCAGTGGGAAATAGGTGGTGTTGGTGTATGGCAGGCTGTACAGGAGAGTGTCGTATGATAAGAACACATAGCGACCGTTTGTTAGCCCCATGTCATAGGCCTTTATCAGGAAAGATGTTTGTTGCTCTCCTCCGATGAGCGCTGAGTGCATGCACATAATGATGACTGAAAGACATGTGAAAACTCAAATGTTGAATTCTACAAAAATTAGGACATTTATACAGCATAAATGTTGCTTTGATTTATTTGTAAAAAAAAAAAAAAGAAAGAAAAAAAAGAAAAGGTCTTGCTCCATGATCAATACCATTTGCAGTTGGAAATAATCCTACTTATGAGTGTGCATTTGAGAAATGCCTCTCTACACCTCCAGGGATCATTCTAGCAAAGGAACAGAAGCCCTGATCTGCAAGGTGTAAAACAATATTGTAAAGGTGAAAACGACTATTTTGTCGAATATTCGTTTGATCTCGTTTAACGTAACATGAGATCATATGAAACTGTAATGATGGCACGAGAGTGGAGCACAGCAGCTCGCTCCTGACAGAGGAGAGGAAGAAAACGCATGTTCAGATGCACTCCAAACTTTCCAAACAGCTTCAAGTGATGTAGATCACAAAATATAATGGAATTATAATGGGAAAATGCAAAATAAGGAAATACAGAAGCACTGTCATCGTTAAAAAAAGCAGAGCAGGATCTGGCATTCCAAGCAAAACACTTATGTCAGAGCATCTAAAAAGCAAACAACCTGGCATTATATCTTTAATGCACCCTTTATAAAAGTTAAAATAATAAGGAAGTGCATCATAAATAAACTACAAAAATGGCATTTCTGTGTGCGGTCAGCGCCACATCTTTGAGTCATGTGAAGGGGGAGAGATTGAAACTGCACCCGACTGAGGCACCCTCTGGCGTGGGGACGCCCGTCCCTCGTGCATTTTTGCTGTAGCTAGATTAATAATGTGATAGATTTTGACATATTGAATCATAATATACTATAGCCTATGTGTCACGTGTCACAGTGTGTATCTTATTGTGAAGTAAATTGGCTATATGGAGCTCTATTAAGAATATAAAGTTTGTTTTTTGTGAGTTAAAGATGGATCGAAGTGATATACTTATATACTGCAACAAAGTTTTTGATCAGACTTTTTTGGCTTGTTTTCCAAAAATAATATCCAAAACTCCTTTAAAACAACATACATTTACTTTAGCAGCTATACTGCTGAAGAAAAACTTTTTATTGGAGAATGTTGAATACAATATTTAATATTTAAATATTCTAAAATATCTAAAAGCTGCCAACTTAGAACACAATGCATTTACCTGAGAAGCAACATACAAGATATTTAGACTTGCTTTTAAGAGAATATGTGGAAAACAAGACAAAAACTCAAAAAGGACAAAAAGGTTTTTTTGCAGTGAATTTTTACTGAATTAAACTTAATAAAAAAGTTTTTGTTTTCCTTGGAATTCAGTGAATGTCATTTAGAGATATTTTTAAAAGATGATATTGTCCTCTTTATTGTTAGTAAGCACGTTTAATACAACCTTTTAAGTCTAGGCACAAATTGAATAGTCGGTTAAGAGCTAATGATGAATCACTGCAATAAACAAACGAATAGTTGAATAATCGTTTTAATAATCATTAGATTAGTCGATTATATATATATATATATACAGTATATTAATAGTTTTTTTCTCTCTGAATTTTTTTTTTTCTCTCTGGATTTTTTTTCTCTCTGAATTTTTTTTCTGTTTCTGAAATTTGTTTTATTCTCTTGAGGCAACACATGAGAATGTTTCTCTTGCTGGCTAACAATTAACATGTGGTACCAGCCTCGGCCCCCAGGAATCCACTATCAGTATGAAATCTCATGTTTACAAGATAGCAGACTGTCTGTGGTACTGTACATAGACCAACGGTTTAAAAAGCACAATATCAATAGCAGCATCCATATTCCCAGTGGAGAAGGTCGTCAAACAATCAGAAATAACTCACATTGTCACACCATGAATGTCATTTGAAACATATGTAATCTGAGGTATTTTCATTTCATATTCATTTAATTGAGGGATTTAATATATTAGAAGACTTTGAAGACAATTTATATGTTTATTTTATTGATTTAGATTAGCAAACAATTATAGTTAATGTATTATACAATAGCTATAAGTCTATAAATCAACAGATAAAAACCACAGACATTCTGTTACCTTGTTAGCATAAAATGTCATACTTAATAATTGTGGCACTTGGTGGCCGAGGTTGGTACCATATTTTACTTGTTAGCTAACCAGAAAAAAAAAAACTCATGTGTTGCCTCTTGAGGAGAAAATAGTTTTCAGGAACATTACAATTTCAAAAGTTGTAATTTTTCAGAAAAGTATTTATTTATATATTTTTGCCAGAGAGAGAAACAAAAAGCACAAAATAGGCTAAGACACCTAAAAAAATGAATGGATTTTTTTTCACCTTGCAATTCTGGGCTTCCTTACAAAGGTTTTTAAAAGCAAGGAAGATTATTAAAGGGATAATTCACCCAAAAAATAACATTTTGTCATTATTTAAAAATCTTGTTGTTCCAAACCTGTACGACTTGTAAATAAGATAATAGGCAGTTTGGTGTTCTCAGTCACCATTCACTTATATTGCATTTTGTCCAAACAATGAAATTGAATGGTCACTGTTCCTTTTGTGTTCCATAGAAGAAAGAAATTCATATGGGGTAAGTAAATGATAACATATTTTCATTTTTGGGTGAACTATACCTTTAAAAAGGAAAAAGAAATTAACAGTAAAATAATGAAATAAACATAAAATAAATGATTACATACATTGTAAAACTATTTGTACCTTTTATTTCCCCTGCATTTTGGATGCTCATCAACGTGTTCTCCATCATTGTGTCATTAATCCCCACGGACGTAACAATGCTAACGGGAAGCCCCTGGTTTCTGAGAGCACTAGCCAGTTTTACTGCAGTGTCTATCCATATATCCTCATTAGAAGCTACAATGCCTATGTTAGCCCATCCAAAATACTTCAGCACATTGTAAAGTACTCGCGTTGGAGATGGTAATGTTCTTGCAAAAGTTGGGTAGCCCTGGACCCAGTCTAACTCATAATTCATGCATGCCCATGAAAATATAGACTTGTCCCAATTCTTGCCCATGAGAGATGCGGCATTGCAGTATCCTGGATTAGTAGGGCCTACAAACGCATCAGCTACATTCTCATATTGCATGAATGATGTCAGTGCTTTGGATGTTTCACAAGCTTCTTGAAGAATGATAAAGTCCATTGTACAGCCAAGGTCCAAACTGAAATCCTCATTTATTCGACCAACTGCCAATCTAGATGCAATGGCAGGTAGTGCTTTTGAGTAGTATGGGTCACAGTTCCAAGGCCCTAAGACTCCCACTTTGAAAATCAAGCATTGGACACAACATGGAACTGTCAAAACACCAAGAATAATCCATAGTCTAATGCTGTAAAATGGAAGTGTTGAGAGGCTGTGTTTGCTCCTGATGATGGGGCAACAGGGGTAGCTGGACAACTCCCATAAAGCACCTCCGAATGGGAGGTGTTTATGTTGCATTATACTCTTTTAGAAGCCGTTATGGACTTTATAAAAAAACACCTAAAAAAAAAAAAACAACAGATAAGGCAATTGAACTGAAGTCATGGCACACCTTTACACTAGTTTTCAAGGTCAAATATACACTGACGTTGACCTATAAAATGTGGTAACATCTAAATTAACTGGTTTGATTCAAGTCAAAAATATAATTTAACTTCACTGAACCAATCTGGCTACATTAGGTTACACCTACAAACACATTGTAGAGCTTAGATCTGGAAGAAACAGTTTTTTAAAGGTTACAACAGCAGGTAACCATTTCTTTTTTTTTTTACAGTGTACATATAAAAAGTGATTCATATGGTAAAATCTAAATTTAGTGGCTTTATTCTAGTCTAAAATATTGATTAACATTATTGGAACAACCTGAATATAATAGGTCACATTAACAAAAATAATTGTATGGGTTGAATCAGGAAATAGCGCTTTAAATGTAACAATTTATATCAATAACTTATTACAGTGTATGTATTATATTGTTGCCCTTGACACACACACACACACACACACACACATATATATATATATATATATATATATATATATATATATATATATATATATATATATATATATATATATATATATAAACACACACACACACAAGCACACATTTTAAAATATACAACATATATAACACACACACACACACACACACACACACACACACACACACACACACACACATATATATATATATATATATATATATATATATATATATATATATATATATATATATATAAACACACACACACACAAGCACACATTTTAAAATATACAACATATATAACACACACACACACACATCATATTCTCCTAGGCTATTAATCAGTATTATATAATTGAAATGTCAAAATGTCAAAATGCAATCCAAATGTATCTGAAAAATGTATACTTACTCCTATTCCGTCAGTAAGAAAATTTAAATACTAAATAAAATCGAATTTATAAAATGTAAGCTACTTACCATTATTTATTTGGGCTTCTGCACGCATGACAATATTTCCACAGTTTTACCCTTTTCCTCCAATGCGACTCTTTCATGAACTGAATATAACTGAATAAACTTTGATAGAGTCACAAGGCCATCTTTCACAATGTTTTTCTTCTTTTCCAACACCAGTAGTTCCTCGGAAGCATAAATAAAAGCGATCCGATATCTCAGATAACAAACACCAGATTGATGAGGCTCGTCAGTGGCGTTGAGAGACTTCAACTTCAGCACCCTGGAGAGCTACTTAATGCCTGCAATCATCAATCCAGGTGCCCTTTTGCACCTTCACAATTCACACCAAATGTTCGGTAACACATTACAGATTACAGCACTGTTATGAATATTTCTGTAGACCTACTCTGTTGTTATTAATTGGCTATTGTTATATATATATGAGTTAAATGTTACCTTATTTTCGTCACATCACTTCTGGTATCCGTCATGAGTTTGAAAATAATTAAATACATTTTATAGCCTAATAAAATAAAAAGCGATTATGTGAGTTTAAATTTAAATGTCGTCAAAATATCAACAGGCCTATCTATATCTATTCAATCAAAGTCCTTTGAAAGTGACCCGCGGATGAATCTAATCTATACTTGCTCAGGGACAAAATAAGAGGATTGCAAACATAGGTTAACACTTCAGACCAACCTTTAATGACTGTGGTAACAATGAATGCACTAGTTACTACTTTAGACATAAAATTAGTAATTAAATATTGTTAATGAACGTTATTGTGTACAGAATTTGTTTATTTATCACAAGTGTTGCATTACATACACATTAAGATGAAGGCATCTTAGTGCGCCAAGAATGAATGATGTCAGTCATTCAGTGATATGACATATAACTTCAACACAACTTGTACTCATTGATTTTCACCGATATCCAATTACTTATTGTTTATGAATCATATTTTTTATTATTATTTAAAATTTCCACCAATCCATACAAGACACCTTTACATGTTATATCACCACCACACTCACTCATACACGTACATTCATTATGCAAGTCACACGGCTTGATCAAATAAAACAGATACGAAAAATAACAAAATCACTTTCTGTAAAATATGAAAAGACCAAGATTATGTGTTTTTGAATTAATGATTGCTCAAATAAAACAGGTAGGCCAAAGAAAAAAAAAACATCAATAATCAATACTTATTTATTTTCTAAAACGTTTTCATTATTTATTTTTTTTAAGGATGGTTGGCCTTCTTAAAACATAAAAATAATAATAATAAACAAGATTGAACAAGTTATTTTTAGCTGGGCTGAACAAGGTCTGAGTAGCCTTTTTCTCCTCGCCATGGAGACCCCTTGGTGCATAAGCGCTTGTGTGGTGTAATTAGACTTCTGTTTGGTGCAGTTGTGATTGGCCCACTTCAATTGAATTGGCGCGAGGTGCATTGGGTATAATTAAAGTTAACGAAGGGCGCTCCCTTGAGTTCTCTCACATTTGCGAACGTCAGTTAAACCGTGTGTTTTGAGACAAGTCTGAGTTGCTCTCTGAACTCATTTAGACTATTAGAACAATATGTTTACAGAGAAAGAAATGGCAAAAATAAATTATTAAAAAATATAGGTCTATTCTGCAATATTAATAAATTACCAATTAAGTGTTTTCCCTCACATGTATTATAGGAGAAATGTATTAAAAAGTCATGTTGCACAAAACACGAGATTTTACTTTATGACTGATCATGTTTGGGGATTTCTGATATGCTTGAGAGGCTTAATGCACCAGTGCAATCTGTGTAGGCCTGTGCACTTTTGCCCTCAGGTTGCCACAGAGATTTTCTTATGATTTGTGTAATGATAGAGAGCATGAAATAGAGGTGGTGTGGGGGGGTGGTCATTGAGAGAGGGAGAGAGCAATTCTTCCTTTGTGCTGACCCATATCCAATAAGCCTCTGAGCTTCTTAAATGTTACACCTTGAAACCCTCTGTCCTACAACCAAAGAGAGAGGATGCAAACTCAGCAACCATGACCCAATGCACATAAAGACAATATTACAACTATCTGGAGCACTCAATAACAGTTTCTCAAGGAAAGATCATAAGGGCATTGTCTTGAAAAGTTTTTAATTAATACCTGATTTTCTCTGTTAACTCTGTTAAAAATGCATTTCTAATTATACATTCTAATATTTTTGTTACAGTAAAAATAAAATATTAACAAAAAATGTAAGGACTGTTTTTATTCCAAATTCAACACAGAGAAGAATTACTTTAATTGTGATGCCATCTAGTGCTCAAAAATGTCATCATTTACTCACCCTCATACCATCTCATATGTGTCTGACTTTCTTTCTTCTGCAGAACATGAACAAAGATTTTTAGAAAATATTTCAGCTCTGTAGGTCCATACAATGCAAGTGAATAATGGCCAGAACTTGAAGGTCCAAAAAGCACATAAAGGCAGCATAAAAGCAATCCATAAATCTCCAGTGGTTAAATCCATATAGTCAGAAGCGATATGATAGATGTGGGTGAGGAACAGATCAATATTTAAGCCCCTTTTAAATGTAAAATTTCCTCCCTACCCAGGAGGTGGCTATATGCTCAAAGAATATTATAATCGATTACAATAATGACAAATGTGTATGTGCACAATTGTATTTTTTGTGTGCTTGTGCATTGTGGGATTTAAATATATCCAAGTGGCTCTAGTGTTTTGACTACGTTCACCAGAATTAGTTCAGATCCATTTAATGATTCAGGGATCATTTCTGGTGATGCCAGAAGGTGGTGACAAATGAGTGACTTTTTTAATCCTTTAAAATTTCTATGTCTACAGACCTAATAGACTGTAGTAGAGGTTTAAGCATTATAAGAACAACGCAAATATATAATTCCCCTACAGTTTGTGAGCTGCTGTGCATGACTTTTATCAAAAGACATCAATAATAGTATTAAAATAATTATAATGACTCTGAATACAAATATGTTTCATGAATAAAAAAGAATGTCTACATATCTATTCACTTTAGTAAAATGCCTAAGAGTTCTAAGAACAAGGTAGATCAATCTTTTTTACTACAGTTTGTTGCACACTAATATAGAGGTAAAAAAACATGAGCTGATATTAAAAATAGCTTTACATATTTAACACAGATCTAGTAATCTGCTTGAACTGGCAAAAAGAACTGATCAAACTTTTAGCTCACAAACATAATGTATAAAGAATATCTAAATGAAGACTCATGCAACTCCACTTACAATGTGTGTTTAAAAGAAGGATTGTCCTTTTTTTCTGTAGTGCATTTCACATAATGCTGGCAATCAAGAACGATATGCCGATAAATATCTCTCATTTGTATGTTCTTCATCTCTAGATTATTAATTTAGATCAACTTCAATGCTGATTAAGAACATGGATAAATGAGTAAAGCAATTTAAATGAACGGAGGCACATTGTTTAGACTTTCTGACTGATGGCCTATTACATAAGGGTTGTTTTGGTTCATGAAACTCCCCTGTGATTGGATGGATGGATGCTGAATCCGCCCAAAGTAACAAAACACAAAGAATATTATATATAAAATCCACCATTTGGACTCGGTATGGGTTTAGCTTGAATAAGTGCGGGGAATCAATTCACCTTTTTAAAGAGGGTGGGGATGTGTCACCCACGTCACCCGCGATTGCTGCGCACTTGCTTAGGATACTCACAAAAAATAAAATAAAGCCTTTTCCAAAATGGTCAACAACTACACTCCAGCATCAGAATATAAGATCCAGGTGAAAGTATTTTTGAATGTACTTGGCTACAATGGATGAAGGGATTAATTTAAAATTCTGATGATTTGAAATAATTTTATGTACATTTTTAAGCAAAAAGTTTCAAAATGGGGCCCCGGGTTGGTTGGTTGGTTGCTTGCTTGAGGTCTCAGAAATCATAAACCTGCCCCTTACTGCAATCTACAATATGATATTGTATATTTAAATAGATTATCATCAGGTAGGCTATATTAAAATGTTAATAAATATATCTATCATTAATTATAGACCTACTGATTTTGTGATTGACTTGGTATACAGATAGTAAATCCTCTTGGACTCGTTCTAATGGTTGTATTGGCCACTAGAGGGCGCTTTGTCAGAGCTCAAGTGGTCGAAACTTTAGTGGGCGCGGATTAACATGGAAGCTGTAGACGAGACTGTGAGTGCAGTGGCGTTTTGTTGCTTCATCTTCTGCGGAGAGTTTGTTGCCCATGGATCGACTGATATAAAGTGGCAACCCAAACAATACCACAGACGTACTCACTGGCAGAAAGCCTTGGATATGACAATCATTAAAACAAGACAGTTTTCCGATGCTGGCATTGAAAATTAAAAGCATTACAACAGAAGTGTCAGGCAGCCTCGGAGTCGCTAACACATGGTAAGTTTTATGCAAAAAAAGTTTTCTCAAAGTCAGAAATGTGCTTTACTTGTTCATTTGTTTGGATAGGTACTATCCAATTCTTTCGCGTATTGCAAAGTTCAAGCAAGCACAATCGAAAATGTGAATTTTTATGTTATTCAGTTGGTGAATTTTGGTGTTGGGATTTTCTCATATGTTAAAGCTGTTACAAAGTTTCTATATATATCCTAGCGTTTTTTATAACTTTATACAGATGCGAGTCAAACCGTGAAATGGGGGACTTTTGCGGTCTCAAAAACCTAGCGAGTTGCCTTCATAGTAAGCTTTCTTGGCCAGAGAATGTTCCTTTGATTCCCAAACGCTGTCTAGGAAGGAGAATCGCTAGATTGTGAGACACAACCGAGTGACACAAAAAAAATGAAAATTTATGAAAATTACAGTCAACTTTGAATGTGCACTATACATTTAATATATCTTTACCTGTTGTTCATTGGGTGCTTAAAAAAGTTATTAAAATGTCCCAATATGACCACATTTTCAACTAACTATCAAGACGAAATCGTAAGGATTCGTACGACTTTTCTTTTGGCTAATTCGTATGACATCATGGGACTACACTCGTTTGAATCTCAACGACTTCACTACAGCCAGTGACGTCGCTGGACATCGTTTCTATTTAATACGCGACAATTACTTGCTTCTGTCACACTCAACAGCCTCCTATAATGGTTACACATGCTACTAATTGGATAAGTTTATATAAGGGTTTTGGGTAAAGGCATAATATTAATACATATCCTTATGTGAAATCAGACTAGTTTATGCAAACAACATAGTCAACTATATGAAATAGTCAACTTGTATATTGTTTACGAATTTTCATGAGATGGGGTTGTCCTCATTTGCCCTTTTCTGACAACTTTGATTGCATAAGAAAGAGTTTTGTTGTTTTGGTTTTGGGTGGAAACCTTTATTTACAGTAGTTTGCTGTATTGTAGTCAACTTTTTTTTACTGCGTCACATGTAGTTCAGAATTTATGGTGTTGTTTTGATGTTGACATCACAAAAAGAACCTAGCATATTGTTTCTGCAATATATTTCAAAAGTTGTTGTATTACAGAGATGTTTGAGACCACATTAAGCCCACATTAAGTCTTACCCACCTTAAAGTATGACATTCTTTCAGTTTTATTGGATTAGGGTGTCTGCTGCCTGCTAATTAAATTGGTTAATATTTTAGTTCTCTTGAAGTCATGCGGTGAGCTGTTCTGGCTTGTTGTTGTAGCTGTTCTTTAGGAAAGTTTCAACATTGTGGACCAATTTTATTCACCCAGACATTGAAGGTAATCAACTTAACTGTTTTTACTCAGATGAGTCAGTGGGCGAATAAACCTTTGGTTTAAAAGGTGATTAAAAGTGGTATTTGCATTTAGTTAACTGTAAACATAGCACTAATAATGTTCTTAGAGGGGAAAATAATGTAAAGTAATCTGTGGCTGTATGGTTAAAAAAACTGGTTTGCAAGGCCATGAGACCAGTCTGAGACATTTCTCTTAAAATGACCAAATGGCTGTGGAACTTTTGCTGAGCCTTTAGCAAAAGTTTTATTTGAGGAACACATAGACCTCTCTTCTCTCTCACTCACTCTCACTCACTCACTCACTCACTCACTCACTCACTCACTCTCTCTATCTAAATCTCTCTCTATCTATCTCTCTCTCACTCACTCACTCACTCACTCTCACTTTAGGAGAGCAGAAAGGGAAATACATGCGTGAAACAAGTGCCCAGTGGGGAATAACTGTGTATGTACCCTGTCATTTTTTTCTTAATACATTGAGCATCTTTTCTTACAGAATATCTGCTATACTGTTGGTAAAACTACATTTTAACACTAAATAGGTTTCAGTCTGCACACTGCAAATTAAGTGTTTTGATTTTACCTTATGCCCTTATGCAAGCATTGTAATGACATAAGAGGAAATCCTTCAGCAAAGGTCACAGTGGATTATCATGCCGTGTCTGTTAAACATTATCCATACCCCTACACACAACTGTGGTAGCCTTTGCATAGGGTAATTAATGTACTATTTTTTGCTACCTCATTCTTATGTTTGCTGAACTTGTCGAGTCTTATGTTATCAGTTAACTATCAGGTAAATACCGGCCTGTATTTAGTGGCCTTGTCTATACTGTAAAACGATCCGGAGCCAAGTGTTGAAAGAGGTGTTCAGGTCATAAATAGAGCAAACTGGCAACTTCAGAAACAAAAGTCATCAGTAGGGCCAAACAGAATATTTAGGTTTCAGCTGCAGTCATTGAAAACACTTCCAAACGCATGACCTGATAGAACTTCAGTGTACTTTATAAAAACAAGTAAGCAAGTTTTAAGAATCATTTATGTGTGTAATGTTTATAAAGATGTTGTAAGTGCAAACACTTTGTAATTTCTTTACATTTTAATTTCTTTATAAACAAATCTAATGAATTTAAAACATTTTATGATATTCTGTTGTAAAATTCAAGTATTCAATATGAAAGGAATTAAATTATGTACTGACCTACAGTTGTATTTATATTAGTACGGCCAATAAAATGGATAATTTTAAATTATAACAAATTTTATCATTGACTATTTGAGTCTTGCAAAAACTTATTTCTATGGAACAAAAGATGGTGAAAGACAAATGGAAAGGGAGTACCATTTAAGTTGTCCAATACATGAGTGCTTTATATCTGAAAAAAAAATAAAAATAAATTATATATATATATATATATATATATATATATATTTATATATATATATATTATTCTGTTTTTAAGATTAATGCATTTAAATTTGGCATAAAACTGAATTAAGTAACCTGCAAGTGGTGTATGTGTTATGAATTCAGAATAAATGAAAGTATTTCATTAAAATTAATGAGGAGTATGAACTTATTTTATTACTGTATTTTTTAATACAGTATTGTTTAAACAATACAGTCTGGTAAATTACATTTATTTAGGCATTATTTAAACTAATTTTATAATCAGCAAAGTTAATAATATTTAAATAAATGTACTTTTGCCAATAATATTTAACTGTAATAACATGCTTTTTTTTTTTTTTTTAATATAATGCTAAAAAATAACATGGCTTTTTGATTATTATTTAATCTAATAAATAATCAACAACTCAATTATCAAATGGATGTTAGTTGCAGCATTATGCTTTAGTATTAATTATATGGACCTAAACATTGCTAATGTTCCTTTTTTACGTCAAAGCAATCCTCTTTCATCTGATTCATTAAATATTCTCTAGCATGTTAATTAAGGTATTAAGTGTTAAAAATATATGCATTATTATAAATATTTTCCATGAGAAAAGCCATGTATCCTTGTTACCATGACAAGTTGTTGATGCATTTGTGAGAATAAAATTAAATAATGTCTTTTATCATAAGAATGAGGTCAAATCATTTGTCTTTGTAATAAAAATTGGCCTTTTTAAGTTCCACTCACTCAAGGAACTTCAAGAGAAAGTTGTTCCATAGTAGTTTTAACAAAGTTTCATTAGTTTCGTCAAACTCAATTTTTTTAAATTATTTTTCTTATGTTGGTCCAACTTAATTTTTATTATTAATCATTAGTATATTCCAGAAGAGCAAGTGTAAGGGCAGTAAAACTGTTGCACTTTCAATTTAATTGCATCTACTTGTATTGCTACGCAGCACTCAAACCAAACATCACTTGAATGCTATATTAACACCACAAAAAACATTCATGTAGTCCCAACTCATATGGATTAAGTAAACTTCAAATTTACAAATTTTAATAGATAAAATGCAATAAGTTATGACAAAATGTTGTAGAATTGTGTTGCTTTAGTTCATTTCAATTATGTAACTGAAGAAGCAGCTTTCAGAGTGCATATATTTTCATATTTGTTGTTTCATAATTTCCATTTATCCAATTTTTTTTGTTCGCACCAGTGTGATTACAGTAGGCTGACTCATACGCATGCAATCAAACATCATGTGATCTGCAATTCATGCTGCTGTTTACCAGCAAAATCAAAAGACATAATGAAGACACTGAAGCTGTTGCTATAATGAACCAGCTGCTCAAATAGTCTTTTCAACATCACAATATCTTTATTTTAATATGTTACAAACTTTCAAACAATCAATAAATAAAAGTATAAAGTTGTTACCATTGGAGCATACTCTTTTGATGCAGCGCTGCGGCCATGTTTTCTGACGTCAAAGAATATACAAACTAGTCAGTCCACTCAAGCCTTCTCCCATTCCGTCCATCACAACCACTTCCGGGGATGCGAGAATGGAAGTGCTAGGTTTTTAGAACCTTCTATGTACCTCCTTTTGTATGCTTTTATGACAATACAAACTCAGAATCCTTGCATCGCATTGCATTGCAACTAAATTATGGCAGCGTGCAGAGCCAGCAAGCGCATATTATCTGTCATAATCAATCATTATAAACATCTAAAAACCCATTATATGTTTCATAATATATAATTTGACTTAGATTTATAAGATTTATTTTAATTACAGTGTGCATTAAAGAACTCGTGATGGGAAATCCGTCAGTACAGGAGAAACTCAGTGTGAAAAGGTTAAAGGTGATGTGTGTAATTTTTAATTGTTAAAATACTTTCTCCAATCACAGCTTAATATGAAGAGACAACTATAAGCAAGTAATTTATTTAATTTCACCCTAAGGTGTAACACAGTGGCTCTGTAGTGCTATCAAAACATAGATTTTTGTTTGAGCATCCCAATCAGCCTGACACAGCAACATTGGCTCAACCAATGTCGTAAGTCTGGGGTGGGACTACCTGTTTTTTAGACCAATGGAAGATAGGGGAGTGTTAAGGAAATCTGCATGAAAACAGTCACCTTTTTTGCAGTTCTGTTTGGTGACGCTAGTTTTGCTTTTAATGTTATATTCAGAGGAGTCAGTGTGTTTAAACAATTATGTCAGTTCCTTGTATTTTGCTACTTTATTAGCATGCTTCAAGTTTCCTTTATTTTTAATGGTTCATTGCATGAAACCACATGATTTTTCATGTTTAGGTAAGCTCATAACTGTGAAACTAAGCATTTCTGTCTGTGTTTTTGTTATAGCTCACCATGGCTACTTCGATATGTCTCATCTTCTCTTTGCTTGGCCTGGCCGTTGTGGGAGGTGTGAAGAACTGCCATCCACAATGTCGATGTGAGGTGGAAAGCTTTGGTCTGTTCGACAGTTTCAGTCTGACCAAGGTGTACTGCAGTGGGATCGGCCCCGGGACTGCTCCTGTCCCCATCCCTCTGGACACCTCTCATCTCGACCTCTCCTTGAACTCCATCGCCTCCATTACTGACTCGATGCTTTCTGGCCCAGGTTACACCACCTTGGTCAGTCTGGACTTAAGCAACAATCAAATTTCTCAAGTCACTCCCAAAGCGTTCTCCAAGCTTCGCTACCTAGAGACGTTGGACTTGAGCAACAATGGTCTTCAGAGTCTCACTGATGGCTGCTTTACTGGTCTCCCTCTGGTTGACGTGGACCTTAGTGAAAACCGATTCAAGGAGTTCAGTCTTGATCTCTTTACTAGCAGGGTACAGGATATACCAGTCATGGTGGACCTGTCCAAAAACTTTCTCGAAACCATTTCCAGGAAGACACCTGGCAATCCTCTTTACATAAAGAGTCTTATGCTTGCAGGGAATAGATTGAAAAAGGTGCCAAAGCTTATTGGAATTCCTCTTCAGTATCTCAACTTGGATGGAAATCTTATCTCCAACATTGACACTGGGGCCTTTGAATCAATGACAGAACTTGTTTACCTGTCTCTCAGTGGCCTGCTTGAGCTGACAATGATACAACCTGGCAGTTTCAGGGACCTGAGGAACCTTCAAGTCTTAGACCTATCAAAGAACAGCCAACTCAAAACTTTGAGTCCAGATGTATTTAGTGGACTGGTCTCTTTACAAGAGCTTAATTTGTCCAATACTGCCATCACACCATTGTCGCAGACCGTCTTTACCCAAATGCCAAGTATAAAAAGTATAATTCTGGGGCCAAATGTACAATGCTGGAAGACGCACAAGCAAGGACAGTTTCATAGACAGATAGGACAGGTCAAACCCAATGATATACTTACCTGTGACGTTGCCGGTATGATCTTATGAGCCTAAAATGCCAATAATGAGATGAAATATGAATATAGCTGTGCCTTATTCTACAAAAGATCTTTATTTTTTGATATTCCATATTGCATTTTATTTGCACATGCTCTGCCTATGCTAAAGTACTTTGTGCAGACCCTTGCACTTTAGTTTACACTATTCTTTTCTTTTCATATTTAATATGTCTGTGTGATGTGTTGTCAATCTGGAATAAGTTGATTCTATATTCATTCTTTCATATGTTGATTCTATATTCTTTAAAAAAAATATTGTACAAACCGAAGTAGCAGGTCTTTGTGCCTTATAATAATACGATTTAGAGCACAACTGAGGTAACTGCTCTGTTCTGGAACAGTATGTTTGTAGTGATGCTAAGATTTAGATGCCCCACATAAACTTATGTTAAATGACCATAAAAGCTATAATGTTGATGTGTGAATATTTTCAGCAGCTTGTTTATGGAATAATTTGCAATGGGCCTTTATTACTGAGGGCAATAATGTATTTTGTTATATTTGTTAATTAGATTTAACTGGCCAATTTAACATGGGCATTTCCATTTTCATAGAAGCCTTTTGAATGAATTACAATGTGACATTTTGGGAATTAAAAAAACGATTTTGCACAGTAAAAAATGTTTTTAGATAAGAACAAACATTTTGCTATTGATCGTGATTTATAAAATGCACATCACTCAGACAGTCACTGGGTAATATAATTTTATATTTGGAGACATGTCTGTCACAGATGTTTACATACCATTGCACTTTTGATATTCTCATAAGGTTAATTGAGATTTGAATGGATTGATAAACATGATAGTTGTTCATCATATAAGGAATGTTTTATATTTGTACAAAACTATACTCTGTTAATAAATGATAATCAACTTTACAAATATTAGTATTGTTGTACTTCCATGGCTCTACACGTTCACCCAAAAAAATTGTCATTATTTATACGCCCTCATGTCATTCAAACCTTGTATGAATTGTTCTTCCATGTTCATCACGCATAGCTATCGTATGGCTTCAGAAGCCAAGGTGTGATATAATATATATATATATATATCACAAAAGTTGTATTGACTACATTTATGAAACTTTTATGGTTCTTTTTGTCTTTTTTGAAGCTCAACAGCCTGAATTCCCATTCACTTTCAGTATATGGAAAGGAGTAGCCAGTAGCCTCAACATTTCTCCTTTTGTGTCTCACAGAAGAAAAAGTCATAGGGTTTGGAACACCATGAGTAAATGACATTTTTATTTTTGTAAACTATCCATTTAAGCGTGTTTAAATGTACAATTTGAGTATCACTTACCCAAACAGTATTAAAACTTCCAAAGTTAAGCCAGTGCTGACGTGCTTTTTCTGATGTCTTGCTGAGTCACACAGTGCACTTAGTCATAACAAAGGACCAAATAATGTGGTTCACCCCAGTCTAACATATTCACACAACCATAATTTGTGGTTGTCCACACATGCCCTGCAGAAACCTAAAGGGATTTGTAACAGGTCTGGACATTGCAGAAATGAGGAAGCAGGGTTCAGGTAATGTCACACTTCTTTATTCACACTCAATATAGTCTGTATAGTTTAAGAACACTTGTGTAGCTTCAGCATGTGTAACAGTCTCTCCCTGGGCTCTGGTGTGGGCTCCTCTTATTGCTCGTCCCGAATTACTGCAACAAGAAACAGCTGTTTGACTTATCACCCAGGGATGAATCCTTACCTCTTCCCCGCTCCCTGGATGGATGCTCAACCATGAGCGGCCAGTGTCAAATAACTGATCGAGCAGTTCATCAATACGAGGTATTGGGTATACATTAAATTTAGATTACCTTTTGATAATCCATGCAGAACCAGACAGACTTGTCACTCTTAGGAGCCAGCACTACCAGGCTGGATCAGTCACTGTTGCATTCTTCTGTTTTTCCCCCATCTCAAGCATTGCATCCAATTTGTCTCGTACCACTTTTTTCTTGTGCTCAGGAAGTCGGTAGGGAAGAGTACGTACCATTACTCCAGGTGTAGTCTCGATATGGTGCTGTATTAGGTTTGTACAACCAGGTAGAGGTGAGAACATGTCCACAAATTCTTTCTGTAACTTGACAACATCTGTGAGCTGAGATGGTGAGAGGTGGTCTCCACAAGTGACCGGGGTGAGATGACTGGCTTTTAAGTTCACCTCCATCCCGAGCTCTGCCCTCTCTGGAACCAACGTCGCAGGACCACCTCCTTCCATAATTTCAAGAGGTTGAGATGGATTATTTGACATGCATCACCTCTATCTGTTGTTTTACCTCATAATCGAGATCTCCCTCTTGTCGTGTGACCTCAAAGGGCCATTGCCACATGGCCAGTAATTTGGAGCTTGAGGTTGGGAGTAATAGAAACATTTGCTCCTGTTGCTAATTCTCGTAGCCGAGCTCCCCTATCATACAGCCGGCTTTGGCATTCTTGTGCTTGGAGCAAATTCTTCTGAGTTAGCTGAACCAAAGTGTGGACTTTTGCTCTAAGATCAAGAATATATTGAATTAAAAATAGTTTTTACTCTTTGGAGGTCCCTCCTCCCAAGCTACTCGCATGACGTTGAGCTCAAATGGGGAAAACCATGTGGGGGTTTGCGGAACCTCTCGAACTGCAGATAATAGGGTTCAAGCAAATAACCCCAATTCATAGCGTCCTGGTGCACAAATTATGAATCATATTTTTCAGGGTTTTATTAAATCATTCCACCAACCTGTCTGTTAACACTGGTGCAATTTATTTAATACCAAATAATTCATAGTGTATGTGACATGAAAATTACACCTTGATCAGTGAGGATTTCTTTCTGAATCCCCACTCGAGAGATAATTCTGAAGAATGCCTTTGCAACACTGCATGCTGAGATGTTGCGTAAAGGCACTGCTTCTGGATATTGCATTGCGTAATCCACCAGAACTAACACAAAGCGATGTCCACATGCCGTCCGTTCTAAGGAAACTTTTTTCTAAGGGGACCAGGACTTCCGATTATGAGCTAGGACATCCCCCGCCTTTTCATCATCCTGATGTGGAGCTGACGTAGACGGCCCTGCCTCACCAGCCAGCGAGTAAAACACCATACAATGGAATGTTTTATCGCAGAACCCCTCCATGCACATTCCCCTCAATAAAGTAGTATATACACCGGCAAATTAATTCCCAAAATTAGTGGATGGGTGAGGCAGGAATTAACCACAGCCTGGATACTATGTTCCTGGCCCCGAAAATGAATTGTGATTGCCACTATAGGGTAACTTTGAATATCCCCATGCACTCACCTCAGCTTCACCTTCTGCCTTGTGCCCAAAGCCTCATTTCGAACCAAACATTTGTGGCTAGTGGTTTTATTACAACCGGTATCCACCAAGGCTTGATATGTATTTCCCCTGATACTCACAGGTATGCAGAATGTTCCAGCTCAATCTGGCTCAGCCCGTGGGGTGTCAGGGACCTGGACCAATACTCCCAGCTCCATCACTGGGATCCTGGAAGTGCCCTGGCTCCCCGCAACTCCAGCAAGACGGCCTAGATGTTATGCCTGTACACAGCAGTGGATTCACCAACCTGGGGGGAGGATCGAGAAGAGAGGGGGGGAGCCACCAGCTGGGCAAACCCTTGTGACCAGGAACCCAGTTTGGGAATAAACATCCCTCGTTTCCTCAGAAATTGGGTGGGGCAGGGAGGAGAGAGAGGAGATAGAGAATCCGAGGCCTGCTCCACCCATAGGCACGCCACCATCAATCAAATCACTTTATTGTCACACTACTGTGTACACGAGTGCAACAGCAGGTGAAATTCTTGTGTGCAGTTCCGAGCAACATTGCAGTAATGACAGTGACGAGACATAAACACAACTTACATAACAAATGTACACACTAACTGAATTGGGAGCGAGAATATATTGACAGAATGAGGATTAATAAAGTGCAGTGCTGATTGTGAGAGATCATGTGTTCAAAAGACTTATCTGCTTCCGCGCTGTTCGGACGCTCTTGCTTGCTGATCCGCGCTTTTGCTCTATCGCATTTTTATTTTTTAAATCCTTTTATCAAGTATACTACTACTACTACTACTACTACTACTACTACTACTACTACTACTACTACTACTACTACTACTACTACTACTACTACTACTACTACTACTACTACTACTACTACTACTACTACTACTACTACTACTACTACTACTACTACTACTACTACTACTACTACTACTACTACTACTACTACTACTACTACTACTACTACTACTACTACTACTACTACTACTACTACTACTACTACTACTACTACTACTACTACTACTACTACTACTACTACTACTACTACTACTACTACTACTACTACTACTACTACTACTACTACTACTACTACTACTACTACTACTACTACTACTACTACTACTACTACTACTACTACTACTACTACTACTACTACTACTACTACTACTACTACTACTACTACTACTACTACTACTACTACTACTACTACTACTACTACTACTACTACTACTACTACTACTACTTCTTCCAACCAGCCTCCCACTGAAAGTTTTCATTCCAGGGATGGGAAAACACAACTGCCTACATTCAAAAGGATAAGAGAAAATGCCTCTTCTGGAATCTACTTGCTGCACTAACTGCCACAGACTTTTACAAAGGATTGCAGTTCTTGAAACAAAGTTACTTGCGGGACCACCAAACCAGACGGAACACACAACAGAGCTTCATCATGGACGCCTTCAGCATACAGCTGGTGAGTCCCATGAATCTCTATTGCTCCTCAACAGGCCATAATGAGTGTAGAGAAACAAGCCGATCGACTTACAAATCGATGGCACAAACAGGAAGCGAGACCAAAAAGCACTCGAGACATCAGATTGTCTCGAGCATCACATATTGCCGCAGTTGCATCCTCTACCCCAGATATGGCTCTGACAAGGATTGCAAACACTGGTTTCCTACCACCGCCTATACATCTTGAGAACAGATTTGAAGCATTAATGAATGAGGAATCCCCAAATATAATAAATGTGATCAAACACAGACTGAATCAGCCAGTAGCGAACACTGATGCTAACTGGCGCTCAAGGTCAAGCAGACAGCGGCACTCAGCTCAGAGCACAGCTGGGCCCAGGACTCTGATAGTGGGTGACTCCACAATCAGAAACATTAGCAGCAGGGATACAACTACGTGCTGCCTTCCACAAGCAACAACTTCTGATGCAAACAGGGAACTTCAGAATATACTGATGAAATATCAGACTGCAAATTGACTCATCATTCATGTGGGGAAGAATGATATTCATAAAGAGCAGTCAGAAATCCTTAAGGATTTCAATGAACTTTTTGAAACACTTAAAAGACTGAAAGTTCAAACATTCATCAGTGGACCACTTCCAGCAAGAGGAACAAACAGGTTCTCACCATTGCTTGGGCTTAATACATGGCTGCAAAAAACCTGTAATATAAAAGGAGTGAACTTCATTGACAACTTCAATCTTTTCTGGAGTCAGAGGCAACTGTTTCGACAGGATGGCCACCACCCAAACAAACTAGGTTCAAGAGTGCTAAAGGACAATATCTACTTCTCCCTCAATCATCCTTCTGCAGTGTGTGCCAATCCAATCAATCTGAATGGCACACACACACCTGGACACAGTATGAATGACCACAGGACTTCACTTCAGCACCTGAAATGGACATTTGGTTGACGGACATTTGGTTGACAATTCACACAAGGACAATGATAACACCACTCAGCCACAACAATTTCTGCTCACGCACACAATCTCAGCTGAACCCTGCCCACAAAGCTCACCACAGACAGACTGTGACATATTAGAACTGCTCCAAGATTCAGCACCCAAGGACGACTTTCTGGAAAACACCCAGGGAGACCAGGACAGCATATTACAGCCAATAACACAGCAACAGCCCCTCTCACCAGACACGTTATCCCTCTCTCCAGCATCTCCACATCTGTGCTTCTCAGAGAAAATGGAAGAACTTGTGTATGCTGGAACCAAACTATCCCACTCATTTGCTGCAAGCCCCCAGATATCAAGCAAAAAACGGCAGGCCCCTAAACCACCAAAGCCTGCAGGCAAAGCTCGCCCTCCCCCTCGTCCTGTGAGAGCTCTTCGGCCTCTGCCACAACGCAAGGGCTCACACCCTCCTCCATCTGCTCGAGGTGAACCAAAAACAACTGATACCAGCTCTCAGTGATGTGTGTCGGGTCCCCACTATGATAACAGTAACTTTCTCAAATGTTTACAAAACAAGTGGGAACCCAGTGTGCCTGTAACTTTCTCTATTGCTGTTCGATGTCATGATAGAAAGTCTAAGGCCTTCAAAAGCCATACAGCAAACCCATCTAATCTGGTGCCTATTACACGCCAAACTAAGATTGCTGTGGGGTCAAAAAGTAAGACTGTTAAGTTAGCACTTTTAAACATCCGCTCACTTAAAAATAAATCACTTCTAGTCAACGACTTAAGCACATACAACCTGGATTTTATGTTTTTAAATGAAACTTGGCTAGAAGACAGCTGTAGTGCAACAGTCCTTAATGAAACATCCCCTCCTAACTTTACTTTTCTGAGTGTCTGCAGAGAAGGCAGGAGAGGTGGGGGCTTAGCTGCTCTTTTTAAAGATGTCTATCAGTGTAAGCAAATATCATTTGGGAATTACCCGTCTTTCGAATATCTGGGTATTGTGTTAAAAGGTGCTCCACGCGTTTTACTTATTATTTACAGGCCTCCAAAATACTCTCCAGCCTTTGCTGAGGACTTTACAGAACTGCTATCAACAATTACCTCAGAGTTTGACTGTTTTGCCATTGCTGGAGATTTTAACATTCACATAGATAATGCAGAAACCAATATGACAAAAGAAATCAAAACTGTTTTAAACACGTTTGATCTGACTCAGCATGTACATGGACCCACACACAATCATGGACACACTCTAGATTCACTTATCAGTAAGGGTCTAAACATTTCATCAATTGTTATTAAGGATGTAGCACTGTCTGATCATTTCTGTATTTTCTTTGATATATTGATCTCTCCTGCCATTGAAGCTAGATCTGTGTCTGTCAAGAAGAGATGCTTAAATGAGAACACTAGTGTACCATTTATGAAGGCTATATCTTTAACACCAAGAATATCTGCTGACACTGTTGATTTTCTCCTTGATTCTTTTAACTCAAAAGTTAAGTGTAATTGATGAAATTGCTCCTGTGAAAGTGAGGAAGAAGAGTGGCAGTCAAAAAGCACCCTGGAGAAACTCAACAGCAGTGCAAAATATGAAAAGACAATGCAGAAAAGCAGAGCGCATTTGGCGGAAGACAAAACTTGTAGTCCATTATAATATCTACAAAGACAGCATCCATGCTTTTAATATGGAACTAGGCAAAGCTAGACAGTCTTTCTTCTCGAATATTATAAACAGCAACTTAAACACACGCACTCTATTTGCGACTGTAGAGAGACTGACAAACCCCCCAAGCCAGATTCCCTGTGAACTGCTCTCAGACAGCAAGTGCAGCGAGTTTGCTTCTTTCTTCTCTGAGAAAAGAAATAATATCAGAAAGGTGATCAGCACATCCTTGAGTTGTGCTGGGGTCAGACAAATCAAACCACAACCTGAGAAAGTGGTTACTTTGTCTGACTTCAAAGAAATTGATGGCAAAATTTTGGAAGAAACCGTACGGCACCTTAAAACATCAACCTGCGCCCTTGATGCACTTCCAACATCTTTTTTCAAAAGTGTGTTCAACTGTTTAGAAGCAGATCTCCTAGAAGTGATAAACTCACTTCTCTCTGGGAGATTTCCAAACTCCCTGAAAACTGCAGTTGTCAAGCCCCTCTTGAAAAAGAGCAATCTGGATAAGACCATATTAAGCAACTATAGACCGATCTCAAATCTTCCTTTCATAGGCAAGATCATTGAAAAAGTTGTCTTCAATCAACTGAACAAATTCTTGAACTCGAATGGATACTTTGACAATTTTCAATCTGGTTTCCGATCACATCACAGCACAGAGACAGCACTCAAAGATAATAAACGATATTTGCTTAAATACTGATACAGGCAAATTATCAGTACTGGTACTACTCGACCTCAGTGCTGCATTTGACACTGTCGATCACACCATACTTCTGGAAAGGCTGGAAAACTGGGTGGGGCTTTCTGGGATGGTCCTAAAATGGTTCAGGTCATACTTAGAAGGGAGAGGTTATTATGTGAGTATAGGAGACCATAAGTCTGAGTGGACGCCCATGACATGCGGAGTCCCTCAAGGCTCAATTCTTGCTCCACTCCTGTTCAACCTGTATATGCTCCCAATTAGCCAAATAATGAGAAAGAACCAAATGGCTTACCACAGCTATGCAGATGACACACAGATCTACTTAGCCCTATCACCTAACGATTACAGCCCCATTGACTCCCTGTGCCAATGTATTGATGAAGTAAACAGTTGGATGTGCCAAAACTTTCTTCAGTTAAACAAAGACAAAACTGAAGTCATTGCGTTTGGAAACAAAGATGAAGTTCAAGGTGAATGCATACCTTGATGCTAGGGGTCAAACAACTAAAAATCAAGTCAGGAATCTTGGTGTGTCTCTAGAGTCAGACCTTAGTTTCAGTCGTCATGTCAATGCAATAACTAAATCAGCATATTATCATCTGAAAAATATTGCAAGAATTAGATGCTTTGTTTCCAGTCAAGACCTAGAGAAACTTGTGCATGCTTTCATCACCAGCAGGGTGGATTATTGTAATGGACTCCTCACGGGCCTTCCCAAGAAGACCATAAGACAGTTGCAGCTCATACAGAACGCTGCTGCCAGAATTCTGAGCAAAACCAGAAAATATGAACATATCACACCAGTCCTCAGGTCTTTACATTGACTCCCAGTTACATTTAGGATTGATTTTAAAGTATTATTACTGGTATATAAATCACTCAATGGGCTAGGACCTCAATATATTGCAGACATGCTCACTGAATATAAACCCAACAGATCACTCAGATCATTAGAATCATATCAGCTAGAAATACCAAGGGTTCACTCTAAGCAAGGAGAGTCTGCTTTTAGCTATTATGCCAGCCGCAGCTGGAACCAGGTTCCAGAAGAGATCAGATGTGCTCCTACAGTAGTCACATTCAAATCCAGACTCAAAACACATCTATTTAGCTGTGCATTTACTGAATGAGCACTGTGCCACTGTGTGTCCGACTGTTTGTACTGTGTTTTATTAGATTTTTTTATTCTAAACTGTTTTAATTATTCTTATTTTATTATTCTTGTTTTTTTTCTTTTTAATTTCTACTATGTAAAGCACTTTGAATTACCATTGTGTATGAAATGTGCTATATAAATAAACTTGCCTTGCCTTATTGCTTGTGGGAAGAAGCTGTCATGTAGTCGGGTGGTGCGGGTCCTGATGCTGCGATACCGCCTGCCTGATGGAAGCAGTGAGAGCAGCCCATGACTCGGGTGGCTGGAGTCTTTGATAATCCTCCGAGCTTTATTCACACCGTCTGTTATATATATCCTGGAGGGAGGGAAGCTCACCTCCGATGATGTTTCTGGCCGTTCGCACCACCCTTTGCAGGTCTTTGCGGTTGTGGGCGGTGCTATTGCCGTACCAGGCGGTGATGCAGCCAGTCAGGATGCTCTCAACAGTACTAGTGTAGAACCGTGTGAGGATGTGTTGGTTCATTCCAATGTTCCTCAGCCAGTTGGACCACATCTTCCTGTGACACTAGGTGGTGGCACTGGACCCACTCTGCTGTTCCGGTGGGCAGACAAATGATGAACTGTTCCAGCACCACCAGATAGACAACTACCTCGGCATCGCCAGCAGACACTACCGGCAGGCATCACGGAGCTGTTGGGCAAACAGGCGGCCGTGGTCCCTCAGCATCAGCGAGCCAAAGTGCTGTCGTTGTTGTTCAGGGCTGCCCATCCCATTGCATGATGGCTTTTTTCAAGTCCTCATACACCAGGAGGTTCACTGCAGGCAGGTGTTGGGCTGCGAGCTAGACTTCACTGGACAATAGTGGCAGGAGGCGGGCCGCACACTGTGACAATGGCCATCTCCAGACCTCCGCCATGCATTCAAACAGTTTAAGGATTGCCTTGGATTCATCCTGCAGGCCCATTTTCATAAAGGTGACCAGATGCATGGAGATTACTGGGTCCAGAGTCGCAGCTGGACCTTCCCCCTGGTGTAGTAAGCTCTGGAACACCTGCCGGTCCTCCACTTGAGCTCGGAAAATTGCCTGGAAGCGTTGGTCTTGCTCTTGACGTAGCTCCAGCAGGGCCTGGTATTGAGCTTGGTGCATGCTGGCCAGGGATTGGATCACTTCGGCCAACGGTGAGGACTCCATGTCAGCGTACAAGCTTCCTCAGAATTCCCGGGTTTCGGCACCACTGTAACAGATCTGGACATTGCAGAAATGAGGAAGAGGGGTTCAGGTAATGTCACACGTCTTTATTCACTCAATATAGTCTGTGTTGTTTAAGCACACTTGTGTAGCTTCGGCATGTGTAACACTCTCTCTTCTTGGGCTCTGGCTGTTAGACTTAATTTTCACCCAGGGATGAATCCTTACCACTTCCCCTCTCACTGTATGGATGCTCAACAATGCCCTCACCATAGGATTGTTCAACCAAAAAGGGCAATTCTGTAATTGACTTACCCTCAGAAGAGAAGACCTAAAGGCTGAATTGGTGGCCACAATAAGAAACAGATAGACTTTTATAGTCGTGTTTTAGGCAGGCTCTTCACACAAGCCTTGTATCACTGTTTCACAGGCAGAGTATTCATGTGACCTTTAAGCTGCTCTGAATTGCCAAAATCCTGCTCCTTGAAATTTTAGGAGACTCTAATTCCAGAGACACATCCCTATCTTCTTTTCGACACAAAAGCTCTGGGGGGGAAAAAAGTTTACTTAACAGCTAAACTTTCACTTTATCATGTTGCATTATCTGCCGTGCAAGATAACCAACATTTTTTTTTTAATCTAAATAATCATCTGACCACTGAAGAAAAGACTGAGTGTTGTCATGACACCCATATGCATTCTTCCAATTTTTCTTATGTATATCATGTCACACAGTGAAGGTTCTACAAGAAGCCTATTCTTACTAGCTATAACAATAGGAAGGCTATTACAAATAAGTACAGGATCGCAAACTGTTATGACCCAAGCTGTTTTAACAGAAACTTGTACACAACAACCGTAGCACGTTCTTGGCCTGTGTAAACAGTGTAAAATCCTCTGTGGTCTGGTGAAATAGTGGAATAAACTGTTTCAACCCCAGATTCCCAATGTTAGTCCAAGGCTGAACCAAAACTCTAGATGCAATAATATATTACCAGAGCCAATACGATGGCCCACTGCCGAACACCTGACACAAAATGTACAGACACAAACTATTAACTTATGCGCCAGAGAAACTAGTGCGCAGCCATCTTGAAAGTGTTGTCTCGGAACTTCCATTTTAGTGGTTCTATATAGAAATCTATGGTGTTGATATCAAAGAGTAATTAGCTAGTGAAGTGGATTTACAGGTTATAGAGTTGTCATAAGCTTCTATGAGTATTTTAAAGTGTTCAATGGATGTCATCAACTGGAAGCGTGGGGAGATTTAAAAAAAAAGTACTTCATTCATAAATACACAAGATACTACCTTCACACTATGGAAGTACTGATGCGCTCATGAAACTCCAAGAGACAACACAAAGTAATTAAAAATATCTCATATGGGGGCCTGGTTATCCCAGCGAGTAAAGATGCTTACTACCACCCCTGGAGTCATGAGTTTGAATCCAGGGTGTGCTGAGTGACTCCAGCCAGGTCTCCTAAGCAACCAAATTGGACCAGTTACTAGGGAGGGTAGAGTCACATGTGGTAACCTCATTGTGGTCGCTATAATGTGGTTCTCGTGGGGCACGTAGTGAGTTGTGCGTGGATGCCATGGAGAATAGCATGAAGCCTCCACATGCTATGTCTCCACGGTAACGTGCTCAACAAGCCATGTGATAACATGCATGGATTGACAGTCTCAGACGCGAGTCACTACGCCACCACAAGGACTTAGAGCATATTGGTAATTGTGCCTTCCAAATTGGGGAGAACATTTCTGACCATCTTTTCATGTCATTCACTCTTTGCGTTATAGTTAAGGTAAGCAGATTTTTTGAGTTAAACCAGGATGGGGGAAGAGTGCAACTATATTAATACACACACTTACACACATGAAATTGTTTGTTTTATTTTATATTCCGTTTACAATTTCAATTTTAAAGCCTCTAAAAAATGTAGGGTGACAAATTAATTTAAAAAAAAACTACAATTGTAATTTTCTTTATGTTGAACACATTTTAACACAAATTATTAACAAGTTGAAACCTAAAAATGAAGGAGTATTATACATATTACAATTAAACGCTTATTCTTATTGTATTATGAAAAAGTGCAGTATGCCATAGCTGTCGAATGTGATCTGCAAGGTCCAATTTACCTTTGGAGTTAACTTCACTAGCATTTTCACATAGTTAAGAGGTGCTGTGGTCTCACATTATCAACACTTTTTTCATATTTTCTGTGATCCCCAGGGATTAAAATCCCTTTTGATCGACTCTTTTTAGTAGGTTCAATACAAACAGGAATTTAGATGACAACTTTCGAAAGAGTGGAGCGCAGAAAAGGGGCGGGACTGAAATAAGATAATCGAATGGAATGAGTGAACAAATTTAATTTCAAACAGATTCAGAACAATTGACAAAGAGAATAAAGCCTGTAAAATAGAGTCATGGTTAAATTTGGTGGAAAAACATTTCTACAAACCATTATACATGCCAGTTCTTGTTTCAGAAAGCATGATGCTATAAATTAAGATTTGCAAAGGGAAGGAGACAAAAATAAGATTTTTAGTTTTGTTACAGTTTTTAGTTCCAATTTCAAAATAACACATCTTGCATGCCAGCATATCTTGAATTTTACATTATCATGTTTTGTTTCTTTAAATCAACAAAGGCATTCCATTGCTGCATTGCTGATTTCTATGTCAAAAGCAAATAACCTCATCCTCTGGATTGCACAACCTGAAAATAGCATGATTAAACAGATCCAATGAGGTTACCAAGGATTTTTTTTTTTTAAATGTTCCCGAAAGTGTATTGCATAGCACCGAACTCTCATGCTCAAGCTGTTGCTTGAGTAAACCACAGTACAGTCATCCAAGTTCTCTATTCGCATTTTGTTAAAAAAAAAAAAAAAAAAAAAAAAAATTACAGAACAATAGAGGCTTTCTAGCTGTAAGACTTGAGAGAAAAGCTTTGTGCACTAGAATAGACAGCAGGCTCTGTGCACACATTTCATGCTTAAATGAGTTAATGCTTTGTGCTTGAAAATTAATTTCTAGAGATATAGCTAAACAGAGTTGTAACCATACTCTTTACATTCCATGTAATCCATTAGTCATATACCATTATATCTTTGTAATTTTTTGCATACTTTTGCTTAACCTCAGAAGGCCCTGTTCTCACAGCTAGAGAAAGCCTTGGGGTACAATGAAGGCTGAATATGTGCCTACGGAATAATCTGATACTTGACCAACCTGTGCTGCCAAGGAGCCTTTCAAAGCCAACATTTAAATCTTTATTGGGACTGTACTATTCAGGTGACGCAAAAATATCTTTTCATTTGTGAACACGGTACTGAGCATTAACAATTGAATTCTTTTGACTAAAAAGAGGCACTTCTATATTCTGCAAAGCATGGTATATACAGTTCATTAAATACAGGTATGTTTTATTGCTGGTTTACTCAAAACACAATTGCCTATTATTGTGTGCACCAAGTTCAGTTCACAGGCCAATGGGTGTTAGCTTTTACTAGGAATTCTGGGTTGGCCAGTACCAGGGTTGGGAGGGTTACTTTTGAAATGTATTCCACAACAGATTACAGAATGCATGCTGTCAAATTTTATTAGTAACGTATTTTGTTATATTACTCAAGGTCAGTCAATTCTAAATACTTTTAGATTACTTGTTCAGCACTTGTCAAAACAAGTGAAAAAAAAAAAGACTATTAAAAAGCTAATACAGTAAGACAAAATAAACATGTTAAAAATACTTTCTCTTAAAAATCTAAATATCTAATGCAGTGTTGTTTCTAAAACAAGTTTAATCTAATGGATCTTGTTTTAAGTATTTTTGTATATTTTTACAGGAAAAAAAAATAAAATTGTTATCAAGAATATGATTTTTGCCCTAATATCAAAGGTCTTACAAGAAAAAAAAGAAATTATGATCCAATGTGAATGTTCTTGATAAAAAAAAAATATGATCGTGCCTGTTGATGTGCATGTAAAATGTCTAGAAATAGCATTTTAGCTTAGCGTAAAGCTGACAATTTACACAAGATTTATTTCTATTTCTTCTGCTCCATTTTGTATTTTAAACACGTATAACCATTACATGTATTCCGTTACTCCCCAACCCTGAACAGCACAAGCTTAATCAGTTCCTGCCTATTTCTTGAGGGTGGTCAGTGTCCACTTTTTCTTTTTTGGTATGAAAATTGTTCACTTTCGCACCTGTACACAGGGATATATCAAAGTAATTACATAAAAAGAACATAGCATATACTGTAGGTTTGTCCTTGTCTGTGTCCAATTTTATGTTGGTATGAATCAGTTACATAATGATTTTGTTAGAGCTTGCGTAACATTTTGGACTGACATAGTACCTCTGGCTTTTCCAAGGAAAACAGACATTTCCTGTGATTGTGAGGCCACACTGACATCCTACACATCTGGTTGCCATTATGTTCCTTGACTCAAGTTACATTCTCTGCAGAAAATGAACACACAGCTCAAAAGAACTTTCTGAGGGCCCAAGATTCCAAGATGTTTGCCAAGAGTGCCTCAGTTGTTGCTACATGGCCTAGATTTTTCAGTTGTTTATTTTTCATATCCATTAAGAAGTTGTGAGCACTAATAAAATGACAAACCAGTAAGCAAACCGGTTTAAAATGAATGCAGTAGGCCTTATTCAGTATACCGCCATATTTAATGTTTGTTAGGATTGAAAACGAGACTTTGAGGGATAGACTTAGTCACTTCAATTCTAGCATAAACTTTGTCACAGACTAGGCCTATTTGGTATGTGTGGACAGGTTTGTCTACACTTGTGAGAGCCAAATGTCCTCATTAGTAAAAAGAAACAAATGGCTCCTAAATGGGTCAGATTATGTTGATCTTCAAATCTAGTGATGGTTAAGTTTAGGGGTAGAGTTGGGAAATAGAAAATATAATTAGCCTGATATGAAATCAATGGAAGTCTAATAGCAGTTATCACTAATATAGCATAACAAACCTGAGAGTGTGTGTAAGTAAATGTAAAGTCTCGGACCATGAAGGCTACCATTTTTATTAAAGGTGCACTCAGTAACCTCATTCACAAATTTTGCAATATATGTATGAAATCATGGCCACTCACGTTAAAATGAAGATTCCAGTCATATCAGTAACATTATAAAAGGGGTTTTATTTTACATGGAGGGGTCCACACATGGGGGCTGCCAAGTTAGAATCACATGATCAGCCGAATACTTCTTGCTCTCAGTAACCGTCCGGTTATTTGACACTTTCTCACACTGATTAAGGTAATCATTGTTGACCAAGTACACTAAATTTATACACGTGGTTTTTTTCCCCAATCCCACCCGCATTCTGTTTGGTCCTGCCTCCTGTGTTCGGATTGGCTACTAAGAGCTACTTACAAGCGGTCTGCGATTGGCCAGATGAGAAGTCATTCATATAGCCTTTGTAACCATAGTAAACAAAGGGACATCATATAAATCGCAGAAAAAAAAACAAAACAAACAGCCTCTAAATTTGAAGTTCAATGCAAATTTTAAATGGTTAAATTTAGACAAGACAAAAGTATCGTGTGCGTTTACAAACTGGTAATTACAAGGGTATTATGCTATAAATGTGGTTTATGAGGGCATTTCTAGTGTCCCAATAATTCAAAAAAAAAAAACCAAACAATGTTTTTTTGAAAATGTAAAAAAGCAGAAAGTCTTTTGAGGGTTAGGTTTAGGGGATAAAAATTATAGTTTGTGCATTAAAAAAAAAAAAAAAAAAAAAAGTATACATCTATGGAGGGTCCTCATAAGGTTAGATGCACCAACATGTGTGCATGTGTGTTTACTCTCTTCTGTTCTATTGTAACGAAGTGGGCAGACGAGGGAGTGAGGATCCAGGTACAGCTTTATTGAAAATAACAAAGTAAAGCGAAGTATAAACACAGGAACAAATAAAACATCCACAATGGGAAAACAAAGGTATAAACACAAGATAAACACTGGGAATCTTCCAAGGAGGGCTCAGGCAGAAACACGGACGAGGGCAGGATTGACATGCAACATTCACCAAACAACGACCAACAAAGGACAAGGTGAACATGAGGGCCTAAATACAAAACCAAAGGGGAAACAGAACTCAAAACAAGATAAGGCAATTAACTAAAACCAATGACAAAACTAGAACTGATAATAAAGTAATCAAACAATGAACCAATGAAAACCAGACATATGAACATGGAGGGAAAACAGGACATGACAGGGAAACAGGAACATAAGAGTGATTTCAAAATAAGAGTGCATAAGAGAATATGGAACGTAAAAGGTGCCAAAAACTTAAAAATAAAAAGGTACACAAACAAATGACAGTGTGGATCGTTACATCTATACAGCGGATAGACCCATTTACTATTTAGTATATTCTATACAGCTCAATATACGATATGTAACATTCTCTTCTATAATTTCTTATTAATTCTAGTTAACTAAAAACTAGAAATTAATTTAATAATTTAGATCGTTTAACTATAGGTACTGTAGAGTGCTTAAACTTAAAACTGCACTATGTAACTTAATAAAACTGCATGCACCCTGCAGAAGAACATTGTTTTGGTTGTGCTTTGGCTCAGCTCCTCTTTGCAGATGAATGTGGTTCGAGGCACTGGTTTACACATGGATACAGAACATCTTATCAGAACGAACGGACAAATAAATAAAGAAAGAAATTAAAAACGGATATCCGAACACATGTCATCCGAGCAGGTATATTATGCTTTGAAATAAATGACAATGTCAGGCAACGTTTGTTTACATTAGACATAACGATTTCTAGTCTAATAAGGACAAACGTTGTAAAGTTTAGAAGTGCAGTACATTCTGGCCAAATAGACCGTGGTATTTTAACTAATTAACTTTAATTTATTGATTGCCATTGTTGCCAACCAGTGGTCAACATCATTTCAAGACTCACATGTCCTTGGGAAGCCTAGGACTATTGGATTTATTTCTATAAATTATAGCCATTATAAAAAAACACACACGTGTGCTAGCTAGTGAAGAGTTCTGCACTGATTACAGTATAATTATTATGTTTCACTACACACACGCAGACATGTGATTACACAACTGCACATACCATAACAATAAAATATCTTGCCTGTTGAGTAAGAAAAAAGCCATCTCTGGGTCACTTTTAAATCATTTTTAGATCTTGGAGTTGTCGCCACCTCAACAAGTCGATGTTGATTCGGGTTTTGTTGCAGACTTCGCTTTCCCTTTTTGCTTGTAGACAGTGCTCTGATCGGGGTTTCTTTGTTTTTACAACCGGTGATTCCCCGGATGTTTGCCATTTTGAATGATCCATGGTCAATTATTCTCATTGTGACAACAAACATTCCGCTTCATGCTACTCCCACACATCCATGCGCTACAGTAGCCAGAGCTTATTTTCTCAGTGTATGCATGTGACGTCAACACGCAGAGGCAAATGACGCATGTATGCAATTTCCTGCGAAATCCGACCCGACAGCTTTAAAATATATATTATTATTATTATTATAGGTTTATCAAAGTGTATTTGGGTAAAGTAAAGACAAGGTTATGAAAATGTCTTTTTGTTGCACTCGCTCATTAACATTGTTATTTCTTAAAAGAAATGTTGTTTGTGTGTGTAATATATATATATATATATATATATATATATATATATATATATATATCTCTCTCTATCTATCTATCTCTCTCTCTCTCAAGCAAACTTTTTTCAGGACAAAGTGATGTCACATATAACTAATTTGTTTCTTTCAAGTACATTTATCAGACATTTACTATTGATAAAAGTAAAACAAAATTTGTTCTACTGTTGCAGCAGCAAAGTGTCTGAAGTTATAGAATCGCCCTAATAATCTTGAAGATGGCTACTTTTTTCTGTTTGGAGTTATCAAATTATGAAATTGCAAACATTATCAACAAAGAGATTTACCTGTTTTGTCTGACTTTCCCCTGCATCTTTCAACTCTTTTCGTTCTTAACCAAGCAAGATAACCATCCAATCAGAAGGCGTTGACAAGCTGGTTGTAACGATCAAAAACGGGAGAGGATCTATGTGCAGCATTTATTGAAGCCAAAAAATCAGAACACTAAGAATAACAAAATCCACAGGGGAAGTAATGCAAAACAAAAACATGAAATAACAGACAACTGGACAGGACGGAAACAAGGGCTTAAATACACAAGGGAAAACTAGAAACACCTGGGGAAACAATCAGGGCATGAGAAACAATCAGGGGAAAACCAATCAAAAAACAGAACTACAAAGGACTACAAAAACCAAACAGGAAACAGGAAATGAACAGGAAACTTCAACATAAAAGCACAAAACAAAAGACAACAGAGAACATGACACTGGTGACATATAGACAGCTTTCATCCAATCATTTATATTTATATCAATTATATCAATAGCGGGAGTTGCCAGAATACGGGTGGGGAAAAAATAACCCAATTTCTACAATGTCATTTGAAACTGAAAACTATTTATTTTAAATTATGCTGCATCCAAGCCACTAGGTGTCAGTGTAAGCCCAAGATGACAAAAAGACAAAAGTTACTGAGTGCACCTTTAAAGAAACTAAATGAAAATGTGTCAAAAATGACCCGAACAACACATGAGGGTTAAAGCTGTATAAAGTTCCTAATTTTCAAAAATCGTGTTTGCTGAAATTTTTAATTTTTAAAAAAAAATTTGGGTGAAAAAATATATATTTTGTCAGATGAACACTAACTTAAATTGCAGTAGCATTCAACCCATTGAAAAGACTGAGTCCTCACTAAACCCTCCATACATGCAAATGTGCCTAGACATGGGCTAATCTACGGCATATCAAAACAATGAGTTTTATGAGGTTGGCTGTTATCTCCAGCTGCTGTGCAGTTGCCCACACATCCCCTCTATGTCTCGACCATGTCTGCATTCTAAACCACGTAAATGATGCCTCCGAAGGACGCTTAGAACTGAGAACAGTCTGTTGGGCCATTCCAAACAGAATATAATATAAGAATAACTTAAAAAGTGTGTTCCGAGTAGGTTATTATTTTTAAGCCCCACACCTTTCAACTTACCGAAGCTCTCTCACAGTGGATAGTGAAGTCTTTGAAAAGAATAGGGCATAGGGATGATCACTTCTGAATTAAAAGCAAATTCAGGTCCCTTGGATTCGACTGCACTGACAAACTTTTACTTTGAGCGCCAATGTAGCTACATTAAGTAATCATGATTTACTCTTTTGCTTCTTTGAAATTTTCTCTGGCAGGCACACAAATTTGGTACTTTGATGTACTCCATGCACATATTATTTTCAAAGTAAACTGAAAATCAGCCACTGCAATTGCTATACAAATGGAATAATCATGAAAAGTCTGTGGTCGAAAGGAGTCGCAAAGCTTCAAATGTCAAATCAAATGCTCAAATGAAAAATCACCAACGTTTTCATAGTTTAATTTATTGGAAATATACTGTAGCCTAAACAGCCTAAACAGCTTTTACGTTTACAGATTGGCCCCATTCACTTCCATTGTAAGTGCCTCAATTTAACCAAGATTTTTTGTTGTTTTTCTAAAAGGAGGGCAACTTTTTTTTTTTTTACTCCCAAATTTGCCTACAGCCATTGATTTTTGATGTATGAGAGTTAATTTAATTTTTAATTATTATTATTCTATTTATTTATTTTTTGTTATTTTTTTTTTAGGTTTTTTGGACCATAGAGCACGTTAACTTTACACCCCACTGCTTGTCCTTGATCCAACAGGAAGGGTATGAGGTTTTCCTCTAGCGTGAGGAGAGCTTAGATTTCCTTCCTCAACTGCACACTTACAATACAGCAGAAGTTCTCAGTTGTATTTAAAATAAAAGATGAGAGCATGCTTGTGTAATGACTAGTGGGGAAGTTTGCAGTATAGAGTTTAAAAGAACTGAAAGTACTTTTGATTTTTGTAGTTTAGAGAGAAACAGCTCTTTGTGATCTATTCTGTAACTATGTGAGGACAGCCGACAGAGTATGGAAAAATTATAAAGGATGAACATTTTTGTTGATTGGTGTTCCTGGACCTTTCTTGCATTTTTGTGTATATTAAAAGGTAAGCCAATTTTAAGACAATATACCTACTGTAGTTAAATTCACATGTGGACTTCTCATAGCTTAAAATGATATAGGCCTATATTATAATTGTATCTAAATGATGTTTTAGTAGTGTAAACATTCTCACTTTACAAAGATATACTTTATTTATCAGAGTAAAACTGAGAATCAAACTCAAAGAATAAAATATATTTTAAGTAATATTCCGGGGTTCAAAACAAGTTAAGCTCTGTTTCTGGTCTACAAGAAGACAATTATCTGACAAGTAAATCATTATATATATATATATATATATATATATATATATATATATATATATATATATATATATGTGTGTGTGTGTGTGTGTGTGTGCTCTTATTATTGTATTTCAGTCTGTGAGTGTGAACGCTGCTTATCTGTTCGGGCGAGTCGTAGTTCAAAGTTTGTGTCAGAAGGGGGCAGTCTCCGAATGAGCTGTGAGGTGAAACACTGTGGGGTACTTAGCTGGACTGGAGGATGGACTTTTCAGGACATGCAGAGCACAGAGTGGACTTTCCTCACTCCCTCTCTACGCATTCAGCTGTCTAATTACACTCTGACCACCAACAGCACAAATTTGTTGGTCAATATTCAGAACATCAACCAATCAGATGCTGGAGCATACAAGTGCCAGATATCCTGGCCTCAACATATGACTAGCAGTGGACATGTGACATATGTTAATGTGACTGAAGGTAGCTCTTTACATTTTCAAAATATTTCTGTATTTCTCAACAGAATATTGTTAAAGATACAAAAACAAAGTATAAAATGCTTCCTTACAAATAAAAAAACAACCATGAATCAAATCCATTTGATCATAGGTCCTTTGTTCTGGACAGCAGAATCATCTGGCAGAAAGCGCTCTCATCAAGTGCTGGTGTATCTTGGTGCGTTGATGTGTTGTCCTCTTGTTCTGGGATTGGTTTGGTGTCTGACTCAGGATCATCCATCATCACCACCAATTCCTCCTCACCCTCACACCTCCTGTGAGATCCAACTCTCTATACTGCAATTGCATCTTTGTATTAGTAGTAGAGTAATGACTGGATTAGCAGTTTTAATTAAGTCAGTATTATAGCAGTATTACCATTGCTATAATACATAAATGTACATAAATATAATAGAAATTCTTTACTATTGTTTCTCAAATTACAGTCAAGCAATATGTAAGAATTTAAAAAATGTATACACTTTTGTATAGTTGGTTCCTTATATTGTATGCATTTACCAGTTAAGACTTAGACTTAATTCTTAGAACACTGTATACAGGGACGTCACTAGGATTGGAAGACAGGGGGGGCTTAGCCCCCAGGGTATTTGTAAAACAATATTTGCGCTCACATCTAGAGCTACACTTATGTCAACAACCAGTCAAGAAACCAAGATGTTAACAAGTAAAACGTGACAGACATATCCTCTTCTTCCATTTCTACTCTGTTAAAGAAAAGTTACTGTAATGTTGCTTTTAGACGCATCAAAGCTGCATGGGGGAATTTACTTAGGCCAGACTTTGCTCCTGATGAGTTATTCTATAAGCAATGACTTAAATGCTATCTGTCTGCTCATGTAAATGTATGATAAAGTAATAGCGTACTATATCTAATTCCTCTCTATATAAGATAAGTTGTCCACAGAATGCTATTTAATTACTCTAATTACTGTAACTGCGCTGTGGATTGGTTCAATCAGAGTGTAATTTCGCTGTGTAGTTTGGCTTGCATACAGTTTAACCCAAGAACCAGAATTTTAAGGTCATAGTGAAATTTGACAACACAGGTTTGAGCGTTTCTCAATTAAAGATGATTTATTCTGCCAAATGATGTATACAATGTATGATATAAATCAACAACAAAAAGGCAGTATTCAAATAAAGGAAAATTAAGAATGAAATCATTTCGAAAACCACAGTCAACAGTTACTTTTTGTTTATTGTCTACTTCATTGGTGGAAGCATCAAAAAATGCTCAATGAATTGAAGGATATAACGGTAATAGCATTAACAGGGACCCTATGACATTTAGTTTTCAGTGACAACAACATTCTGTGGGGATTGATATTGTTTTATATGCCTATTATAGAGAGGTTATATTATTGGCAAAGAATAAAGAGTTGTGATTAGCTTGCTAAGTTCACCATTTCTTGTATTTTGCTTGTTCACTCTAGCTAGACTACAGTTTTCCATAGCACACCAAAATATCCCCTTTCCTTTACCTCAAGAAAACGTAGCTAAAGGTAAGCAGGTAATTAAAAACAACTTACAATTTCACTCTGTATCACGACACTTACCAATCTTCCTTTCACCGTTAGCGTGTGTATCGGTGTGTATCGGTGTGTGTGGGGGCGGGAGGGTGCATAGCGAGTTCAACTTCAGACCAAACTAGAGTAACGACCAGACGAGATGAATCGTCCAGTTACTTGCAGCGCTCCGGTCTGCAGCGCTCTGAAAGCTGCCACAGTTCACACCAATGCAACGAGACGGTGCAGTGCATCATCTTGATAGCACAACGACTCTTTGTACTTCTGTCCAACTTTTCGGCTATTTTTTGTAGCCGGATATATATAATTTGTTGCGTCTAATTCTAAATATGAATGAGGATACTGATAAATCGAATTGTTATTGTTGTTCTTATTATCATTTAGGGGGGCTTAGGAACATTTTGGGGTAGCTTCAGCCCCCCTAAAACAGGCCTAACGACGTCCCTGACTGTATATTTACAGCCCTAGTGAATCCTTATTCTTATGCTATAATAGAAGTTTCAAAAATTTTGATGCCAAGAACCCCCAAATATGACGATCCTCTTGTAAGGACCCCCTTCATAAAAACATAAAGGCAGCTATATATTTCCATATATACATTTATTAAGACCCATTTAAACGGTTTGATATTGACAACATAATAATTAAACAATTGGATTTTTATCCCCCCAGTTTGAAAACCCCTGCAATAATATATTATGTATTTAATATAACTATATGCTCTGCACACATAATTAATCATATTTAAAAAGCCACTTTGTCTTAAGTATTAATGCTTAAGTGTTTTTTTTTTTTTCTCTCTCTCATTCTAGTCGCTGCTAGAGTGGAACCAAAAAAGGAGGCAAGTACACCACAATACTGAGCTTTCTGATCAGTATCTGTTTTTTTTTGTTTGTTTTTTTTTTCTTCTCAATGATATCCATTTCTGTATGTCTTTATGCAGTTGGTGTATGCAGAAATTGCATTAAATGAGACAAGGCAGAATATCCGCACAAAACCTGAGCTGCAGCCAACCGTCTACTCCTCACTACATTTTTCCTGACCAGAACAACTGCATCTTGCATTTCTATACCCAGAGGGTCGTTCAGATCAAACGCGTTTAACTTATTCACCTTATTTTGCAACGCGAAAATAAGCAGTGGCTACAATCGTCAATCGTAATTAGTGATAATAGTATGTGGACATGTATTGCCAGCTAAAAAGCTGGAATTGGCCCACTATTTTCGCTGAAAAATAAAATGGATAGAGCAGAGATCAAGCCTTTCTAGCAAGTCAGTCCAATTCACGCTAGCGCCATCTTTGATTTTTAATGGTAATGACAACAAAGGTGAGGGATACTTACCATCTTTTCAATGTCATGAACAGTATAAAGCTCGTAGATCACATCTGATTTCCATGTTGTTTGGAGTTCTTTGTATACTGAATGTTCTTGGGAAGATATTTTATCAATGTTTTGTTTCTGCAGAACGAACCAAAAACTCTTTAAACTGCAGTGCAGCTCATTGAATACACAGCAAGTCTATCCCTCACAGCCTCGTTTTCATTCCCATTCAAAATGGGAATGAAAAATGTTTGAAAAATTCAAAGATGGTGCTAGTGCAAATAAGGTGAATGGTGGCCATTTTTGAAACACTCCCAGGAAGCTATTCCCAGTAATGAAAGTGCTTGTCCTATCTACTTGAATGGGGGAACATATTTCTAATCAGCAGTAAAATCTAACAACACTGATATCTGAAATTGTGCTTCTTTCACACAGATAACATGAAATAAACGTTATCAGCACATTTTTATATAGAAAAACAATTGAAAAATGGCACAGATGGACGCAAAAACATGTTTGGTGTGAACAGCCCCTAATAGTAGGCCTACAGTTGCAGTATTAGACACACTGGCCAAGACTGAGAACTTAGAAGTTCGTTTAAAATATGAATTTGATCAGGTGCATTGTTAAACTTTATGTTTTTCTACTGTCAATTGGATGTGTGCATTGTATAGAGAATGTGTGAGATTGTATTTTGTGTGTATGTGTGAATTATCTCAAATTAAAGGCTACAATGACTTGAGTATACCCAATGGCCAGACTCATTTTTCAAATGATTCACATAAGAGACAGGCATTTGACACAAAATACATTTTATAATAAATTCTTAATGGCACATGCCATAACCAAATATACATATACATGATCTTTTAAATTATCTTAATTTATTTGACTCTCTGCATACTCTGCAATTATACTTAACGTAACATCAGCAAAAGCAATAAATTATGGCAGTACAAACATATATGCCAACACCTTTTATATCAAACAAAGTTCTCACTACTATACAAGAATATTTAACTCGCTCTCAGTTCTAATGCCCTCACCAATGAGTATCACTGTTTACTACTAACTGAATTATAAGGAATGGAAAGAGACACACAAATGCAATACCTAATAATAAAAAAAAAATTTACCTGTTCTCAGAATTACATTAATATACTGTAATTTTTCCAAAATGTTTTATATGTTTCGTTGTACGTATCGTGGCAGTTTCCTGGTGAGATAAACACTAGAGGTGCTAAAACGACAATTTATTCCCTTTCATACAAATCACGAGTAAAAGGACTGCTTATCAGTTCATAAAGACATACTTTTCGCACTGTTCCTAACACAATATCATTATGACATCAGAGCACTTTTACTTCAGCACATGACTTTTAAGGTGATGCATTTTTGTAATGCGTTTGAATTACATAACCAATAATATTTACAAGCTTAAAGAGAAGGTGATTTGACAAGTGAGCCGATAGTGTTATAGAAGCACCACAAAATGACATGGTTGCTTCAGAAATTGTGTTTTTCAAGACAATATCTTTTTATGACACTATCAGGTAGGTTTAGGTTTAAGGTTTAGGGTATGGAGGTAGGCTTTGTTGATTTAAAATTCGATAGAGCATTAACCTCAATAACCTCTGGACTTATTTTAAGAGCACTAGCTATTTCAAAAGTCATACAGCACACGCAAGTCAATGGGCACGGCCATGAAGGTTTGGTTTTTCATACAAATCTAGGCGCAAGTGGGTTTGGCAAATTAATGGGCTGGGTCAAGTGCCATTTTATTTCTACTCCAACACTGCATATGTCAGGCATTTTTCTATGACAGTGACATGCTCCTATATGCATGGAAAATGTGGTTCTCATCAGGATTTGGAATTAATTTTAGTTAAATTATAGAAAATGTAAGCATTATTAATCATTTTCATCTACTGACACACAAACCACAGCTAGTATTAACAGTGATTGTATCAGAACGTACTTCACTTCTACCAGTCGCATTTGATTTTGAAAAATGTAATTCATTTAATGAAACACAAAAAAATGTAACCAAAAATATTTCTAAATTAAAATGAAACTTCAAATGAAATGAAAATTTAATCTAAATTAAAAATTGGTACAAATAAAAATCATGCCAAATCCAAACATTTGTACCCTCTACAACTTCTTCTACCGGACCCTTTTGCATGACTTAAAAATCACTCTACGACAACAGGTGGAAAAATACCAATACAACTAAGATCATAATTGCAATTGTAAATATAAACATAATAATAATTGAAAAATAAACCATGACCTACAGAGTTTAACACAAATCTCATAAATATTTGTTTAAAAAAATAGCTCCAACAGTGATAGTCAGAAACAGAATGTAGGAACTTAGTTTGGACTTTGTGCTGAGATAAAACGTGCTTTTGACACGTCTTAGCGCAATGGCCTATTTCTCAGGAAAAGAGCAAATTGTGCTTTGCGCCACTTCAATAACATCCAATATGCCCAAAGTTTGCGCGCATACACCCACAGATAGTGCAACCACTCTCACCCATGCCCACTTGCGCTTTGTACTGGCACGAAAATTGCACTTAGAATTAATGCTCTCACAAAAATTCTATAAGACGCACAGGGCTTTGACCACTCACGAACATAGAGCCCTCATCTGTTCGGGAGAAAATTTAACTAATTTTTAGCGCCACACTGTGGACATTTCACCTTTGGAACTGTCATGATATGAAGTACATGGAGAACCCACGTAATATAATTTTGCAAAAATTTCAATATAGTCACATAATTTTCATTAGATCAGGCACACAATTTCCTTCTACCAGCTGTGGATCTATGAATTTGAAATTAATTTTGGAACATCCACAACACAGTGTTGACCAAATATACTGTAAAGTCTTTATTTCTACAGCAGTCTAAACGTACGTTGAAATGTATTAAATAGACATATTTTGCTTTAAAAAATCTATAATAAAGCATGTCTTTTTTTGTTAAAACATTTCCCTTTATTCAACCCTGGTAATCGTCCTCTTTGGTTACCTTCGGGAAAAGTGAATTGCACCTCTTCTCACATTACTCACAAATTAAAAAAACAAACAAATCCATGTCTATGTCAGAAGAGCATTGTGTTTTAAGGCTTACACTGATGGGCAATGTGTTACAAGACTCAAAATGACCCGTAATCCTGTATCGGCAACAGACTATATAGTGACTGTATAGTTTTGGGTGCTTACAACGCAGTATTGTAGTCCTTATCTCTTGTAACATGTAATGACTGTGTGCTGTTCAAGTATTTCAAGTGGCTTTGTTAATATTTAGCATCTGTCTAGAAAGCAATGGATAGTTTGAATACTTGGATGAGCACTACTACATTTAAATAGCTGAAACAGAGACAATTTTTGCTATTTCTAGTAAGACTTGTGTTCTGTCCCCTAAACCCTTGTCATTTGTGTGGGTTTGTAGGACGGTAGTTCTGCGATCAGTTTTTATAATGTTCAGTTGTGTATTATACTTGTAACAGTAATAACTGTTGCATCGTCTAAAGAAAGGGTCCCTTTTGCATATTAATCTATACAAATCTGTTCAAAGTCACTGCCTAGAAAATGAACAGAAACAAATGGGTTAGTTGTAAAAATATGTGCATATTTAGTACATACGTATAAAACTAAGATAAATATAAAGTAGTTTGCATATCATGTGCAGGGTACCTTTTGTCCTTGCAGCCTTTTGTGTGACCTAATGCCCCTGAGATAGAGGAAAAAATGAACTTAGTTAATTAATCTCATTATTCAGTTTACAGAATCATGTTTAGTGACAATAAAACCAACAGTAATAAAAATGCTTTAACAGTATAAGCAAATCTAGAATACCAAAATTACTCTCACTATAATGCTGTTCATCATCATTCAGACCTACCATAAAACTCACATTATACAATATCAAAATGCAAGTGCTGTCACTAACTAAGTATAATCACTGTTACATTTCATTACATTTCATAGTTACACAGTATACTTACTGTGGAGTGGCTCAGTTTGTCAAAGCGGAATTTTAAGTTTGACCTCGGTGAAGTTTTGCTCTTTACATCTGGGAAAATTAGAGGGTGTGTTCTTGTTTATTTTAAAGCATGACAATGAAGCATATGTATGTGCCAGTCAGTATAATCATGATTGTGTGTGTGTGTGTAGGTGTGCTAATGCCACCTGTGGGACTACGGCACATGATCAGTGGCGTTCCGGAGTTCTGGCTTTCCACACTGAGAGATGGACTGTACACAGATGAGGCCGTGAATGGGTGACTGCTCTAGAGAACACAACACACACCAGCCTGATTAAAGTTGCTCTTGATGGCACACCCACAGACCACCCACAGTCCCTTACCATCTGATGCATTTAGTTTACAAAAATGGAAAGTATTTTCTCAATCTGTCAAATCCTAATCTGATTAGGTGGCTTTGCTCAAACAAAGTCATGTGTACTAAGTACCAGGTTGATACAACAAGTGCTTTTGAGGATGAACTACTATAACAACTGGGTTTGCCAAAGTCTGCAAGGTTAGTGGCAATCTAGCATTAACTATCCACTTGCAAAGTGATTCTTCAACTTCAGGCAATTTATATTCCCAGGGGTTGATTTATATAAAAACTTAGTCATTTCAACTTACTTGTTCTCAAGTTTCTTTAATTTTTAATGCTGCATTAGTACATAACATAAAAATTGCTTATGCTTAACCGGAAGTTCCACCCAAATCACCCGCAAAGCATCATGGGACTCAGGAATATTGTGGATATATTCGAATATTGTCCTCGAAGTCCTAGCCAAGAGTCCAGCAATTAGGCATATTCACAGGCATCAGACTGAGTGGATCAATGGTTATCTGCACATCAGCTACAGGAAATCTTTGAACGTGGCTAAAGCATAATTGGGTGAGTTTGTCTGGGATGCTTAATATTTAGAGAAACAATCATCTCTTAAATTTCCTGAAATGTTAAACAGAAGTCTTAAGTTTATGTGCATCTCTGTGTGCCTCACCGTGTCCAGTTCCTCCAGGCCGTCTCCATCCCCCGCTGTGCTGCTGAAGCTGCTGGTGCTGGAGGAAGATCGGGAGATGTTGGCTCTTCCGCTGCACTCTTTCAGCTTCACAAATGGCCTGAAGGGACCAGACAAACAAACAGGAGAGATTAAAAAAGAGAGACTTCACTTATTTGTTAATCTTAAAGGGATAGTTCACTCAAAAATCATCTTCATGTTATACCAAATATGCATGGCTTTCTTTTGTGGAATACAAAACGAAAAATTACAAATTCAGTCCCCATTCACTTTCATTGTATGGAAAAAAAGATGCAATGAAAGCGAATGGTGACTGATGCAAACATTCGTCTTAACAAATCCTTTTGTGTTTCACAGAAGAAAGTCAAGTAAATTACATCATTTTCAATCACTTTGGGTGGATAATGGTAAAGACATGAAGACCCTTTTACAAACATTGGTAAAAATATCCAGAAAAAGACAAACATTTTAAAATAGGACACGTGCCTCTTTGTGTTTGGTAGCAGAACCACATATTTCAGTTCTTGTAGTTCTGTCATATCTGCTGCACCTGAGTAACTGGACTGAGAAACTGAGCAAAAACCTACCTTTCTTTGTTTGGGCAGATCTCTGGTGAACTTGGATTGGACGATGTCTCTGATCTCACTTCATGTGAGTGAGGGAGCACTTCTGATTTTTGGTCACTAAAAAAAAAACACAAGACAGTTACGTACCATTTTTCTGAAAAACTGATATTCAGATGTTTTCAATATTTTGTGTATTTATTACACGGCTCACTGGAATACTTAATTCAGATTGGTCAAATCGCACCATCCTGAAGTCTGATATTTATGAATAAAGATTGCACATCTGAGGGTAAATTGATAATTCACCGGCCATATCCATATTGCACATCATCTGTCCTACATCTCATATCTCTCTGGGATCTCTAGAAGCAATCTAATTAAAATCATTTCAGCTCAAATCAATAATTAATGTCCATTTATTTATTTATTTGGCAAGTAATATTGTAATAATAAGTGGAATAATGAGCAGTATATTCATTTTTGCAATATAACACCAACAGAACTCCAATCCAAACTGGAGGATGAAGTCAGCTTGCTTTTTGGAGACTCTGCAGTCTTTCCTCTCAAATAATAACATGATTTCAATGCTAATCATTATTCCATGTCCATTTACTGATTTATTTGCCAGGTAGCCATGTAATAAGCAGGATAATGTTCAGTCACAGTCGTAATCACAAAATTATAAAAAAGATGACTGACTAACTGTACATTATATATGTGTTTGTATGTGTGTGTGTGTGTATATATATATATATATATATATATATAGTATATACAGTTATTGTGTACCCGCGAGTTGGGTGTTTCTCTGTTGGACTCTCTGAGCTGGAGTGCAGTCTGGGTAACAGACCAGATCTCTTCTTTACTGGACTCTTTAATGGAGACTTTGCAGACAGCACTGGAGGCTGACACACACACACACACACACAAATTAAAGATCAGCCGATTTCCTTCTGCACTTGTATAATAAATTACTTATCTCCCCGTTTAAAATGTATATACAACAAATGGAAGTTAAATATAAACTTTAATGGAAGTAATTAGCATTCTCTCGCTCTCAGTCTTACAGTGAAGGTGCTCTTGGTACACTCCATATTATTCTGCTGAAGTCCTCCACCACTGAAGCTGGATGGGACCCCTGCTGTGGCTCCTGGACTCTTGTGTTTATGAGACACCATTGTCTCCATAGAGTGACTCCTCACACGCATAGCCCTCTGTTAAAAAGAAAGAGAGAGAATGAGAGGGTATTAGAAAACTTAGGAAAATTGTGTCACAAATGCATGAAAGCATATTATAGTTTATATGAGCAAATGTTCATTACCAAGAAAGTCCAGCAGATAGAGCTACACACCAGGTTTATACTGAATAAAGGGTCATAGCAAGGCAGAAACCACTAACACCATCTTTTCTCATCTTCAATGTGCTTTATTTACATATGTATATTTTTATTCAAATATTTATCTCTCCAATTTGTTTTTAAGTTACAATATTGCAACTTTATTTTTTTTTAAAGTGATAGTTCTCCCCAAATTTTTAATTCTCTCATAATTTACGCACACTCCATTCCAGATGTGTATGACTTTCATTCTTCTGCTGAACACCAACATTTTTAGAACAATATCTCAGCTCTGTTGGTCCTTTAATTGCAAGTGAATGGTGGTCAGAACTTTGAAGTTCTAAAAATCATATAAAAGGTGCATAAATGTAACCCATACAACTTCAGTGGTTAAATTCATGTCTTCTGAAGTGATATGATAGGTGTAGATGAGAAAAAGATCACTATTTATGTTACTATAAATCTTCACTATCTCCTACTTTTGTTTTTGCCAATTCTCATTCTTTGTGCATATCACCACCAACTGGGAAGGAAGGAGAATTGATAGAAAAAAAGGACTTAAAGATTGATTTGTTTCTCACCCACACCTATCATATTGCTTCTGAAGATATGGATTTAACCACTGGAGTCATATGGATTACTTTAATGCTTAAAGGTTATATAATATTCTGTGCTTCAAAGTTTTGGTCACCATTCACTTGCATTGCATGGACATACAGAGCTGAGATATTCTTCTATAAAAGAAAGTCATAAACATCTGTGATCACATGAGGGTGAGTAAATGCTGAAATAATTGTCATTTTTGGGTGAACTATCCCTTTAAACCATTTGAAATATAAAGAAAAGAACAAACAATGGTTGTGGTAATCAGTTTTAATGTCATTTTTAATGTTGTGTATTGATCATCTACATCAGCTCGTAATAGTAATGATACACAGTCACGGCTGCTATGCAGGTCAGCACTGTAGGATATGTGTGTGTCTGCAAACTGCCCCACACACACCTCCACCCTGCCTGGAAACAGCCACACACACACATGGCAAAATCATGCATATGGTCATAAATACATAGTCACACAAAAGCACACAGACGCTGAGGCTCAAAACAGGCCTTCTTATCAGAGAATGGCCAAGATCAGCTCAGTTTCATGCATTTTAATATCTTACAGAGGTGCTGGAGGAAGACTATAGCCTGTTAAAGAGTTGAAGCACCACTGTTATCTCAACAATATGTGCAAAATGCAAAAATGAGTCACAGAGAAAAATTATATTTGTAACTTTTAGCCAACATACTGCAACTCCTGATTTTTCACTAATGAAAACACAGATATTGAGAATGCAGGTTTGTGTAACACACAATGTAAGGGATAAGGGCTTTATTGATGGATTTGGATGAAATAACATACACTAGGTTAAAAGATTGAAATCCAGACAGAGAGACTGACATGTAGACAGACAGATAGGTACACAAACAAACAATGTCTCAGCAGCTTTGTTAGTAAAAGTACAAGGTTCTATGTTACATTCATTAAATGATAATGATAATTATATTACATGCATCAATATCATATGAGGAATTGAGAATTTGTTCAAATGGTGAAATGTAATATCAGATCAGTCTCACCTTAAATGATTCCAGAAGACCTCCATGACCTCCGTTTTCTAGTTTTTCTTCATCTGTAGCTGAGCCCAGTCCTATTGTGGCCTGTGTCTGTCTGTGCAGCTCATCATGAAGGTTATCTAACAATGCCGCCCGTGTCCTCTCCTATCAAAGACACACAGACACTGATGCAGATAGACTAATTAAAGGTATAGTTTGCAAAAAAATATGCTGTTATTCATGAATCCAGGTCTTTCTATCAACAGCACAGTTCACAGTGACCACGTCTTTCAAGCTCCAAAGAGGACAAAAAGCATAATTTAAGTATTATAGAAGTAGTCAATTCAACTTGTGCACTATATTCCAATTATTCTAGAGCTGTTCAATATCTTTGTGTGAAGAACAGAAAGAAATGTAATTAATTATTCGCTGATAATCTTCCCCTCCTTTGAGCTGTTAACTCAATAACCGCTGCAACCGAATCATGAAATCAGCAAGTTGAACCTGAGAACTGAATTAGTCTGATAGTTCAGTGATGGTACTTTTTAATGAACCAGATGATTCAGTTCACAAATCGGAATAAAGATTTGTTCACGGAAACAGACTGATATGGTTCTCAAGTTCAACTCACTGACTCGATCCTCAGTGGAGGGAAAGATTGTAAGTGGTGACTTATATTTCGGTCTGTTCTTCACACAAAGCTACTGTAGTTTGTGAAGTATTGTATGGAGTTCAAAAGATTTTGAATATAGTACACAAGTAATATTGAAGATTTATGGATATCATTTTTAGAGCTTTTTTGTCACTATGAGCTGTAATTGTACAAAAAATAGCAGTGTGAAGATTCTTCAGAACTTTCCTTTTTTTGTTTCATGGAAGAAAAAAAAACAGCATCATACAGGTTTGTTACAACACTAGGGTGAGTAAATAATGCCAGAAATGTCATTTTTGGGTGAACTGCTCCTTTAATAAGGAATAGTTTTTCCAAAAATGAAAATAATCTCATCATTTACTCACCCTCATCCCATGACAGATGTGTATGATTCTTTTTCTTCTGTAGAACACAAATAAAGATTTTTAGAAGAATATCTCAGCTCTGTTGGTCCATACAATGCAACAGGGACCAAAATCTTGAAGCTCAAAAAAGCACAAAAGACAGCATAATAGTAATCCATATGACTCCAATGGTTAAATCCATATAGAAGCTTGATAGGTGTATGAGAAACAGATCAATATTTAAATCATTTTTTTTACTATAAATTCTCCTCTCTGCTCAGTAGGTGTGATATGCCTGAAAAATGTGAATCGCCAAAAACAAAAGAAGAATGTGAAAATGAAGATTTATAGAAAAAAGAACTTAAATATCTGTTTATCAGCCACACCTATCATATTGCTTCTGAAGACATGGATTTAACCACTTGAGTCATATGGATTACTTTTATGTTGCCTTTATATGCTTTTTAGCTTCAAAGATAACCTGGACCCTGTTAACTTGCTTTATAAGGACCTACAGAGCTGAGATATTCTTCTAAGTATCTTTGTTTTCAGCAGAAGAAAGAAAGTTATTCACATCTGGGATGGCATGAGAGTGAGTAAAAGAACTTTCTCTTTAAATTAACCAGTTCTAGCATGATGGATCCTTCATTTATTTGATTATACATTCTAACAGGTATGTGATATGAGTGATCTTTAAAAAATATATACCTTTAATAGATTAGCTCACCTCTAGCTTGGCAAATTTGTCTGATTTGTAACAAGCATTTTCTGCATTAATCAATTTTGCCAGCAGAAATTCCCGGAACTCAGGTCCCTGCGGAAGGACAGATCTTCATCATCTTTTGATAAACATCAAAATCTCCAGCCACATTTAATTGAAAGTCAGTTGAATCATTTCCCGCAAGCTGTTTTATTACCTTCTTAAAGACTGGAGGGTTTGGCAGAGGGGGGCCAAATGGAGGTACATCCTCTCGAGCTGTGACAGACACCTGCGAACAGCAATCAATATCTCAGATCAGTGTTTTTTTAAGTGATTGGAGGATATCTGGAGTAATTCAGGTAGGTGTTTGACGAACCTTGTATGTGGTATGGTCAGTGCAGGGGTTTTCTGCCTGCACTAAGATGTAGGCATGAAGGAAGTTGGATGCGATCATATCAGGTACGAATGGCGTGGCCTCCTCCTGAAAGACGGCAGCGACGATGTCATTGCCAATATGTCTCTTCCTTTGGAGCTAAAAGATTGAAAAAAAATATCACTATTCATTAGATTTTTCATTTATAATTCAGCAACATTTTTGTCATCCATATCAGTACATAGAATTGATATACTTTTTAATATATGACTATTATAATCCATTATCATCAAAGTCCAGCATCACTAGTCCTCATAATTCAGCACATTTTCAAAACAATGAGAACATACACAATTACTCCCATTGTGCAAATATTATCATATTTAAAGGTACAGTACAATAAAAAGCCTAAATACAGAGATCTCAATAATTTCACAAACTCTGCTCAGATTTGTCAAGATACTCAATCTGCAATCAAACGTCAGTCTCTCATCAAATTCTTCCAAGGCCTTTCCATTTTTCTCAGCTGAGGTATCCACAATAATGTTTTAATTCTATATAATTACTGTATTTCAACAATGGCTCTTTAGTTTCTGTTTTAATTATCTTAAGGAATTTTAAGAGAAACATCTGAGACAAAGTTAATAATTTAAAATAACATAAATATATGTTATAGAAGAGCAACATCTGAGCATTTTAAACTCCATCTGGGAACAGCAAATTCTGGATTTGCCTACCTGCTGAATGTCTCCTTCTGTAAATGGGAGTTTTGTGGAAACATGGAACATTATTTCTTTCTGACGGAACATAGTATAGACAGACTCAGATCCAGTCTGCCCATGAGAAACATCCAGACCGCCTCTGAACCTGTGGAACACAATTTCACAGAGACCAGGAAAATGAGTTTTGCAGGGCACTGCTGGACATTTTAAAGGTACTATGTAACTTTGTGCACTCTAGCAACATCTGTGGTTGAAATTAAAATTGCAAGCAATTTGAGGAAGAATATATTACGTCAGTCATATATTACTTCTGGTGGATGATTCTCCCAATTTAAGCTTACCTGGATCATGATCGGAGCCATAACATGTTATTTTCATGTTGATATTATGTTACACGATTAAACATTCAAAACGGAAATTATTACTTGTTTTGATGTTATTTGTTACTTTACACTTAAATGTATTTTCTGATACTACACTTAAAGCACTTTTAAATATAGTACGGGGACTCTCCTCAGCCACCACCAGTAGATCTAAATATGATTATTCAAGTGTTTTATCCATTATTAATGTTTGAATTGTACTACAATTTTCATGATATGGCTGATAAAAGTTTAATAGAAGACTTTATTATTTTTATACTGTATTGTCCAGCCTCAGTTACTACAATAGCATGCCTATGTAATCATACACCATCAATCTTAACATAAAATGAGGATTCAATAATGATGGGGATAAAATATACTTTATTAAACGTAAAAATTATATGCTTAAATATGCAATATAACAATTACAAGAAGCCAATTTCAGAAGTCATCCATATTAAACATGTCACAGTAACTTCACCGGACAACGTAGATACATTGCGATCAGTTGACACACGTGAAATGTTCGATTCACAAAAGCATGACATATTCGACTCATATAAGCGTCAACAACCCTACAAGACAACATATCCAATCATTAAAGCAGGTAAACAACTTCACCAAATGGATAACAGATAGACAACCATCTAGACTGCACTGATGCTATCATGAACTGTGTGAGTGCTACTGAACTGAGTTAAACAACCTGCTGGAACATGAGACAGCCAGCACTTCTTTCCTGTGTGTGCGGACATGACGTAATGATGCAAGGATGAATGTCATAAGCCAGTGATTTCGTGCCAAATCAAATCCAACAGCTCAAAATACAAATAACATTTATAGGCTTGCCTTAGAGAATCGGGGTACGGTAAGGACATTGTTTTAAACACTGATTGTTGATGTACTCAATCAATAATGGCAATTTGATCATTTTTAACCAAATAATCTTACATAGAGCAGCTTTAAATAAACCTGATTACTGTCTGCAGGGTCCCATACAAAAACATGCACAAAGGGTAAATTAAATTAATTATTCACAAATGAACTCTTTGAAAATTGTTTCATATTAAAACAGAGCTTTAATATGTGCGCAGGTGACCCCTGGCAGCAGTTTGGAGAGTTTAATCTCCGCCTCTCACCCTTTAAAATCTTGCAGTTCAATATTGTCTCCTAAAACACTGAGGAATTCAGCGAATGCTGGCGTCTCCTCATTGTTCCCAAATAGCTCTTCTTCTGATGTCTGATATAGACAGAGAATAACAGAAACAGAGAAAGAGAAACAGAGAAAGAGAAAACATCAGTGAAAACTTTCCTATCAGATATTTTCAAGATGTTCCCTGCTGAAAAAGAAGAAGAAGCTTGAAACAGCCTTAACTGGTTTGCTGGTCTCCCAACCCAGTCAATACAGCAAAAAAAGAAATAAAAAAAGAAATAAATAAAAAAGTCATTTAATAATTTAGTATATTTGTCTTGTTTTCCAGTAAAAATATCTAAGCATTCTTAAAACAAGATACATTTATTTGAGAAGCAAAATTACATTACACATTTTGTGTTAAGAGAAATCTAACAAGATTTTTTAATGTTTATGATTATTAAATATATATGTTGTTGTGTATGACTTTCTTTTTTCTGTTGAACAAAAAAATACGATTTTTAGAAGACTATCTCAGCTCTGTAGGTCCATACAATGCAAGTGAATGGTGGCCAGAACTTTGAAGCTCCAAAAAAGACATAAAGGCAACCTAAAAGTAATCCATTCGACTCCAGTTGTTTGACTCAAGTCCTTTTTACAATAAATTCTCGTTCCTGCAAGTAGGTGGCAATATGCACATAGAATAAGAATCGCCAAAAACAAAATAAGAATGTGAAAGTGAAAGTGGAGATTTATATGAAAATGGACTTAAATATTGATCTGTTTCTGACCCACACCTATCAAATCACGTCTGAAGACATGGATTTAACCACTGGAGTCTTATGGATTATTTTTACATGCTGCTTTTTGGACCTTTAAAGATGTGGCCACCATTCACTTGCATTGTATGGACCTACAGAAATTAGATATTCTTCTAAAAATCTTCATTTTGTGTTCAGCAGAAGAAAGAAAGTCATACACATCTGGGATTGCATGAGGGTGAGTTAATTATGAGAGAACTTTTGTAGTTCTGATTCTCAAATAAAATTTTCTTGGTTTAAGGATGTTCAGGTTTTTTTTTTTTTTACCAGAAAATTAAAATAAAAATAAAAAATAAAAAAATCAGACAAAAATACTGAAAAAAGAATTAAAATAGTTCTGTAGTGTATCCCTTTTTCATAGTGTACATGAAGGTTGTATTTGTTAACATAAGTTAGCTACATTAATTAACATTAATTTTTTTAATGCTTTTTTTTTTTTTTTTTGCAGTGAAGCTGGTTTTGCTGGTTTTAGAGGGCACTTTCAGCTAAACCAGTGGAGCACCTGCTGACCAAGCTAGAAGGCCATCTTAAGCAATCTTTTAACCAGGTAGTCCCCCCCACCCCCACTGTTGATTGAAAATGAGAATAATGTTGTTTTCCGCAACTCTTACCTGACCAAACTTCTGATAGATCATGCCAAACTTTAAAGTGTTGTTCACCTCGTGCTCGTCAAAACCGACGATCAGTTGTGAGGCCTTAGGTGAAAGAAAACAGAGAGTGAGCAAACTGCCTGCATGACTAAAAATGTGTGTCAATGCCTTTCCATTATTCTGCCGTTTGTGCTTGCCATGCCTGAGAGACCATGTAAGCCTTGAGATGGTCAAGGCTTCTCTCAAAACAAAATCATGTCGCTCAGGCATGCCAGACATGAATAAAACAGATGGATTTGTGACTTCCTTGGAGCACATGGACATATTAACGCAGATGACTTGGGCGCTAGGGTGAAACAGAGCAAAGCACAGCCTTATTTCACACTGATGCCTGAAGTAGGTAAGTCACAGATGGCATTAGAAATAGGAGCGAGAGACTCACCCTAGGGTAGAGAACAGGGTTGAACTTTAGACCTGTGACGTCATCGCAGAGCAGCTGAAAGACAGAGCACACATCTGATGTGAGCATCTTGTAACATCTGAGTGGATCTCTGAGTGAGTCAGAGGTTCAAAAGAGGTCCTCTAGTTATTCGGCATTTACTTGTGAAACTTTTAGTAGGGTATAAAGCATATATTGCATGTACACTTCTTGATCAAACTTGATAAAAATCACTTTGTTGCTGCATTCTGCACACTATTCTGAGTTTGGTTTACGCACAAAACATAGAAAACTATTTCCACACAGCAGTTCTTGGTGGCTTTAAACAGAAATTCTCAAGTAAAATATCCTTTGCAATAATCTGTTTCAAGTAAATTGTATTCACTCATTGTTTGTACGTTTTACATAAGTAATGTAGCACTGAATTAAGCCCTGCTTTTGGAAATATAGTAGCTTTCAATGTTTTTTTAACATAATTGATCATGTACCACATGATACACAGATGCCTTCCCACAGGGAAACTTAGTGAATGCTATGCAGTCTATTAGACAACATCACCTTGCGTTACTGGCATTAGAAACAAGATTCAGAGCTGTGCACACAGACCCGAACACTTGGTGAACAAAACAAGAGGTTACCAAATGTTACAATCAACAATAAAACTGGTTCAAATCAATTTGCAAACCGTGAAACAATGCAAGCTCATTAATTATTCGCCTGGTGCATGCTGGGAACACCATCTTTAGAAAGTAAAGTTAAATGTACTTTTTATTTTATTTACTTGTGAAATTTACTCGAATTAGTAAATTAATATGACAAGGTTTTCTCCTTTAGGATTGATACATGATGACACAAAGATAAAACAATCATAAATAATATTTACTAATAATAACTTTTATATTTAGCTAGAGCATTCGTTTTTACATGTTTGAATTGAGTACAAATGTATAATTTACTTAATAGTTTCAAGTTCACACTTTAACTTATTCAATGTAGAAAGTACTTATCTGCAATATTTACTTCACCACAGAATATTATTTTTTTCAGTGGTAATGAAGTCAGGTTGATTCAGTCATATTAAATCATATTTTTTACTTCAATAAAACCAGTTATTTTAGATGTTACCACATAAAGCACATTTTTCAGAATCAGAATCAGAAAAAGCTTTATTGCCAAGTACATTTTTTACGCATACAAGGAATTTGTTTTGGTGTTGTAGGCGCATGTCACACAATCTCTAAATATAAGAAACAAGTATTAAAATATAAGCAATATAAATGTAAATAAAATATAAATATAAATAAATTTAGGGCAGGCTACCTCACAAAACCTTTTTTTTTTTCATTGTGCCTGGGACTTTTACCTGGAAATTGTATCAGTATCCTGAGTTTAGTAGTAGGGCAAGCAACAGATGCTTGTAATTATCAAGATTTAAAACACATTACAGAAACAGGAATGGAACTTATTCAGGGTAGCTGCAATATTTAATTTGACATGAATAAAAATAAGGCTTTTTGGGATTAAAGTACACTCTGTTCAATGGATTGTACTGTCATAGGGTCTTAGGTTATGTTAAACTATCACAATCCATTTCTACAGTTTGTCTACTAGAAATATTTTTGGAAAGATGTATTTTCAATCTTCCAATATCTGGATTGTACAGTCTGAATGTGAATGTGTCATGTGTCCTACCTTGGCTATCTGTGGTACGCTTGGTAACTGCGACAGGCCTTCAAGTGGAATTCTTTCATGAAGGGTCTTTGTTTTTGACCTAGAATAAAACACAATATGAGCACATAGGTCTACCTAACAATGAATACATCAGTGTTTCAATATACAGTATGTATTTACAGGTTATTGTATGTATTTAGCAAGTGTTTGCTAATCAGTAAATGTTGGTGTGTTGGAGATTTTAGCGTTTGTGGCACCTGAGCATGATACGGAGTGACTCCTGTCCATCTCCATCCTCATAATTCAAAGACATGATGAGATGGCCCATACTACTGGCAGTGCAGTAATAGTTCATGTGCTCCTAAAAGAGTGAAATGGAGAGAGGGAGCAGAATTGGTGTTTATACAGGCGTCATTTCACGTCTGTTCCACACAGGCACATTCAGATGGGGAAATTCATTTTCCAATAGACTGATTTTGCATTCATATCACTCAAGTATGGCTCTGTAGAGGTGATGTTCTCTCATTCTTATCATGCTTCCCGTGACACAGAACACAATGATACCAAAAAGTGCTGCAAAAATGTCTGTTCAAGGAGGTGCCATCACACTTACTTTAGAGTGTATGAAGAACTGTGTGTGAATAAGCAACAGCTGTGTGAATAATTACCTCATACATGGTGCATGCTTTCAACTGAAAGGGCATATATTATTAAAAGCATGGATTTATTACCTTAAGGGGCTGTTTTGACCTGATCTGACCAACAGAATTCTTTCTTTGTAACCTTGTAACCTAAATGATGTCAGGCTGATTGTGTCATATTAAATTATATAATTTATTTTGACTGTTGTATATTATATTATATTATATTATATTATATTATATTATATTATATTTTGACTTCAATAAAATCACATAAAAGCAAAATGTTTTGCTTACCTGACATTTTTTTTTTGTTACAGTGTATTTTTTGGTGAGAATAACATAGCAATAACTGATTAAAGCAGGATTTTCAAATTATTTTGCAAGTAGTTGTATGAATTCATTTGAATTAAGAAGCCACTTGGAATAATTTTTTTTTCAATTAATTTGTCACAATGTAGGACCATTTGAAAGGAACTAGTGAAGGCAAAAAGTTTATTACAAGAAGTGAAAAACTTGAAAATGAAACATCAAGAAATGATGACCAGATACACAACCTAAAATATACGGGTCAGTGACATGACGCTAATTATCAAAATAAAAATAATAATTTGATCTATTATTTAAAATACATAAAAAATGCAGTGAAACAATTTTGTTTTAAAATATGATTAAAGGGGTTCATTTAAGTCTGCACGAGGAATAACATTTTCCTTGTCATTTTACTGTAAAAACATACTGTAAGTTTCAGAACTCAGGACTTCCTCCTTAATAGATAAAGAGCATTTATTTAAGCCAAGCTGCAAAAATGGCTCATTTGGAATTTGTGGATTTTGTGATGTCACAAGGACAAATATGTCAGCAAAAGACACCTCTAAAGCAAGACATCAACGCCCATTTTTATGACATTGCGCCCTTGGCCCCACCCACTGGCACTCAGTCAGACAGGTGAAGAGGTGAGTGATGGGCCTCATCTGTCATGGGAGATTCATCTACACCAAAGGGTACTTACATAGGACACCTTCCCGAAATGTTTTTCTACATAAACATGCTGTGGCAGTGGGGGCATGGTCGATCCATAGAGGGAGAGAGAGAGAATGGTAAGGGTGCATATACCTTAGCCAAATTATTAATAACACCTGTCTCTAATTGTAGTGAGATTGGGGAGAGCGGCATAAAAGGACCATGCCAGTGCCAGATCGAGAGAGAGAGAGCTAGAGATCTAGATTCCCGCTGAGTAGATGATGTGTTAAAGTGAAGCTTTGGAGTTAATGTAAAGCTAATGAAATAATGAAAAGCTACTGAGGTATTGTGAAGCTGTAAGCTCAGAGAGTTGACAATTAAAAAGCCTTTCCTGAGACTGAAGAAACCCAGTTCCCTGTGTCCTCTCTGTGTGAAGCTTTGTTACACATGCACTAGACTAACTGCTTTGACCTTTATCATGCATTTAGTGCCACTTTTAAAAGACACAATATCAAGTTATAGCTCTTAAATAAAGGAGACACCCATTCTGTGTCTTGTTGTTTTGAGTATAAAAGCATTCTGGATGCAATTTTGAACACATCTGCACTATTTAAAATTTTTGGTCTATGTAAACATGCCCCTAGATGAAGTCTTTGATCGTTTTGATGAGTTTTGATGTGCGGCACATACGTACTAGCACAAATTTAAAAACACATCTCTTCTGGTCCATTCCACTTCTACTTTCGGCTCATTTCAGCATGTATTGCTTGTAATTAATTTGCAATATGATTCATGCTTTGCAAAGGAGCATTGAAAGATGGGGCAGTTAAAAACACTATTGGACCCAACTGCAAAATCTTAAGTAACAAATTCCATTCAATAATGTTTCATATGTCAAGACTGTTTTATAGTTTATGGTGCTGCTGTGCTTGAGTGAACAGTTTAATCTGGATGCAATGTGTTCGGTTTGCATTATGTGTAAACCCTGATATTTAATTTAATTATGTTAATTTTCTGCCAATTGAGTTTCAGATATAGCTGTGTATTCAAGGGGCTGTATGATGTTAGCCAATCAGAACAGTGGGTGTTTACGTTTAAGTTTAAGGAGGCACTTAGGCCAAATCCTGAGCATTTCAGACAGAGTGCCAGAGATAGGGAGAGCAAAATGATCATATATTACTAGATTTTGGTGGGGAAAAAAACATTATCAGTGGCCCTCAGGGAAGATAATAAAACTATTAAAAACAAATTATGTCATAACCACTTTAATATTTGAAAAATGTCCACCAAATCATTCATGTGGTGTAATCGACATATTGTTGTCATTTTGTCATCAATATACTTGACTCAAAAATGTATGTTTTTGCGAAAAATAATATTGTTATACTTAAAAATGTATTTTAAAACGTTTTTGAAATTAATGATTTTTTGTGCACACTCTCATGCATTCAAGGAGCAAGGAAAGTATTTTAATACCTTTTGGTATTAAAATGGACATGGACACAAAAATTACATTTCTACAAACTTGCTAGTGACAATATGCAAAATAGAAATACAAAAAATAGGGGGAGAGAGAAAGGGAGAATAGAATGGGAACAAGACATAGAGACTCAAACCTGCATTTCCCACATGAGCATAGGCTTCATATCTCACAGCCTATGTACTAACCACTACACCATGACTCCGACACACTATTAATGTCTAAGATCAAATCCTCACCTTGCCTAGAAAGTGTTTGCGGTAAGCCCGTGAAGGGCTGTTACATTCCAGCCGATATCCAAAGCCACCTCCTCCACCAGGACTCAGACCGTCATCCTCCTCCTCACAAAAGCTGCTCTCTGAGGAAGTGGGTGTCCCGACTAGGGCTTCGGGATCCTCGATCCAGTAACCACCAAACTGAGGTAAAATGACCTGAGGGTAGGGACCTCCCTTCTCTAGGACCTAGACAGGGAATATGAAGAAATAAGTGGTTGAAGATGAATTAAGGGGTTGCAATTATGTAACTCAATAACACTTTATAATAACTTTCATTATTAAGTCATTTACAAACATTAAAGAATGCTTTACAGGTCAGAAGCTCATGTACATTGACTTTTCAATATAGCCAACATTTTCAACTTTGTTAAAAAAAAATACGTTTATTAATTGTTTTTTTAAAAACACGACCCGGCCCAGCCCTCCTCCCTGCCACAGTAAAAAAGTGTAAACACTTCATTTCTCTGTTTGTTTGAGCATCCCGGCCTGACACAGTAACATTAGCTCAACCAATGGCATTTGTTTGGAGCAGGTTATCTTTTGTCTGACCAATGGCAGATGGGGGGAGTCATTACTTTTACATTAATTCAATTCAGTGAAACTATTGTGAAGAAATTTCACAAGTCAGCTTCTCAATTTGAACTATTGTGTATTTGGAAGTGTTTGTGTTAGTGTCCATGGACTCACATCCTCTATCCGGGGGTAAGGGATATAGTCATCCTGTTGGAGAGAAACAGAAGTTGATCATAGGTTAACACAGCAAAGCCAAACAGTACATACTGTATCACAGTCTGTATATTTCAATGAAAACATCCCAAGAGCAAAGATGCAGGAACAGTACCAACAACACAACATGAGTGATCAAAACAAATAACGCCAACTGTGACCAAAAAAAAGCAACTGTTTGTTCTCAGCTTGACATCCTGTAATCATTTATGGGATATGAAGCTTTTGGAGGACTGAAATGGGCTACATTTTGAATAAAGCTCACAATGAGCAACTCTGTGAAGACTTAGTGGCAGCTATTACACACACACAACTCTTATACATGCACTTAAAGACACATTATACACAAACATTCTGCAGACTAGCCAAACCTTGTATTTCTTAGTTTCCTCAGTTTTGGGAATCTGCAGTAATCCAGGTGAGCAGAAGAGAGTAGAAAGAGGAAGGGTGAATGACACAAACTAGAACTTTAAGACTTTTTGTCAATTGAGCTCCCCAAAACAAGCAGTTCTGTTTACAGTCAACCTGACCCTATTTATTTTCTTAATACATGTTCCTGGTGATGTACCCTAAATTTTTTTCATTCAGTAACCTGTTTAACGCTTAAGTATGTCATATTAAGGAAATATATTATAAACGGTATTTCACGTTGACTTCAAATATTGACAAGATGGGGGTCTGGGTAGCTCAGTGGTAAAGTGGAGTTCGCTAGTTCAAATCCAGGGCATGCTGAGTGACTCCAGCCGGGTCTCCTAAGCAACCAAATTGGCCTGGTTGCTTGGGAGGGTAGAGTCACACGGGATAACCTCCTCGTGGTTGCTATAATGTGGTTTGCTCTCTATGGGTCGTGTGGTGAGCTGTGTGTGGATGCCATGGTGGATGGCGTGAAGCCTCCACAAGCGCTATATCTCTACGGTAACATGCACAACAAGCCACATGATAAGATGGGTTGGTTGACGGTCTCAGACACGGAGTTGGGCATTCCAAATTGGGAGAAAAGGAAAAAAAAGAAAGAAAGAAATATTGACAGGATACCTTGAAAACATCCAAATTGCACCTCATCTCCAGGATATTTGTTGCCTTTTTTGTGTGCTCTTAGAAGAGAAACTGTAAACCATGGTAAAAAATACACCATGGTAATCATAGTTTTTTGTCAGAATCTATATTTATCATGATACATTGTTTTGACCTGATCCTGATCGCTTTAGGGATAAACAAACTGCAATGTCTTGTTCATTGGGAGACATTAATAATATTTGGTTCTTAGATGTGATGAACCTTACACCATCATCTTTTATAAAGAACAACACACGTGCATTCGATCTATTGAAGAGAGACATCAGGCTTTCACTCAAGCCTTTGGATCGATTTGTCACTCATACAGAAGACAAGACAAGAAGGCGGAGGGCTTTAATACCACCCGACTGAGATACAACACTTCTATTTCAACACAGTATTGATCAGCTTGTAGCTACCTGCTATCCATAATCTACACAGACTCACAAACATATACACAAAAAGAACCCAGTCACGCTACTGATAAATCAAATGGCAGTGTGATCTCTTCCAAATCCCTGAGAGACTGACCATAGAGAAAAGTGCTGGCCCAATCAGTAAGGTTAGAAATAAGCTGAAATTTGTAATTATTCATTCAGTGTGAGTGATGTGATTATTATATTATTATTATTGTACTATACATTAAAATGCTTTCCAGTCAAAGTTACTGCAGGAATATTGTTTTTAGAAAAAACAAAAAAACAAAAGCCTTATACTTAAAGGAATAGTTCACCTAAAAATGACAATTCTGTCATAATTTGGTCACCCTCATGTTGTTCCAAACCTGTATTACTTACTTTCTTATGCGGAAAACATAAAATGTTTTAATGACTATTTCGGTCCATCTTTCCATACTATGGCAGTTGATAGTGCCTTACTTCAAAGCTTAAAATAAGCACCCAAAAGTATCATGAAAGTAGTCCATGCGACTTGTGCATCATATTTTAAGGGGCAGATTCACTCAGAATAAATTGCGGCAACTTAAAGTGACATTTTTTTGCATTCACTAACTGTGCTTTTTTTAACACCCGATGCACTAAAGGAATTATGCAGATCAGGCAACAGCACAACTGCGTCCACAAAATCCCTGCTGAACGCAATAAGCATGTGAATTTTGATCTTGCGGTCTGATTCTGAGCGCAATATAGCAGAGGATGCTGCAGGCCACCATGCTGGAACTGAACAGCATCACTTTGATCCAGAACTGCTTAATTTCTGAAACATACATGCTCTTGACAACACCACACATCTGGATATATGCCGTTATAATGCTCTTCAACATGATATGATGACTATTTGATTAATTACTGCTGAAATGATTAGTTGAAAATGTTAACAAACATCTTTTTAAATACAATTAATTTGACCACCTACATTAAATATTGAAGACGCAGTGCAATTTCAGCGCTGACTGTTCATGCTAAACTTGATTGTGGGTGGTTAGTGAATAAGACGCAGGTATTTGCACTGAAATACGACATGCAAATGTGGTGCAACTGTTTACTGAGTATTCTGAATGCAGAAGGTATGGTGAGAAATATCACAAAATATGAGACACCAAGCTCCACTCCACACTCATGAATGCACAATGGACATCAAGATTTTCACTGAAAAATTACTTAATTTTTGGGGCCACGTTTTGCCTTCAGAAGATGGATTATGACACACAAGTCATGTACTATTATGATACTTTTTTTTGGTGTCTCTTTTTAGGCTTAAATTTTGCACTACATTGAAAAGATGGCCTGCAATCTTTATTATAACTTTTTCTTTTATATTCCATATAAGAAAGATAGTCATATGGGTTTTGAACAGCATAAGGTTGAATTAATTATGACAGTTCATCCAAAAGTGCAGGTGCAATATTCCTTTTAAACAACTGTATTCTTGAGAAGCTTGCGTTTTAGACACAATATCGCCACTTAAATGTTTCTGCCAATGAAAACTGTTTAAAAAAGCCAAAGAAGGATCAACAGTTGCTTGTTGCCAAGCACAAATATAACAAAGTATCAGCACTCATGGAAGGATGCTTGTCAAATCAAATTAGAGAACCGGAATTAACTGCTGTAATGTTTGATGACAACTAGGTTTAATGGAGGGAGAAGTCTTACCTGCATCCTTTCCAGCATGTCGAAGAACTCCGCAGACTAAAGACAAAAAACAAACAAAAAACTAAGTAAATATATGTCTAAATACACATGGCTTTGGGTTACTATTTACATCAAACCAATTTCCTTTTTTTACTTTTTGGATTTTCATTGTTATCATAATCTGTTAGGAAATTGTAGAATCAAGCAAGAAATGTTACTAAAAATTTGTAGACACACCTACTCATTCTTTATTAAATACATTTATATTTATGCATTTGGCAGACACTTTTATCCAAAGTGACTTACAGTGCACTTATTACAGGGACAATACACCAGGAGCAACCTGCCTTGTTCAAGGACACAATGGTGGTGGCAGTGGGGATCGAACCAGTGACCTTCTGATTACCAGTTATGTGTTTTAGCCCACTACGCCACCACCACTCCGATTATTACCAAGTTCCACATTTTAGAATAATAATGAAGTCATCAACGTATGTAATTAACACACAGAAGCATAGGAATTATGCAGTGATCAAAATCAAACAAATCAAAACTATTTAACATTTTAGCTTCTTCAAACTAGCCACCCCTTTTTTAGATTATAGCTCTGCAGACTCTGAGCAATCTCTCAACCAACAAGAGGTGCCACCATTTACTGGCTTTTCCTTCACTATTCACACCAGCTCATCCATTTAAAACATTATATGAAAATTTTAGTTTTGTAAAGAAATTACAAATTACCTACAGAGGAACAATTTATCATTTCAAATTTATCACTAGTGTCTAATAAACTAATTTAAAACATTGAAGCATATGTCTTTAGAGAAAAAGTAACTTAAGATCATGAGAAACAAATTCATTTATGTGTCCAACATTTTAAGTGGTATTGTATAAACCAGTTAGTCAGTCCTCATAGGAGAGACTTCTGTGAGGGATTTAAAGCTATTGAATGGGTTTACTGCTGTGTTCAATTCAAACAAAGAGAGAAGGAAACCCTTGTATGCACCCTTATTATCAAACATAAACCAGTCCAACTCACACAGTCTTGAGGCTACAGAACTGTAATTTTCTACTTCTCCCTGATTGTATCTATAACAAGTTCAACAACTACACATGTAGTCGAGTGGTATATCATAAATATGGCTGATTAAATAATGTGATCTGGGTTAAGATATACTCAAGAACAATGATGCAACATGCTCATTGCTTGTTCAGTTTTGATTAATAACTGTTTCTCTGTGCACATTTATCAAACCTCAGTAACTGCCTCAATCTAAATCAAACTTACAGCCCCACAGTTGCATTTAGTTTATGGTCTGTGCGACCATTACGGCTTAAATAGTAGTGGTTTAGGCAATGCAAAAGAACATAAATTTGACTCTAAACGCCCCTCAACTATTTTTGATTAACTTTCACAATGCTTTAGCTGAATCTTTGTTCAAAATAGTTCCTCTAGACCAAAGCAAATGCTGACCAGTTAATATTTAACTTGCCATAGATCCAAGGGCAACACAGCTTCACAAAGTCAACAGAGTTGAGCCCAGGAGTGCTGTACTTGCCTAAATATCCATGAGGAATTGAGACTACAACATCAATATACGACACAAGCATGTGAGGGCAACTCCTTAACCCCGAAGGGGCAGTCAAAAAATGGAAGAAAGCTAACAATGCTTGGTTTTGAAAGTTTTGCAATGCAAAGAACTTCTGAACTTTTTGTTTACAAACTCATAGCATTTCATTAGGAACACTATGGTCCTAATAAAGTGCCTGCAATGGTCTTCTGCTGTTGTAGCCCATCCGCCTCAACGTTCGACGTGTTGTGAATTTTGAGATTCTATTCTGCTCACAACAATTGTACAGAGTGGTTATCTGAATTACCGTAGGCTTTCTGTCAGCCATTCTCCGTTAACCTCACTCATCAACAAGGCATTTCCATCCACAGAACTGCCACTCGCTGGATGTTTTTTTTTTGTTTTGTTTGTTTGTTTTTGGCATCATTCTGAGTAAACTCTAGAGACTGATGTGTGTAGAAATGCCAGGAGATCAGCTATTACAGAAATACTCAAACCAGCCCCTCTGGCACCAACAATCATGTCAAGGTTGAAATCACAGAGATAAATATTTTTCCCCATTCTGATGAATGATGTGAACATTAACTGAAGCTCCTGATCCATGTCTGCATGATTTTATGGACTGCACTGCTGCCACACAATTGGCTGATGAGATAATCGCATGAATATGTAGGTGTACAGGAATTCCTAATAAAGTGCTAATTAAGTATATATTGAATAAGATGTTTTTTTGTTCCACAACCAGGCTTAACCCACATTAAACAAAGCTTTGGTCCTGCTTTGCTCTCTCAATGCGGCCTGAGACGGATACGCAGTGCAGTTTAATCGTGTAGTGCTGTTTCGACACAAGTATTATGAGTGGCCCACTACTCGATGGCCAGCCCACCAGGAAAAGTCCCAGTGCTACCAATGGCCAGTCCATCCCTGTCCACAACCAAGTTAATCTCAGATGAGTCAGCAGCCAGCAAAACATTATCACACAGGAAATCGACATGCTGCTTCCGAATGTTCATGTACCCTGAATCTGCCCCCATTTTTTTCATCAATTCAATCTCATTCGCCTATCCTTGTGGCACTACTGATCAGCCTCAAAGACTCAGGTTCTAGTCCCATGGAAACCAGGAACTAATCGCGTTCACATAAACAAAGATGAGCGCGATTCAAAGGTTGATTTTCGTTCTAAAATTAAATGTTTCTCTATTGACAGTTAGATTTAGGGTTGGGGTTTTGGAGAATGGTTAATAACATATACAATATCTTCTAGTTTACAGTTTTAGATAGTTTAAAACTAAAAATACAATCCTGTGGGCATTTCACCTCAGTAACACTCACTTCGGCCACATGGCGCATTGCTCGAATTTCAGTAAGCATAGACTGAATTCAGTAACAGAACTTTTGATCACCTGTTGTTGATTTCATAGTATGATTTGTCTGGCCTGCATCCTGAAGCTGTCGTTTTAAGAACATCAAAATAAATATGAAAAATAAAGAGTTACACAATAAAAAATAAAAAAAAATCCATCAGGATTATCCAGAGACAGTTCTTATCTACCACAACAACCTGTTCTTTTGACTCTTGTTCCAGCTATGATTATCAGCTCTCAAACTCTTTTTTAAAGGCTTCACCCACATTACAATGAAGTACACAACAAAAACATCCAACTATTCTGTGGTTGACACAAAAAGGTCTTGAAATTCCACAGACCCCAATTAAACTTGGTTTACAATGCATCAAAGTGCTTAAATGAGAAAAGTAAATATTGTTTACTTTAATAAGTCAGGCAGTTGACTTGTACACAAACAGAGGTAGTAGAGTAGTAAAATGCACATATGGGACTCTTGCCAGGGCTGACTGATAAACAAAACTCTGACAATACCCAACCGGTGGCACAATAAAACCTCTTAAAAACCACACACACACACACACACACACACACACACACACACACACACACACACAGGCATTTCATCTATAACCATACCTCAATAAACAAACACAGCCTTATACCTCTCACGCTCTGCTTTTTCCTCTCACAAGGTGAGGTGTTCAGGTGGTAGCATACCTCTCTCTCCTTTGAATAGCAATGTTCCTGTATGCAAACACTTTCAGACACCCAAAGCAGGAAGAGGATGACAAGGTCCGCTTGGCAATGCGCTATCTACACACCCTTAAACTGGTCCTACCAGTGCGTCGGAATTTAATTTATTTTTTATACTTCTGCTTTCTCTTCAATCTGTCTTTGATAGTTCTGCTTCATATTTTATCATCAGCTGTTTTAGCTACAGTGTAAGAGACCTTATCATGTCCACACACTCACTATACTGCCTTTCCTCTTTTCTTCTTTAGACCCAAAGTTTATATTGGGAGTAACCAACTGTGAGAACAAACATAAATATATATCTTGAAATGGCACAGGCATATGCATGAACACACACACACACACACACACACAAACACACATGCACACACGCACGCAGATTAATATGTCCTTTCTAAATGTATAGTGTTGACTCAAAATACAAGTGTTAACTGTGATCTTTGCACATGATGTATGTGTGAACAACGAGCTCTAATGAAACATTTCTCAGCATTGTGTAGAGTGACTCAGTACTCTATAGCCAGGCAGGGTTAGCAAATCTAAAAAGTGGTAACCTGCTATTTATTTCTATCTGATCAGATATTTCAAATTTGTTTTGTTGGTGTAACCTAATGTATTCTGGTTGATTCAGTAATGTTGACTTGAATAAAAACGATTTATTTAGATGTTGCGACATGAAGCATTTTTTTAGCAAAAATAAAATACAATTTTTGGGTGCTTGTCTGTGCAAAACTCACTGCCAAAATTCTATGGTAGTCAGAGCATTGCTATACAGTAAAAACAAATCCCATAAAAATGTAGAATATAATAAATATATAAGCAATAATAATGCAAGGAGGCGTTCCTTAGCATCAATAAAAATGGTTAAAATTTCAACAGGCTGTTAGGAGTTAGGGGAAGCTATTACCTGAAACTTGAGGTATTAAAATCACCGTATTAGAAAAAGAAGACTGGAATCATAATCAACCAATAATTTGTCATTTAGTTAGGTGCTCTGTTGTTACCCAAGTCCAATGCCTGGTAATTAATAAGCAATAATAATTAAGGAAGTGCCTGACAAAGACCTTAATAAATTTGAAGCATGATTTCCACTGATTGGTGTGCTTTAGACATTTAATCAGTCTGTATGAAAATTCATCTTCATAATTACACCTTTGGCTAAAATGACCGTGACCTCACAGTTTGACCTTATGTCCTCTCATATTAATATCAAACCTAACACCTTAACCTCTAAAGTTTCCTTCCTCCATAAACACTAACCTCTCCCTCTTTCCTTCATGGATATTCATTTTGCCAAATTTCAAGGTGACACAAACTATGCTCCACTCACACCACACAATTCATCTCTGAACTCCACTTTTAAACAAGACAGAAAATCTTTCAGCCCTCTGGAGGATGTTGTAAATATAAAAGAGATTGCGATACTGTGTTAACTCAATGGGACCTTAATGCTCTGAGAAAATAGATTTTTCAGTCCAAGTGAATTAGAATTACATTTAGAGGTAACCTTGAGATGAGTTTTACCTCAGACAAAGAGCACATACCTTCATTGACAGTGCATACCCTCACCACAGACTTTCCTTTAGCACATAAATGTGTATGTCTGCAATTCAGACAGTTTATGTAAGAGCACATTGCTTTGTTAGATGAAGGATGGTTCTATTACATGACATGCTACAAAGTGCATTCTCACTCTCTGATGTTGTCATCACAGTTAACAGGTTAAATGAGTGCAAAAATGTGCCTATAAGACGAATGAAACAGATTTCCTTTAAAAGCAGGTAACAGAGCAGTGCTTGTGTGTATTTGTGTGTGTATGTGAGTGAATGTGTGCCAAAAAACACTCACCTTCATGGTGGGTGGTGCAGTTTGGGGGGGTGAGGGTGGACATTCTCCCAGAGGCACACTGGAAATGGTTAGCAATTCTTGTTTCCTGCAACACACACAAATACTTACACAGTCAGCCATGCAGATCAGCACACTAATACCTAAAGTAGTAACATTAGGGTTTCCAGCTATCCCGCAGTAGCTGCGACATCCCACATTTTGGCCGAAATCAAGATGTACCACAGGACAGTTTTGTCCAACCTAGTCTCATAGAATGAACATTATTATAACTACATTTTTGCAAACTGAGTTTTATGTCCCGCTTTCTACATTTTGCTTCAGTTTCCTTGTGGAATTAAAACTAGAGGCACTTCAACAACTGTGCATTTTATTCACTTTCACAAAAATCAAGGATTTTACAGTTTATGCTGTCACATATTTTTTGCTCTATTACTCACTGCTATGCTATTATATCAAAACACTTTTACTCTAATGCATCATTTAAAAAACTATACATTTAATGCTTGATTAACAGACCCAAGCTCAACTGATGGAGTGTTTGACAATGGACTTGGAGACCAAGCTTCGAGCCCAGCCATGTGTGCTTGAAACGAAAGTGAAAATGAAGCAAAAGTGTTAAGGAAGTGACACAGAATAACGTGTCACTTTTGTGGCGAATTTACTTTACAACACTCTCAGTTATGTTTAGACATTGGTGAAGGGAAAGGTTGTCTGTTTTGTTCATCTCTCATTTATATTTTTTAATACTATTGGTCAACTTTAGGTTATTTTTAAGATTATGGAAGTATGTTTTACTCATTAAAACATCCATCAAATATTCACCTTAAAAACCTTTGATTACATCACCATTTCTCTCGCTGTTTGCCCTTTGTTGCGAAATTTCTAAGATCAAGCTGATATTGTCCTGTATTTATGCAGGGAAACACTCAAGGTGGTGTTCTACAAAACCAAAAATAGGTCCTTAAGGTAATAATTGAAGGTTATTACTTTCACAACAGGCAGCTTGCAACCCAAAAATGGGTCACAGGCCTGTTCTGATAAGGGTAAAATACATAGGCTTATCAACTTTAAAAAGAGGAAAAAATAATTCCTATATCTTTTGTTGTTGACATCCAAGTTTGTGCATCCAATCAAACTCTACAATGTTTTGCAACAATATTCATCTGTCATTTGGTAGATGCTAGCCAAATTAGTCAGATGCCAACATGGACAAGTTGCTTGACATGCCCTCATCATCGAAACCAGATATGTACAATCTGGATCCTCAAACAAAAACTGTTGAGAAGCACTGTAGCACAGCACTGAGATATGGTGTAGTTTTGCACTAAAACAGAAGACTGGCCCTTAGATGTACTGCAGATGCACACACACACACACACACACACACACACACACACACATAAACACAAATAAAGGGCAAGGGGTCAGTACCCTTAACAGAGTCTCCCGAATAGAACTTGGTTTTGCCTCCAGAGACTCAAGTGAATGAGTACAGGATGGAAAAAAACAAAAACAACAATTCTCTATGTCTGCTTGTAGAACTCGGTATGTGCACAGAGACATAACAAGAACAAATTCAGGGCAGCTGGCCCTGCAGACAAACTGCTGTAGGTCACACAAGAGCAATAGAGGAGAGGGATAAGGAGGAGGACGAAGCGTATGGAAAGGAGTTAAGGCTGGAGCAGGAACATGATCACATTTTAAGAGCAGTTCTTTCAGGCAAAGACACAAGAGAAATGGGCTACATGGAATCAGAGGTTAAAATTAGGCAGGCAGTCCAACACTGGTCGTCTGGAAATGTGGCTCCCCACTGATGGTCTGGACTCAAGTGTGGGTCCATTAAAATCTTCCCTTACATTGCGCTTCAGAGGGTCATTAAACTCCACAAACATTTGAGAATGCATAAGGAGCTGTAGCCACAAAATCTCATAAGCACGGATACTTTATACGAGACTTTGATGCAAGCCAAGCTTAAAAAGAAAAACTATCAATTTATGCAGAAATCCAAGTAAACCCAAGGGTTAACATACTTTTTCTTTGCAACTGTAAATAATATTTAATTATATAAATATGAGGTTGACCGATATATCGGTTATATCGATTAATCAGAAAAAAATTAACACCTATAGCTGCCGATTGTTTTTTGTTTTTTTCTTTATGGTGAATATATATAAGCTATAAAAAGCTTCAATTGTTGAATATTTATATACAGAGAATTGTAAAGGAGACAAGTGAGTCATCATCATTGTTTATGGACAAAATCCATATGAAGCATAGACATTGTTGAATGTTTGTGTAACCATTATTTATTGTATAATTCATGTTGAATTTGACAGACAATGTCGCTAGAGAAAAGGAAAAAAGTATTTAATTAAATACCACAATACTGGACAATTGACTCTTTAATTGACTCTTTTGATCTACTATTCTATACTATATCATGAGAGTTCAAAAGTCTGATTGCTCGGGGGAAGAAGCTGTCATGAATCGGCTGGTGCGGGTCCTGATGCTGCGATACCGCCTGCCTGATAATAGCAGTGAGAGCAGTCCATGGCTCGGGTGGCTGGAGTCTCTGATGATCCTCCAAGCTTCTTTTTTTTAACACACTGCCTGGTATAAATGTGATGGATGGAGGGAAGCTCACCTCCGATGATGTGTCTGGCTGTTCACACCACGCTTTGCAGGGCTTTGCGGTTGAGAGCGGTGCTGTTACCGTACCAGGCAGTGATGCAGCCAGTAAGGATGCGCTCTACAGTGCTGGTGTAGAACCATGTGAGGATGTGGTGGTTCATTCCAAATTTCCTCAGCCGTCTTAGGAAGAGAAAACTCTGGTGAGCCTTCTTCACAGCGTCCTTTGTGTGAACGGACCATGTGAGTTCCTCAGTGATGTGGACACAGAGGAACTTGAAGCTGCTGACCCTCTCCACCGGTGCTCCATTGATGGTGATAGGTATTTTCTCCTGAAGTCCACCACAAGCTCCTTGGTCTTGCTAACGTTGAGGGAGATGTTGTGCTCCTGGCACCAGCGTGTCAGAGTGTGCACCTCCTCTCTGTAGGCTGTTTCATCATTGTCAGTGATCAGTGGTGGTTCATGCCATTAAGAAAACTCTGTTTCACAATGAATAAGACACACTATGACTTTGGGCATCATACATTAAGTTGCAGCTAACTAGTAATACCAGTTGACATTTTAAAAACACATCCACGCACAAAAGCCAGAACTTGAAATTACATTTAATGCTTAAGCAAGCCAAATTTAACTGCAGCATGACTGTTTTGTGAGATGAATGCCTCCCAAACAGACATTCAAAAATCATAATTTTTCATATGAATCTACAAGGAGGTCTATAATACCAGGAAAAGTCGATCTAATAATATTTGCGATTAAATGTCACTTGCAATAAATTTCCTTTTGTCAGGGAACACGGTTATGCTGTGTTCCATTCAAGAAGAAAGTGGGATATTGCTACTTGATTTATCAACCATAAATTATTTCCATTCCCCAATATTCGGAAGTTGACATGTAAGGTGTAGGAAACAAAACTGCAATGCTCCCGTTAGCTTAGCAGGGGTTTGACTCTCATTAGAGATGTCTCCTAGCAACCCAACTGATAAACAATGCTGCAGCACTAGCATTTGTGCTTCAAGTGTTCGATTATCAAAAGAGACTATAAAGTTTTACACACCTGTTTCTGCAGGCCTTTGTTAAACAATCTTTAATATCAAGTAATGTGGAAACAAACTCATTTATCGATATTACTTAATAAAGTGAATTTTTATCACTTATTTTGTATATCTCCCTGAGTGTCACATGTTTGTGTGACATCATGCCCCTGCATCTCTGCGAAATCGTTCACGTTCGAGTTAAGACTTTCTGCAGGAGCCTACAAGTTGTAATTCTGACTTCAATATCCATTACATTGCACTTTTCCTAGTAGGAAGATTTAATATCCGACTTTCCGAGTTGAATGTAACGCAGCACTACTTTTCAAAACTTGATCTGACACTGAATGCTCAAGCAAATGAATTTACTCTTAGAAAACTCCTGATGTTGCTATAACAATGCAAAAAGCACTTACTCATTTGCTTGTAGTGAAAATCAGCCCTCATTTCCTGTTTAATAAATTTAGCAGTCACACGGTCATGCAGAACATCTCGTGTTTTTAAATCCATAAAAATCTCTTTCTCAACAGCAATACCAGCAGCGATGACGATCTTACGCTTTTCTTTCTTGAATTACGTACATCACTTAAAGCGTGATTGCGTCACTCAAGGCCAGCTAGAAGGCTTCGACTGGGACATATCCTAAAGATCACACCCACCAAGAACAAATAAATTAATCTGATTTGCTGATGAATCTGAAAATCTGACTTTAGTCGCTCATTCATTTGCACTGTTGAGGGATTCTGTAGAAATTCTGAAGGCCTGAGGGGGTGGAGCTCAGACTCACGCGCTGCTTCTGTTAACGAGCTTGGCTTCAGGCATGTGATTAGTTACACAGTTGTCACACTTTTCTTGTAAGCATCAAGGAGTACATTCTGACTGGATGAACTTTTCGTTTTTCTCTATTTGCTTGTAGATTATTAAGAGTGGAAAGCGATTAAAAATACATAGGCAAAAAGGTGATTGAGAATGAAAGGATAAAAAAATATTGATTTATTATGCATGTTAGGCCAGCAGAGAAGGTATTGTTGGCCCTGAGAAATCACCACTTTCAGTGATCTGGCCTAACAACGTTGTATCATCAGCAAACTTGATGAGGGCATTGGAGATATGTGTTGCCACACAGTAAAGTGTGTACAGGGAATACAGGAGTGGGCTGAGAACACAGCCCTGTCGGGTTTCAGCAGACGGAAGGGGACTCCTCTGCCCCTGGCAGCGGCCCAGGCGGTCGGTTAGGAGCCCTTTCTTCCCTCGCGGCTGCTCCGTTGGGGTGGATGGTAGTGGCGAGATATCTACTACGGCGTATCCCTCTTCCTTCCTGGGTCTTCGGCACCAGTGTAAAGGGGGTATACGGTAAAGGAGGAGGCGAGAACCAACTTGACAATATAAATAATAGTTTTAATATAAAACACATATTTATTATTAACACACACATGACGGTCAGCTGACCGTAAACGATCTCTCTCTCATCGCACCACCTTCCGCAGTCTGCCTTTATCCCTCTTGTTGGCTTAATTAGCCTGATAAGTGACAGGGTGTGTATAATCACGACCCAGCCCCATCCTCTGCCCTGTCCCAACACATTTGAGTGATTATTCAACCCACAAAGTCAGTATTTTTTAACATCTAATAAATATTTCAGGTGAGTGTTTCAAACTTCTAACACCTCTCTATTTGAATCTTAACCCATTTTTCATGTGCTTCCAGCTCATAGACATTATTTGCTTACTATGCTGCCACTGCTTCCTTTAAATCTCACCAAAGACACTCAAACCAGCCCATCTGGCATCAACAATCATGCCATGGTCCAAATCACTGAGATCAATTTTTTTTTTCCCATTCTGATGGTTGATGTGATCATTACCTGAAGCTCCTGACCCATATCTGTGTGATTTTATGCACCTCACTGCTGCCACATGATTGGCTGATAATATAATCGCATGGATGTTTGTTGGTGCCAGACGGGCTGGTTTGAGTATTTCTGTAATTGCTGATCTCCTGGGATTTTCACGCACAACAGTCCCTAGAGTTCCCTCAGAATGGTGCCAAAACCAAAAAACATCCAGTGAGTGGCAGCTCTGCGGATGGAAATGACTTGTTGATGACAGAGGTCAACAGAGAATGGCCAGACTGGTTCGAACTGGTGTGTATACTGTTTTTCCTTTCTGTAATATGTCCATTGCATAGAAGCAGTTCACTTAGAGTCCAAAAGCCAAACAGACATGTGTGAGTCTGATTTTGGCGGCAAGTCTTTCCATTCTTAAAGGGAAACACTGAGTAAACATCTACCCCTTCAACCTAAGTCTGTAGCTGCTTGAGAGACCTTGGGCCAGGACACCGCTCTTGTTCAAAACTGCCAGACGTGTCCCAAATTCACCTCTTTACAGCACTGCAACTTTTTCCCATCTGGGTGCCAAACAGATGTACAACAGCACAACGGCTACAGATCAGAGCAGGGAGAGATTTTACACATGCCATAGTGATCATTTTGATACATTACCCATTGATTTTGTGATTTGTGAGGGGTCAAAAACTATGTTGGTATCACTGGTGCATTGGTGCATTAAAAGACATTTATCCTCCATGGACCAAACATGCAAATGCAAGCCTTCTTATGACTATATCTTGATGGCCACATTATTGAGTTCCACCATAACAAATAACATTTAAAGAAAGTTTTGGGTTCAATACAAGTTTAGCTCAATCTACAGTATTTGTGGCATGATGTTGATTACCACCAAAACAATTTGAATTGTCCCTCCTTCTCTTTCTCTATTTGTAGAGGAGGGGAGTTTAATCAGCTATTTGGGCTAATGAGATTGATTGCTGTGGAATTGGCATCACTAACTGCATCATTCTCACTTACAGGGGACAGAGACAGGGGCTAACTGCAGAATTTTAAAACATAGGGTTAAGGGTTTAGAACAAATTCCTTACAAGAATGTTTGACAAATATCAATGCTGCCTTGTAAGCACCTAAATGTACTAAAAGTTGCTTTGGCCTGTATCCTGCTTGATGTAGATGTCTTACAAGGTGGGCAATACATCCCTGGTGATCTGCTCAGCTGACCGTACCACCCTCTCTAGGTCTTTGCAGTCCTGTGAGGTGCTGATATCATTGCAAACAGTAATACAGTTTGACAGGATGCTCTCAAAAGTGCAACTATAAAGAATCTTTGAGCGGCTATCCTGAGCTGTCTTGGCACCTGAAGTACTGCTGTGAAACTGTAAATAAAAGTACTTAAAGTACTTACTGTGATTGAGAATGCATGTGTTGAAATTCAAGATTTCATGTTCAAACAGTGTATAAAAGAACTGTGGTAAACTTAATATGCAGTAACACTTATGAGTAAGCCATTTATAAGTTAATTTAGCTGAAAAGTGTACACACTGTGGCTCTGTAGCATTTTCAAAACATTGCTTTATATGTTTGAGAATCCCAACCAGCCGGACATATAGAAAAATTGGCTCAACCAACGGCGTGAGCGTGGGGCCGGATAATCTTTTTGTGTGGCCAACCAGAGACAGGGTGTGTGTTCGAGTTACTATTGTGCCACTAGCAGTGCATAAATTACACACTTTACCTTATGAAGTCAGTTGTGATTTACGGATTATAAAGTTATTTAACTTTTTTCCTGGAACTCCATTTTATCACGTCGTTTTGTCATTAACCATTAACCAAGTGACGTGAACCTCAAACACAATTAACAATCAAAGTTATTGGCTCATTAAAATCATATCAGTTCATTAGGGAAACCTGGAAGATGAGATCTCTCCTGTTGTCCTGCACATGTTGTCTCCTCTCATTTCCAGTCCTCTGTGTCCATCGGATAATTTTTCAACACAAGACTGTACTGTATGTCTGCCATTTTAATTAGGCCTGATTCAATACTAATCACATCTGCCCAGTGATTATGATTATCTTATGTTATGACAATATATCTCAAGCTTTGATTACACCCTTGAGAAAGCAAGACAACAAACATACAGATATACCGGTTAATTGGACGACACTCTGAACTACTTGATTTGATTGGTCAACTACTGCATTTTGCGGTCAGTTATTTTTGGATAATGTCCGCATACCTTAAACAGAGACTTCCTACATATCTGTGCTAGTTTCATGTCACTTTCTCCTCACATGAAGAAATTATTCAAATCTATATTTTATAATATTTTATTAGTCATGTCAGTTATCTGTACACGTGTCAATTGTCATGGTCACAAATATGGCCGTTTCGAGGAAAAAGTGGCATCACTGAAACAGGCCAATTGGGGATTGATTGCATTAATGACCAGCTGACACAACATGATCCTTTACAAATTACAAGAGGAGAAATTGAGAGGATAGAAGTATTTAGTCTGAGATATGGTGTCTCTGCAAGCAATTAAAGTCAAATTATAAATGTTATTTTGACCTTGATACATACTTGTTATGAAAGTCCCATTCCCCATTCGACAATTGCAAATGAAAGACTGCAGCAAAATCCTTGAAATAATGGACTAAATATTCTACCAGTTAGACAAAAAATAAATAAATAAGAAAATATCAAGCAGGGAGCAATTTCATTGATACCCACCAAGGGCAGTTTGTACTCTATTTGTTCTGCTTGCATAAGGTCATATAACACATTCCTGTTAGGTTCATTGTTGTAAACGTCAATTATGCATGCCTGAGTCTGTGGCATATACATTATCTATACACTACAGTTACTCGATTACCATAACAATGTCAAAGCTATGCTTGTCAGTTAAACTGAGAACACACACAGGGTTAGTCTTGTATCAGCTAGGGAGAAATGGAAGCAATAAAGCCCTTTTTACCACAGTGACAGGAAATGATGCAGCAAAATAGAATGGAATAAACTGAGGCAAAGCGACAAGTGTCTTTAAAATGGATCCTGTTTTCTCCTTCAGATAACAGTTAAAGTGGTCAGTGTGGTGCGTCCTGTTGTACATTGATATATAGAGGTTATTTATAGAAATCGAGAAATTTGGACACAGGCCAGTGACCCTAACATTGGTATCAAACAGACACAGACATATTCAGTATTCAGTTGCACGTTCAGTAACATAAACACTAACATACAAGCAAATGAACATGCCTTGTACAATAAGTGTGATGTTGATTAACTCGTAATTAAATTTAATTAAGAAATAATTGTTGCTGAAGCAGAACGTTTTAACACATGAAAGGAACAATCAATACAGTGTGCTGTTAAAACTCTTTCTGCTTTTAGTCCCTGCTGTGCTAATAAGAATCAGGGCAGTGAGCGAAAGTCATTCAATAAGGCTCAATTAAAATATTTGGATAATTTGTTGAATTTGTTTTTCTTGTTTAACTTTAGTAAACAAAAGTTATTAAAATTGACTAGAGGAATATGGTATTGTGCTAGCAGAAGGTGTTATGACTTCTATTTGTCAAATTAAATCTCATTCCTTCCTAATAGTTCACACAAAATAAAAATGAAAAACAAATTAACATACACTCAAAATTACCATATAAATAAAACCTGATAAAAGGTTTCAAGGGAGTCTTTCAAGGTCACCAAGTGTAACGCTACTAGTTGCTTCATTAGTCCGTTTTCAATTCCAAAAAGTAACTTTGTACACTGTTGGTGAAGCACAAACACAATCACTGGAATCAATTAATAACACATTATAATTTATTTAGTCTTGGTCTTACGTATAAATCTATAAAAACTCTTTTATCAAAGAGGAAGTCAGTTGTTACCCTTAACTCTTTGAATCTATTTCATTCTCCTGAGCTTCTGCCCACCGTCAGTAAACAATCAATAACTTAATTAATAAAGCCATTCAGTCACCATTACACATTAGCAAGTCTACCTCGCTACTATGGCAACTGCTCAGTGTCCGTCCATCCGTCTATCTATCTAACTTCGAATGATTACCATCTTTGTTTACCATGGCATATACACTCACCTAAAGGATTATTAGGAACACCTGTTCAATTTCTCATTAATGCAATTATCTAATCAACCAATCACATGGCAGTTGCTTCAATGCATTTAGGGGTGTGGTCCTGGTCAAGACAATCTCCTGAACTCCAAACTGAATGTCAGAATGGGAAAGAAAGGTGATTTAAGCAATTTTGAGCGTGGCATGGTTGTTGGTGCCAGACGGGCCGGTCTGAGTATTTCACAATCTGCTCAGTTACTGGGATTTTCACGCACAACCATTTCTAGGGTTTACAAAGAATGGTGTGAAAAGGGAAAAACATCCAGTATGCGGCAGTCCTGTGGGCGAAAATGCCTTGTTGATGCTAGAGGTCAGAGGAGAATGGGCCAACTGATTCAAGCTGATAGAAGAGCAACTTTGACTGAAATAACCACTCGTTACAACCGAGGTATGCAGCAAAGCATTTGTGAAGCCACAACACGCACAACCTTGAGGCGGATGGGCTACAACAGCAGAAGACCCCACCGGGTACCACTCATCTCCACTACAAATAGGAAAAAGAGGCTACAATTTGCAAGAGCTCACCAAAATTGGACAGTTGAAGACTGGAAAAATGTTGCCTGGTCTGATGAGTCTCGATTTCTGTTGAGACATTCAGATGGTAGAGTCAGAATTTGGCGTAAACAGAATGAGAACATGGATCCATCATGCCTTGTTACCACTGTGCAGGCTGGTGGTGGTGGTGTAATGGTGTGGGGGATGTTTTCTTGGCACACTTTAGGCCCCTTAGTGCCAATTAGGCATCGTTTAAATGCCACGGCCTACCTGAGCATTGTTTCTGACCATGTCCATCCCTTTATGGCCACCATGTACCCATCCTCTGATGGCTACTTCCAGCAGTGACATAATGCACCATGTCACAAAGCTCGAATCATTTCAAATTGGTTTCTTGAACATGACAATGAGTTCATTGTACTAAAATGGCCCCCACAGTCACCAGATCTCAACCCAATAGAGCATCTTTGGGATGTGGTGGAACGGGAGCTTCGTGCCCTGGATGTGCATCCCACAAATCTCCATCAACTGTAAGATGCTATCCTATCAATATGGGCCAACATTTCTAAAGAATGCTTTCAGCACCTTGCTGAATCAATGCCACGTAGAATTAAGGCAGTTCTGAAGGCGAAAGGGGGTCAAACACAGTATTAGTATGGTGTTCCTAATAATCCTTTAGGTGAGTGTACATTGTCCTCCACAGCACTTCAAGAACACCATGGTATTACAATACATAGGCATTGCTATACCCTAATTAGGAGGGCAACAGCTTAGTTTGGTAATCTCATATAACAAAGAGAGAAAGGGGCAGGTTTATTTATGAGTAAAAGTGACTGATGACACTATAAACACTTACGGACATAATCAAACCAATTCAAAAAAATTTAAGGCTGATATTGTTGCTATATGTTTAGTCATGCACAGCAGTTTATAAAATAAAAGCTATGCTTTGTTGTCATATGTGGGGAAACACAAATGATGCTTAAACACTCTTAATTCTCTTAGTAGCTTTGTACACACAAATTTTAGTAAAGTATAATTAGACTTGTTTCAGTTGTGCTTTCTCAATGTTTTAATGACTCAAAACACATAAAAGACGTTCATTTGTTGCCACCTACTGCCGTAAAAGTGTGATTTACAAAAATGGTCACTGAATGAATTGTCAAAATTAACAAAGCTGAACTAATCTTTTGAACTATTTTAAAGGACTTGACAGACAGAAAATGACAGACAGAAAAACATAATCTGGAGTTAAAGGTGCTGTAAGCAATTTTAGCCATTCGACTGCCATGAGACTGAGATGTTGAATTAGCTACATCCCCTCTTTCCAAAATCCCACACTCCAAATATACTAAATGAGCTTAATTGAGACTGACATCGTGCAGAAAACATTGTTAAAAACAACAGCAGCAAAATAGTGCCTTCAACTGACAACTGTTATGAGCAACATGGCATAAAAATGGCATTAAGCCTCAATAATTTCCTGCAGCTACTACACTAGAGTAGTATGCGAAACATTATTGACAGGATGAAAGTGTCAGTGACCGTGGCCCGCGGACACATTTTTGTTTGATTTTACAGAATCTGGAGCTTTCACAAAGACATATGAGATACTGCACAACACTTACAGTATTTTCTTTAAGAGGGAAAGGGAAGAAGGAAAAAGGAAGGGGAAAAAGAAGAAAAAAAAGAAACAGAAAATAAATGGGGAATTTAAAATAATGACTTTAAACACAAATGGCTGAAACAGCCCAATAAAAAGGAAGTACTCTGGAAATTTCAGAGAAATTACACACACACACACACACACACACACACACACACACACACACACACACACACACACACACACACACATTAACGCAATTAATTGCAATGCCCCTGGATTGTATTAAAGAAGATTCTTGAGAAATGCTAGCTTGTAGTACCACCTGTTTACTCCAGAGAGCAGTAATTGAAATTTCAGCTGTGTGACAATGCGCAGTTTTACAGTAGAGAAAACAACCAGACAGCACAAAACAGACATTTGTTACGTTCTTGCATTCAAAACACTTGATGGAGCGCAAATTCAAACTAAGGGATCTCAAGATGTGTTCTAAGTATTAAACTATATTTAACTTGACACAGTGACCTAAACATATTTTGTTTATGACGCAATGCACCTGAGACGCTACACAAGCATGTCTGACAATTGTTGAAAATGACGGGTCCTTAAACAAGTCCTCATAATAATTAAGGGTAAAATTATGTGAAAACTTACCAATCCCTGTAGTAGATCATCCAGCAGTGATAAGTGAAATTGAGTTTGGGAGTATACAAGAGACTATGAGGTTTATATTGATATTGAGGTTTAATAACTCCATACTTAGAGATAACATTTTTAAGAATAAAATAAAACAGAGTTTAAAAAATTATTTTCAAAGAAATAATAATGGAGAAGTGTCACCAATTATATTGATGGAGGCTGCCAAAGCTACTGTGAGAGGAGTGATAATAGCATATGCATCATGGAAAAAGAAGGTCAAAGAGAGAAGTTAAACCTAGAAAATAAATTAAAACATTTACATGAGCATGTGGGAAAAAAAAAGGTTTATGAAGAGTTAAAGAAGGTAAAATAAGCATTAGACATTAATTAGTGTATTAATTTGAGTTCAAAAACAAGTTACAATAGCGAATGTTTAACACTTTAGTAAAATAGTTGATCATGTGACTTACTAAATGAGTAATATTACTCTCACCTTTGTGAAGCTTGTTTGTTACTCTCTCTGAGAAAGGCTCATGCCGAAACATGTAGGAGAGCTGTTTTAACTTTTGTATTAAGCCATGTAATAATAAAGGATTTTTAATTAATAAGAGCGCCATGGTTATCCAGCTTTTTGTTTTTGGAAAATGAAACATTACTTGGTCTTTAAACCTCCCTACAGTTTCAAGTTAACATAATAAGGTGTTAATCCATCCAATAACAAAGAAAGAGATTTTAATAGTTATACATGTCCAGAAAATAATAGATTTACAAATTAAATTTATAAAGAATTTCTTGATTTATTGTCCCCAATTCTGGTTGAAGTTTTTCAAAGGATTTTAGAGAAAGGAGAGTAGCCACAGATTTGGAACTCTTCTATTATATCAGTAATACCAAAAAAGGAAGAGATCCCACACACTGTTCATCCTACAGACCAATATCTCTTGTAAATGTAGATCAAAGGTTGTTTACACCAATAATAGCTACAAGACTTGTAACATAATACCGACAATAATTGATTTAGACCAGACTGGATTTGTGAAAAGTCATTAATCATATCGAATATGCAACAAAAACTAAGCAACAAATGTTAATAATTACTTTAGATACTGAAAAGGCATTTGACAGAGTACTAATGGCCCTTTATTTTTAAACATGCGAAGCATTTGGTTTTGATCTGAATTTTTTTAATTAGTTAAAGAAATATACAGTCAAATGCAAAAGTGAGGGCCAATGGAACTCTTTCAGAGAAATTTGAATTAAAGAGGGGGAGAAGACATTTGCTTTATGTACAGTATCTCACAAAAGTGAGTACATCCCTCACATTTTTGTAAATATTTGATTATATCTTTTCATGTATACATATTTCATTTGCTACAATGTAAAGTAGTGAGTGTGCCGCTTGTATAACAGTGTAAATTTGCTGTCCCCTCAAAATGACTCAACACACATCCATTAATGCCTAAACCACTGGCAACAAAAGTGTGTACACCTCTAAGTGAAAATGTCCAAATTGGGTCCAATTAGCCATTTTCCCTCCCCGGTGTCATGTGACTCATTAGTGTTACAAGGTCTCAGGTGTGAATGGGGAGCAGGTGTGTTAAATTTGGTGTCATCACTCTCACACTCCCTCAAACTGGTCACTGGAAGTTCAACATGGCACCTCATGGCAAAGAACTCTCTGAGGATCTGAAAAAAAGAATTGTTGCTCTACATAAAGATGGTCTAGGCTATAAGAAGATTGCCAAGACCCTGACACTGAGCTGCAGCACGGTGGCCAAGACCATACAGCGGTTTAACAGGACAGGTTCCACTCAGAACAGGCCTCGCCATGGTCAACCAAAGAAGTTGAGTGCATGTGCTCAGCATCATATCCAGAGGTTGAATTTGGGAAATAGATGTATGAGTGCTGCCAGCATTGCTGCAGAGGTTGAAGGGGTGGGGGTCAGCCTGTCAGTGCTCAGACAATATGCCGCACACTGCATCAAATTGGTCTGCATGGCTGTCGTCCCAGAAGGAAGCCTCTTCTAAAGATGATGCACAAGAAAGCCCGCAAACAGTTTGCTGAAGACAAGCAGACTAAGGACATGGATTATTGGAACCATGTCCTGTGGTCTGATGAGACCAAGATAAACTTATTTGGTTCAGATGGTGTGAAGTGCACGTGGTGAAAACCAGGTGAGGAGTACAAATTCAAGTGTGTCTTGCCTACAGTCAATCATGGTGGTGGGAGTGTCATGGTCTGGGGCTGCATGAGTGCTGCCGGCACTGGGGAGCTACAGTTCATTGAGGGAACCATGAATGCCAACATGTACTGTGACATACTGAAGCAGAGCATGATCCCCTCCCTTTGGAGACTGGGTTGCAGGGCAGTATTCCAGCATGATAACGACCCAAAACACACTCCCAAGACAACCACTGCCTTGCTAAAGAAGCTGAGGGGGAAGGTGATGGACTGGCCAAGCATGTCTCCACACCTAAACCCTATTGAGCATCTGTGGGGCATCCTCAAATGGAAGGTGGAGGAGCACAAGGTCTCTAACATCCACCAGCTCAGTGATGTCATTATGGAGGAGTGGAAGAGGACTCCAGTGGCAACCTGTGAAGCTCTGGTGAACTCCGTGTCCAAGAGGGTTAAAGCAGTGCTGGAAAATAATGGTCGCCACACAAAATATTGACACTTTGGGCCCAATTTGGACATTTTCACTTAGGGGTGTACTCACTTTTGTTGCCAGAGGTTTAGACATTAATGGCTGTATGTTGAGTTATTTTGAGGGGACAGCACATTTACACTGTTATACAAGCTGTACACTCACTACTTTAGATTGTAGCAAAGTGTCATTTCTTCAGTGTTATCACATGAAAAGATCAAATATTTACAAAAATGTGAAGGGTGTACTAACTCTTGTGAGATACTGTATATACCCTTTAGCACTAAGTATACAAATTAATTCTAGAGTCAAAGTTCTTAAAGTAGAGGATGAAGAACATAAACTTGCATTGTATGCAGATGATGTCATAATGTTTTTAACAGAAGTAGAAACTTCACTACCTGCAGTAGAGGAGATAGATCTGTATGGGAATCTGAAACAAGGATTTGGTTATTCTTTTGCAGATTCAGTGTGCCGACAATAAATAGGTTCTTAGACTCCTGCAGACTCACACAGCAGCCTTGAGGAGAGTTGGGTGAGACGGTGGCACTGAGCAGGGCTTTTGATATCATTCCCTCTATTAAAGTAACCTGTGGTCCTCAAGGGTTTTTAAATGCATTAATAATTTGGCCATATCACTAAATCAAGAGATGGACTGGAGACAAAGAGCATGCCACAGTGTTTTGAAGGGGTGATTTCTAAAAATACCCTGCGTAACTTAACTGTCCTGTAAATAGGCTCTACATAACCGTGTCAGGGACACTGTCACCTCATCTATTCCACTATACAGTTCAATGCACCTATACAAGTCTGATTTTCTATCATGGTGGGAGCTTTCCTTTGACTTCTATTGTTTTTATGCTAAGCTAATAATATTTTCTATAGCCTAAATGTAATCTTTTAACCCTCATAGATATCAAAACATATTATTTTTAATATTTAGCCATTTTCTGTTACCCACAATTTAGTCAAAACATGACCTCTACGCACACAACCCAGAACAGACCAGCTCACATAAAACTGTTTATTTTTCAACAATGAGTGTCAGCAATAAATCATACAACATGTGTTCTTTGAACTTTAACAAAATATTCCCGGCACCTCTCATTTAATGTTTCTCTTTTAGCTGGACTGATAAGTAACCTTCAAATTAAATCATCTGTCACTTCCCCAACAAGCTATATTGCCATCTGACCCCTTTACTCTGTGTTTTATGATATAATGTGTGTATATTACAAAGTGTGCTTTGCCATGCTGCTGACAGCAAGAGGTCTGTTTTATGGCCCCTTCTGGATGAATAAGCTACATGTTTTTCCCAGGTATTCAATGATGACTCGCTCTTACAGTTGCAGGCAGGCGCTCACACGCTCATACAAAGATATATTATATCTATTGAATCATGTCCTTTTACCATAATGATATCAAGCTTATGTGTGAGAGATAAGGTAGAAGACAACCTAGTCTACTTTTAATTTCACACAGCTGCTAATCAAAAATGCTTTCTCAGCAACAGGGCCATTCAGTCTATGGAGTTTGAATGGCCATGATGTTTCTGTGCAATAATAGAGAGCAGGATTGTGAATGTTAGTTCAAGAGTGAGAGAAACAGGGAGAGAGAGAGAGAGAGAGAGAGAGAGAGAGAGAGAGAGAGAGAGAGAGGAAAATACCTGGAGAGGGGAAAAACACTGAAATGAACAAAGACGACGTTATAGGTGATGGAAGGGTACAGCAGAGGTTCATCAGGGCAAGAATTACACATTAAGAAATTATGTGAGTGAGAAAAGTGAAAAAAAAGGAAAACCAAGTGTGGTAGAAACAGAGTGAGTCAGGAGGTGAATACACTGTATGTGACTGCAGGAGACAGGATCATGGGAGAAATTAGTGTTGATGAAAGGTGGGGACAATTAGATTGCACTGAATGACACAGGAAACCAGCACAACATTTGCATGGTTCTTAATGAACTTGAAGAAGATCCTGTCATTCTCATCACACAGTATTTGCCAAGATTAAATGGAAGAGTATTATCACATTAAATAAAGAGTTACAGATGGGACAATGTAAAAAATATAAGTTAAACTGAAGAACAAAATGGAAGTTTCTGCACTATTTCTAGGTCACAAATCAAATATAAGAAAATTGTGACATTGACTATTTTAATTCCTTTGTACAAATGATTTCCTTGCCTCCATTTAAGCCTACAAGAAGCTTCATGATTCTCAAATCATGATGATAACATGGACCATCAGGTTTTGCACAAACTTGTGGACTCAGTCCCAGCTCGAGTGCATGCAATTATTAAAGCAAAAAGAAGGCACGAATTCTGAAATTCATATTGATTTTGAATGATTTCCCTTTTTTAATAAAATTGCTATACTAACATGTAATGTAATGTAATGCCCATTGCAATGAATATGCAACCCATGTGGGAACTAGTTCTTTCAATTAGTCTAACCCCCACTTTCGTTTTAGAAGATGTTTAATGCTACTTGAATTGATGCTATTTTAGTGTCTTTATACTGTGGAAGGCTTTGTTGTAAAATCTTAATAAAGCACTATATTGTTACATATTGTTCTGTTTTCTTTCCTATGAAAGAAATAAATGCATTAAGATTGATTCATCGAGATTAAAAAATGTATCGACTGACAGCACTACTAACAATATAATAAATAATGACAAATGTATTCAAATGCAATAGAATTGTGCCAAATAAAAGCATTGCATAAGTGGATTCAGACTCTTTGGACCCTACTGTATCTACCCAAATAAAACAGCCGACATATCTAATTTGGGCACTGTTGAGCCTAACAGTTAACAATGTTTTACTTTTCCTGCCCAAACCAGGTCTAACAACAGCTTAGAAGTAAAAAATATACTTGTAAGTGCCGCACGTTTTGCTCTATTAAGCCCTTTTGAATCAAACTTGAATGCTATCAACCCTTTGATTTTAAACTAGACCATAATGGAATTACCAAGCAATCAACCCTTCATTAAAAACATGAGCATGCAATAACCTTCACTGAAAGCCTAAAGTTCTAATTGCCATTAGAACAAGCAGCATTCAAGGTGATTTAAAGTACAATGCTTTCAACTGTGTACTGCTTAAGACTTATTCAAACAAAGTGGAATTGAAAAGCCTGACAGTTGTAGAGTTTCATGGAGTGCTAATGTGAGCCAATGAACTGGACAGAGCTGGTATACAGTGAATGAAAACAGTGATTCAAGCTTGGTCGCCTCGCATTGATGTGGGTTGCCATGACAGTTATCTATGTGATCTATGCAAATGGGACCCCACACGGCACCTGGAAATACAAACGGTTTTGAGCCGCGTGACACCTGTGTGAAAGAGTATGTGTTTGAAAGTGTATTTGTATGTACTTATGCAGTCAAATCTGTTTTTAATGAATGATCAGACAAAGTGTACACTAGGGCCACTGTTGATGATAATCATGCCAGCTAATATGGTGTAACAAAAATACAGTGAACAGCCAGTAGATATAGAAGCTCAGTCAGACTAGAAATAAATGATAGTTAATTAACCGATTAGCACTATATAAGATCTGATTTGGTTGACTCCGACTAGGGGAGTATGGTGAAAACTATCTAACTCTAGCTCTGTCTCTCTCTCTTTCTCTTTGTTTACTCTTTGTTTGCTTTATAGGGATGTACAGTGTTTGTTTTAAACTCTTTGTACAATCCCTTGTGGACTGCCTCCACACATAAAATAAAAATTACAAATGAGATCTTAATATTTCATTTGTTTCTCAACTGCAATGATATTAAATGGAGGGCAAAGACACATTTTGATGAAGTATTTTTTCTTATTAGAATCTAGTCCAATCCAGAGCCTACTCTAGAGTTTCAGAAAAGATGTCAACAAATTCTCAGATTTGCTAAGTCACCAAAGTGTGCAATCAAAGTCTGAGATCTCAATCTGAACTCAAAAATGCCTCATCATGATCTTCCAAGACCAAATTTTCTGAGCTATTTATCTACACTAATTTATGTCTAATTTTATTTACCCTAAGGTATTTAAAGGAAAACAAGTGAGACAAAGTTGATGCTTAGCTTGATTTCTATAAAGCTGTTCACAGGGTGAAAAAACATTATGGCATTACTTTCAGCAAAGCTGCTTTGAAAATATGTGTATTGTGAAAGTTCCTTACAAATAAAAATGACTTGACTTCAATGACACATAAAGAACACCATTAAGATTCCTGAACTGTGAAAGAGCAACATTAGAGAAACAAAGCATTCTTTGTAGGCATGGTATGACAAGGAATACAGAGTGGTTTATTTGACAGGCTGTGAAGTTACAAATGAGCACACCTTTAATTGCGTCACAATAATCTGTCCTTCACTTTATACTGACCCAATTACAACCCACTCCGGCATGGTGTGGGACGACAATAAATACATACATTTGTACATACAATGACCTAGATAGCTTTAAACCTGACAAAAACACACTAAAACACACAGCCAGGTACCTCTGCTCATCTTACAGGTCATCTAAGTGAACTGTAAGTCCACCAGCTAATAACAACACAAGAGCCGTCTAGAGCAGGGTGAGAAAATAGAAAAGTTCACCCACCGTTCATTTCTTTTCTCCCTCTCTCTCTCCTTCTGCCGTCTGGACTTGTGCAGTAGTCCTATCAGAATGACAGCAGCCCGAATGCCAGCTTTTTTGGAGTTTACTTTAGCTTCAGAATCCGACATGCTGTCCGGCCCACACTCTGGGCTCAGACTTTGGACCAGGACTGTCCTGTGTTATACTGGCACAACCAAGCACTCTGCCACAGGATGTGGAACTGAGCATATACATCTCTGTGTACCTCTCTCCTTTTCATGCTCTCCCTCTCTCTCTCTCTTTCCTTTCCTTACTCCCTCCTTCACCAGTTCTCATTGCCTTTCCATGTCTGATAGGCAGAATACAATGTTAACTCCTCCCCCCCTCCTAAAATCTCTCTCTCTCTCCCCCCCCCCCCCCTCTCTCTCTCTCTCTCTCTCTCTCTCTCTCTCTCTCTCTTTACATTCATTTTCCATCTGCTCTGTTCAAGGGCTGCTCAACTCTCTGCTGCCAGACCTTTTCACTGGATAACTGAGCCACAGTAAAACTATTCGTAGACTAAAAACTAAACTAAAATGAAAGGACAATTTTAAATTTTTTTTTTTTTAGAAAACCTTTTTTTTCAGTTTTTTTTAAAATCCAGTATAGTTTTAATATTTAAGTCTACTGTATTTAGTTTTAAGTTTAGTTCTAGTAAAAGAATAGGCTGCAAAATGATATGCTTAACTAATATAAATGTCCTTTTAAGTTCAGTTAGAAACTCTACATTGTGCAGGCCGATAGGTTCAGCTCCTGACATGCCTCATTGTAAACCAATCGGGGAAATACACCTTCTATCAAATTTATAAAAGCAGTACATGCCTCAACGGCTGTGATACAAGTTCAGCAGCGCAGCCTTGCATCGCTTTCCCCCTCCTCCCCAGCTCCAGTCTATTATAAACTAATCCAAGAGCTGTCCTCACTGAATTTAAGTAAGGAATAATGAACAGTCAGCTGGTCATTATCGCAAAATAAACCCAACAGGGTGGTCAGGGTCTTGTATCACCCTGAAGGGATATATTTTGTGATAATGACTGGCTGGCATCATCCTGCTTATTTCATGCCTACTAACCAAGTAAATTTCAATAATGCTATTATATGACAAGAAAGAGATCACAGAATCTCCTAAAACGGCTGAATTCCACCTCCGGTTTGAGTTCTATTGGTGTTTATATTGCGGAAATGACTGACTGTATATTATCCCACTTATAACATGACTGTGACGAGGAGGAGGGTATAACCGGTCCGTGAGGATGCACCCCTTGCGCCAAGTTGCCCCAATCAGTGGGAGAGAGAGATGAGGTGGAGCCAGAGACACCAGAGTGGGAAAGAGAGAGATGCTGTGTGTGTGTGCGTCAATAATTTGTTATGCTGAAAAGCAGTTTCATGTTGTGTTATGTTTTTTAAAAGTCTTTTTGGTTCCCACTTCCTCCTGTCCGTTTAACAAGAGGCTTCTCTGCCACACTGGTGCCGAAATCCAGGATTGGTGGAAGATGCACTGTCAGAGAGCCCTCGACGCTGACAGAGGGTAGCAATACAGAGGATACACTCACCAGTGGTACTGGAGCGGTTCGCCAGGAGGCGGAGGAGCCCGCTGCCATCCACCAGGAGGAGGAGGAGCCCGCTGCCATCCACCAGGAGAAGGAAGAGCCCGCTGCCATCCACCAGGAGGCAGAGGAACCTGCTGCTGCCTGCCAGGAGGCGAAGTCAAGTGCCATCGCCTGGCATCGCGGAGAATCACTGCACAACTGGTTAAGGACTGAATGGCGGCGTGGTCGGGAACCGGAATGATTTGTTTTTTTCCCTCTCTCTCTCCCGTCTCCCTCTGGCGGAACAGCCGGCTGCGGAACAGCCGAAGGCCAATTGGTTCCCTGGCCTGAATTGTGTGTTGGCGGTATGTGATAAGGAGGAGGGCATGGCCAGGCCATGAAGATGCACGACTAGCACCGAGTTGCCCCAATCAGCAATAGAGAGAGATAAGGAGGAGCCGGAGATGCCAGAGAGGGAGAGGGAGAGACACACGCAGCCACTGTGTGTGTGCATCAATGTTTTGTTATGTGGAAAAGCAGTTTCATGTTGTGTTGTGTTTAATTAAAAGTTATTTTGGTTGATAACCCAGTTCCCACTTCCTCCTTTCTGATGAACTTGTCTGCCACAATGACTATCTGCCAAATTAATAAATAACTGAACATGACATAATGAATTTAGTTCAAATTATTTTAGCATGTATGATTGCAAAGTAATATGAGTAGGAAAGATAACTTGCAATTCCCAGATGACTGGTTTTATCCCGGCCACTATGTGTGGCCTTTATTCAGAAATATCAAACTGCTGAATGGCATGATTGACCATTCAGAATCGAGTTTTCACAAAGAATCACGTAACAAATATGTTTAATGGCAAAAAATGTCTCAGTGCTAACTAGTCGCTATGCTATAGTGGCATTTTCAAGTTTAATGAAGCTGGTTGTAAAGGTGTCAAATTTTAGAATATCCCATTTGTCAAAAACTAAAGATGCGGTCACATTTGCCTTTGCGCTGAGAAATTTGTGGGCGAAATACAGTCATCTCAATGGGAATCCGCAACATCCCGAATTTTTCGTGACGGACTTCCGGTGAAAGAATTTTCTCTTGTGTATTTTGCATGGAGTTCAAACTTGTTGAACTCGGAGACGCAAATTCGCCATTTTTAGCAACAGGAAGTTGCTTGGTTTGGCAGTAACCTCTGTGTGGGAGCTGCTACGCACAAAACTATACTGAATATTCATAAGGATTTCACTTTAATGGTGAGTTTCTTTTCAACTTAAATCTCCAGATTTTAAAGTTCAGCATTAAAAAGAGGCTGCTTGGCAGTATGTTTCACACATGCTCAATATCTGCCCACAACTTCTTCACCCGCAGAATTTCGCAGTGCAAAAGGTAAATGTGACCACGACTTTAAACTAAAACTTATTTGTGATCATTTTTATTTCACTTTACTTTTAGAGTCATGGCAATCTTTTTTAGTTTAATTTCAGTTTTCATTTTAGTAATTTTATAACAATAATACTGAACAGAACACAGTCTAAAAAAAATCTGTTCTCTCCTGCCCTTCAGACTTAACATTTTTGTATCTTCCTGAATCTCAATTTGACCATATATGTTTCTTGTTCTGTGCTTCAGTGAAGAAAAAAACTATTATCTGCCATTCAGTATCCTTGAGCCTCTCTCACATGTTCTATGACATTTCTTTGGATCATAAAAAGGCTTTCTGATGATTCAGACGCATAACAAAGGTGATTCAATTTACAGAAGTGACCTTCCTCTATCACAGTAAGAATTTCCATTATGTTCCAGTATGTGTGCATCTGTGTTTGCATGTGCTAAGGTCCAGATTGAGGTACATGTAGCCCGTTTCCTCCCTCCAGCATCTCGTCTGACCTGTTCTTTATTTTTGTCTAACATCCCTGTTTGCCATTCATCTTCTCTCTCTGTTTGAATTTCCATCCACTGCAGGAGGAAGTTACTTCCTCTTCTTCTGTCTGCCTGGTCTACTAGACCTGACTTCTTTCATACATGACACACTAGTTGCCCAAAGCTTGCGTTCTTGTAGTATGTAGTTTGTATTAGCCAGACTTCTTGAATCTTTCTGGAAAAAAATTTAGTAGCCACGTCTGCAAAAACTGTATCTTTCTGACAACTGAAACAAAAACTTGTGCATGGATGCCATGGCGATTAGCATGTGCCTGAACGCGTGCTATGTCTCTGCGCTAACATGCTCAGTAAGCCACGTGATAAGATGGGTGGGCTGACTGTCTCAAAAGCAGAGGCAACGGAGATTCGTCCACCACCAGACGGATTGACACAAGTAACTGCGCCACAACAACGACTGGAAATTGGATGTGCCAAATTGAGATTTGACATTGGTTGTTAAAATTAGACCTGACCCCAGATCTCAAAGGGGCGTTCAATGTGACAACGATTTGCAGTAATAAAACAACCATAAGACATACATTTTTAATTAAGAGTTGACTATCTGAGGCAATGTCATTTATGTAACAAACTGAGTTCAACTCAATGCAAAACTTTATGCAAGACAGCAGCAACCAATCTGAGTGCAGACACAAAAGGCTCCAATATACTTCATATGAAATCGAAGAATGAATGGGTGTGATGTAATTTCAAACCAAATCTACCCAAAACACAGTTTATTTTAGTTTGTGTCAGTGGTTTGGAACAGCACACCTGGGTGCACTTCTTCTTACTGACATTGGTCCACGTCCTTGGTAGGTTTTTTGGTGGTAGTTGGGTCAACTATTTCTTTAAGACAGCTACATATTGTTAAGTACAAGATATTGAACGGATGAAATTCTATCATTTGTGGCCAAATAAACACATTTTCTAATGTCTACTCTGAAGGTATATATTTCAGTTAAGATACTAAAACCACTATTATTTTGTTTAAAAAATGTATTTGGTAATATATTGTTGTCTTATAAGGTAATATGTCTAATAAGAGACAATAAGGCCAACAAATGAACAATACTAGGGATGAGACAACATCAGCATCAACAAACAGCAGCTGACAAGTGTTTCAAAGAACCAGTATGCACCTTCCCAGGGTTGTAGCAAGCTCTAGGACCTTTATTAAAACAAGACAGTTTCATTAGAATCTAGAATCATTACCACTTTTCACCCCACTAGATATGGCCCTGCCCCTTCCCCAGACTCAAGCTCCGGCTCTACCATGGTAACCATGCCTCAGATTCCCAAAATCTGCCACAAGTATCCTTGTCCCTATGGCAACCCTCTGAGTTTCCACCAGGGAAGGGGCTGGGTGATAAGCAAGCTGGGTCATGTGATCATTGTGAGAGATAGTGGTATCTGTATCGATGGAGAGGTTCTGTGAAATGAATACACGAGGTGTCTGGTAAGGAAGGTGGACAGTATCTTCTTGGCTAAGATCTTAAAAGAGTTAGAAAGAGAGAGAGAGAGAGAGAGAGAGAGAGAGAGAGAGAGAGAGAGAGAGAGAGAGAGAGAGAGATTGACAAAGAGGCAGAAATAGAAAGAATGGACACCAAGTGACCTGAAGCTCCAAGCTAAATCCCTCACAGAGCCACACTGAAAAAAATCATTTTCTTAATCAGCATTTTGACTTGAAATATCTAAACATCGTTAAAACTACTGTAGATACATTTACTTGAGAAGCAATATTAAATATGATATTAAGTATTGATTTAAGATAAATAAAACAAAATGTAAAAATAAAGACTATAAAGGCTATTTGCCAATAAACATATTTCAAAGTGAAATTATTTTTCTTACCACACTGGCAAATATGTATTTTTTTATTTATTTTTTAGTTAGATTTCTCTGTAAACAAGATAAGATTTCTCTGAATTATCTGATGTTTTAAGGATGTTTAGATGTTTTCACTGGAAAACAAGACAAAAATACTGAGTACATAATATTTTTTTGCAGTGCACAAACACTAATGCTTGAGCAAACACATCCCCTCCTAATGCCACCGCATCTCCACACACACACACACACACACACACACACACGCTAGGGCTGGGTAACAGGATGACATTATCCACGATGTCTTACAAAGATCCCGATGCTGATTGCGACACTCAAAAACAGATGATGATCGACAATATCTGGAAATGGCAAAATATCTGGAAATCCAGTTTGCATGAATCCAGAATCCAGTTTGAAAGCTCCTCGTCCAAATATATGTCATGTTAGCATGCTTTGTGAATGCAACTCTGCAGGTTTAGTAATATATATCTTAGTATTAAAGAAATACAAAAGTGATTAAATCATAAAGTAATACAAGACACGTTCACCTAAAATTTAGTTTTACTTTCTTTTCTTTAAGCAGCATTAACTGTATTACCAAAACGCAATGCAAACACAAAGTCGATAAGAACACACATTTGGCAGCATTATTTTGGGGAAATGTATTAGGCTTATTTATTTTGATTATTATTGTCTGTACAATTATGATTGTCTTCAGTTCTTAATCTGTAGGCTATTAGTAATTTTCCACCTGGTGTCATTGATGGATGTTTGTGTGATGGTATATTTAGCCATTGGAGACAGTAAATGTTTGGATTTGGGGAGGTGGTTAAACAAGTTGTTTTGATCAATTTGTTATTTTATTCTTTTTTTTCGTTTAGTTTAAAGTGTCATTTGAATTTAGAAATGTATTTTATGTTTTATCATGTTTCAATAAATTAATTACATTTTAAAGAAAAATCAATAAAGCAAACAAAATTCACTGATCCTCGGCAGGGGGTTGCCGATGTAATTGTATATTGCAATATTTTTTAAGGCGATTATCGATAAAATATATTTAACATATCGCCCAGCCCTAACACACACACACACACACACACACACACACACACAATATCACAAACATACAGTGCCACTTAGCACATCACACACATAGTGCAAATACCCTATAGGAATTCTTCTCTTCCAAACATATGTAGCACTAACACATACATCTCTCACACTTTTCACTGCACCTCATGACACGTCTTCCATTGGCCATCACTCAGGAGCAAAAACACACACACACACACGCACGCATACACACACACTTTGGCCACTCAAGGGGACGGAGGGCCTGTGAAATGTCTCCAGTGACAAAATATTGGCAGCATCTGGTAAGCAACATCACATAACCTGCTGAACATCAGTCATCTGAAAACACGACACCTGTATAGCTTGACACACAAAATCAAAACACTGAAAGTCAATCAGAGGTGAATGCATCACTGTTTCTTGAGTAAAACCTTCTACTGGTGATGAATCACCTGAGATCCAAACCTCTAACATAACATATTGTGACTTTCAGTACATTCACAAAATCAGAATTAGCAGAATAACAGAATCAGAGTTTCAGAGTCTAAAAAATTTGACTTCTCCCACTTGACCATTTATGCCATCATGTAGAAACAAACAAAATTGTAGTTGCTGTCATCAGGGAAATAACTATATATTAGCACTTAAAGGATTAGTTCACCCAAAAATTTAAATTCAGTCATTGTTTACTCACCCCTGTGTTGTTTTATCCCTATAGGACTGACTTTCTTTTGAAAAAAAAAAATTGTATTCAGTGATGCTATACAATGGCAGTTTATGGTGACCACCTCTTCAAGCTTCAAAAGAATGCAAAAGTATAATTCAGAAGTCTATTAAGTTATTCCAAGAGACTCAAGATGGTTATGAAAGCATGTGATAAGGTTTGGTGAGAAAAAAAATGAAATCAAATAAAAATATTCACTGACCGTTCTACACATCTACTGTGTGTGTTCATAATAGGCAACAGTTCACAGTTTTTCTATTGGCCGCCTATCGTGTGTAACTCGCTGTGAAATGTCACCTGTCCAAAAACTTTAAAAAAAAAAAATAAGGCTGTGGGTAAAAATGCATCAATTCATAGACTACAAACTCTTCAGACATGTTTTTTTAAGTTTTGTTCTCTGCTTTTTATGCAGTTGTGTTGTGTTCTGTTGTTGCCATTGCTGTGGAGGATCTGTTTTTAATAAACAAAACAAGTTTTCCTTTGAGCGGCCCAATGTCATGAGGAGGCTGTGGGAACTTTTGAACTGTCAGTGAAAATTTTCACTAAAAAATACAGTTTCTCACCAAACCTTATCATATGCTTTCATAACAATCATGAATCTCATGGAATAATTCATTAGACTTCTGAATAATACTTTTGCATTCTTTTGAAGCTTGAAGAGCTGGTCACTATAAACTGTCATTGTATGATATCACTGAGCACAATTGTTTTTCACAATTTATCCCTTTTTGTAAGTCCTATAGGGTTATAACAACACGAGTGTGAGTACACAATGACTGAATTTTCATTTTTGGGTGAACAATCCCTTTAACATGACAGTTTATTAAAGTGGATGTTACCTCAGACTAATCGCACTGTGAAATAGGCAATAGAAGGTTGAACGTTCTGCTGCTCGAATTGGCCTGTGCTAACTGTGCTAAATCGAAATACCTTCATCCAGTGGCCAAAACTGGAAGGGTTGTTGAACATATATGCATATGTGAGCTCAAGTTTGTGGGTAAAATTTCCACAGAGTGGTGCCAAATGTGAGTTTTATTTTTAGTTGCAAATGATAAAATACAGTCAACAGGAAAGTACTCCCCCTAACCCAAACCCCAACCCTACACTGTGGATTAAAAATGTAATTTTTAAAGTGAAAATACAACCTCCAAATCGCACTCACCATTTTTTATGTGAACACAATTACTTCCTGGACCAGAACCCGTGCCTTGAAGGCAGTGCTGCAGGGAAAGGTGATCAAAATCAGTAGTAGTATGCAGTAGGCTTGTTAGTAATTCGTAATAGACCTTATTCATGGTAGCGCCATCTTTGGTTTTTAATGGGAATGTTTTGTCCACAGAATGATCCGTTGTCATCCCTGTCAAAAATCAAAGATGGCGCTGCTGTGAATAAGGTCAATAGGGGATGACGCTTGTCAGTAATTTGTCAGAATGCTGTTGATTTTGGTGTACATGAACGTTTGGATATCGAATACCGACTTGACTCACTGACTCAAACTCACCTTATGTAGCTTATTGATGCTGTGTCTATTGGTGTGTTTAATTTTATATGATATATTTTACCTGGATTGCTTTCTTAGTTCTTAAATGTTTTTCAAAACAATAAAGAGGTGAAAGTATTTAATAAATACGTATTTTCTTATAATTAACAATAATGTTGCACATGGATCCACTTTTGACTTTATAAGCATTGCCATGGAAAGATGAATACAGCATATGCAAGAATGCAAAAATTAGATAGTTTTGAAAATCAGTAATCAATCAAAATTCATCACGATTTGTAAGGGCACATTTTTCAGCGGGAATTAGTTTTTTTCAATACAACTCTTATTCAATAACATTCAATAATCGGTTTCATTCAGAAATATGTCACATTAAAGAAAATATCATTTGTTAAGAATACAATTTTTTGTTGGAGTTAGAGAAAACAAAGAGAACTAACACTGAATAAGATAAAGATTATTGGAAATATGGAATATGTGCAGTAGAAAGATACTCTATATTAAGTAAGAATGAGACAAGGTGAAAGAGAGTGCAGCTGAGTGTAAGTCCAAACCAAACACTGCAGACAGAAATAGCCGAGCACAGCACAGGAGAAACATGTGGCCCTGGAGCACAGCCCAGCCAACCCAGAGCTGCTTAATGAGCCCAATGTAATATGAGTGTGTCTTTAACACACTTCAACACAAACACACAAGCTCTTATACTCAAAGATATACAGGGTCATTCACAATCTCTGACATACACACATCTTTAGCAGTTACATTTGTCAGAAAGCCACTTACACAAACACACCAACTCATGCACCACAGCATCTTACTGATAATAATTAGTCTGTCGTAAAAGAAAATATTTGTGTATGACACTGACCTGGATGTACAATTAGGGAAACTGCCATATTTGCGTTATTGCAGGGATAGTTCACCCAAAAATAAAAATTCAGTACATGATGAGTTGTCATTCCACAGCGATGACAATTCAATTCAGTAATGTGTTTACAAGGTCAAGTGCCTGTTTTACAATCGTAGTTCTTCAAACAACAATCTAGGGATGGGCAAAACTACCAATTATCATAATCGACTAGACGGTCCGTTGTTTGAACGAATAGTCAACTAGTCGGTGTTAAGGATAATGTAATTAGGCTCTGTTATGTTCACGTGACCCCGATCAGACACATTTCAGAGGGATATACAGATGCTGAGCGCAGCACTTCAACATGGTATCAAATGGATATTCAACAAATATACAACAAATAGTCTAAATAACTATAACATCAAATTGCACAAAACTATCAATATATAAGTACAAAATAAGAAAGGCTCCAATACAAAGCTGCACGAAACTGCTTATGTGCATCCTGAACGCAGAATTCTGAGCTTCAACGTAATCAGAGTGCTTCAGGACGATCTTTGCTGCACCTTCAAAAGTGCAGAACTGCAAGATAATATTACAGGTACACATCTAGTTCACGACATCAAGCAGTTTAAACCTTTTTTACTTCAACTATTTATTTAAGTTGTGTCAGACAGAATCAGCAAAAGACTTTAATCTCTCCACATCACCTCATAAATACGGTAGTATTACTCCAGCAGAGGATTTAACATGCGACAGCGATCGTCTTGAAATGTATTGTTGATGCAGCACTTAGACTGCTGTACAACAGCACATAAAAGGACTAAACATAAAGCATTTAAGAGATTAAACTTCTTGCATAGGGTTTTTACCATGCTGACAGTTATTCACTGTAAAAACAGGAGGAAGTTATCCTCACGCAAAACACCCTCCAAGAAGTTTCATCTCTTATTTAATTTAAGAAATTGAGAAATGTGTCTTGCATTCAAACCACCACCGCAAAAAATATTAATGTTAGTAGAAAATCCAACTATTTGACTAGTCAGTTGTTGGACAACTAGTTTAGTCAACCACCCTGGCACATCCCTTCACTAAACAGGATAAAACCAACATCCTGTATTGCACACTCAATCATTTCCAAATGAATATGTAATTTTTACTGTGTGTTTACCAGAGTACATGCACATTTCCCCTACACCAGAGGCCAATAATTAAAATGTCTAAATTAACTTTAGTAAATAAACCAGAATATTTTGTTTAGTACTGCATACTTTTCTGCTAGCACAAGAAGCGCTATTTACTAATGACTGCTAGCCTGAATTGTTCTAATGTATTGCATTTTTGTTGGGTTGCCCTGGAGGACTGCTATGTATTGCACTGTTTCAAACTAAAGCACTTTTAAAGCCAGTTGAGACACTCGATTGCCATATTTGTAACTAGTAAAGGGCATTTTGATTAATTATATAGTTGAGTACTTTAACACATAAAAAAAAACAAGTAATTGATTACTTGAAATTTAGAATTTAAGTTCCACCTTTGAAATAGTTTTTTTTTTTTTTTTATGAAAAAATTAGCATTATGCATAAACAACATCTAGATGCAAAAATGACAATAAAAAATTGCACTTCTACATACATTGTACGTCTTTTCAAGCGATGCAATCATTTTCTTTTTGGGTGATTGTAACATGGTTGAGATGGGAAAGGTGGAGGCGGGAACCGGCTGAACAGTTAAAGTAATATTTAATCAAATAAAAAGACACACAACACAAACACACACAGCAGCTGCATGTGGCTCTCTCTCTCACGAACTGCAGCGTTCTGCTGCACTTATACCTCTCCTCGACTGATTAGCCCAATTGGGGGTCAGGCGTGCGTAGTCACGGCCTGGCCCCGCCCTCCTCCTCGTCACAGTGAACTATTCCTTTAACATTGCATCCATCGACAGTGCAACTCAGTGCATTGATTTGTAATGGCAAGATTTAGGTGAGAGAAACAGTTTCATTGTTGCACAAAGTAGGCAAATGAACAAAGGAAAATCAAATAGCAAAGTTTGAGTAGTGTTTTTACAAGTCAAATATTTAAAGCTCAACAAGTACTTGATTAATCGATTACTCATGCACATCCCTATTTAAAATGCCTTTGAGCAGCTATTTTCAGTCATGTAAGATTATGTTCCAATAACATATTTTAAATTGACAACACTGATATCAAAAACTGTTCTTCTTTAGTTCAGATCATGCAAAAAATAAAAACGTAATAAAAAAAGGTAATAATAATTTTCAGGCTGATCTATCTATAACACATTCACATTCGAGAGTCAACAAAAGCAGATTTGCTCTTGTAACAGTTAAGCAGAACTTCCATTCCTACAGGAACCATATTGTGATGCCACAATCTTAAAAGCTTTATTAACTGTTAGGCTGAACTTGTCGCCATATTTTACATTACGATTGCTCACACTCATACACAAGAAGTCTATCTCCTTCATTATACAGTAATGTCTCTGGTTTAGCACTGGATACCTTTGTGGCAATGTAAATAGCATCAGTGTTGGGTAAGTTCCTCAAAAAAGTAATTCACTACAAATTACTAATCACTTCACAAAACTTTTAATCAGGTTACTGACTTTACTGTATAAAAATCACATTGCTAATTACTTTTAAGCTATTTTCTAAAAAATTTAAAATAGCATAATGTCTACATTTCTTTCTCATAATTAGACTGATTATGTGGAAAACACACTATAGCACATATACTATAGTACATATATATGTAATGCATGTATATTTTTTCAGAAATATGTGTAACTCAAGTAATTCAAAGTCAGTAAATGTAATCTGATTACAAGAATTTTAAATGTAATGTGCTACACTACTTTCTGTACTAAAAATTAATAAGATTGCAGTAATGAATTGTAATAAGATTACACTTAACACTGAATAGCATCATCCTAATACTAATAACTGCTGGCCAGAAATGTGCTAACATTTAGCATTTTTTATCCATTATTGTTATATATTGCACTCTATTGAACTTCCCATCATTACTCTGATAGTACATGAAATATCCTTTTCTATCTTTGAAAAGCTAATTTCCTCTGTTCCTCAGTAAACACAGTTAATATTTTAATTAAGGTCTTCTTGGTTTGAAGACTTTGACTCTGTATTATAACTGTACACATGCTCTGTATTATTGTATTGTTACACCAGTTGACTGTTTGCACTGTCACTTAGGTCTAAAAGAATCTGCAAAATAAGAAAATGCAAATGTTATGTAAATAGAAGCTTGAATTGAGCACAACCTTTGTAAATGTCATTGATTTGTGGACTGATAACTGCAGAGACATTTAAAGTCACAATTGCTCTGAAGAAGGGTGAAAGGCTTCAATTACTAATATCTGTGTGCTTGGTTGCCTATTATAAAATTAATATTAATATTCTAGGGTACCTGATCTACTAAAAATCTTAAAATAAATTTTGATCATGCAAATTAATAACAGATCTGACCTTTGCTAAGCCTGCCTTAAGACACTGCAGACAGAGTCATTTTTGCCATTCCCCATATATTCAAACACCCTTTTGCTCCATTCTAATGTATGACAATAAACGTCTTGTGTGTTTAGATTTACTGTTAAACAGAATTTTAGAGAAAAAATCCAATAAAAACATTGATGTATTCATAATAATTACACAATGTACACAGAGGATACATGCAGTATTTTTTCCATTTTCCAAATCTTTTAAAAAAAATCTTAAATCTACAGTGAATCTGGTTGACCAGCATGGTATTGTTTGAAAGCCTGGTAGGGATACCAGCACCCAAAACATCTAGGTTACTGTTGTAACCTCCATTCCCTGATGGAGGGAACATTGTGTCGAATGAAGTGAAACTAGGGGTCTTTCTTGAGAGCCTCGCGTATCTCTGAACTTGAGAAAAGGCCAATGAGAAATTGGCAGACAGAATTTGCATGTCCCTCTCCCAGACATACGGGTTCTGTACATTCAGGTTTTGCACTGAAGAGGTGAGAATAAGGTTTCGGTCATAACAGTGGCTTGGTTCAGCATCGTGGCCGGGGGGACACACAGTCTCGTTCCCTCCATCAGCACGGAGCACAGCCCGTTGGTGCAGCGGCAGGGCATGATGTGGGAAATGGCTGTGTCTGCTTCTTCACCACTGAGAACTGCCCTGAGGGTGAGGTCGGTCGCTGCAACAGTTCCTGCAACACTTTGGGGTCAGAACTACCCACGTGCAGAACTTTGAGTGCCTTGGCCTGGTGAACTTGTAGGACGTCCATGGCATACAGGGCGGAGGCGGACTGTCCTCATCAGCTCATCATGCACCTCCGGGAAGGAAGGAACCGGGAGTCTGTGAGAGACTCCCAGACCCGAGGAATCAATCATCTAGCCGTGAAGGCTGTGGGGGTTCCAGTCCAACCCCACGCTGAACGTGGCCCAGGCAAGCATGTCTGCCATCTGGGCATCAGCCTCAGACTGGGCGTGCTGACCCAAAGGCGGAAGTCTAGTCGAGTCTTCCGAATCAGATGCCGGAACGCTCTCCGATGCAGTGGCAAACTCATCATCCAGCTCGGGGGGGCTAGAGGGAGTAAGCAGACTGGCCTTGAGGCGAGCCGTTTTCACCTTGAGCCTGGACGGAAGTCAACAAGCGGGCCAGGGGGTGGGTGGTTCGTGGGGATCTACCCGGCAAAACCGAGCACACTGCCATCACCAAATCATCGCCAGCCAGGTCATCCTCAATCCCGTGAGAAGAAGAAGCGACACTGGGGGGTGGCTGGAGTGGCGTTCCTATTTAAGAAGGAAAGCCGAGACCGCAACGTTGCCATGGTGAGGTTCTCGCAGTGAGAACACGAACTATCCACAAATGCTGCCTCGGTATGATCGCTGCCCAGACACACGAGGCAGCATCTGTGACCATCAGGAGCGGAGAGAAATCGACCGCATCCAGGAACTTCATAGGGGCGGAAGGGCATATTTATAAAGACGTGCCCTGAAAAAGGCGTTCAACATTGCGGTGTATTGCTCTTTTAGAGAAATTAAACTCTTTTAAGAAAACATTCTCTTTTAGAAGCGCTGTCGAAGCGCCAAGGGGCAAAGCTGCACTAGCCGTGCAGAGAAGGAGAAAGCCACTGAACAGCTTATGCTCTACAGAGATGAGTGGAACAAGTAAGTGACTGCAGCTCGCTTATCACACAACCGCTCGGCTCCGAAGAAAAAATCTGAATGGACAGACGCATGATTCCCTCCTTTTATACCGCATGTCTGGGGAAGGGACATGCAAATTATGTCTGAAAATTTCTCATTTGCCTTTTCTCAAGTTCAGAGATATGCGAAGCTCTCAAGAAAGACCCCTAGTGTCGCTTCATTCGACACAATGTCGAAGTGAGCGACAAACGTGGAACACAACATAAGCTGGTGACCAGCAATGCTGATCTTTTCAGCAGTGTTTACATTGATTCTTTTACGTACATAATGATTCAGGTAACTGTAGGGGCGATAAGTAAAGAGTTAATAGTACCATACTGAGTATCTTGAATAGTTTAGTTCACTCATACTAATATGCCTATTATAAGTATTTGCAGGTTTTAATAAGGCTACTTAGTAATTTAAATGATAAATTATTAAAAATTATAAATAAATAAAGAAGCTAAAAGTGCTTTGCAATGTTATACATTACTTTCAAGTCAGAATTCAATCCTACGAAAGTTTGACTGAGCAAGCAACAGTAGTCAAAGGGTGCAAGAACTACAACTGGCCCCTTTGAGTCAACTGGCACCCTACTGTGCTGAATGAGCCAATGTTCACCTCCAGTAACACTTAGTAATATCATGAAACAGACCGCCTTAGGCTTATGCCACAAACATAACCACACAGAGATTTAAACCAGAAGAATAAAATATATCTGTCGCCTGTTAGCTTCCAAGCAAACCCCTCAAGGAGCAGTGTGTTTTTCTCTGAATCTCATTCCCACACCTCATTGTTTTATGGCTGCTTCTAAGTTCTTTTTCAAGAGAAAATTGTCACAGTAATTATTAAGACCTTGCCATTCCGACGCGGGGCATCCAGGACACTGCCCAGCAGATCATCTATCATTTGCAAGTTTCTGCACCCTGAGGACAGGCAATATGACAGCCAGCTCTTCTCTGGCTGGAGGTTAACATGAAAAATCTTTCATTTAGAGAAGTTCTGAAACCCTGGGAAGAGACAGAACTGTGACAGAACAGTTGGTTAATGATTAGACTACTACATTATAAATGAGCATCCAACTGAGCATAATGACAGATATATGGTGATGTATGGGTATGGGTAATCAAGAAGTTTTTTCTTTTCAAACGAAGGAAGTTAATATATTACCAGAAGAGATCGATTTTACAATATTGTGTCCCTTAAAGGCCCCATGAAATCAATATTAGATTTTGTTGCTTTTAGTCCATGTCTGCTGAGCTATGAGGTCATCAATATGGTAGTGTACTCATTATAGCCATAATAATAACATGCTATGAATGTTTTGGTACCCTGACATCCACCCCATTCTGATGAATTACTGAAAAGCACATCAATGTAATTTTTTTTAACTTTTTCTGTGCTGTAACTAATAGCGTGTTCCAGAGCAGCCTAGGAGACACGGTTTCTGATCCCATGGAACCAGGGAGTAGTCATTAGCCTCTTTCACACAGTCAACCAGGTAAATCACACAGAAAATTTTGGGATGCATCATGTAACTTTTTGTATTTTTTTTCTTTTTGCTAGTACAATTTACACATCAGCACCAAATGTCGTTAAACTAAAGTAATTTGCCGGAAATAGCATCTACATCACTGCAAGTTCTTGTTTGAAAACATGCAGGGGTATTACTTTGTATCTGAACATTTGCATTTGGTTATGTTGGTGATGTTTAAAATTTTTGGGCAAATGTTTACATTTATGCAGTTGCTCGACACACAACATTGTATGCGATGACTTAAAATAAGACTAATGAACTACAGAGAACAAAAATATTGTCGCTAGCATCCGAAGGCTATCTGCAGCTGAAAAGTACAGTAATGTGTAGGTATAATTCAACAAAGAGGTCTGCGCGTTCCAAAAACAGGCTGGTAAATTTATTGTGTGTAATGGAATCACTTACTGTTCCTTTGAGCTGTCAGTAAATTTCTTCATTCTCTTGGATGATAAGAAGCGCTCTAATTTCCCTGTCTGACCAACTGTCTGAACTGGTGTTATGGCATGGAGTAATTGTGTCATCTCTGTCTTTGAACTTTCTCTGAACTTTTTTATGTCAGCGCATCCTGACCTCGTAGAACTGAAACCGGTGATCTTGGAAAATGTTTCATTTATAAGCAAACATTTTTGAACTCGCAACCTATACTTTCACATTTTTTAATTGAAGTTCCTGTTGCTGACAGCATGCTGCACAAGTGTTTGTAGCCTGCTTAGCATTATGTTCGTTGTTTTATCCTTTTCCGTGTGTTTTGGGTTTTTCCGTTTTCTACTGTTTCATCTGTGTGTATTTTACCTGTTGCTGCTGGCGCTTAGCTGGAGTCTGTGTTTGTAGCCCGCTAGCTTTTTAGCATCGTTTATCTATCTGTTTTCAGCTTTTAATCCTTAACATCTGCCAATTTTTAGCATGCATCAGGTTTCCCCCTGCATTATTCTCTTATTGTAATTCAACTGCATTTATTTTCCACGGGCATCTGCTTTTAATCACGATTATATTGTATGCATTTTACAGCGCACCTCTTTTTCACCTCTGTGTTATACGGATTATTGCATCAATCTAAAAGAACCTCTTATCAAGAACAACCATAACAACAAACAATTGTGATTAAGTCATGGCATCCGCTCATGTTATTTCTTCCTGCATTGCATGTCACATGTTTACAATAGCTTATCTGTCAGCAGTGAGGGATTCACATGTGATAAATGTAAGGAATTAGTCAGGCTGACGGAGAAGGTTAATGAGTTAGAGACACGCATCCAAACGCTAGTGGAGGTCAGCGAGAAAGTGAAGCCAGTAGATACTTTTTCGGATGCGGGCAGTACAGAGAGCAACACACACACACACTTTGGTTCTGGCTGTAGAGCCCCCACAGCAGGGAGTTTGGGTGACGTCTCGTCAGCATACTCGCTCAGCAAAGGATACCACTCTCCCATTCCTGTTAGGGTTTCCAATCGATTCTCCCCACTCAGTGATGCACCCATTGAGAATCATGTAGAAAGAGCCCTTGTTATTGGTGATTCTATTGTAAGGAACGTGGAAATAGAGACTCCAGCCACAATTTTTTTAAATGTATTTTGGGTGCCAGAGTATCTGACATCAGATCAAATTTACAAGTGCTGGCTAATGCTACATGTAGATTTTCTAAAATTGTTATTCATGTCGGCACTAATGATGTCCAGCTTCGCCAGTCAGAAATCACTAGAGAAAATGTTAAAGAGGTGTGTGAATTTGCAAAAATGATGCCAAACACTGTAAAATGCTCTGCCCAATATGATTAATGCATTTCGATATGTCACTGCAGATATCCAATTTAGCAATTAATAACGCATTAGTTACGCAAACTTGAAAGTGTTGACACAAAACTAAAATCAAGCCTATCAGATAGTGTGACTGATGGAAGTAGTTTTTGATTGGCTTACTCATTTTGGAAAGGATGCTCACCTTGGCCATTTGTAGTAGTTGGCGAGATTCAATTTGAATGAATGTGCAATGTTGAAAGAAAGGAGGGTAAACAATGCTTTGAATCAGAAAAAGCATAACATAAAGCGCTTATACCTGAGGGTGACGCCAAAGCAAATAAATGAATAACTGTCTGTGCTGAAGAACTGAGATGAAAAATGACGAATTTGAAAGAAAACAGTAGTGTATATAACAATGATATATTTAAATATTTCATTGTGTAATATTCTTTTCACCCTTCTGTTAGGATGCATATATGCTATGCTTACCTTGCTTATATGGATAGCGCGTCCCTGGTTTATGGTTAGGGTTTGGAAATATAGTTAATAAAATATGCACTTCTGTTGACTATATTACTTCATTTACAAATAAAAACAACTCACTTTACAAATTGCTTTTGGCACCACTCTGTGGACATTTCGCCCGGAAACACATGGCTCAAAACAATGTTTCCAGCTTTGGCCACTTGGGCAGTGATTTGAATCACAGTAAACACAGACTGATTTCAGCTGAAGGATTTTGACTTACTGTCAGCAAATTCACAGTGCGATCAGTCTAGTAAAGCTAGGATAAATTACTTTTAAAAGGTATATTCATTTAAAATGTACAGTCTTGTACAGTCTTTTACTCTGAGAATGAACTAAAAACATTGATACCTAACACCATCTGCCTCTGACTACTAATAGCAACCAGCAAATCATGGTTCATGGCTGTTACATAAAACTAAAGGCTATTGGCTATATATTAAAAATGTATATGTCGATATGTCATGCCCAAATAGAAACTACACTGTCAAGTCATTTCAAGTCCTGGTTGGTTTAAGAAGGCAGAATTCCAATAATTTTCCTCTAAGGGAAATAGCATAGCCTTGCACAGAATCAATGTGCTGTGAATACATTCATACAAAATTTGGAGCTCTAAAATGAGCTATGACTGACATTTTCTCATCTTCATGCAGCTACTAATTTCTCAGCTGCCCTCCATTCCCGGAAAAGCAGGTTATCATCTGTGATAATGCACTGATTTTCTGGACTATTTACAAGTGTTCTGCATGTTATCTCTGTCCAGTTCTTTTTCTCGCTCTTCCCATCACTTTCCGATGCAGCCTGATTTTCCTCTCTGTGTTTCGGGATGCATCTAGTCAACCAGACCCAGATCCCCCAAAAACCTTTCGTCCTCTTCTGCTGCAAATGTCACTTATTTAATTTGAGTCATAAATCAATTTGTCTCTATACTGCTGTGTGTGGAGAGGGTTGACAAAGCTCTGGTCTGACAATTGTTTAGCCACTGCCCTTATTCCCCATCCCCTAGGATGCTACTTGCTGGAAGAGAGGAAGAACAACAGAATAGGCTATTGGGAGATGAGTAAATGGCAGGTGATCGATAAGATATACAGAGCAATATACCAGCACAACTGTCGTGAGGGTCCCATAACGAAACGCAGCAGGTCATAAGATGATAATAGCTGGAACATTTCTGCATCACTAGCTTCACCAAACAAAATGGCAAAATAATGACTTCAAACAAATCGATCTTTAAGTGTTTACAAACAAGTTTCCCGAACACACTCATCTGCCATTGGTTAGCACCAAACTCACACCACTGGTTAAGCCAATGTTGCCATGTCAGACTAGTCGGCATGCTCAAACAAAGTAGTGTTATGATAGAGCCATAAGAAACATGCTTATGCTTTTCAGGGGAATCAACTTACAAATGATTTACTTGACTTAAAGGAATATTCCGGGTTCAATACCAGTTAAGCTCAATTGACAGCATTTGTGGCATAATGTTGATTACCACAAAAATATATTTCAACGTGTCCCTCCTTTCATTAAAAAAGCTCAAATCTGGGTTACAGTGAGGCACTTACAATGGAAGTGAGTGGGGCAATCCTTAAATGTTAAAATACTCACTATTTAGGAAGTATAGCCACAAGACGGATGGATGCACTGATGTATCGGCTGCTGATATTTTTTGGCCAAATTAAAAACATAGGCATATCAATTAAAAGCATGAAAACACAGATATGAAAAACAGATGGTTTATTTATAATTAATTAGTAATACATTTTCTAAAAACTATATGAATTCAAAAGCACAATCCAGAAAAATACTAGCCACGATATGTAGAAGGGTTGACACTCCTAAGAACATGTAAAGTGAAATAAAATAAATAAATCTTTCTCGTTCTTATGAAAAAAAAAAACAGCCAGAAATGGATGTAACAGTGGTGAAAGCAGCACTTACCAATAGGCTACATGATGAGGGAAACCATACAAAATGCTTTGAAACCAGCAGACTTTGACTTCTGAGACATCAGTGTGATATCCATTAATGCTGCTTGACTGATTGAATTAAAACTGAAATCGCAATTTGGCCTTACATGATTACTAAACCTTAAAAGGCTGCATTTTAAAATATAGGCAGTCTGTGAGCAAGCGGCGTCCTCTAGTGTTATGGATGGCACTATCCTTTATAAGTGGGGTATTTGGGGGGCTTTTTATAAAGAAAAGGAGGGACAAGTCAAAATATTTTTTGTGGAAATCAACATTATTCCCCAAATGCTATCGATTGAGCTTAACTTGTATTGAACTACTTGAATTGTCTCTGCATATTAAGCCAAGATGTAAAAAGGTATGTTAATATCAAGAAAATTACAGACTTCACTTTTAAAAAGCTGAAGTCTACAAGCAAGCAAACTGACTTTTTTCTCTCTCATTCTCTCTCTAGTCTGAGATTCAGGCAGCAAATGCAGACAAAAGCCTTGGTTTTAATAGATTCTCCCAAGTCATTTATGAGTGCAGATAAGAGGCACACTGAATCCAGCTGCAGGTCTGAGAGAGAGAGCACTATCAAAACAAAGAGAAATGGAAGGAGAGGATAACAGAGGTCATAGTCAATTTAGCAAATATGATGGAAATGATGGCAATGTGCTGTGTATCTGTTATTTGACACTTTCACTTATTGATTACATTAATCATGGCTGATTGTTAAAACTAAATTTCTACAGTAGCATCGGAAATTGAAAACTATTTATTTTAAATGCATCCAAGCCGTTAGGTGTCGGTTTAAGTCCAAATAACACAAAGACAAAAGTTAGTGTACCTTTAACACGTTAAATCGACAGCCCTAGAGAAAAAAAAAAACATCCAAGATGGCAGACGAAGCAAGATAAACATTGATTATAAACATATGAATATAATTCATTCAATACAGGAAAGCTCTTTAAATTGATTAAAAAATGTTCAGTCTAAATAAAAATGGGCCAACATTTGATTGTACAATGTAGTTTTATGCTTATTCGAGTATCGTGTTGGCAACATGCTCTCTATAGAACTCTATAGATCGCAACAGTCTGGTTCCAAAAGTAAAAATTCCATGATTTTTCTCCATAGACTATTTGATTTTCAACGATAACTTATAAACTTTTAAAGAGAGACCTATTATGAGCTCTTAAGTTGTTTGTCAAATGGTATTTGCTTCTGATGAAGCCATCAGTCTGCATTATTTCAACTTCATTGTTTAAAAATCATGTTTGATGGCAGAATTCCTGGTGAACAACTACATTACCCATGATACAGCAAAGAGAGCTCCACCATTCAGAGAACTGCAGCTAGCCAAGCCCACAAAATGTGCTTCGGAGCAACCGCCCACTCCCATGACGCACTGTGAATGATGCAATCGAGTCTCTTCACCCTTAAACTCCTTATCTATTTGTACATATCGGATTATTTTGCAATCTGTGACGTTGTGATTCTCATTGGAGCTGGTTGGTTTGGTTCATGTTTACAACCCATTAATAGAGGATTTTATAAAAAGTCTATGAGAAAAATGCTTCCGGAACCCAGACACTGAAAATGTGGGTGGGCACTGTTGCACCTTATTGCGAGTTGACCGTAAACTCTCAAGTCGAGTCTCTCTAGTGCATCGCCTGACTTGATATTTCCTACTTATGTAGAGTGTTTCAAATTGGTTCCTTATAATGTTTTATCTGGGTTAGGATGCCACCTTTGGGGGTGTTCAGACCGAACAAATTCTTGCACTAAAAATAGCTAAACACAGTGTAACAAAGAGCAGATGTCTCAAAACTTGCTTTTAAAAGTTGAAGTTCTCTTTATCTTGACACAGAATCTGAAAAAATTTGCATTTTTGCACAAGACGCAGAAAAACAGCGAGACATAGCTAAACGATCAAAGACTTCCATTTAGCGCAAGTTTACATGGAAAAACAGCAGAATTACACTAAATCCTGTTCCATTTGAACAGCCCCTTTAAAGGCAGCTTTTAATGTGGGCAGTAGACAGCAAGGTGGCTCACTAGATTTTGGAACAGAGACTGTGTATTTATCTTTTTCTCTGACTCTGGTCCTTTTCAGATGCTAAACCTCTCTTTCTAAGTAGCAGCACACACTCATCAAAATATTTTTTTTCCATTTTGCTTGACGCCACTTGAATCAATAAAAAGAGTCCTTGACACTCTCTTATCTTTCATGTCGCTGTTGTGGTTTTTTAATTTTCTACAGGCTGTGGTAAGTCTCCAGGCTTAAGGATGTCACCTCATTTGTCAATACTTTCAGCTTGAGTTTTCTACAGCAGTGTGGCCTGGGTCCTTTTGGAGGAGAGAGTGTTTGTGTCACAGGACACACAAATCACAGGAGACTTAGGGCACTGGGCTGCTGAGCCACAGAGATGAATTCACAACAAAAGCTGACTGACAGTTCACCCAGCGAGTATCACATCCTTCTGCCAGGAGCGTTATGTTTGATTTATTCATTCAATATCTCATTTACCCCCATATCTCTAATGGACGTTTGGCAACTTATGCAAAATTATTCAAGGCAAAAATGATATATTTATAGCAGGGATGTCATGAACCTATTTTGTGACAGGGCACCATTTGCAGTGTTAACAACTTAATAGATCATATATACAGTACACCCTTAGCTAAAAAATGCCCTTCAGTCTAAATGCACATGATGCTTTTGATTAAAAAGATGAAAACTAAAGCGTGCACTCTATCCCTCCAGAGGTCACTGTTACCATTCATCGTAAGTCCTCTCGGGCAGGAGCATCATGAGCTATCCTCCCAGTGGACTTCAGGTTTCTTTATAGCCCTTAAAAGCCCCATTAAAATCAAGCTGCCAGATGGTGCCCTTATCAGGGCCATCAGAACACTGCAATGGGGGCCAAGGAGTAGTAAATATTTGTCAGGAGAGGAGGGCAGCTGCCTCTGAAGAGAGATCTGTGGAGGAGCAGCCTTTGTATACAGCTCTTCGACACCGCGTACCTTCTCTTTCACGTCTCGGACATATTTTGGCAGTGAATGTGAGCGTGTGAAAGAGAGAGAAAAGCAGAGAGAGGTGAAGAGAAATAATAACTCTACAGTTGGTGATAATCATTAAGCATCTGTGGATGTGGGTCTTATAACAATAACACAAGCTGTCTCTACCAGACAAATGCCAAATGTGAGAATCATCCAAAAAAGCTGCAAGAAGCACAGCCAAAACATCACAAAGGTGGCTATTGAGCTGATACAAAAGGTGGTAATATACTTTTTTTTAACAAATCCTGAAGCAAAAGCACATTTATTAGGTTGATTGTTAGTATAATTAATTAAATGCAGAAACGTAAAAAATATATATATTTTAATACATTTTTATAAAATTAAAATGAGCTACTTAAACATAATATTTTACTGTATGATTATATCAATTTTATTGTATACTTTTTATGCTTATTCGATTATTGCATTGTTAGCTAAGCAACAAGCTTACTCTAGACAATTGAAATCTATTTCATCCTTTGCAGATCAGGTTGAAAATTAGCTATAATTAATTAAATGCAGAATAGTAAAAAGTGGTTAAATCTAATTAAAATGTACTATTTAGCTCAACATTGTAGTGTATGTGTTTGTTTATTCTAGTATTGCGTAGTTAGCTGAGCAAAAAAAAAAAAGCACAATTATGAGAAGCTTGTGGAAGGCTAACCAAAAAGTTTGACCCATTTTAAACAATTTAAAGGCAATGTATAGTATATATATATATATATATATATATATATATATATATATATATATATATACACACACACTCACTGAGCACTTTATTAGGAACACCTGTAATCCTACATATTCATGTGATTAACTAATCAACAAACCATGTGGTAGCAGTGCAGTTCATAAAATCATGCATATCCGGGTCAGGAGTATCAGTTTATGTTCACATCAACCATTAGAATGGGGGAAATTGTGATCTCTGTGGTTTAGACCGTGGCATGATTGTTGGTGCCAGACAGGCTGGTTTGAGTATTTCTGTAACTGCTGATCTTCTGACATTTTCACGCAAAACAGTCTCTAGATTTTAATCAGAATGGTGCCAAAAACAAAAAAACATATATATATAATTTAATAGAGCACATCATTAACACAAATACAAAAAAGTAACAATAAAAATTTACTATTTTACACAAAATTTTAGTTTTTATGCTTATTTGAGTATCATGTAATTAGCTTAGCAACATGCTAACACTAGATTATTTGAATCAAGTGAGTCAAGTCTCCCATGCACTGAAATTCTAACAATAACAACACAAGCTCTCTCTGCCAAACCATTGCCATATGTGAGAATAATCCATTACAGCTGAAGAAGTTATAGCCAAGACAAAAAAAAAGGCACATCCAAACTTTAGCATTGTCAGTCAGCAGCACCAAAGCTAAAGCTGGTTCTTTCAAAGCCACTGATAGAGTTCTTACGATAAACCAAGAAGTGTTCATTACGTATGTCTCTCTCATGGCAACAAGACCTCTCATAGCCAAAAATGTTCTACACTACAGTCTCAGATGTATTGCTACTCTATTGTCATGGGCCATGGCCATAGACCACAAGAGATTGTCACATTGTCAACATGCTGAGACCTGAGCCCTATTCTTCACTGCCATCAAAATTATATGAATTATGAATAATAATAATTATTATCATTATTATTATTACTATGTTAATGCATGTGTGTATTATGTCATGGTCATGGCATAGTTTACATTTTCAGGAAACACATAAACAAATAAAATATAGCCCTTGAATGCACTTGATAGATGCAATGTCCTCCTGAAAGAAGCAGAGATCTTCAAAAACATTGCCCCCTGAAGGACGACTATTAAAGGTGTTTATGTTCAAGTCTACTACCATTCTCTGCTTCCCTCTAGTGCCAAATAAGTGTCAGGACTCCTGAAAATAGTGAAACCTATTATAAAGATATTAAGTGTTTGCAAATTTAGTTAACCTGTTTTCATGAATCCCTGCAAAAAGGACTCAATTAGCCACAAGGCACAAAATATGTCACTTAAGTAAATAAAAAAAAGTATTTTAGCATGCTGTCCTGTAAAGCCAAAACACAGTTATGCTCAGATTCAGAGACAACTTTGAAATCATTATTCTCAGTTCCAGTTTTGGTACATTTACAATGTTTTGGCTTTGAAGGGCAATGTAATTCTGAGATTTGTGTACAAATCTATCCATTAATTAATTCATTTATATGCATTAAAATGTAATTAAAAACAGTGCAGAAGGTCACATCAGAAGAAAAGGTATGCTTCTTGACATTTAACATTTTACGGGGTCAACCTCATCTCCATACCGTCTTGAGTTGTGAGCATGTGTGTTTGCTCTCAGTCTGTTTGGTGTAATGGGTAATTGCGGTTCTGTGTCACTAATTGCCTCCTGTAGGATTACAGGCATAATTGATGCAGCTGCAGATAGTGGCTGGAGACAAGGCACTATCCCAGCAGACAATCCATCTGAGCAGTCATACTGATCTCAGATCAGCTCTAACAATAGCCCAGCCCCATACTCCCTTCATTCACGCACAGTAACTACCAGTCTGAGGGCTCTACTGGGCTTTTCAGCCTCAGCAGACCATTTCATGTCTATAATCCAAGAAGGTATCAAGAGCAGATTGTTGTTCAAACTGACCCTGAGCCAAATTAGTTTATAGATAAAGGACAACAGTCTTTCAGAGCGAGTTAATGTCACTGCTGTCAGCGATACACAGCACCCCTTTAGAAGAGACTGTTGTCTTCAATATTAGATTGTTATGGAGGGAGATAATTAAATCAGAACACTGGGGACGTGATCGTTTGTGACAGCTCAAACAGCTCTTCATGCATTGTCTTATTTAGGTTTCAGATGTTTTACCTATAGTTCTGTATCAAGACAGTAATCTACTGCTACTTAATGTCCCATTAAACAGGCCAATTATGGTTTAAACACTTGTTTTAAAATCACAGAAAATGGAAATGTGCCATCCCATAGGAAACAAATGAGACTTCCTTAGTATCGCAACAGTTTCTCCTACAAAACAAGGAGATTAAATTGAGATCAAATGGAGACGTGTGCTTACATCTCCTGCTTCCCAGGCCTTTCTGCTGAGAAACTGGACCCAGAAATCATACATGTGCCTCCTCTGGAGTTTCTGAAGAGATCATGACACACTGTGTTTAGATTTGCTTCGATACCATATTCAGCAATCAAAGGTCATAGATTTCAATATGTACTCATTCCTCATCAAATACCTCCAAGACCAAATAATCTGAGCTATGACATTCACATTCATTTTGTCCATATGGCATAGATAAATCTAACAAAATAGTGAGGTTTATGCTTAAAACAAGAGAAACCTATTATATATAATATTATATATAATATAATAATAATATTATAAATATTACGAAATTGTGACATATTTCTCTATAATAACATTCTTTTTAAAATGGCAGTACTCTGTGCAGAATACTGCACATAATCACCCTTATACCAGTTGGAGTGTTGCCAGATGTCATAAGAGAAACAAGCGACCTGGTCTGAAAAAACAAGCTCAAAATAAGCAATTTGCCTCACCCAAAATTAGCAAAAATAAGTGATTTAACTTTTTTCCCATGTGGGTGAATTATAAGCATAGAAATCATAACAAGCAGTCAGTAGCCTTTTCAATAAATCTATTCTTCATATATAATATATCAAATATTTCTGGCCATTTTAAATAAATAGCCATAATCTCTCTCCTGCATGCGTACACTGAGAGGGGGCGTTTGGACAAAATGTCACCTTATCCAGGCCCAATTATTTGTATTTTTTTAAACCTTGTTGTATCCACAAAGAGTGCATGTAGAGACTATGTTCTTCTGGTTACATATAGTGGTTAAAAAGGTCTTCAGTGTGTCATGGAAGGCTACATCCATAACATGCAATCTGGCAAAGAAATGCGTGACACAGCAGTTTCCTTCAGGATGAAACGTTTTCACTCCAGAATGATTGAAAGGGACTTTGTTCCCCTTTTCGCTTACGTTCTGCAAACAAATTTGTTTGTTTTCGGCTTTCATTTTTAAGTCCCTGTTTAAGGTTGTGTTCGTTAGCATGATTCAAAAAGGAATATTCCAGGTTCAAAACAACTTAAGCTCAATCGACAGAATTTTTTGCATAATGTTGATAAACACAAAAAATTATTTAGACGCATCCCTCATTTTCTTTAATAAAAAAAGCAAAAATCGAGGTTACAATGAGGCACTTACAATGGAAGTCAATGGGGCCAATTTTTTGCAGGTTTAAAGGCAGAAATGTGATGTTTTTTATTTTATTAAAGCACTTACTTTAATTCTTCTTTTAAAAACGTATGTATTATTTGAGCAGTAAAGTTTAAATCATAATTTTTACAGTCGTATAAGGGTTTGTTGACTACATTGTCAAGGCAACGGAATTATAAAATTGGCTAGTTTTATACAGAAAAGGGACATGAGTGATTTTGTCTCACTAAAATCATGTTAACGTGCATATGAGTATTTTAACGTTTACAGATTGACCCCATTCACTTCCATTGTAAGTGCCTAACAGTAACCCAGATTTTAGATTTTTTTAAAGAAAAAGGGGTGCAAGTCAAAATGTATTTTTGTGGTAATCAATATTTTGCCACAAATGCTGTTGATTGACCTTAATTTTGATTGAACCAGGAATATTCATTTAACTTCATTTATTTTTTAAGTTGAATATGTTAACATTATGTCTTGTATATGTTAATGCATTATGAATGAACAATTAATAATTAAATTTGTATAAATTAACATTAACCAAGATTAATAAATGCTGTAAATATATAGTATATTGTGATACCTAATGCCTATGTATGGTAAAGAATAGAAATTTATTGTAAAGTGTTACCCAATAACTCTTATATAAGTCTAATAATAAGTCTTATTTTAGTCTATATTTATTTTTTCTCTATTAGGAATTTAATCTATTAGGAGAAACATCTGAAACACAGTTGATACATCGATGAACGTCATGAAGTCTCCCAAACTATGAAAGAGTTTGAATTAAAATCTGAGCAATGCAATTTTCCTCTAGTATCTGGCTGAAATCAGTGTTTAAAATTCATTTTTAACATTTCCCAAGAAAATGCCACGACTGATCAGGTGAATTGCTTCTCTGTGATATTGCAAAATAGAATGTAATTACTCAGAATAGCACAAACACCTAAGGACTAACATAAAGGCGCAAATAAAGCATACAAATTCAAAACAAATTGGAAACTTTAAGGAAACTAGCACAAAAAAAAACTCACCAGATTTTGCGAGGCATCTTAAGCACTGTGAGTTTCACCCAAAATGCTCTCTCCTCTCAGTCTCTTTATCTCTGTTTATATTTAGCTTGCTCTTGGTCCTTCTATTTCTAAAACATATTCACACAGCACTGAGCTTTATTACACAAACAAAAGCACCCAGATAAACAGGCGCACACAGGCCTGATTATACTGTTTCTAACGCAGCCCTTTCCTTCAGGTGCAGAGCACTCACTTTGTAGTTGCAGATGTGAAAGGGGGGTGGAAGAGGGAGGGGGAATCTTGTAGGCTAGAATCTGCCCCCCAAAGCACAGCGAGCATAGACCAACCAGCTTCAATGCATTGACCGGCTCTAATCCACACGCACACTCAGTTTTGATGGTCCTGTCTTTGTAAACTGATTTCCATGGAGACCAATTTAAATAGTAAGCATCAATATTGGGGACTGTTATTCAAAACAGAAAAACACAAACATATAGAGACACTGGAAGTAATGTGACACAATCTGGCATGACAAAATCTGAAATGTACAGTATATATGCATTTTTGAGTATGCAAAAAAATAATTAAAACATAACACTGTTGCATGCGCCACACACATTTAGTTAATTATAATTAATATAGACTGACCCTAACCCAGAACCTAAAAGAAAACTTTTTGCATTTTTTATATTCATTATTTCTTAAATAACTTTAAATAAAAAAATAAGGACATTGCAAAATGTCCCCAAATGAAGGTTTTATCAGATTTAGCTTATTTTTGTGCACACACATACTGTAAGTTTCACTATATTTGTGAGGACACCTCAGACACAAGGATTTACAATGTAGATAAATAATGAGGAGCCAAGACATGTAATGCTTTGTATGTCAGCGTCATAAATTTAAAATCGACACGGAAACTGACTGGGAGTCAGTGCAAGACTCCAATACAGGAGTAATATGATTGCATGTCCTTTGCCCATTCAGGATCCTGGTGGCAGAGTTTTGTACATATTGGAGCTTAATGAGTGTGGATCTAGAAACTCCGGCTAAAAAGGCATTACAGTAATATATCCAAGAAACAACGAATTAGTTCATCTTGCTATATTTCTGAGGTGAAAAAGGATGCTTTAACAGTACTCTGTACAAAAGAATCAAATGTAAGACTGGTATCAAAAATGACTCCAAGGTTTCTCATTTTACATTGAGTCTCCAAAACAGAGCCATCAACAAACAGAGACAATGAACCAACTTTGAGAATTTGATGACGGGAACCTAAAAGCATAAATTTTCCGCTATTCAGGCAAAGAAAACTATTATTCATCCATTTTTTTATCTCAGAAATAGTCAGAAAGAAAACAAACATCAAGGATTTCATCAGATTTTGAATGTATATAGATTTGGGTATCGTCGGCATAAAAATTATAATGGAGTCCGAGTGATCGCAGCAGATGCCCAAGTGGAAATAAATAGCCCTAAAACTGAGCCCTGAGGAACACCAGTAAGTACAGAACTAATGTCAGACCTGTAACCACCCATAGAAATTAACTGGGAACAGTCAGTAAAATTGGATTTAAACCAGATTAAAACTGTCCCTGACACACCAAAAACATTTTCAAGGCGGGTAAGTAAAAGACCATGATCAACAGTATCAAAGGCAGCTCTAAGATCAAGAAGGATGAGAATGAAAGTTGCTCCAGAATCAGAATCCATCAACAAGTCATTGGTAACTTTGCCCAAAGCCATTTCAGTACTTTGTAATGTATGAAAACCTGACTGAAGGGGTTCAAAAAGGTTATTCATTGTAAGATGATCACACAATTGAGAGGCAACAACACACTCAAGTATTTATGCCAAAAACTGAAGATTTGAGATGGGACAAAAATTGTTAAAATCATCCAATAATTTTTTTGCCACAGGTGCAGGAACAACCCCAGTCTCCAACTAATCACTTATAATACTAAGGATAGCAGGACACCAAACATCAAAGCAAGATTTAAATACATTTGTGGGAAAAGGATCAAGCAAGCAAGTGGTAGATTTCCCTTGTGAGAACCTCAGAATCAAGCTGAGAGAAATGAGTGAAAGAAACACCAGCAAACCCAGATGGACAAAAGAGTGAAGCGGTGGAATCAGATGTGACATAAATTTGTTTGTTAAAATTATCAATTTTAGAATAAAAATCTGATGAAAAGAGTTACATAGCTGTTGAGAAACAGGCATGGTGGTAACACCATTGACTTGAAGCAGTCTATTTATAGTTTTGAACAAATGTCTGTGATTTCCTTGATTGTTTACAATAGTCTGAGAGAAATAAGATGATCTTTAGGTCTCAATTAATGTTCTGTAATCACCCATAAGATCCTCCCAAGCTTGATAATAAACAGTCAAGCCAGCAAGGTGCCATTTACGATCCATTTTCTGACAAACATCCTTTCTAGCAGAGCTGGCGATAGTAACCTAACATAACAAGGCACTACATGGGCTGGCGCCAGATTATGTAGCAGAACTTTTAAGACTTATGAAACTTTTAGACCTCTTAGATCTTCTTGTTGTGAACTGTTGACTTTTCCAAGATCCATATAAAAGGTAAATGTGGCAGGGTGTAGGGCGGTGCCGGGTCGTGACGATACACACCCGGTCCCGTATCAGGCTAATCAAGCCTCCGAGAGGGATAAGGGCCGATGGCAGACGGTGGTGAAACGAGAGAGAGATCATTTACAGACATGTCCGTCATGTGTGTGTTTTGTCTTTTAAGTTTATCATTAAAATATTATTTATATTGTCAAGCCGGTTCTCGCCTCCTACTTTCCCTTGAACTACGTTACAGTAGAAAAATAGAGTGTAGAGGCCCCACGATATGAAACATCCTGCCCTTTGGAACAAGTTGTTCCAAACCAGAATTACTTTTTCTCTTTCGTTGAACACAAAACGAGTTGTTAGTCAGAATGTAAGTGACTGAGAGCCTTAACATTAAGATTCATTACATTTTTTTTTTCACATAAAAATACAAAAGAATGGTGACTGAGACTAACATACTGCCCAACATATTTAAATGCAGGTTTGGAATCACAGTAAATGAACAAACCTTTAATATTAGTAGATTTATGAGCCTTTTTAAGTAGTAAGGACCACTTCAAATGTCTTTACTAATCAATATTCAAATGTAAAACATTTGGCGCTCACTCAAGTATAGCCAAACCTGCATATACACAAAGACACACACCTCTATCTGTAACAAAGGCCACCTGTGCCTATCCACAGTGGGGGGCTTTGATGTCTGTCCATATCTCTGACTATACTGAGCTCATGATTATTGCCTCTACTCTGGTCTCCTCTTTCATCCCCTCCCCTCCCTGCCAGACAGGCTGATAGACACTTGAAGGTTGAGACAGTCATACAGAACTGGCTTGTGTTACAAATACAGCCAGGACTGGAGCACCTGCATGAATACTTTAATAATGAAGACCTCATAGTAATGAGTTCCCACAAAGTTAAATTAGCATCTTTATGGAGAGTGAAATAATTGCTGGATCAATGACATTGATGTATTGACTACATATTTTGGCGTCTCATTAAGAGAGACATTTGGATGGATTTAGATCATGCTACCATTATAGACTCACCGTGCCCTCAGGGCTGCAATGCTGGACTTGTCAATCCTGCAGAGCAAAAGACAGACAGAGAGAGAAATATTAATTAATTCATAAAAAGACCAAATTCAAACTCATTTCTGCATTGTTGCTTGATACAATTAGAACCCCAAATTAATACTTTCTGCTGTATTTCCACCTGAAAATACTTTGTATTTTCCTGACAAGCCACAAAATCACTATCTACAAACCCTATACTTAAAATGTAACTACAGTACTTAGTAATGCAAATAATTTGCCCCTAACAGACCTCTTTTTTAAATGTCGGTAAGTTTCTCCTTTTTTCCCAACAGCTTTGGACCCCAATAAATGCAGTTTGTGACTATATTTGAGTGTTTATTCAAATTCTTAATTCATTTTTGTTAATTTTCAAATGCCTTATATGTATCGATAATACAGTTTTAACCTGAGATGATGTGAGACAATTGATGTTTGGAAAAAAAAAAAAGAAAATTCAACTTGCTAGCAGAGGATTTTTATTGGCCGTCATTTCCAATTTAAGATGTCATTTTACCAAATTATGCAAAAAGTGTTATATTAGAAAATATTATTTAATTGTGTGTATTTAGTATAGATAAAATTTGTCTTAGCAAGACAAATGAGTAGAGTATTTTATTCTAAGAACTTTTACTCCAAAAATGTCATTTGCATAATGGAATTCTATTTAACACAAAACAGAATTTGAGATGTGGTTGAAATTACACTGTGGTATAAGATTTTTCCCTTTCATAACAAAATGGCATAAATCTCATATGATGCATGTACTGTACACTGCTGGACATGGTTAGTGGACAAATAAAATAAAATAAAAAAATAGTGATAGTGTGAAATTGTTCTTGTTAGATTTTCCTTTCTAGAGGTCCATAATGCTACAAGTGCAGGAAGTTGAAAAAACACAAATGTATGCATTCTTTTGCTTTTCTTTTTTTCTTTTAATCCATTAAAATTCATATTTTTATTGTTATTTTACATTTCTTGTGCTTAAATTATTTTAATAGACTTTTGTGTCTTTTTTCTTTCACTTTATCATGTCTAAGAAAAGCACTTTGAATTACCATTGTGTATAAGCTATATAAATAAACTTGCCAATAGCATTATTGATCAATATCATTAAATGTATTATGATAATCAAATAATGTAGTCAGTGCTTTGGTCTTCTTTATTGGCTAGCACAAATGCTCTAGACAAGTTGAAGTGTGGTGCTCATGCTACAGATTCGAGTTTGAATCGGGCCTGCGTCATGATCTGATCTCATTCTATGCTTCCCCCCTCATCTGTTTTATTATTTAACGCGTATATTACATTACCAGCTACAGGTTTAGATGTAGGCAGGGGCCATTTCTGAGCATTTGGGGGCCCTTTGCGAATTCATACTTGGATAGTGTGTGAAATTAATTTTTAGTTCAAATAACACTTAAATGGTTGGTATTCTCCATTTGGATTGCTCGTTTTGGTCAGTTTTACACTGTGTCTCGATACCTGAAACAGAAAACAGGACATTAGAATCATCATGGCACCACCCAGTGGTTGCTCAGGAAAACTGTGGATAAAAAATCTCGGTCTGTTTGACAAATTCAATTGCAAAATGTATTGCTGTGAACTATAGGCCAATGATAGGCTTATGTTCAATAATATGGAAATAAACAATACATTGGATTCTAAAGCCACTTTTTGTCTTATCCATGTTTTACTAGTCTGACACAATAATGTAATGCATTTTAATTATCTAAAAATATATTTTTTATAATATATACACTACTGGTCAACATTTTTGAAACACTTGACTGAAATGTTTCTCGTGATCTTAAAAATATTTTGATTTGAAGGCATATGCTTAAATGTTTGAAATTAGTTTTGTAGACAAAAATATAATTGTGACACCATATTATTTTATTTAATAATAAAACTAAAATTTTATTTAAAAAAAAGTTTTTGAAATCGATGACCAATAATAAAATTTACATTTTTAAATTTGGACCAAATAATAAAGAAAAGCAGCCAATAAAAGCCCAACACAGATGTGAACTCCTTCAATACTGTTTTAAAAGCATTCCAGGGTGATACCTCAAGAAGTTGGTTGAGAAAATGTCAAGAGTCACAACATAATTCTCATAGTTCCATTTATGTTATTCCATAGTTTTGATGACTACTATTCTAAAATGTGAAAAATAAAATTATAATAAAGAATGAGTATGTGTTTCAAAACTTTTGAACGGTTTATGTGTGTGTTGTGTGTGTGCGTGTGATTTTTAACTATGTAATTATAACTATTTATAATTATTTCATCAATATATTTAATTGTTATTTGAGGGGCTCTCTCAACAAATAATTACACGTGCAAGTAATTACGCTAAATTAAATTAATTAATCGGCATACCCTGTAATTTAGCAAAAATGTTGCCACAGTCAATTAATTTTCATGAGGTCAGGCTGAACAGTTAGTAACCTTTTGTTGGTATGTTAGTATAAATGTCTCGTTCAGATTCAAATTCACAGTTTAAAAGTTCTAAAATATTGATTGTATACGCTGAAACAGTGAGATGAATTTGTTTGTCTGTGATCTTAAATTGATGAACATTTACACTTGTTTAATTTGTATTCTATTCAAATGATACTTTTTTGCAATTCTAAGAGGCCTAATTATTGTCTCCATTAGGCCTGATGTGGAAAACAGCAGGAGGTATATCAGCTAAATGACTGATGAGCTAAATACAAACTGGTAATTTAGGATACGATGCTGGCACCATGGGGAGTTTATTTTTCTGTCTGACATGCAAAAACACAAAAGAAATACATCAACATTTCCCTAACGACTTTCAGAGAATTGCTTGTTTGGAATGAGGGGGACATTTCTAACAATTTTTCCATTTGAATGTGTGAACATTTACAGCCAAATGACGAAAGCAAGATGTTCTATTTCAGTCAGAAGGTCATCCATTCAATCATTCACTTTTACTCACAGCACAAAGAGTTGGAAACATTAGAATACAAAAGAGAATTTGACCTATTAATTTTCTCTCAGAAAGCAGAGTGTTTGACTGTGAAACATTTATGAAACGAAATCTGTTAAAGAAGATATAACAAATAAATAAAAAAGCCAGTTCTCCACCATGTTTGCATAGCAGGACGGAAAATGATAACAGTTCTGCTGGAAAAAGTCCAATTCTTTATTTGATTGTGTTTTGATTATCCGTTTCATAGAAAAAAATTTTAAATAATAACATTCATATTACTGTCCGTGCAACAAGTGCGGCTCACGTAAGCATAAGTTGTGAGAAATGAAAAGCCAGTATCGTCATGGTCACAGATGTGACGCAGTTGTCTAATCAATGTGTATTGTCAAATATGGAAAGCTTTGTCCCCGTCCGCCACTATCTGTACAATAAATCAGTCCTGGATGACCACATAGCCCTTATACCATATCATTAAAACCACAACAATTTGCATGTATATTCAGCATTGCAATTGCATTAAACTTTTAAAACTATAAAGAATTGAGGCCGTTTTTGTTTGTTAAAGACACTTAAATGCAGCTCATATCTTTAAATATAAATACTCAATGTGGGATTTTAAAAGAACCTTGAAGGGCAAATTGTAACACATAGTTCTAGAATTGCATGGTTTGCTCCTTCTAAAATAACATTTGGTCACATATATAATACCGCTTTCCCTTTGTTATTCTCTTTCTTATTTCATTCCACTCAAAGGGACATTTCTGTGAACTATTTAGCTCCAGGCATAAAGGTTATGCCCTCAGATCATGCGTTTAGCTTTCACAAATTTTTCATTTACTACTTTATATCTCGTACTGCCCATCTTTACAAAGCTAAAACAGAAGCATGATCATTTTAAAAATATGTATGATTCCAATGTTGTTAATTTGGTTATGTTAAAGAGTGAAATTAGTTTGGAGTTTCATTTGAATGTAAAAAGGTGAACATATAAAAGGCAAAAAGTTAATCAGCCAAACCCTTTCAGCAAAGCTATATGAGAACTATATTATAAGCTATATCTGATGTGGACAGAGTAGACATAGCATCCATCTCACTATGCATCCATCTCATGCTATGTGTATATAGCATGCCTGCTATATGTTTGTGCGTATACTGTTTGTGTACACATCTTTTGTTTTTCTCAAGGATGAGTCTTTCAGTGAATAAATCTACATGATCATCACAAAATAAGGCCAGTAAACATAAATTTTTTTTTAATGCTTCCTGTGTTTGTTGTCTTGTAAAGATAGTTTTACATTATGATCAATTAAAGTTGATTTTTAAAAGGATTATTGAAAATTACAGTTATTCTATAATATAAAGGATAAAAAAAATACACTCCATAATGTCACAGTTTAGTATGCAGCTGTCCCTTGCCATCCTGTTGTGCATTATTCTAACATTGTATGAAGAAAACAGTCAAATTGAAAGTAAAATATCATATTTTTATGAGTAAATAAAATGCAAATGGAAGCGAATCCTCATTCTGATGTCATTCTACTTTAAATAAACTCAAACACACTTAGCTCAGCCCTACTCTGGAGCAAATCTTTTAAGTCACAACAGGCTGTTTGAGGCCAGAGAGTAACAAAAGTAGCCTACCATCCAAAACCCCCGAAAGACACACTTCTTTTCCTCCTGTACATGCTGACTACACTGCTCTCTCTCTCTCTTTGTCTTTCTTTCTCTCTCCACTTTATGTCTTTTCATTACTCTCCACTCTTTTAGGGGGTGGGGAGGCCACCAGGGCGAAGAGAGAGGGACAAGGAGGCAGAGAGGAGTGGAAAACTGATGCCTCCTCCTACTGTACCTGTTGCCCAACCCTACACCAAACTGCACACAAGAAAGGAAACAAGATTGTGGAAACTGGCCCTTCCTCTATACTTTTATATATGAGTCTGTGTGGCTTCTCTTAGCCATTTTTTGCAATTTTATCTAACTGACCCCAAGATACATTTTTAGAGTCCTAGCTGAATAACCACTGGTAGAGTTTATCACATTAGTTATAGATATTTTCCACTTAGTTTGAAAACCAGAAAGTATCCAAATACATTTTGTCTTAATTTGTATAGTACAATTAAGGGGGGAGCTCATTAAAGAATTATGCCTGCTGTCTGCACATTTAGAGCTTGTTTCACTAAAGGAATTATGCAGATCAGTCAATGGTGCCAATGTGCCCACAAAAAGCATGCACGGTATACTTATGATCTTGCGGGCTATTTCAGTGCGCTATATAGTGGAGGATGCAGCAGACCACCGTGATCTGACACTTTACTATGCATCTGGATATATGCAGGTTATAACACTCTTCTCCATCATTTGATCAATATTTGATGAATTCATGCTGTCATGGTTTGTAGTAAATGTACAGAACATTCTTTAAATTAAAATTCAGTTTACTAGCGCAATATTATTTGCGTTGGGCAAATAGCACAGAGATTTGTGAATGAAGCCCAATCTATAAAGAGCCTAAGGGGGTATTTACACTTGGTCACTTCATGCATTTTTACTGATCGAATTGTTATCTGATTAAATAAGCACATTCCATTTACACTTGGCCATATAAATGTGTCTCTGCCAAACGGATATACACTCACTGAGCACTTTATAAGGAACACCTGTACACATACTTATTTAGGTGATTATCTAACCAGCCAATCATGTGGCAGCAGTGCAATGCATAAAATCATGCATATACAGATCAGGAGCTTCAGTTAATGTTCACATCAACCATCAGAATGAGGCAAAAATGTGATCTCTGTGATTTCGACCATGGCATGATTGTTGGTGCCGCACAGGCTGGTTTGAGTGTTTCTGTAACTGCTGATCTCCTGGGATTTTTACGCACAACAGTCTCTAGCGTTTACTCAGAATTATGCATATACAGATCAGGAGCTTCAGTTAATGTTCACATCAACCATCAGAATGGGGCACAAATGTGATCTCTGTGATTTCGACCATGGCATGATTGTTGGTGCCGCACATGCTGGTTTGAGTATTTCTGTAACTGCTGATCTCCTGGGATTTTTACACACAACAGTCTCTAGAGTTTACTCAGAATTGTACCAAAAACAAAAAACATCAAGTGAGATGCAGTTCTGCAGATGGAAATGCCTTGTTGATGAGAGAGGTCAACGGAGAATGGCCAGACTGATTCGAGCTGACAGAAAGGCTACGGTAACTCAGATAACCACTCTGTACAATTGTAGTGAGCAGAATGGCATCTAAGAATGTACAAAACTTTGAACCTTGAGGCGGATGGGCTACAACAGCAAAAAAACACATCGGCATTTTATTAGGATGATAGTGTTCCTAATAAAGTGCACATCTTATCTTCAATTCCTGTGCTATACAAATAAAACAGATTTCACTTCCATGATTATGCTAATGCTGAACATCAAATTTAAAAGATTGTGTGTAAAAGAGTACATATTTGCAATTAAAATCACCTGGTGTGTATTTAAGACATACCATACACTGCACTCATTTCAATGTGTGATTAGAAATCCTATTAAATTGTTTTACATTTACATTTATGCATTTGGCAGACGCGTTAATCAAAAGTGACTTACAGTGCACTTATTACAGGGACAATCCCTCTGGAGCAATCTGGAGTTAAGTGCTTTGCTCAAGGACACAATGGTGGTGGCTGTGGGGACTGAACCAGCAACCTTCTGATTAACAGTTATGTGCTTTAGCCCGCTACGCCACCACCACTACATGTTTTATGATGTATACATGTTTTTTCTTTCAATTTACATTTCATTACGCAACGTATGGTAAGGTCTTAAATACACACCAGGTGATTTTAATTGCAAATACTGTATGTACTTCTAATAACTTTATTGATTTAAATTATACAATTATATTACTCAAACAGAACATAATACAACACACATCAATGCAAAAATTATTCAAAAGGTTTACTGAACCAAGAAATATAACACAATATATTATGCAACATTTACACGTCTTTCAATCAATATGCACATCCAGTAATCACTGAAGGAGCTCTAAATAGCTAGTGCAAATGATCACAATAACACGATAGCGTTTTTAACAGACAGAACAAATGGCTACCCCCTTTGGACTCAATGCACTGGCCGAACTCTATCGATCATGAAACCAGTCTGAAAACACTTTTTAAAACAAGATGAATGACATTGAACTCAAAGCACTCCCCCATCCATCTGTCCTCTTTATTGAGCAGGGCAAGTTTTGTAAAGGTGCAGTGACACATTTTGCAAATGAATGTAGATGTAACAGTCTGAGAAGAAACCCACCCAAATAATTATTTCTCATTTATTTATTCCCAAGACAGCTGGAGAATTTTTAAAATGAAGAGGACAAACAATGATACGCACTGTGGAAATGAATTTCTCTTTTTCACTCTCACTCCTGCTCTTAACATCAGCTTCAGTAATGTTTAGTGCTGGACATGGTGGAACATTTATATATGCGGTAATCAGATGAGTATCACTTGAACTTTTCTCGCTGGCTTTGTGAGTCATAATGACTAGAGAGGGTGATATATTTCATGACTGGCCTCTGTGGATATTTGTATTGATTAAAAAAAGATCTAAATCACATACACGCACAAGATTATATTTTTTCCAGATTTTTTTAATACAAAATTACAGAAATTATATAAGTGCATTGGATCCAAGCTAACAACTGTATGGTCACGGCAGACAGAATGCAGACTGGCAACAGCAGGCAAATTCAAGACCATTCCCCAAGGTGTGATGCTAGTAAACCAATGACTCAGCATGGATTCAAACAGCCTGATGCCTGAACTACCAAAAACATGACTTCATCTTGTTATTTACACCTTTGTGTAAAAATTAACAAAGAAAAGATTTCTTGTACTAGTCCATGAAAGAGGCACATCATTTTATTCATCTACTATCATGAATAAAATGATGTGCCTCTTTCATGGACTAGTACAAGAAAAGTACTTTAGAAGCCTGTACTGTAGATTTTTATTAACCAATCTAAGGCTTATCTCTAGTTGTCACTGTATATTTACTTGGGATAGGAGAACATTTAATTAGCAAACACATTCAGAATATCTCATGGAACACGTATGCAACACATTTAAAGTGCTGTGTTTATATCAAATTATTTAGTAATATTTTTTTGCATATATTTTTTGTGTTATATTCAGTGTTGGGTTAGTTACTTAAAAATAGTAATCCACTACAAATTACTAGTTATATAAAATTGTAATCAGATTATTTTAATAATTAATTGAAAAAGTAATAACTTTTCTGTAGTTACTTGCTGAAACACTTTTCTGCTCAACAAATTCAAATGAATGTGTATATTTCTTTCTTGTTCATTGTTACACACAAGTCATACACAGCACCTCACATTTCTCCTTCTCAATGACTTGTTATGGGGCCATAATTAATGTATTCTACATAAATTATACTGTATATCAGAAATAAGCATAACCCTCTAAAAAAGTAATTAAATTAATGGAAAGTCAGTAACTGTAATCTGATTACAAAAATTGTAAAATGTAATGCATTAAACTACTTCTAGATTAAAAAGCAATTTGATTTCAGTAACTGATTACTTTGTAATTGGATTACACTCTACATTGGTTGTATTGCCATATAAAAATTAGTGTGAATAAGTTGCTTTTGACAATTATCTCAATACCAAAGCATTGTGCACAATTTACCTAAATGCAATGAACTTCTACACTTATAGAGTCTAAAGCAATATGATGATAAAACCTGAGCAATACCTACAAGGCAGTAGGCATACATTATAATGAATACTGACTACCCCTACACAATTCAGACCTTTGACCTTTTCCTCCCTTGAGATATAGCATTATTTCTTCTCTGGTAAAGGAGAGTGAAGCGCTTACATGTTGTGAATGAATAATAGAGATATACAGAGAGAGAGAGAAGGAAAGAGAGGGAGAGCGGCATTAGGCTTGGTGCTGTAGCCACAATAAACTTCAGGTTATCATACCGTATAGAAGAGTAAAAAAAGGAAGCAATGGAAGAGATAGAATTAATTTAACAGAGGCAGGAAGTGGCGTTTAGGTTGCCCGGGACATGATTGGCACGCAGCGACCTCAGCCGCTGCTGACTCCAAAGGAGGAGATGGTGGGCGAGTTGAGATATGCAAAGTGGACGAACGCCGCCTTGGCGATTTATATACGCAACAGTGGCTGTGTTGTCTTAGCAGATCAACACGTGCTTGCCGTGGTTCAGCAGCAGAAATCTGCGCAGGGCAAGAAATACAGCCAGTGACTCCAGGTAGTTGATGTGCCAACCCAGCTGTGGCCCTATCCAGGAGCCAGCGGCTGCGTGCCCATTGCACACAGCACCCCAGCCCGACTGGGAGGAGTCTGTAGTAACTACGACATGTCTGAGCACCTGCTGTAGAGGGACTCCTGCCCATAGAAAACAGAGGTCTGTCCAAAGGCTGAATAAGTGAAGGCAGGAAGGGGTGAGGGTCACACGGTATGTGGCGTGGCTAATGCCCATCTTGGGACTCGAGTCTGAAGCCAGTGCCTAAGTGGTCTCATATGCATCAACCCTAGCAGCGTGACCATCGCTGAGGATGCCATATAACCCAGGAGCCTCTGAAATTGTTTCAGTGGAACTACCGTGCCCGGTCTGAATGTACTCAGGCAGTTCAGTTCGTGAGGCGCGCTGTCGTTAAGACTGAGTCTAACTCCATGTCGAGAAAAGAGATGCTCTGAACCGGGGAGAACTTGCTCTTTTCCCAGTTGACTCGTATGTCTGGGGGAGGGGAAGGCAAATTCTGTTTGCAAATTCTCATTGGCCTTTTCTCAAAAGATAAGAGGTAACCAAGGCTCTCAAGAGAGACCCCAAGTGTCACTACAAAGACACAATGTTGAGTGAGTGACAGAAGGGGAATGGAATAACCGCCTTACAGGTAAAAGAGCCAATCACCTTTTAGGTAAAGACATCACCTGTCAATCAACTCGAGAACGTGCCTGCGCATTAGCTGATCCAGCATGAAAATAGTATTTTTTTGCGTAATCTGAGGTAAAGCAGCACAATTTGCTGATTTTACATATGTTCTTTGGCTGTAATCATGGCCAACCTTTTTGGAAATTTCAGTCTTTCCACATTCAAATAGATAGGAGTTGTACTTTTATGTTACTTGTTTATAAAGAAAATAGCAGCCAAACCTGCCAGAGAGCATTCCAACGATGACCGCAGAGTGGACTGACTTGCCTTGAAAGGGGCTTTGATATATTAATCAATCACAACCAACTACGCTGATAAACAAGTGCAAGTGACTGCACAACGTTGCCGTAGGAACCTAGAAAAGAGATGTAGCCAATGTGAAAGCCCAAACACAACGCGTTCCTCACGCCTCGCTCACACCCCACTCATGCCATATTCAACGAGTATGTGTGAATCTGGTGTTACACATATTATGACTAATAAGCCAATAACATGTAAGATCATGTAAATGCCTAAAGCGTGTTCTGGTATCGAGGTAAGGTCATAAGCTGTTTAAGGATAAACTGTTTAAGGGTAAGCATTGACCCGCTATCATGTTGCATGGAAATACCGACTTATCCAATATGCAGAAGTGTTTGCGTTTCAACATCAAAAGCAGAATAGAACAGAATAGATGAGAATAGAATAACCCAATAATTTCAAATCTCTTGTAAACGCAGTTTTATTACATTGTCAGATGTTTTAATAAAACTGATTTTTGGTTGCTATCAGCATATTGGTTTTAATGTAAATGTGCTCGTTAACTACCCCAATAATCAGAGGGAAATGATAGACCGATAAAAATTTTGTTGAAGCCCCAATCACAGCCCTAAGCCTAACCTAAAACCTAATCCTGATATAAACTGGTTGACAAAATGTTGTCTCAAGAGCAACAAGGATGTTGATCCAGGAATACAGATGCATCCTAAATCACGGTCACCTTAGTGCTTACAGATTTTGGTTGAAATCCCAAATCATTGACCACTACACCACATCACTCTTTAGACAGGCAACACTTTAAACATTCAGTGGAGTATGCACCATATGTTGATGTTGTTTTACACAGATAATAGAGGCTGTTGGCATGACTGTGCTCTGCCTAATGGACTGAAGAAGGTGTTTTGTGGATGTAAAGGTGTTAATGTAAAGGAGGAGGCGAGAACCGGCTTGACAATATAAATAATAGTTTAATGAAGAACTAAACAAAAAGACAAACACACAAAGGTGTCGGATTAGGGGCCGGGTGTGCGTAATCCCTGCCCTCTGCCCTGCCACATTCCTCCCTCATTCTCTCAGGCTGGGGAGCCTCCGGCATGACGTACATCCCCCCTCCCCTTCCCTGGGGAGGTGCATGCCTTCCGCACCGTCTGCCGGCAAGTTATCCCCGTCTACCTGGATGAGGGAGGGGACAAGGGGAGGTAAACAAAAAAAAGTGTGGCACCTACAAACGATTGTTCCAAATTAACAAAATATTTTAAAAAGAGAGGGAAAGGCCAACACGGAGCAGCAGTGGAAGAGAGAGAGGAGAGAGAGAGTTGACTGTACTTACTCGCGGGTTATCCGATACACCATAGATTGGTCCTCGGCCACTCCTCCACCCTCTAATGGATGACAGCCGCTGGCCTCTCTGGCCAGACCTCTGGCCACTGATGAACGGAATGCCCTGGCGTGTTTTTGGTGGACAGTAGGGGATCTCCCCCGCCCCTGGCAGCGGTAACCATTCCAGGCAGTTGGTTGGGAGCCCCTCCTCCCCTCGTGGTTGACGGCCATTCCTCTGCTTTCAGGCGGCCGGGCTACTCCGTCCTCTGGTGGATGGCCGCGGCTGCTCCATTGGGGTTGATGGTTGTGGCGAGGATTCTACTACAGTGCATCCCTCCTCCTTCCCGGATTTCGGCACCAGTGTAAAGGGTTTAATGGAAAGGAGAAAGCGAGAACCGGCATTGCCGGACCTTATATTGCTTGACAATATTAATATTAGTTTAATGAAGAACTAAACAATAATATAAACACACAAAGGTGTCGGACAGCTGTCCATAAATCTCTCTCTCTCTGTCGCACTGCAGCTTCCAGTCAGACTTTATCCCTCTCTGAGGCTTTATTAGCCTGATTAGGGGCCGGGTGTGTGGAATCACAATCCGGCCCTGCCCTCCGCCCTGCCACAGTGGGCTCCAGAAGCTCTGAGCAGAGACATAATGATGGGACTGATTTATATCCTGCCAACTCTCCCGTTAAATGAACGGCATGCTCACTCGTGAAATTAGTGTCTAGAGAATGTGTCGAATCACTCACTCTGTGCTCACATGCTCTTGCTCATTAGATCTACTTTCTCGGCTTCCCCATGTCACCTGAATCAAGACACCAAAACCTGAAATCAGGACTACACATTCTCCTTTTCTTTTATTCTCCTAATATTTTTTTCCTTCACCTCTCCACACAAACTCCATTTACTTTGCAGGGGGGTGGTTATTTTTTTTTTATACTTTGTCCTCAGATATGTGGAGTACATCCAAGACTCTTTGATTGAATGCTGCGGACAAGTGCTGTTCGTGACTGCTTTTGTTGTTCATCACTTCTGCATGTGTTCAGATAAGTGGAAGGAAAACTATTTATTAACACAGATTTTTTTTTTTCACTTTAAAACATATAACACTCAATTTTAATGCTAAATAAATAATTACTTGGTAAAATAACAATAGGATCGATATTTTTTTGTGAGGATTGTTCATCTTGAACATTAGTATCAGAAGTATCAATACTTCAAGATCGATCCACCGATTCTTACTGATCTGCCTCTAGATGTCTTTTCAAATATTTTGCCCTACTATTTTCTTCTCTCCTCTGCCCTCATCCTTAAATTGTATTTCAACTTCTCTCCTAATCCCTCTCTCTCATGGAGTTGTCTCACATTTTGACTTCCTGTGCTTGACTTCATCCCAGATGCACTCATTAGTGATGAACTGATGCTCGCACTGTCATCGCTGTGCTGTGCAAACGTATTTCGATAGCCTTGACAAAGAGCTCAGCCATAACACCCACTCACTCACTGCCATTTTACACCCACCCAACCAGCACATAAAACACATGCACGTGCACAGACTTACACACACATACACACACACACACACACACACACACACACACACACAGAGAGAGAGAAACAAATGTTCATCTCTGCATTTAGCTTTTCCTGCTGTAACGTGTTGAGTCATCACTGACGAGATGGACATCACAGCTCTGTATTATGTGGTTTATGAGCCATGTTCATCTTCACCTCAGTCAATCTGATGCTTTGTCAGCTGTTCTACTATGTCTTTTACTTTTTGTTTTCAACCCTTCCTGTGTGTAAAAGAGATTAAACAAAATGAAAGAATAGTAGAGACAAAATTAATAGACCAAAATGGACAAGATGAGATGAGCTGAGATGAGATGGGAAAAGTAGAGACGAGACAAGTTGAGATTAGATTAGCATTGATCAGATGAGTGGAGATAAGACGAGTAGTGTAAAGATGAAACAAGACAAGTAGACACATGATGAAATGAGAAGAGCAGAGATAAGATGAGAGGAGTAGAGTATAGCAGAGACAAGAAGAGACGAGTACAGATGAGTAGAGATGAGACAAGATGAGATAAGATAGAGATGAGCAGAGATAAGATAAAATGAGTAGAGATTAAAAGAGACAAGTAGAGACTATATAAGACAAGCAGAGATGAGATGAGTACAGAGGAAAAGACACAAGAAGATGAACTGAGCATAATAGATGAAATGAGACAAGTAGAGTAGAGATGAGTAAATAGTGTAGAGATGATATGAGTTGACATGAAACAAGACAAGAAGAGACAAGATGAGATGAGACTAGTACTGTAGAGATGAGAAGACAAGTAAAGATGAGATCAGCAGAGAAGTGAAGATACGAGACAAGTAGAGATGAGAAGAGACGAGATAAGATGAGAAGACACAAGTAGAGATGAGAAGACACGAGTAGAGATGGGTAAAATGTGAAGAGTAGAGATGTGATGAGCAGACGATACAAGTAGAGACAAAATGAGAAGTGACAAGCAGAGAAGAGATGAGAAGAGATGAGAAGATACCAGAAGAGATGAGACAAGTAGACATGAAATGAGTACAGAATTGTAGTGATGAGACAAGTATAGTTGAAGTAGAGATGAGACAAGATAAGAAACTAGTAGAGATGAGAAGAGATGAGTAGAGACAAGTAAATGTGAGAAAAGTAGTCTAGAGATGACAGAAGTAGAGATGAGATGAGCAGGGATGAAATGAGATAAGCAGAGATAAAATGAGTATAGTAGAGAAAAGGAGACGAGTAGAGATAAGAAGAGATGAGTATAGTATAGTAGAGTTGAGATTAGGCTAGTATAGAAGAGAGTAGAGGCAAGACAAGTAGACATGAAATGAGTATAGAGAGAAGACATGTAAAGATGAAATGAGATGAGCAGAGAATAGATAAGATGAGTACAGTAGAGACAAGAAAATTAGTAGAGATGAGATGAGTACAGCAGTGTAGAGATGAGAAGAGTAGAGCTAAAACAAGACAAGCAGAGATGAGATGAGACAAGTATAAAAGAGATGAGTAGAAATTAATAGAAAGGTCAACTGAGCAGCGTGACACCCTCACAAGTTTCACTAAGCGCTCAAATGTATGTGCATACAAGAAATCAAACTGAAATTACAGTCAACAGCAGCTCTGGCTACTGGTGGCACAACGCCAAGTTGCATTTGTTAAGCAGAAAGTTCCGTAATTCTAAACCCAAGATAAAATATTGTTTTCCTGCTTGTTGATACAATGAACAATGTTGACAGTTCAAAAGCTGAAATGTGACAGTGTGCATTTAAAAAGTCTCAAATTCATGCTGCTAACAGTGTTTTCACATTGCATATGTCATGTTTACAGTCTCTTGCATTGTAATCACTATGTGAGGCTCTTTATGAAATAAGATCTCCTTCTGTTTAACAAAATATTCACAGCCTGTGTAGAGTGACTCATGTTCATCATCCACATACTTTATTTATTTCTAAAATTGAGCCATCACACTAAAAATGTCCCCCTAGCAGCCGCAAACAATGGCAAACACTAAGTGAATTAATCACTAACACAAACAGACTAACACACACAGACAACCCAACAATAATTTAACTATATATTTACACAGTTGGCAAGTCTTAACATCACTTTTTTGTGTGTGTTTGGGCTGCAGGAACAGTTTTGCCTGGAAAATGTGCAAGTTTAAAACTCTAAAATCAATTAAGGGATCCTAAAACAACTCACGACATCACATTAACAGTTACGACATTCATCTCTAGACCAAATCCCGAGAAAAAAAATGTCATCCAGCACGATGAACGTACACAGCTACAAACACGCCCTTTTAACTGCAGCTTAAGCTGGCAAACACACATGGACCTGTTAAGATATTCAGCAGCAGTTTAGTGATTTCTCAATCAAACCAACACTCACAGATTTCCATTGAGGTGGCAAACATAGGCTTTACTCTCCTGATTCTATCATGCACTTGAATAACCATTAAAAAGCTTACCTTGAATCTGCCATCAGCAGTGCAGCATGAAATGACTGGTTCAACAGAAAAGAGAACAGCTTAGAGATACTGTGTGTATGTGAGTGTGAGTGTGTGTGTGTGTGTGTGTGTGTGAGAGAGAGAGAGAGAGAGAGAGAGAGAGCAATGAGAGCAAGAGTGAGAAGAATCATGGAGATAAGAGCGTGAATCAGAGAGAGAGAGAGACAGAGAGAGAGAGAGAGAGAGAGAGAGAGAGAGAGTATAAGAATGCAGGTAGTAGTTGTAGTAGTTGCTATGGCAATGCTCTGTCTCTATGATGGGTTCGTAAGGTGGTGCAGATAATTTCTCAGTCATAAAACTGACTAGAGCAGCAAAAACGTCTAGGTTACTGTTGTAACCTCCATTCCCTGATGGAGGGAATGAGACGTTGTGTCGAAGGGGGTCTCTCTTGAGAGCTAGGGGTCTCTCTGGAGAGCCTTATGCATCTCTGAACTTTGAGAAAAGGCCAATGAGAAATTGGCAGACAGAATTTGCATGTCCCGCCCCCGGACATATGGGTATAAAGGGAGGGAAATGCGTCTGTTCAAATAGGATTTGTCTGAGGAGCCGACAATGAGGTTCGGCCGCAACAGTGGCTCGGTTCAGCGACGTGGCCGGGAGGACACAAAGTCTCGTTCCCTCCATCAGGGAATGGAGGTTACAACAGTAACCTAGACATTCCCTGTCTGTCGCTCACTTCGACGTTGTGTCGAAGAAGTGACACTAGGGGTCCAATTTTAATCACACCATGCGCTGAACCGTGTACGTGCACTGCTGACACAGGTGCGAGCAGGTAGTTTGCGTGCCAAAATGACAGGTTGTGCCAGACTGCACATACCCTTCCCCAACATCCCAAAAAATCGTCAAAACCTTCTGGTTCCTTACACCCCAATATGGGGGGCACAAGGCGACGTGCCAAGCATGGGAGCAAGACGCGCCAGCCGTGCCTTTTCTCTCTCTATGTTTCTCGCATAGAGTTAAAGCGGTTGGGGCCATCTTAACGCTATCACATGCATCAGGGAAGGCGTTCTTTCCCAGTTCCTATTCTTTCAGGGGGAAAGACTCTGCGGAGACCGCACTTGCCCAGACTGGGGAGGTAAAGAGTGGTGAAATACATCACATGGGCTTTTAGGTCACATGTGGAGAATGGCACGGTGGTAGATCCTACCTCATTGGGAGGGAGGAGTTGCTACAAACATGGCGACCGGGGGTCAGTGAGGACTGCCTAAGGGAGACGCGGGTCCGCTCGCAAGGGGACCGTACCACGGAAAATACACACAGGGGGATAAGTCCACATGGGGGCCCAACCTGTGGAGCGCCTATTCCAGTACAGGGTAAATTGAGTACCCGCATTGGGTTTGGTCGGCAAATTCCTACGCTGAATTTGTGGACCAAATTCTCGGAACTCTAACTGCTCTGAACCGGGGCGAGCTTGCTCTTTTCCCAGTTGACCTGAAGCCCTAAACGGCTGAGGTGCCTGAGCACCTGGTCCCTATGGGCGCATAGTAACTCTTGGGAGTGGGCCAGGATGAGCCAGTCATCGAGGTAGTTGAGTATGCGAACGCCTGCTTCCCGAAGCGGGACAAGGGCTGCCTCTGCGACCTTCATAAAGGCGCAAGGGGACAGGGACATGCCAAAGGGGAGGACTTTGTTCTGATATGCCTGGCTGTCGAACGCAAACCGTAGAAAAGGTCGATGTTGAGGCAAGATTGAGACATGGATGTACGCATCCTTCAGGTCTACCGCTGCAAACCAATCTAGATGCTGGACGCAAGTTAGGATGAGTCTTTGCGTGAGCATTTTGAATGGGAGTTTGTGCAAGGCCCGTTTGAAAACACGCAAGTCCAAGAACAGTCATAAGTTGCCGCCTTTTTGGGTACGATGATGTAAGGGCTGTAGAAACCCTTCTTCATCTCAGCTGGAGGGACAGGCTCTATCGCGTCTTTGAGTAAGAGAGTTGCGATTTCTGCATGCAGGGATTTGGCGTCTTCGCCATGCACTGCGGTAAAGCGGACGCCCCCGAAGTGGGAAGGAGGCCTGGCAAACTGAATTGCGTAACTGAGTCGGATGGTCCTGTCCAGCCAGTGTGACTGATTGGGAAGTGAAAGCCACGTGTCCAAGCTCCGTGCTAGGGGCATTAAGGGAATTAATATTTTTGACGTACCCGGCAGGCAAAAGCATGTCCCGAGGCTCTGGTGTTGAGAGAAGACTCGAAGCACTTACCTTGCTCCGCACACCAGGCAGGGGGCGGGTTAGTGACTGAGGAGGAGGTCCCATGGAGGCGTCCTCTAGACTCGTCAGAACCGGCTGGCCGGGGGACAACAGTCATGGGGCTGGAGGAGAAGGGTCTGTGTCCAATGTGCTGGGACAGTTGAGGTGTGGCACCTGCGTGCCGTGAGAACGGCATTTGCAGGCCAGGTGACCCAGAGACAGAGGAAATTGCTCTTTTATTGAGAATGTGGGTACCACAGCCCGAAGGGGGTGCGGTAAAGTAAATAAACTTAACTGAAGATTCTCCTCCCGGCACTCCACCGGGGGACCATGGTCTGCTTACCAGCTCCGGAGCAAACGTCTTGGTCTCTGGGTCGTCCGTCTCAGGAATGCTTGGGAGCCTTCCGGGTCCTAGAGGGGGTTCGTGAGGGGGGGGCGTGCGCTTCCTGTGGGGCACTTGACGCTGGGGCTGAGAGCTGGGCCCAGGCTGAGGCGGAACTGCACGTTTCTTGGAAGCCGCAGGAGGACGCCCTCAGCGGGCAGATGGGGCATGGTACGTGCTGGAAGTGCGACGGGGCATGATGTGAGAGATGGCCTCCGTCTGCTTCTTCACCGCTGAGAACTGCTGGGCGAAGTCCTTGATGGTGTTGCCGAAAAGGCCGATCTGGGAGACAGGCACTTTGTCCACTTTGCGCATCTCGACCAGGTTCAGCCACAGATGTCGTTCCTGAACCACGAGGGTGGCCATCGCCTGCCCGAGTGACCGCGCTGTGACCTTCGTGGCCCTGAGGGCGAGGGTGGTCGCTGAGCACAGTACCTGTAGCACGTTGGGGTCAGGACTACCCAAGTGCAGATCTTTAAGTGCCTTGGCCTGGTGGACTTGCAGGAGGGCCATAGCATGCAAGGCGGAAGTGGCCTGTCCGGTGGCGCTGTAGGCTTTGGAGGTCAGAGAGGACGTCATTCTACAGGCCCTGTCGGGGAGCACCGGGCGATCCCGCCAAGTGGTGGCGTTTTCGGGACACAGGGGGATCACAACCGCTCTGTCCACCAGGTACCCGTGGACCGCTCCGCCATCGAGGGTAGTGAGAGTGGATGAGTGAGAGGACTGCATCCAGGAACTACACAGGGGCAGAAAGGAATCTTTATAAAGACGCGTCCTGAAGAGGACGTTCAATGCCGCTGTGTATTGCTCTTTTAGAGAAAAACTCTCTTATAGGAAAATGTCTCTTTTAAAAGCGCCCAGGGGCAAAGCTGCACTGCACTGCAAAGCTGCTGATATGTGCCATAGATCCAACAGCATACGCTCAGCGATGAGAGGAAACAGACTGTGACTCGCAGCTCGCAGCTCGCTGCTCACACAACTGGTCGGCTCCAAAGAAAATTTCTGAATGAACAGACGCATTTCTCCCTTTATACCCGTATGTCCGGGGGCGGGACATGCAAATTCTGTCTGCCAATTTCTCATTGGCCTTTTCTCAAAGTTCAGAGATGCATAAGGCTCTCAAGAGAGACCCCTAGTGTCGCTATTTCGACACAACGTCTAAGTGAGCAACAGACGGGGAACCTTCTTTACACAAGATTTATGAAACATACACTCACCTAAAGGATTATTAGGAACACCATACTAATACTGTGTTTGACCCCCTTTCGCCTTCAGAACTGCCTTAATTCTACGTGGCATTGATTCAACAAGGTGCTGAAAGCATTCTTTAGAAATGTTGGCCCATATTGATAGGATAGCATCTTGCGGTTGATGGAGATTTGTGGGATGCACATCCAGGGCACGAAGCTCCCGTTCCACCACATCCCAAAGATGCTCTTGGGTTGAGATCTGGTGACTGTGGGGGCCATTTTAGTACAGTGAACTCATTGTTATGTTCAAGAAACCAATTTGAAATGATTCGAGCTTTGTGACATGGTGCATTATCCTGCTGCAAGTAGCCATCAGAGGATGGGTACATGGTGGCCATAAAGGGATGGACATGGTCAGAAACAATGCTCAGGTAGGCCGTGGCATTTAAACGATGCCCAATTGGCACTAAGGGGCCTAAAGTGTGCCAAGAAAACATCCCCCACACCATTACACCACCACCACCAGCCTGCACAGTGGTAATAAGGCATGATGGATCCATGTTCTCATTCTGTTTACGCCAAATTCTGACTCTACCATCTGAATGTCTCAACAGAAATCGAGACTCATCAGACCAGGCAACATTTCTCCAGTCTTCAACTGTCCAATTTTGGTGAGCTATTGCAAATTGTAGCCTCTTTTTCCTATTTGTAGTGGAGATGAGTGGTACCCGGTGGGGTCTTCTGCTGTTCAAGGTTGTGCGTGTTGTGGCTTCACAAATGCTTTGCTGCATACCTCGGTTGTAACGAGTGGTTATTTCAGTCAAAGTTGCTATTCTATCAGCTTGAATCAGTCGGCCCATTCTCCTCTGACCTCTAGCATCAACAAGGCATTTTCGCCCACAGGACTGCCGCATACTGGATGTTTTTCCCTTTTCACACCATTCTTTGTAAACCCTAGAAATGGTTGTGCGTGAAAATCCCAGTAACTGAGCAGATTGTGAAATACTCAGACCGGCCCGTCTGGCACCAACAACCATGCCACGCTCAAAATTGCTTAAATCACCTTTCTTTCCCATTCTGACATTCAGTTTGGAGTTCAGGAGATTGTCTTGACCAGGACCACACCCCTAAATGCATTGAAGCAACTGCCATGTGATTGGTTGATTAGATAATTGCATTAATGAGAAATTGAACAGGTGTTCCTAATAATCCTTTAGGTGAGTGTATGTACAGACTCACACATACACAAGGCTAGCAATCCATAGTGGGATAGTTCACCAAAAAAAAAAATCAGAATTTACTCCAGACCCATATATATTCTTTCTGTTGAAAACAAGAGGAGAAATGTTGTTGGTGTTTTTTTATATTCAATGAAAGTGAATGACGAATAAGGCTACAATTAAGGCTGTTAGTCCATTACATTCAGCCTAGTATGTCTTTTTGTTTTCCAAGAAAGAAAGCAAGTCATATGGAACTACATGAGGTTTAGTACAATGACAGAATTTTAATTTAAGGGATTGCCTTTTAATAAACATTAAACTCCAATTGAATGCATGCAAAGTAGAGCATAACATAGACTTAGATTGCAACACATAAAAGCAAAGCAAATAAAATGTGCAGAGTTCAAGTTGTTACAGTTAGCCCTGAAATACATCTAGAGCATGAGTTAGCTTATAGAGGAAGGTTCCACTTATGGTGTTCATGCTGTACACCACAGTTTTTTCTTCACATGTAGACACATGTGCCTCACTGGCCATTATGACTGAATGTGGTCAATGTAGTCGACCACCGCTGTGGTGCAATCATAATCAATGTCCACTCACACACACTCTCACCCCAATTATAGCAGAGAAACATCAATATTCTGAATTTAGGAACAGGAAATCGTTCAAATAAAGAAGTACAAGTTACACAATTGACTAGTTTTGTGGAAATGACACAGTTCCTCACTACCCTGTTCACCTAAATGTGTTTTTCTATCACATTGAAAACTTTCCATTGACTTTGATTGGTTTAATACTGAGCTAATTATATTTTCTATCCCCTAACATGATCCCTAAACCTAACTGAAATCTTTTTAGACTAAAACATTATTTAGATTTTAAGCTGTGTGATGACATCTGGCCCCCACAATATAGGCCTGACCCATACGCACACACAAACTCATAACCAACATGTGCTCAAAGCCTCAAGTTGCGGTTAATGTAATTTTCCATTCAAAGAGCCTATCAAACATTGTCCGGTTCATTTATTTGTCTGTTTGTTTAGACACATTGTCTCTATCGCCTTCAATCTTCTAGCAGTTTAGTGTTTTGAGAGCCATTGCACCTTCTAATTGGTACACTTTCTGGGGTTGCCTTGGTAACCCTATTTGGAAGTGTCTGGTAGAAGGTTTGGTTGCCTGAACATGTGTGTATATATAGCCTTATTCCGAAAACAACCGCAATTCAAAGTGCTTTCACATTTTATCAATCCATTCTGTGTTTTTGGCACTCATATAATCAAACTTGATGGGAATAGGGGGGCCTGGGTAGCTCAGCGAGTATTTACACTGACTACCACCCCTGGAGTCGCGAGTTCGAATCCAAAGTGTGCTGAGTGACTCCAGCCAGGTCTCCTAAGCAACCAAATTGGCCCGGTTGCTAGGGAGGGTAGGGTCACATGGGGTAACCTCCTCATGGTCACAATTAAGTGGTTCTCACTCTCAGTGGGGCGCGTGATAAGTTGTGCATGGATCACAGAATTTAGCATGAGCCTCCACATGTTGTTAGACTCTGTGGTGTCATGCAAAGCGGGTGATAAGATGCACGGATTGACGAGGCAACTGAGACTTGTCCTCCATCACCCTGACTGAGGTGAATAACCGTGCCACCACAATGTCCTAATAAAGTAGTGTGAATTGGGCATTCCAACATTGGGACAAAAGGGGATAAAAAAAAATAAAAAAAACTTGATGGGAATTAGAAATGAGTGTATGCCACTGCAATTTTCCAACTTCAATTTATTTTAATGTTCTTTACAATCAAATAAAAAAGCATAAAATAAAGGTGATAATCAGAAAATCTCATTTAAAAGAGGCACATCTGCATTCTAGTAACTGTTTCAAGAGTCGTTCTGAAAGCAATCCCAAGGTAATTGTATTGTGAAATGGATCTGACAATGGTAATAACAGCCCTGTGACGCAATCTAACAATATTAAGCGTCATGCATTATTTATTGGACTATCATTTATTGGACTCAGATCAACCATACAATCTGCAATTAAAGGAACTGAAAGCAATTTGATCCATTGCAATAAAATCAAGATGAGAAACAGCTATAGTATAATCACAAACGAGGTAAATGAAGAATAAGAGAGACCATGGATGCAAGATGAGAAATTGTCACTCTTTACCTTTGTCCAAATATGCATATTTTCCTGCTACAGTATGCCAAAAGTAGTATGTCAGAAGAGTAGGATGTCAGAATCCTCAGCAACATTTTTACTGTTCCATTAGGCCACGGGAGCTGAGGCACTTTTAGATTCAAAATCAACATAGTCTTATGACAAATTGTAATAATTTGTACAAGATGGCAAAATCGTAAGATACCATACAACTTGGCTCATATGAAAAGGTATGACATTTATTCCCATAGAGACCAACCAATCAACAAACAGAATTTCACAAAAGTTATTTTCATTTTACAATGATGGTTAGGTTTAGGGTTTAAAACTTTATAGCTGTGTTAAGGTTTAAGTTATTGGTTAAATTAAACATTGTTTGTTGGTTCATTTATTTTTCTGTAAAATTTGTACGGGCCAACTCATATGAATTCTTACGATTTCACCATCTTATTATTACGACTTGTCATGAGACCAGGGGCCTGTCCCATTAAGCTCGTTGAACAATATTGATTGGTTTCAAGATGACAAAACAAAACCAATCCAATCAGGCTTAATCATGACGCTGCAAATCAACTTTCTCTGTCAACTCAGGCTTAGATCTTGTGTTTAAGAATACTTCACGCATGCGTGCACATGAATGAGTGACGTTTGCAGAAAACAGCAAATGGCATGAAACATGGAGTGAAAGAGAGTGAGAGAGAGAGAGAGAGAGAGAGAGAGAGAAAGAGATGTTGCTTCTGGTTAAATTGTACTAGTTGAACAAAACCAGAGTACAGATACATTTTTATTTTTTTTCACGCTTGTTGTTACTATGTCATACATTCGGCTCAAGGGGCAATGCTCATTTTTCCGGATAAAGTCTTTCCATGAATGTGTTCATACTAATTCCATACATGCATACCTAAAGAACGTACTTAATTAACAGCAAATACAGAACGCACTCTGAAAGTATGCAAATTTGGACGTGAGGTGTGACTGTTATATTAGAACTTTTTTCTCTGCTTTGGTTTTTACTAGCAATGATACATCTGAATGGTTAAGCAAGGAATTGCAAACTAATTATATAAGAAGTGGACACACACACACACACACACAACTGAACAACAAAAAATTCCTGTAGAATACAATCTAACAAAATAATTACTTGCTTGTTTATTTAAAGCACATAAACATCAGGCCAGGTTGCCCTTGTGGATATTGGACTGTGGCACAGCTAAAGCTTTTCACAATTCCAATCACAGATTGCAGCTGACAGATGACCCACTCAGCTGGAATTAGAAAATGAACCAGTCTGTGTAAACCTTCCTGTCTACATCCATCAGCAGCGAGAGTGAAAATGTTAAACTCAATACAGAAATGACTATGCTGTGACACAGCTGGCTGCTCCTGTGCTGTTTCTGCTGACAAACAACCATTATCTTCTGTCTGATGTGGCAAGGAACTGATGCTGTGCCACCTGTCTTGACACAAAGGCCTTGTTCAATTAAGAGGGGAACATTTTCTCTAAACTAAATATCTCAAAAATATCATGCAGTAGGAAGTCATCATAAGTGAATATCTTCTAATGGGGTCAACTATGGGGACATCCCTCCACAGTCTGCCAAACATCCATCTGATGTTTAACAAACATGGAAGGCACTCACTAACTTTGTGTGCACAAAGAGCTGAGCAATAATCGTCAGAAAAAGACATATCTGAACACCATCTGAGCTATACTATGCATACACATTGGAAATGAGTGAGCTAAAGTTCACTCTTTATAGTAACATATATAGCGTTATCTTACAATTTTTGTTATTAGTTCAGTTCAATAAATAACTAAATTTATTAAATATTCAATGCTGGAAATAAGGACCTGTTAACATTTTCTGCTCATCTGCAATTAAACACAAAGCCTTGTGAAAATTTACCATGATTTTAATTTAACACTAACTGAAACTGTGGTAATTTGTTTGAAACATGTTATATTCATTCTAAATCATTAGGGGATACTTCAATTTTAAGGCAGCTTTGGCAGTGGCAGTTGTGATTATTGTTTCTTAATGTGTCAAGGTTCCTATTTTTCATGAAAAATTCAATAGTTTGTTTTTTTAGCAAACAAAGTTACATGATGTAACCTTTGAGGTTTGATTTCAACTCAGTCTTTATTAGCCCAAATGTCTCACTTTTCAGTAGAAAACACACACGCACACACATGGGTTTCAATGTTTTTTGGGGACTTTCCATAGACATAATGGTTTTTATACTGTACAAAATGTATATTCTATCCCCTAACCCTCACAGAAATCTTTCTGCATTTTTAAATGTTCAAAAAACATAATTTAGTATGATTTATAAGCTGTTTTCCTCATGGGGACCGACAAATTGTCCCCACAACGTCAAATATTTCGGATTTTACTATCCTTATGGGGACATTTGGTCCCCACAAAGTGATAAATACACACACTTGCTTGCTTGCTGTCTCTCTCTCTCGCTCTCTCTCTCGTGCACACACACACACACACACACACACACACACATAGTTCGAAGCTTGGCTCTCTCTTTTGTATGCTGGCGTCTCCTCCCCTTTTATCTCTACCATGGCTCACTGGGAATACAAACAGGTGTTAGCACAGGTGTAAATCCTTAACCACTCGGCAACCCCTGACCTCAATCTCCACAGATCGGCACTCGACCACACCCACACATACTTATTGACATCTGCCTGTATTGCAGATGAGCAAACAACAAAAATAATACATCTTCCAGATGTAAAGACACAACTCACATACCCAGATAGCATGCACAAATGCATGTCAGAGATGTCTGTTTAGATTGTTTCATCTGGAAAGCATCACATTCTAATTAACATCTGCTAAACTTCTTAAAAAGATCAGATTTACAAACATTCTTAATCATAAACATCTCAAATACATCTGCTGAATATCTTATTGACATCTGAGAGGAAATATTTTATAGACATATTGCAGATGAGCAAACAAACTTAAAAAGACATCTTCCAGATGAAAACACACACATCAAATAGATGTCTGGGTGCTGTATTTGTTATATCAGGTGACCCTTCGCTAAGCTCCGGCCTTCCTCACTCTGACAAGCTTTGCAGAACTTCCCATAATGGATGAGACTGCACAGTTTTTGGCAAAATATTCTCTTAAACAGAATTGCTAATATGCTTCATTGTAATGAAGAGTGATATTTAAAATTACATTTATCTGAATTTTTTTTTTTTTTTTTTTGTAAAAGAAATTGGTACATTACAAAGTAATTTGAATGAAAACTGGAGACAATAACCATGTTCACACATGCAACCAGGTAAATTACTGGAAAATTGTTGGGTTGCCTTTACTGGTAATTGTACCAAATGTGCTGTTCACACATACCATCAGTAAGGAAATTTATAGTTAGTAATTCAACCATTACCAGTAAAATTTACCAGTATTTTCAAAAGGGTCGTGTTCACAAGTGACCTCTAATCTGGAAATTGTAGGTAATTTTCTGGGAAAGGCTGTATGTGTGAGCGCGACTTATGAATCAGGCAAATAATTCACAGACACTTGAAAAGAGAAAAGTCATTTTTTGGCGATTACATAAGTGTAAGTGAACAGGTCTCATAACACACTCACTATGATGCTGTAAACTCTTTATTTACTACCACCTTTACTAAGACCCGAATCAATACATAAATTAATTAATATTTAGAAGACAGAAAAAAACTGCATGTATCCTCACTAGTTGCCTCGTGTCACTATTACAAGTGACCCAGCAAAAACTTTTTAGCAATCTTTTGGATATTTTTAAAAAATTCTGCTGAAGAATAATCAAACAGTTACTAAAATGTGATTGGTCAGAAACATTTATAAGGCGGGGCTTTGCAAAGGGTCAATACGGGATTGGTATGACATGAGGGTAAATAAATAATGACAGTATTATCCCTTTAATTTATCTAGTTATTTATCTGCATTTACAACTGTGTAATGGGGTCACAGATTTTCCATTCCATCTCAGTAATCTCTGTCTTTAATGTTTTCACAGCAATAAAGAGGTGGCGGAGGCCAACTTTGACCTGCATGAAACACACTGTAAAACGTTTTTGTGTCTCTGCCCTGACTGTGATGCATCTGTCCCTTAGGAACAGCTAGTGGAGCATAAAGCCCAAGAGCACATACAGGTCAAAACCAAACTTATTCTGATTTTTACAGACTTGGCCCTGTGTCCAAAAAAAAGATATGATTAATTTCCTCAAGGTTATCTTCCACCTCCTAAATAACATGTCTGTGCTCCCATTTTCTTCATGTCTCACAGGTAAAATGTGGGAAGTGCAATAAAATGATGGAACGAAGGCAGCTGTTGGACCACGAGGTGAACACTCCATTTCACACCTATATAAAAACATTACAAACTAGAAGAATCAAAGTTCTCCCTTCTAGGAAAATTGTTGTCAGTATTTCAACATTTTATGTCTGAGATTGCTCGATCTCTGTTTTCTCACTTATACGTTTGTTGTCTTGCCTCTTTCAGACAGATGAGTGCTCAGAGAGGCTGCAGATCTGTGAGTTCAGTCAGCTAGAGCTTCCTCTGAGCAGTCTAATGGAGCACATGTTGTCCTGCGGGAGTCGTACAGAGCGCTGCTCTGACTGTGGCCGCTATGTCAATCTGAAAGAACAGCTCCATCATGCTCGGGTCTGTTGTAGTACCCCTCCAACACTGAAGAAGCCTAGTCCAGAAGATGCATCTGACACAGATGGTTAGTCAATGATGTATACTGATATATACTGTATATAAGCCAATTATTTACTGATTATGTTATTTTTCAGTGAGCATTAATCCAATGCAATTGGATTAATGAGTCAGTAGGTTGAACCGAATCATTGAACGAATCATTATTTTTAGCCTGTTCGTTTACAATGAGAAAGGTTGATCCGGATCACAAACAGTGCTGAATGATTTGATTTAAGCTCCTCAATGATCCTGTCACAGCAGTTCTGGAATAAACTGCTCACTAGAAGGACCTATTATCAGTGAATAACACATTTCAGTCTATACCACACACAAAGCTATCATGTGACTTCATGAAGTCTTGGAATATAAAGCATGAATGCTATTAAGATATTTAAAAAATAATAATAATAATAATTTCCACAGACAAAGAGTGACCAATGGCAGAATTTTTATTTTGGGGTAAAGTATTCCTTTTAATGGTGATTGATTATGAATAATGATCTATTATGTCTACTATCTTTAGAGGAGTCATTCAAGCAGTGTTGTAAAAGTTTAAAGTACATTCCTTCTGGAGATATGGAGCATGAGGTAAATAAAGGGTTTCGAAAAAAATACTCTTAATAAAAACTCTTATAACACCTCAAAATCTTTTTAATTAGCTGACTTGCGACCACTCCTCCCAATATGTAAGAGACAGGGATGTTGACTTCGATGAAGACCTCAGCCCTGGACAAGTGAGTGCTCCAGACTGCAGATTTCTTATTTTCATCACTTCAGAATATGAAGGGAGCCAGAAACATTGAAAGAGACCTAGATAGGATAAACACTTGTCCACTCTGTCATCTGGTACTTCCTATAAAGACACTTGAATGGCATGAGGTACTAGTCACTGTTCAATACATGATTTTAAACTTGCAACCCTTCGGTTGAACAGCAAAACAGAATTTATCGTTTACTTTGGTTGAGGAAAGAGGGACACAAAAATCTCCCCAAATACTACACCAAAAAAAAAAAATTAATGTACTTTTAGGCCTCTATAGTTCAAAATGTTTAGATTTTTTTTTTTTTTTTAAGAAAAATGTGAATTACATAAACATCTGAGCCAGGCACAATGTTGACTGGTGCAAGCAAGACTACACGCGTAAGTACACAAAGAATACATTATGTAACACTGCAACTTTCTAATTTAATCAAAACCATCTACCAGTAATCATTTTGAAATAAATTGTTTTTAATTATCTTACAGGGTTGCTTGTAACGGCACTCCAAAATCTACAACTCCAAAATAATGTGATGGCATTATAGTAAACATAGAATGTTAAATTATATTGAAATTCTAGAAATTAAACTAAAACAAGTTTATATTGTTTCCAGTTAAAATGTATTCACTGATTTTATATTTGATAAATGTCAGCCAGAACTGACTGGAAGTAAAAATAAAATTGTCCAACTTATTGCAGCTAAGATGTGCCTGATTTTTAGGTTGTTATCAAGCTATGCTGTTTAAAGTGTTATCTGCATGTTAAATCTGGACACGTCATGTGTGATTTCAGTGCACAGCTTAAAATAAAAGGTAAAAATATTTGTTTGTAATCTATAATAGTTTATAGACTTTTTCTTTCTCTCTCTGCCACTATGTAACATATCTTGTATGAAAAATCTTCAGAGGATCCAGCAGACCTCTCCCAGATTAGAGAAGCAAAAACAAGGAAGGCAATATCTAAGAAGACTGAGGACCACTAGGTGGCAGAATTTTAATTACAAATACTCTCATTAAGCATGTTCTTAGGAACACCTGTGTGATTATCAAATCAGCCAATCGTGTGGCAGCAGTGCAATGCATAAAATCATGCATATTCGGGTCAGGAGCTTCAGTTAATGTTCACATCAACAAACAGAATATGGGAAAAATGTGATCTCAGTGATTTGGACCGTGGCGTGATTGTTTGTGCCAGACGGACTGGTTTGAGTATTTCTGTAACTGCTGATCTCCTGAGATTTTCATGCACAACAGTCTCTAGAATTTACTCAGAATGGTGCCAAAAACTAAAAAACATCCAGTGAGTGGCAGCTCTGTGGACGGAAACGTCTTGTTGATGAGAGAAGTCAACAGAGAATAGGCAGACTGGTTCAAACTGACAAAGTCTACGGTAACTCTGACAAACACTTGTGGTGAGATGATTATAGCGGGTTGGCGCTGTTTTGGTTGCACAAGGGGGACCTACACAATAGGCAGGTGGTTTTAATGTTGTGGCTGATCAGTGTTTTCACAGTTCTGTTAGGTAAGCACTGCTTACCTTGCTTATATGGACGGCACGTACCTGGTTTACACACTGCACAGCTACCTACCAGCTGCCTACCATTACAGCTGCAGCACTGCAAATATACACAACAAAAACAGTGTAAGACTCTGTTGCAAGAGTATACTACATACATTTCACCTGTTATTTGAAGGGGGTGTAACCATGTAGTAGGCCAGGAGTACATAAATGGCTAAACAAATAATCACTTTCCCCTTGAAATTAAAATTAATTCTTACTATCATTGTTTGCATAATGGGCAAATCAATGCATACAAATAACATCTAGAAAAACATGTTTTAGTGTCTTATTATCTTTTAAATACTTTTTAATGTCTATTTGCCCATTTGTGAATTAATTCAAAATTTTACTTGTAAATTAATAATACTTTTCTTAACGTTTATTGAATTATACTTTTTCACCTATCTGCTCTCCTGCACTTGTAAATACAAAAGTGCAAGACTGACATCTAGTGACATCAGGAGGTCGATTGTACACATGGTGACATTTCCGAGTTGGGTGCATGTTTAAGTGTGAAATAAAAGTAAACATGGTTTATTAGTGAGTTACACAATCTAATAAGCTACCTCAACAAATTTTTTCTCAGCTATTACCAAAATGCATAATTGTGCCAGCTTACTCTGACCTTATCAACTCATTGAGTTGCCTTAAAGGGATAGTTCACCCAAAAATTAAAGTTCTCTCATCAATTACTCACCCTCATGCCATCCCACATGTGTATGATTTTCTTTCTTTAGCAGCACACAAATTAAGGTTTTTAGAAGAATATCTCAGCTCAAGTGAATGGTTATCAGACATTTGTAGCTTCAAAAATCAAATAAAGGCAACATATGACTCATATCTTCTGAAGTGATATAATACAGTAGTTGTGGGTGAGAAACAGATCAATATTTATGTCCATTTTTCACTCTAAATCTCCACTTTCACTTTTGAAAGCTACATGTGGTTCCTGTTTAGTTTCACTTTCACATCTGAAAGTGGAGATTTATAGTAAAAAAGAACTTTAAATATTGTTGTTTTTTTTCTCACCCACACTTATCACTTCTGAAGATATGGATTTAACCACTGGAGTCATATGTTTGCTTTGTGTGATTTTTGGAGCTACAAATGTCTGATCACCATTCACTTGGTGACCTACAGAGCTGAAATATTCTTCTAAAAATCTTTGTGTTCTGCTGAAGAAAGAAAGTCATACACATCTGGAATGGCACATGGGTGAGTAAATGACAAAATTCGTCATTTTTGGGATAACTATCCCTTTAATACGAAGCATGAATCATAAAGTGATGACTTCAAGTAATATTTCAATTTGTTTATTTTCATAATTTGCACTGAGTTTTAAAGCAGGAGTCATTTTTAACAGTGTGTTGACTTAATTTCTGGGAGACTATAAAACAGACCTATGGGAGCTACGGCTAATATAATATGTCTTCAATCGGTTTCAGAATTCATAGTAACTCCTACCCGGAAGCAAAGGAAAACATTAGAATAAGTCTTTGGAATTCAAGTTAATAGAAACAACCCAACAAAATTAAAAGACACTGCACATCAACTAAAGATTTAAACGTTTTCAGCAGGGTCTGCTAAGCAATGCTTCAGCCAGACGTTGATTTATAGGTTAAGTATGGAGAACCACCCAAATAGCAAAACAAAATAAAGAATAAAGGTAAATAATAGATCATAAATTGACAACAGTCAATTTATGGCAATATCATAACTCACACCACATATATAATGATCTTAAATTACTAGTTATATTTTAAATATTTTTGCCCATTTAAAATGACTATATAATAGCATATAATTGGTCTTTGAGACCCAGTGATTTACTGAAAACATTCAGTTGGCACCAACAAGGAATTCTACAAAGAACATATAGCACTTAGGCCTCTCCTTTTTCCAACTCCAAATGTATGTTGTTTATTACATCATGAACAGACAAATACTCTTCTCAGTGCTCTCCTGTTAGCTCTATGACTTCAGAAAAAACAAAAATCAATGATTCAGGGAAATATTGCCATAAACTCTAGTATCTCATCATATTGTATTTTCTCTAACATCTGCATTCACTTTTTTGTAATATGCTCCCAGTAGTAGCTGTCAATAGTGTAGCCAGAAAACTTCTGTTGATTGTTCAGATGTTATGGCTGGCCATTAACCTTGTCCTGCAGGAGATTCAAGGCATTGGAGGAGAAGCTTTGCAGGATATGGAGTGTGTCACGCTGCAGTTGTAAGGTGTCACGTGAAAACTGCTGCTGGGTGTGGACCAATTTCTGCACTGATTCTGCTAGTGACTCAAGAGAGCGAGAGAGCGACCCTATCAGCTGTGTGGTGGCCTGCTGTTCCTGCAGGCTGAGTGAGGCACTCTGGGCTAGACGATCCTGCACACTGCATGGATCCAGAGAAGCTGGGGTGGGAGGGGGGCGAGCAGGAACGGAGCGAAATGATGAGGCCCCAGGAGGTGGAACAAAAGTTCCAACACTGGCAGCTGAAGGGCCATTGAATGTGTTGTGATTGGGTTTTTCTTGAATTTGGCTCTTCTCAGCACTGGGACGGTTGAGGAATTCAGGCATGCCAGCAGCATTCAGATCTTGTTGACTTTCAGGTTCAATAAACTGCATGTCACCATCTGGCAGGAAAAGAAACATTAACTATGATATAAGATCATATGGATCAGAGACACAAAGCATCAAACATTTAAAACTACAAACCTAAGGATATGTCAACATTAAAGCCCAAGGTATACTTAGTATATACCTAGGTCACAGTATACTACATATAACAGTGCACGCAAACACAGGCTGTTGGTGCATGCGTGCTACAATTGCAATGAGACACTGGACTTTCTTTAGACCCATAAATATGTCTTTATATTCCTTCAGACTCTAATTATACAAATGCAAACACGTAGCCTTGACTTGCACATACACTGTTGTTGTTTTTACCTTAATTTCCTGATGTTTAGCGGCGATTACATCTTCTTCTAGCCCTTCTCCATGACAGCAACTGCTCAAATGTGAGTGTTGCCAACTTGTGGACCAACTAATTAGTGCAAATAACTCCTGTGCAAATTCACATTTATGGATTTATATACTGTATATGCCACAATTCTAAATTAATAAATATAATATTTTGAGAATGCAAGATTTTATTTTAAATGCACAAAAATGTTCTGTGGCGTAAGATGATATTTTGAGCAAATAAAAGGAGTATTTTGTACACACGTGAAATCAGATTTGTAATGCATCTTCTAGCAAAGATGACTTCATTTTGAGCCAAAAAAAAAATCTATTTTGCCCTTGAATTAAGTTCATATGAATGTGAATTTTCACAGAATTGTGACATTTATGTAACTACACAGTTTTTGTGTGTGCAAGATCTTATTCCCACACTACCCACTCTGCACGCACTCATAGCTTTGACCGCTTGCTTGCTAAACAAGTTTACAGCATTATAATGTGCCAGAATTTCAGCCAGATGAGAGATGGGCTGGTAAATTGTGATTGGCTGGCTAGATCCCAGATCATACTGCTAATCAAAACAGGAGAAAGAGAAGGGGATCATTTGTTTTCAAGAAAGGAAATGTGTAATACACTATGACCAACATGAAAGCAGCTCTAACTGTTTTTAAATAACCTTTAAGAAAAATATATTTGTCTATACACTGCCTATAGGCTTACTAGCTAGATAACAATCTGTCTAGCCCTCTTAATATTGTCTATATTAGTATTTGGTTATCTAAGTTACCAAGTTACACTTACTTAGCTACTAGCTTGGCCATGTTAGCTACCACTTATATCTAAAATTATATTAATATAATCTCTCCCATGTGTAAAACCACACTGTAAAATGTAATAGTGCAGTTTTGGTCGAAGTTAATGTGACTTCCATCTATCCCAAAGGACATTCTGAGAGAATGTCAGTTTCTTAAAATAAATGTGATCAGATTACAGTATACCATGGATCAGCAACAACTGAATATTCTTATTTTTGTTACTATTACATGAAATATTATTTTCTTTAACAAACATGTTATTTTGTCAACCTTCTTTAGTGTGTCCTCTCCCATTTTTTTCAACAGCCTTGTGTATTATTATTTTATAAAAATTTGGGATATTGCCTAAATTAACATATTTCACTCCTGATAATAAATTAGAAAAGATGTTTATGCTTGTGTTTCAAAGCTGCGGGGTATCTTGAAATGTTCAGTATGCCGTTTTTATGAAGTTTATGCATTCAACCAGAACTCTAATGGATTTAATAAAAATTGATTAATGAGAAGAAACAGGAGAAAAGATGGAAATTTTGTCTCCTGTCATAGTTTGTGGTAAATTAAATGCACAGTATATTGAACCTCAATTATTTGAGACTGCAAAAAGTAAAAAATAGAATGAAATCCTTAGCATTGCCTGATCCCAGGCTACTATATTTAGAAACATTTACATTACAGTAAATTAAGCCTTACGGTATTCCTGATATGTCTATAATCCATGGGGTAAATATCTGTTGTAATGGTAACTGCATACAGTATAAAGTGTGTACTGAACGTGGAGCATTGTGCCTGTTGGCTCTTCTGCAATATTTACAGTGATGTTCATGGTTGCTGTATAGGTACCTCAACTTTCCAATCACAGAGCACTTGTAAGCAGCTCCTAAATAGCCAATCCTGTAAAAGCAAGCAAACGGTTCTGAGCATATGAGAGTGAGATCTTGCACACGAAAATAATAATAATAATTATTTATTTATATATATATATATATTATTTATTTATATATATATATCTATCAAATATTCGCAAGAAGATACATTGCTTTACAAAACTGGCGCGTGCAAAATCATTTGTGTGCTCAAAATATCATCATGCCACAGAATTGTGGCACATATACAATTCCATACACATTCTGCGCGTTCAAAGACCCGCGGTTAGAAAAATCACTGCACGTGGACACTCAGCGTTCTCGTCTGACCGAAGAATACTTTGGGCTTAATTCGGATACATTTAAAAACATAATTTTTCTGTCCACAATGCCATTTTCAAGCGTTCTCCAAAAGTTGCACGTCCACACTAAAATATATGAAAATTCTTGAAACCCCTTACTGCGCATGCGAAAAATCTGCAATCCATGTACGGTCTGAAACGCCGTTCAGCTTGCAGTTTTTGAACTAAAAAACAAAACAAAACACATGAGGTCTTCAAAATTCACTTGTGAGGTATGAAAGAGTGTAATTTATGTTGTAGAACAAAACATGTATCCTCAATCAGTGTTTACCACAGACCTTATTTTACACATAAGTAAAACAAAATTATAATAATAAAAATAAAAACATATAGGAAAATCCCGAGGGAACCCATGGCGAATTCGAATTCCAGGTTCGCCAACAAATTGACGGCAAGGCTGAACTACTGTCCTCGTGTTCCGTCTCCGGACAGCAGTTCCATGTAAAATTCCCATCGCCTTTGAATGAATGCAATGTGAAAGTAACATTTATCTTTAACAACACTATCAAAGTGAATATCAGGCACAATAACGCCCGGTACAATATGGGCCACCATCTTGATTGTTTTGGGTTGAATGGATCACATGACTGCATCACAAGACAACAAATACATCACCGTTTTCAGATATCTCCTTTTTCCCTGTCAACACTACAACACGAAGACTGTTTTCCCAAATGTATCCACGTTTTCGAAAAGCTCAGTTTTCACTGTCAAAAATGCTACCTCAGTGTGGACAGAAAGCCAAAACGCAGAGAAAAAGATGATACAACCTATTATTGTGGACAGTTTTATTATAAAGGATTTAATCATGTAAAAACTAAATATTACAATTATCAAAACATGATTTCTTACCTTCCTTTTCTGATGTTCCAGTCTGAATGTCCATAAGAGGCATTCCTGAATCTATTAATGCATTTTAAATATTTTAATGTTCTAATATACACTCACCTAAAGGATTATTAGGAACACCATACTAATACTGTGTTTGACCCCCTTTCGCCTTCAGAACTGCCTTAATTCTACGTGGCATTGATTCAACAAGGTGCTGAAAGCATTCTTTAGAAATGTTGGCCCATATTGATAGGATAGCATCTTGCAGTTGATGGAGATTTGTGGGATGCACATCCAGGGCACGAAGCTCCCGTTCCACCACATCCCAAAGATGCTCTATTGAGTTGAGATCTGGTGAGTGTGGGGGCCATTTTAGTACAGTGAACTCATTGTCATGTTCAAGAAACCAATTTGAAATGATTCGAGCTTTGTGACATGGTGCATTATCCTGCTGGAAGTAGCCATCAGAGGATGGGTACATGGTGGCCATAAAGGGATGGACATGGTCAGAAACAATGCTCAGGTAGGCCGTGGCATATAAACGATGCCCAATTGGCACTAAGGGGCCTAAAGTGTGCCAAGAAAACATCCCCCACACCATTACACCACCACCACCAGCCTGCACAGTGGTAACAAGGCATGATGGATCCATGTTCTCATTCTGTTTACGCCAAATTCTGACTCTACCATCTGAATGTCTCAACAGAAATCGAGACTCATCAGACCAGGCAACATTTTTCCAGTCTTCAACTGTCCAATTTTGGTGAGCTCTTGCAAATTGTAGCCTCTTTTTCCTATTTGTAGTGGAGATGAGTGGTACCCGGTGGGGTCTTCTGCTGTTGTAGCCCATCAACCTCAAGGTTGTGCGTGTTGTGGCTTCACAAATGCTTTGCTGCATACCTCGGTTGTAACGAGTGGTTATTTCAGTCAAAGTTGCTCTTCTATCAGCTTGAATCAGTTGGCCCATTCTCCTCTGACCTCTAGCATCAACAAGGCATTTTCGCCCACAGGACTGCCGCATACTGGATGTTTTTCCCTTTTCACACCATTCTTTGTAAACCCTAGAAATGGTTGTGCGTGAAAATCCCAGTAACTGAGCAGATTGTGAAATACTCAGACCGGCCCGTCTGGCACCAACAACCATGCCACGCTCAAAATTGCTTAAATCACCTTTCTTTCCCATTCTGACATTCAGTTTGGAGTCCAGGAGATTGTCTTGACCAGGACCACACCCCTAAATGCATTGAAGCAACTGCCATGTGATTGGTTGATTAGATAATTGCATTAATGAGAAATTGAACAGGTGTTCCTAATAATCCTTTAGGTGAGTGTATATATATATATATATATATAATACAATTCAAATATTAACCAGATACACACCAATTAATCACCTAAATGTACCCGCTAAACAGTCAAATAAAATAGGAACTCACTGTTGAACATCATGTCAGTAGATAGCTCCATTTCTCCTTTGCTTGGGATTCTTGGGTGAAAAGGAGGTGGCATTGGTAAACTGAATAAATGAGGCCTGTCATTTGCGAAGTCTGAGGAGCTATGTGGCATCTCAGAGACACCTGGAAAGTCCTCGTCATCATCATCCCCTAGGTCATCATTTGCCAAAGTGATCATGTTTTTGTTAGACATCTGAAGGATCTGGTGCACCATGGTTTCTACAGGCGACAGCTCTTGTGCAATTTGGGCAGGCGTGGCACCTGATGCCCTCATGGCTACTACCCTCCGCTTCGTGTCACACTTGAGGTCTGCCCATTTCTTAATGACTTCGATGACCTCTCTGTGACACTCACTGACCTTATTGATACGTGCCGTCACTGAAGCCCAAGTACGGTTTTTCAGGTCCTTTGAAATGCTCCGGTTTCCTGCTCAAGACATACTAGTGTCATTCACACATGCACTCGGATATATATCAGAGAAGGACAGCAATGTAAAATCCTACAACATTACATCTACATCATTAAAAGTCCACTTAGTCTAAGCATGCTAATATGAAAATGAAAAGGTTGGTCTTACCTACTAGAATATGCCGTTTTGTCATCACCTCACTCAGCAGCAGCTCAACCTCTTGGAATGTGAACCGTGATTTTCTTTTCTTAAACCGCATCAAATTGCCATCTGGCCCTCTGTATAGGTATCGCAGGAACTCCGACATCCTTCTCTGCTCTTTGCAACCCCTAACAGTGTAACCAATCACTAGCACACAAGGTTTCTAGACAGCATCCATCAGAAGGTTAGATTGAATTTTGTACCTAAAAAAAAAAAAAAATTTTTTAATTTATATTGCTTTTTGACATTTAGAATCATTCAACAAATTATTTTCCATCTCCTGTGTTGCAAAGATGCTAATTAATTTCACAACACTGATAATATTTTACTAATTTAAAGGGATATTTCACCCAAAAATGAAAATTATCTTATCATTTACTCACCCTCATGCTATTCCAGATTTTCTTTCTTCAAACAAAGATTTTTAGAAGAATATTTCAGCTCTGCAGGTCCTCACAATGCGAGTGTATGTATACCAAAATTTGGAGAAGCGATTCACAAGCGATATGATAATTGTGGGTGAGAAACAGATCAATCTTTAAGACCATTTTTACTATAAATTCTCCTCACTGCCCAATAGGTGACAATATCCACGAAGAATGCAAATCGCCAAAAACAAATGAACAATGTGAAAGTGAAAGTGGAGATTGATAGTAAAAAAAAAAAAGGACGTAAATATTATCATATCGCTTCTGACAATGTTGATTTAACCATTGGAGTTTTATGGATTACTTTTATGCTGCCATTATATCCTTTTGGGGCTTCAAAATTTTGGTATCCTTTCACTTGCATTGTGAGGACCTACAGAGCTAAAATATTCTTCAAATCATTTTTGTGTTCTGTGCAAAAAGAAAAAAGAAAAAAAGTCATACAGATCTGGGTTGGCATTAGGGTGAGCAAATGAGAGAATTTTCTTTTTGGGTTAAAGTCTGTGCCTAATTTATTAATCTGCAATGTGGAATAGCATTAAACAGTTTACTTGGCAATCTATTTGGTTGCTTAGAATGTGTGGGTACTAGCATCCTATTTAAATGATTTTAAAATTACATTTAAACTAGCATAGGCTGTGATTTGCATTTCAAATGTAAAAATATATATTTTCTATTTTAGAAAAGCAATTATTTGATTGTAAACGCTTATGTAATAATACAATGTAATCATCTATCTATCTATCTATCTATCTTAAGAAAACATTCCAACATCATGTGATTGACGTTGCTTATATTCCTTCCTTTAAAAGGACAGAACAAACAGAGGCAGAGATTATTGGGACAAAGCATCAATCCGTTTTTTTACAGGATCCTTTGACTTTAAATTAACTGTTACAACTAATTGCTGTGTGATCTCACACCGCCTCGCCGGTGTGCCCATATGCTTCCTGCTTCTTTGTTGTTTTCCTGCCTAATCGTCAGCATTAGGAACAGAGAGAATCGAGCCAGCGCCATCGCGGACACACAGCGTCTCTCTCAAATCTGCCATTTCTGAAATAACTCATGCACGCGTAAACAAAGATAATACACGCGTGTTTATTTAGATTAAAATGTCCTAATAACCAGGCGCTCCATCCGAATGCGCAAACACATCTGTATTTTGTGTGTATTTAGCTAGTAAGCAAGCCTAGTAGGAAAAAGTGACTACGCATTGCTTTTCCTACATCGATTTTGTTTTCGTCAAATCTAAAAGATGTAGGTGGAGACGGGACGCGGACCGCGACGCACTTTCTTACTATTGATATTAGTGATGGATTGAGTGGTAATTACTTACAGTGCGGCCGAATGTGTCCTAGGATTTGTCGGCGTACTCTTGCCCGATAAACTTCGTAGGCAGTGATCCTCTGCGTCGCGCAGACTCAGCTCTACGTGTTTTCCCCCCTCCGCAACGATAGTTCGCCAACATTCTATAGTAATCCTGCTCTATGCCTGTGTGGAACCATTCCTAACTATACAACAAACATTGCGTCACGTCCAAGCATTTTACTGTTTACCAGACAATTAAATACATGTAATATTAAGCGCCTTTTGCACACATACAAGTGAGGGGGAGAAACGCGTACAAATTTGTACGCATTTTGTCCTCCATTAAAGGCTGGGTTGGTGAATGGGGTTACACTCAAGATTGTATAGCCTAAAAATAGACCATATTAACCAAAAAGGCGTTTTGCTAGTAACTGTACTAAATATGTTTGTGTTACAGTAATAATAACATAATATTAAAGATAATGTGCAAGAATAGCAACAAAATGTGCGAGCGAGGTGTTTTTCCGCAAATGGGCCCATTCTTCATAGGCCTGAAATAACAAACGCTTAATTTTATAGGCCTTCATACAACTACGACTAGAAAATAAATAATAGCATGTGCAGCATTTTTTGTCCTTTATCTGTGCATCTCATGCAGCTCAATTGAAGTCAGTTCCCTTGAGTATGATACTGAATATCTTAGGAAGAAGAATGGGCGGTTACTAAATAAAAACATGTGATTAATTAACTGTAAAATTCTGCCATCAGTCATACAGTTTATTAATAAAGTGGCCATGCATTTACACTCCACCATTTTGAGCTTCTCTCTCAAAGACAGGGAGTGGCATTGCAATTTAAACTTTAACCTGTAGGTGGGTGTTGTGAGTATCTTCAAATGTGCCTTCATGAGTCTGAAAAAAAAAATCTATAAAAGCAGTTGTTACTGATAGGGGAAATTTTGACATAATTTACTACCAGTGAATGGTGATAAAACCTAGTGCCTGACATTCTGCCTAATATCGCTTTTTGTGTTCCACTCACTGAAAAGAGTAAGTCATGTGGGTTTGGAACAATTTGAAGGTGAAAAAAATGTCAATTTTCATTTTTGGGTGAACTAATCCTACAATCTTTTAAGCATGACTGATGAAAACTCAAGGATGTGTATCACAAGGAAATACAGTACAATACCCCAAAAATACTACTGGAAAATATTTTGAATATCTTGACATTAATTTAATATATATATATATATATATATATATATATATATATATATATATATATATATATATAATACATATATATATATATATATATATATATATATATATATATATATATATATATATATATATATATATATATATATGTATATGTATTTAATTATATATACACACACACACACACACTGGTGGCATTAATAATGGTTGAAACAAATGTTCAGAACTTCTTAAACTACTTCAAAGAGATCTCATTAAAAAATCCTCCTGGTGCAGCAATGGCAGCTTTGCAGATCATTGGCATTCTAGCCGTCAGTTTGTCTAGATACTCAGGTGACATTTCACCCCACACTTCCTGTAACACTTGCCATAGATATGGCTGTCTTGTCGGCCACTTCTCACACACCTTACAGTCTAGCTGATCCCACAAAAGCTCAATGGGGTTAAGATCCATAACACTCTTTTCCAATTATCTGTTATCCAATGTCTGTGTTTCTTTGCCCACTCGAACATTTCTTTTTGTTTTTCCGTTTCAAAAGTGGCTTTTTCTTTGCAATTCTTCCCACAAGGCCTGCACCCCTGAGTCTTCTCTTTACTGTTGTACATGAAACTGGTGTTGAGCAGGTAGAATTCAATGAAGCTGTCAGCAGAGGACATGTGAGGCATCTATTTCTCAAACTAGAGACTCTGATGTACTTATCCTCTTGTTTAGTTGTAAACCTGGCCTTCCACATTTCTTTCTGCCCTTTTTAGAGCCAATTGTCCTTTGTCTTTGAAGACAGTATTGTAAACCTTTATATGGAACCTTCAGTTTTTTGGCAATTTCAAGCATTGGATAGCCTCCATTCCTCAAAACAATGTTTGACTGACAAGTTTCTAGAGAAAGCAGTTTCTTTTTTTGCCATTTTTGACCTAATATTGACCTAAAGACATGCCAGTCTATTGTATACTGTGGCAACTCAAAACAAACACAAAGACAATGTTAAGATTAAAAAACAAAACAAATAGCTTTCAACTGTGTTTGATATAATGGCAAGTGATTTTCTTTTACCAAATTATTAATTTAGCAGGATTACTCAAGGATAAGGTGTTGGAGTGATGGCTGCTGGAAGTGGGGCCTGTCTAGATATGATCAAAAAAGACTTTTCAAATGGTTATCAGTAATGTCCTGACTATATTTTGTGATCAGTTGAATGCCATTTTGGTGAATTAATGTAACAATTTCCTTCCGAAACAGCAAAATCTGTACATTATTAAAAAAATTTGGCCACCAGTGTGTGTGTATATATACACACACACACAGTGCTTCACTTTTTCCAAATTATTTATGTTACAGCCTTATTCCAAAATGTATTAAATTCATTATTTTCCTCAAAATTCTACAAACAATACTCCATAATGACAACATGAAAGAAGTTTGTTTGAAATCTTTGCAAATTGATAAAAAAAAAAAAATCACATGTACAGAAGTATTCACAGCCTAAACTCAATGCTTTGTTGAAGCACCTTTGGCACCAATTACAGCCTCAAGTCTTTTTTGTACGATGCTACAAGCTTGGCACACCTATTTTTGGGTAGTTTCTCACATTCTTCTTTGCAGGACCTCTCAAGCTCCATCAGGTTGGATGGGGAGCGTCGGTGCACAGCCATTTTCAGATCTCTCTAGAGATGTTCAATCAGGTTCAAGTCTGGGCTCTGGCTGGGCCACGCAAGGACATTCACAGAGTTGTCCCGTAGCCACTCCTTTGTTATCTTGTCTGTGTGTTTAGGGTCGATGTCCTGTTGGAAGATGAACCTTTGCCCCAGTCTGAGGTCCAGAGCACTCTGGAGCAGGTTTTCATCAAGGATGTCTCTGTACATTGCTGCATTCATCTTTCCTCGATCCTGACTTGTCTCCCAGGTCCTGCCGCTAAAAAACATCCCCACAGCATGATGCTGCCACCACCATGCTTCACTGTAGGATGGTATTGGCCAGATGATGAGCGGTGCCTGGTTTCCTCCAGACATGACGCTTGCCATTCAGGCCAAAGAGTTCAATCTTTGTTTCATCAGACCAGATCATTTTGTTTCTCATGGTCTGAGAGTCCTTCAGGTGCCTTTTGGCAAACTCCAGGTGGGCTGTCATGTGCCTTTTACTGAGGAGTGGCTTCCGTCTGGCACTCTACCATACAGGCCTTCAGAGATGGTTGTTCTTCTGTAAGGTTCTTTTCTCTCCACAGAGAAACGATGGAGCTCTGTCAGAGTGACCATCGGGTTCATGGTCACCTCCCTGACTTAGGCCCTTCTCCCCCGATCGCTCAGTTTGGCCGGGCGGCCAGCTCTAGGAAGAGTCCTGGTGGTTCCAAACTTCTTCCCTTTACGGATGATGGAGGCCACTGTGCTCATTGGGACCTTCAATGCTGTAGAAATTTTTCGGAGGTCTAAAGACAATTCCTTGGACTTCATGACTTGGTCTGTGCTCTGACATGCACTGTTAACTGTGGGACCTTATATAGACAGGTGTGTGCCTTTCCAAAGCATGTCCATGAATTTACCACAGGTGGACTCCAATCAAGATGTAGAAACATCTCAAGGATGATCAGTGGAAACAGGAAGCACCTGAGCTCAATTATGAGTGTCATGGCAAAGGCTGTGAATACTTATGTAAATTATTGTTTTTAATTTTTAATACATTTGCAAAGATTTCAAACAAACTTCTTTCATGTTGTCATTATGGAGTATTGTTTGTAGAATTTTGAGGAAAATAATGAATTTAATAAATTTTGGAATAAGGCTGTAACATAACAAAATGTGGAAAAAGTGAAGCGCTGTGAATACTTTCCGGATGCACTATATATATATATATATATCACTGTATTTGAAGAACATAAGCACCCTTTTATTTCCTTTAAAAAATTATTTATTCATAAAAAAATACACAAAGCAAACCAAAAAAATTACATTTACCATTATAAGACACTGTTTTGTCAGTGAGAGCGATAGTAAGTTAGTAGTTATTACTCATGTTCTACAGGTCTGGTAAAAAGAACAAGATAGCAGTCTAACATTGCTTTTTATACAATATGCTTTAATTAAGATAATGCAGACTAGTGACTGTATATTACTATTCATTCCATTTTTATTGAGCTATGCTCTCAGAACATAAATTAATAACATAGTCACATCAATAGGCAGAAATACAAGTTCCATAAATAATTATATAAAGGGACATAATAATTTGTATCATGTTGTGTGCACATTTTCCTACAGAAAACTGTAAACGTGTTTAACAAATCATAGACTCTCTCCCATGTTTTTATCTTGCTATTAACTTTGTGGCCCTCTGATTGGCCTCATTGATGCGGGACTCATTGACTATGGCCTGCAAAAATAAAGAAAGATAACAAAGGACCATTGAAATAAATTGGCTTGTTAAAACATAAATTTTTGTTCAGCAAACAAATGATTCCATTCCAAACACTGACCTTGCTATGTATGCGTTCAATCTGGACATTCTGAGTGTCGATTTCATTGCCCATGTCAAGTGCCATGCTTCTGAGGTTGCCAAGGATACTGCCTACCTGGGCCAAGTTTTCCTCCATTTCATCCTCCCTTGCATCGTTGGTCACTCTGTTACACAGAAATGCACACAAAAGCTATGAAACACTCTCAAATGACTGTTGAACACAGGGTAAATAATACTGCTGGGATATGGCAACCATTTGCATTAACATTAATTATGAAGAATCCTTTAGAGTGTGTTCCAATATCAGTCCATTTTTTTTATTGAATATATATATATATATATATATATATATATATATATATATATATATATATATATATATATATATAAATTTTAACAAAAGAATACGATTATTTGAAACAAAATAATTTATTTATACATTTTTCCCTTAATTATTATACCAAATTTGAAAATATCCGAAGAAATAATAGGTACAACAAATATTTTTGTTTTATCCATTGACATTCCAAAAGGTCTTCACCAAATTTCAATGAAAAAAAAAAAAACATGCTTTTTCTACATCAGTAATACACATTACATACAGTATATTTGAATTAACTATGTTAGGAGCAATAGGAAACAAATGGTATTTACTCCTAAATTCACATGCTGATTTTCTGTTTGTAGTCCTGAATGCTCCTGCATAGGTCCTAGAAAACATTCTTGTACATTTTCAAAAGACATTTTCTTAAAAATTTGTTAGAACATTTTTTGTCTATAAAATTGTATATATTTACCATGGGATCATGTATTTTGGGCATTGCCACTTTTATTAACCCAATCAATTAATATTTTTAATAACTTTACTATAAACATTGGGGTAACCATTTATATTATTTTAGTACATAAATGACTGTGATTCAACATTGTACCATCTTTATCCATATCATGTAACACTAAACATATTCTTATGCCCCCAATCATCTACAAATAAAGATTTTCTATTCCTTAATAGAAGTCTATTATTCCAGATCAAAATTTCAGGTGGGCTGAAATTATGTTTGAAAATGTATTTCCAATTTTATAGGACATGTTGTTTAAAACCTCAGTCTAATTCTTACTCTAGGTGTTAAATAACTCTTAAACATATTGTAACCTGTTAAGGAGATTAATGAAATCTGAGGGACTGATTTGAAATGGTTGATGAGTTCTCTATTTAAAATGTGAGGTTATAGTGGGTTGTATGTTGCATAAAAAGCCAAAAGATCTGGCACCTTCTAATATATCCACCGCTCATGGTCATCTTCTCTCTCTCATCCACCACTCGGGAAGAGGGCTGGCTAGATATCACCTCATCCTGATTATTACCCCATACCTTCTTATAGGCCCCACTTGCTTCAAAGTCTTTTAGCCTGTGAGAAAGTCAAAGTTCACACGGTCAGTCATATTTGTCCCCCATATCCCACACTTCGAGATATTTTGTGTAAAATTTAGACTGTTTGTTTGGTTGATTGGTTGACTGGGATTCAACACTGAACCCTGAAAATACAACTATTTTGTGGTGCATCTGTTTTGAATGAACCACACAAGAATCACAGTACTTGTGATTTGGTTAGAGTATAGTTTTAAAATTGATGCACATGATTGTTGACATTTATAATTTTTCAGAGGTCTGTAACCAAGTAGTTTCGTGCTAAACAACTTTATACACTCACAGAGCACTTTATTAGGAACACTATGGTGCTAATAAAGTGCCCAACATGGTCTTCTTCTGTTGTAGCCCGTCTGCCTCAAGGTTCGACATGTTGTGCATTCTGACTCTGAGACGCTTTTCTGCTCACTACAATTGTACAGAGGGGTTATCTGAGTTACCATAGCTTTCTGTCAGCTCGAACTAGTCTGGCCAGTCTCCGTTGACCTCCACAGAACTGCTGCTCACTAGATTTTGTATTTTTTTTTGGCACCATTCTTAGTAAACTCTAGAGATATTTCCCCATTCTGATGGTTGATGTGAACAATATATGAAGCTCCTGTCCCATATCTGCATGATTTTACACATGAATAAGTAGGTGTACAGGTGTTCCTAATAAAGAGCTCAATGAGTGTATGTTTAAACAATTCATAAAATTCAATCAATTTACTGTGATTTCTTGAGTTTTTTGACACAAGCAGTCATTCAGCGCAAAACAATAATAAAAATGACTGAGGCATGCAAAGTTTTCATGCAAGCACACCTACATGCCCCTAAAAGCTCCTCCAAACACATACTTATCACAGGAGCACAAACCGCAGCATTTGCCCAGGTCTGAAAGGTTTTTCTCAGCTTCTCTCATGTCCTGGTTAATCTGGTCCAGGCCTTCATCAGTCCGCTCCAACTGCTCTGGATGATGGAGGGTGCGATCACAGAGTATGGCAGTTTCAGGGATTAAAGTATGGGGACAAGATAAAAACACAACCACAGTTTCTCAGCAAGAAGCACCACAAACCCACAAGCAAATATGCATCACAGTAGCAACAGTAGCTCTAGCTAAAAATTACAGAAACAAAACAGACACATGTAAACTAAAAATGGCTGAAAGACAAAGGAATATTGTTGTGTGAGCATGGGTTGCAACTTTGTACAGCTTAATTTCAAATGTATTATTTCTATTCATGATGTAATGCATGTAGTTATAGCAAACCTCTGCTCACAAAATAGGCCCACACGCACGCACGCACACACTCACATAAAAAGACAAATCTGAATCTGAATCTAAATCAAAGCTGGATAGGCTTTCCAATGGGCGGAGATATGGACAGAGAGGTGACATTACTGATAGCGGGATAACTGAGTGCCAAAGCCCAGCCATGGCTCAGGTGTCTGGGAGGAGACCTACTTTGTACATGGCCAGATGCAGAGACAGCAGCACCTGGCCATTTCAGTGAGATTTTTCTCAGCCTCCTTCATGTCCTTGTTGATCTGATCCAAGCCCTCATCAATGCGGTCCAGTTGTTCTGCCCATGCAGGGGAGATAGGCGAGGGAGTGGGAGGCAGCAGGGAGGGGAATTGAAAGGGGAAGATATATGCGAGCATGCACACATGAACACATACAAGGTACATATTTCCATATGTACAAAATCATATATAACTAAACTTGTATATATGTTGTACTGAAAAGACAAATATTAGAGGATGAAGAAGACTCGGGCTCTACTCCCACACAGCTCTTTGGCATCTTTGTGCACAACTCTGCATATTCACAGCATGATTAGCTCAGAGATAATTGCTACCTGTCCAACAGATGCAACTGTGAATACAATGGTTGAACAACTAATGATGCATTTACAATTTCATTATTTAGCTTCAGTGCATTTTCCATTATTTCTATTTATCTGTAACACTATTGTGTATGGAGATTATTCATTACCTCCCTGCTCATCCAGCATAACAAGTGTCCTGATTCCAGCATCTTTACTCTGTTGAAGAATTAGGACAAAATTCAGTACAAGACGACATTGCAGGATCCAATGCACCTATTCTCTTTTAAACCCAAAGCCAAACCATCCTAGCTTCATAAATGAATATTACTGTATAACATATTTGAAATAGTTACAGAATGTGTGTTATATGTGCTCTTGTTGTATTATGTTTTGTTTGTGTCCAAGTGCCCAATTAAGAGTACTAAACTAAAGAAACTCAGTGGACACACAACTGCATAAAATTACAATTAGAATTCCTGATAATATACTTCAGTGTCTTCAAGGCATTATGAAAGAACATTGTGCTCAGATGATTGTGCTGTATGATTGCTTGAGCAGAGCAAAGTAATTTTTCCCCTGATGACAGTGCTGTGTGATAGAAATTGATATGGTATAACAGCAAACAATTAATTGTTGCTGATGATTATAGGATGAAGCAAATACAATTATACAGTAAGACACAACATTCATGCAGTTATGAATATTATCTTATGAATAATGAGCTCTTACCTCTTCTAAGAGAAGCCTCATGTTTCTGGTGAGGTCTAGGGACTGTTTGTGGTAAAAGAGATGAAAACTGATTTTAAATACAAATTCAAAGTATAATGTTGGTTATTAAGTGTTGAAACCCAAAGTAAGTCATACACAAACAAACCAAAAACTTAAATTCCAATCTATAAAAAATTGTTAACCTACAAATTGTGCTTCATGATAACATCTAAATTCACTGGTCTTATTCATATTATTTATTATCACTAAATCAACTTACATTTAGGTTACACCAACAAAACTCATTTTAAGAGTTAATCAGGTAGGAATAGATCCTCATGGTAAAAATTATGGATTACCACTTTTTACAGTGTATATCCAACAACACTGTAAACATGTTTCCATCATTAGGTTTTAAAGGGATAGTGGTAACCTGCAATTGTTACCTTAAAGAGATAGCTCACCTATTAATGAAAATTCTCGCATAATTTACTCACCCTCGTGCCATCCCAGATGTGTAAGATTTTTAGAAGAATATTTCAGCTCTGTAGGTCCATACAATGCAAGTGAATGGTGGCCAAAACTTTGTAGGTCCAAATAGTATATGAAGGCAGCATAAAAGTAATTCATACAACTTCAGTGGTTAAATCCATATCTTCAGAAGTGATATGATAAGATTGGGTGAGAAACAGATTAATATTTAAGATATGAATTTAACCACTGGAGTCGTGTATTACTTTCATGCTGCCTTTATATGCTTTTTGGACCTTCAATGTTCCGGTCACCATTCACTTGCATTGAGAATTTTGGGGGGGGTGAACTATCCCTTAAAGAGCATCTTTGTTTCCATCCATTTAACATGTCACAAGTATTTGTCAATTCTACTTGATTTTGGTTTCTGTTTGATTTTCCTGATCAGTAATTCAATTACTTGACAATTACAAAAGTGGTTGGAAGAGTAATCACTGCAGGTTGTAACTTTGGCACCACTTTGATAAAACTTAAAAGGCATTACACCTTTTAAAGTGTATTTTAAATGTTTGTGTGCTGACATTTTTTACATTGTTTTTCATTATTTAACATAGAGTGGAAAATCTGACACTGAATAATGGACCCATTTAAGATTTACATCACTCAGTCACAGTGGGAATCTATTTATACTGCAGGTACATATATAATGTGTTTAGCGTCATCATCTTTGCTTCTATGTACCATGGGAATAAGAGAGACCGGTAGTAACCTTAACATAACAGAGGAACAGGGAAAATGATTTATGTCATCACTGTAAGGCTGTTGATGAGTGAGACTGGGTGCAATCTCATCAAAACAGGACTCACAAATGCAGGGCTCTCAATTGTCAGCTGAAGATCCAGAAGAATCAATACCTTCATCTAGAAGTTTCCTACCACTTTGGTGTTTGTTCGTGCCATTACCTCATCTGTCACCTGATTTGCCCTCCTCTGCAGTTCCTCCACTTCAGATCTCATGGTGGGGTCATCAGCCATCCTTGCTGAGTTCTGCAGCAGGGGGGAGGACAGGTTGAGGGATGCAGTTATTCTTAGAGCATGGGCTTTATAAGCTCAGCATGCCTCAGATTGACAGCAATAATTGGTCTAATACAACAGATAAGAGAACAGTACAGCCGATGTGTTCAAATTCTTTGCATAACATTGAACGCAGACAACAGACCTCCTTATACAATACTAAAAACATCATTCATTAATTGCTAGGTGCATCACAATCAACATGCAGACTGGAAAATTATACATCTCTACAATACTTAACCAATCCTTGAGCACACAGTCTTTCGGAGAGGTGTTTAAGTTGTCAAAATGTCTTGCGCACCTTTGTTTTGTGACTAAATAAAACAACAGTAGGCATTCGAACCAAAGCAGTGAGACTTATTTGCTGCATAAGTTTTGTTATTTCACTAAACTTAATGATACATGACAAAGACAAGTCATTTGGAATGTTAAAATGTACCAAAACCAAAGATGCATGTCATGGTGATATATGAAGACTACAAGAAATGTGGAGTACAGCCATTTGATGTTAAGGAGATTCATGCCAAAAGTTGACTGTTGAAAGAAAGGTGTGAAAATTTTCAACACCAACCTATTCACTTTCCCCTGAATTATCCATATTGATTTTAAAATGCTTAACGATGAATATGATTTAATGGGCATCATCCATTCAGTATCCTCTGGACAAAACACAAATATCACACTACACACACACACACACACACACACACACACACACACACACACACACACACACACACACAATACAATTCTCGTCCTTGTTCCCTGAGAGGAAACAGATTTATTTCTGTCTCTGTGGGCAGCTTTAATTAGTACATTAACATATTTATAGTCTTACTTTAAGCTGAACATTTAAATGCAAAATCAAACATCTTATATCACCAGGACACAGAATTACCACACACACAATAACAATATTTTCTAATTTCAACTGCAGTATTCAATACATTGTAATTACACAAGATTTACCTACAGTATTTGTTTCACTGTAGCAACATGCAGATGTATGGCTTGTAAGAAGCATTTCATATCATCATCATAGGTTAACCAATAAATCATGCATATGCGTATAGGTCAACCGATAGTGGATTTTGTCCACCCATACCGATAGCAAAGTTGGTGTTATCTCCTTAATCGGTTAATCGGTTATCAAAAGCTTTTTTTAAGTAATGGTTGTTTTACTACAGGGAAGCATGCGCCATTTAACAGCTGACAGAAGTGACGTTTCAATTGCACTTGACTAGCTTTAGCCCATTAGCCAACCTCAGTTCAACACTTGTATCTTGAACAAGGTACATATTCACTCAGCATGGGGTGATGGTAAAGCATTCAGCTCAAATTTTCAACAGCTGTTTTATCAGACCAGCAGTGCCGCCAGGTTACTCCTCCCCTTCCGATATCTACGGCAACTAAGTGCACTAAGTGTCCAACATTCCACACTCGTTTTTATTAAAAAGTGCCTCATCCAAGTACTTAAAGTACACTTCTATTTGCTGCATTTTTTTGTAAACATACTACTCACTCTACACTACAAAATGGCGTAGTATAGAGTAAAAGTGTGTGGTTTGGGACACACCTTTTGTCATTCCAGACTATGAGAGTCACAGACATAAAGGCTACAAGAATTAAGTTTTGAATTAAGTTTTTGTGCAACCAAAATCCCAATAATAATCATAAAAATGGAAGATTTGGAGCATAACGCAGTACTATTTACTATAAAGAGGCCCGGAATACACATGCTTATTTTGGGACTCTTATTTTGAAATGAAAGAGACTATGCTCTATTACAATGCTCTATATTAAAGTGTTTAACAAGCTTTTATAGCCTATATTTACCAGATTAAGGATTTTATACATCACCAGATTTTTCACAAAAAGGTTGGAGTCACGATGTATGTGCTGCAAGGCATGTTTCTATTTAATTTAGAACACTTGATTTATCAAATCAAAATAACAAAATATGCATTGAAGCGAGGATGAACAATATATATGAATATTGTCAATAGAGCTGTTCAGCCATGATGTCAGTTTGTAGGCAAACCTGGAAGTCTAACTGGATTTTCCTATGGGTTTTTATAAGGGCTGTAGTAAACATTACTTGAAGATACATGAACGATTTGTTCTACAACATAAATTACACACAGGCATACCTCAAATGTGAATTTTGACGCAGCCGTGCTTTTTTTAGTTAGGTAACTAAATAAGGCTTCAAAATTCATGTTTGAGGTATGACTGTGTGTAATTTATGTTGTATAACAAAACATCCACGTATCGTCAAGTAATGTTTACCACTGACCTTATTTTTCTCATAAGTTATAAAAAATAAAAATAAAAACAACACATTATAAAAACCCATAGAAAGATCCCAAGCTAAACTTTCAGCATGGTGGAGGAGAGTGCAGTCTCTGTAGTGAATGACAGGTTTTGTTCAATTTGCTAAGTACAGCTAATTATTAGCGTTTGCCATTTTGTTCATATTCATTTATGTATATCAGCAACCATTCTATGCATGTTGTATATTTTTACACCGTGAGTATAGCTTGTTTTTGACCAAAATTCCATTATCATCAACAAGCTAACTGAGTGATATGTATAATGGTGTCAAAATAAAGTTTCCTCAAAATATGAATGAATGAACCTGGCATCGCCCATGTTACCAGCTCTTTTCGACAACAAAGCATGTGAACGCGACGTACTCGTAATTACCACTTCAGAAGTGGGAAGTAGGATAATTCCAATAGCACATGAAGGCAGCATTAGATACATCAAATCCTCTGGAGGTGTCAGATTGCATTTATTTCACCTCTAGAGTAAAACACTGTTTTACTGTAGATCCAAGCCATTCAAGACCCTCTAATGCTGGCCACAGAAGAACATGCTGGAATTAAAAAAAAATTAAAAAAAAAAAAAAAATATATATATATATATATATATATATATATATCGGCAACTAAAGTGGCATAGTTTTTGACACTAACCAATAGTAACAAAACCACTGATATATCGGTCTACCTCTAACAGCGTTGAGAGGGTTACTTTTGAAATAATCTTCTACTACAGATTACTGAATACATGCTGTAAAATGTAATTTGTAATGTATTCTGTTAGATTACTAAAGGTCAGTAATTTAATCTAAATACTTTGGATTACTTCACACATTTTGACTTGTTTTGACTATAAAAAAATCTGCCAGTACAGTAAGACAAAATGTAAAAAAAAATAATTTATATATAAAAAAAATAATAATATCTTCAATAACAGTGTTGCTGTTATAACAGTGTTGCTGTTAAAAAAATACTTTTTTTAATGTAACTGCATTCTGATTACCAATAAAACTGTTAATGTAGTGGAATACAGTTAAACATATTTAGGATTTTAAATATTTGATCCAGTTACATGTATTCCCATTACATGTACTCCCCAACACTGAGCCCTAATAGGTATGCAAATTATTTGTTTTATTTGTAAAAACAGGTCTTATAATAATAGCTAGATAACATGTTGCTATCACCTTTAACAGATCACTAGTTAAAGTTCATACTGCGTGTGGTTCAGCAGAGAGGGAGGGGTGATGTAAATTATATAAAAATCAAACCCAGAAACTTGTTGGTGAATTCCAATGAAATGGGTAATCCACACATGTCTTCACCATGAGAGATTAGATTCATAAAATGTATAGATTCAAGTTAGATTTATTTATTATGTAATTAATTAACTTACATTTTCTTTTTGGATTTCTGAATGACTTAATGAAAAGCCCAACATACCTCTATATGCTATAGGCCTATCTTTCTCCGTTCTTTCTCTAACTTTTTCAGTTTTACATCATTGATCATAATTAGTCTAAGATACAATATATCATATTACTGTAAGGCAAATGTCAAATGACTCCTCCTGAAAAGGAAAAGATTTATTCATCTTAGTGCCTTCCCCGGGGCACATCAACACACTATATAATTTATTGGACTAGTTTGCCCATGGGTTTTAAACCACAGGTGGACATAACATGCCCTTAATGAAGGGATTTCATCTGCATCAATGAAGGACTGCTGTCCAAACCACATAACAGGCAGTAGACTAAAATCTGTAAAACTGTACCAAGTCTCAGATTATTTATTGACATTTGATTGAAATCGTTTACACGCCCAGCAATTAGATAAATTCATATGGACATATTATTATTTTAACCGCCCAAAAATAATAGGAGCGTCCTTTACTGTCCTTAAAGGAGCAGTGATAACGTTGTAATACCAGACTTTTATTTTGTATCGAAGTATAATCAGATTTGATGGAAATATTATGGAATCAATTTAACTCTCTTGACTTTTTGCGCTTGAATAATGCAAGCAGCTTGACGTAAAAAAATAAATAAATATTATATAAATGTAAAAGTTTCCCCCATTGAAACCTCTGCTATGGGGAAAAATAAATTACATCCGACCATACAACTTTAAAGGCAAATACATAATGATGCAATGTTTCTCAAGTATACTTTTTTTTAATATGGAAGACTACAATAAAGCCAATTCGAAATATTATACTTCAACATCTAGAGAGGGAAATCTTAATAATAATAATAATAATAATTGTTTAAAAAAAAATGTACGTCAATTCGAAAACACTTACCTAGTACACTCTAAAACTGTCTATTCCCCGGATGAACGTCAAAGGACAAAGCCCGTTTTGTTCGCCTAGTCGCTCTCAACACCTGTGTTTGCTCATTGATCTTATTTCAGCATCATCTACGAGGCAGCAGTTTTCTTCATCCCAGGTAACTTCGAAGCCACGCCCACTTGTGGAGCCCTGTTCTCGCGCTAGATTTTAATTGGCTATTTAAACTGTCAGTCATCCTTTATCCATTCCCTGAAGAGGGCAGCTTCTGTTGCCCAGGGCGGCCGGTGTTTGCACACGTAATGAGTGGATATCTGCTTTTGTATGTCTTGAACAAATAATGTTTATTTGCACTTCAGCTTAATATTATACACTGCAAAGCTGTCAGTTCATTGATGTCTTCAGTGATTAATCTGCAACTGGAATGTTCTTAAAAGCTATAATCTCAAACACATATGTAACTGCAGATGTAAACTATGATGTTGCTGAATAAATGGAAAGATTCCACACTTGCTTTGGAATGAAATATGGCATAAACTGAACCTTTAGAGACAACAATGCAGACACTCTGTCTAGCATTGCAACAAATCTGCCACCTAGTGTAAAGGCACCGTAAATGTATGCCATGCTATCAAACTAACATTGAAACAAACAATAAGGTAACACACACACACAAAAAAAGAAAAATGGCAATTAACATCGGAATAAAATCAAGATGTTGTAGAATATTCTTCTTCATTTAGGAATACATAGTCAGCTGCAACCACTGTGGACAGAAAACAAAAGAAAGTTCACATTATACATAAGTGGTAATCTGCAATTGTTATCTTAATTATTAATAATTATTATCTTGTTGGTGTAACGTGATGTAGTGAAGTTGAATTAGACATGTTAAATACTATATTTGACTTGTATCAAACCAGTTAATTTAGATGCTACTACATTTTTTTTCAATGTACATAAGTTAATACCAAAGAATCATGCTCAAAGTAATACGATATCATTGTAGTCTTCAATTATAGTTCACATACCTCTTGAATGTTAACTTTTATGGTGCCATTTTTGTCTGAATCAAGCGTATTGAAGGCACCTGTAAATGAACATAACGCCAGTAAGGCAATTAATGCTGAATCAAATAGTTAGTTCACCCAAAAATGAATTTTCTCTCATCCCAGACGTGTATGACTTTCTTTCTTCTGCAGAACACAAACTAAGATTTTTAGAAGAATAGCTCAGCTGTGTTAGTCCATACAATACAGGTGAATGGTGGCCAGAAATTTGAAGCTCCAAAAAATCACATAAAGGCAACATAAAAGTAATCCATATGACTCCAGTGGTTAAATCCATATATTCAGAAGTTATATGATAGGTGAGAAGTAGATCAATATATATTATATATATATATATATATTTTTTTTTTTTTTTTTTTACTGTAAATCTCAACTTTCACTTGCACTTATATAAAAGTGAAAGTGGAGATTTCTAGTAGAAACTGACTAAACTATTGATTTTTTTTTTTTAATGTTGCATGTATGTGATTTTTAGAGCTTCAAAGTTCTAGCCACCATTCACTTGCATTGTATGGACTAACACAGCTGAGCTATTCGTCTAAAAATCTTTGTGTTCTGCAGAAGAAAGAAAGTCATATACATCTGGGATGAGAGAATTTGTATTTTTGGGTGGACTATCGCTTTAAGGCAGAAGAAAGGATGAAGACAGTAAAACAATTGCACAACTTACGACACATGGCATCTAGACGCACAAGACACCCAATGAAATTGTCAAAGTCCATGTTGCCACTTTCATTACTGTACCGTCGGACAATCAGCTGGAAAAGCTGGTCATTAAGTGGGAAGCCTGAACAAGGATGAATGGAAATTCCAAGTAAGACCCAACAAACCTAATCCTATCCTATACTTATAAGTTTTGTAGAATGAATTATGACAGGTAACTGGTACTGGCATTTGAAAAGTAAGTTTGCATCATTGCCTGGCACAACTTTAACCTAATCTGTAACCATTTCTACATGACAACATCACTCACCTGCTGCTTTGAATGCTCCAGGTAGCTCATCAGCCCCAATTAAACCAGAGCGGTCTGCATCAAAAGACTTGTAAATGCCCTGTATTTAACAAAGAAAGGTTGCTCAGAAACTTTTTAGGACATGCGAAGGAAAATCTGTTGGGTGCACCAGGAAAACTCAAGAGATATTGTTGTATAAACAAAACAGAAGTGGTCTGTTTTAGAAACTCATTGTGACTTGTAGCTAAGTCAAACAATTCCACATAAACATTTGAGTCATAGTGGTTACTAAAAAAAAAAAAAATTACAAATCTGCAACTAGTTCCATTACTAACATAATGTTAGAAAAAGACAGTGGGTTAAAGGAAATTTCTAGGTTTAATTAAAGTTAAGGCTTTTGCATGCCAAACATGAATTTTTGCCTCGAGAAACAATGGATTCCTATGAAGCCAATTCACAACTGAAGCAAACATTCACGCGCCACAAAGCAAGATATTTCTTTACGGTGTGTCAGTTTTTTTCCTTGCATGGTGATGAAATGCCCTGACCAATAAAATATGAGCTTTGTATCAAGTGTCAGGAGCCGCTGCAGTCACCAAAACTAGTGCTACTGGTCACGCTAAAGCACAGAACGTTATTTTGACCACCCACATTTAACACTGAAGTAACTCATGGAAGAAATCCTGAACCAGCAGTGAGGATGTGCATGTGAGGATGTGAGGATGAGCATCAAATACCTTAAAAACTGGAAAATCAAAGTGCCTTTTTATGCCATAAATGTGATAATGTTGGTTGGGATTTGAGTTTTAATGTGTGGATTATATAGACTCTTGGAGTACATGGCAATAAAATACAATCAGTATTGTTCCAATTGATAACATGTTTTAACTGTTAATATTTAGTTTACACTCGATTTTATTGTAAAAGCATGAACGTGCTAACAGCAATCATTTACCTCGCTTTTAACGTGAAAGGGCGTTTGTTGGGGATTTGTTTCACATTATCGATTAGACTGTGGTGTGCAAAGGCCTTTAGGTGAATTTGACAGAATCTGTGGTATAATGTTGATTTCCACATAAAATAATTTCAACTCCTTCCTTTTCTTTAAAAAAGCAAAAATTAAGGTTACAGTGAGCCACTTAAAATTGAAGTGTATGGAACCAATGGTTAAGGGGTTATGTCGTCATGCCAACAAAGTTGTACAATTGGATATAAATTTACACAGAAAACGTTAGTAAGCATTAAAATGCATATTGTTTAGATCTTATGGCTATACTTTTGAAAGAGTGTTTATTTTAACGTTAACAGATTGCCCCATTCAATTCCATTGTAAGTGCCTCACTGTAACCCAGATTTTTGCTCTTTTTTTTTTTTCTTGTTAAAGAAAACCATTATGCCAGAAATGTTTTTGATTGAGCTTAACTTGTATTGAACCTGGAATAATTCTTTAAATATTTAATACATTATACATTAGGTTTTTACCTGCCATTTCTTGATATTATTCCAAAGATACTTGAACTCATCAAAGCCTAGCTTTCCAGTGCTATCACTCTAAGAGCAGATAGTTAAGGCAAAATCAATGTATGTACACATAAACGCTTAATATACATAGTCAGGGTAGACATCATATTAAATTTACATGGACAAAAATGAAGCTGTGGGGGATAGACTTACAGTCTGTTCAATGAAATGCACAGCAAAAAGGTTCCACATCAAATATAAAAATGTGTTTGTTTAGTTGCAACTCACTTTGTTTTTTTGTGTTCTGATATTTCTTTTGGAAAATGTTTCATCAGCTAAATGATCAACACCAATTTAAACAACAGTACAACCCGTTGAACAGACTGTCCTTCTGTTTCTCAACGTCTTGTTTTCATTTCAGCCAAAATTCAATATTATCTATTGAAGGATACATCCATTACTGCCACCATGCTTCTGCAGGACTCAATAGTGAAACCATCTGTCTTCAGATCAGCATCTGGAGGTGAGAATAAGGGAACATTTTAACAACATGCATTAACATCATGGCTAATTCAAGCATGTTAAGGTGAATACAAAAAACAGACAGAAACTATGTGAGCATTCAGAGAAAATAAGCTTGAATTGCTACAAAAAATAGGTTAAGATGACTCACGTTTGGAGATAATCTTGTTAAGAATACTCATCAGCTCATTTGGGCTCACCTCCATGTCCTATGACAGAAAATGAATACCATGTGTAAAAACATTACAGCAGGCTTATGACATTTACATTTTTAAAACAATTTACTAAGACTATTAATTTTAATTTGTGAGGTTAAAAATAACCTAATTATATTTCTGTTATAGTGCACTCAAATTAAGAAGGAAAAATATACTAAAGTGATAGGAAATGTGTTTATTTGTTGTAAATACTAGTTTTAGATTCGTAATGGTTTAGTGCAAAAAAGGGCAGAATCCCTTCAGTTTCTGAGGTGAGGCCCTCCATATAATGAACCCAAAACTCCAGTAAACATAAAGCAGGCATCCACGCCTCTCTCTGACTCATCACAAACTCAACCCATTGTCCTTAACAAAACTCTCATAACTGCCAGGACACCCTGCATCACAATAGCAGGAATGTACAAAAGAGGAAGAGCCAGTCATAATTCTTGCCTCTGGATTCAATGAAGTTTTGCCTGCTAAAACCACACCCTTTGTGGCTGTTCAGAGATCAGTAACTTTGGATGAGCCCTACAAGACTGTGTGGCAATAAACTGTGCTAAAATCAGAGGAAAAGCCACAAGCCTGGCGTGCGGAGCAAGGCAATGGAATGTAGATATGACTTGATGTGGAAGTATCTATCTGGAGACCGAAGTGTGTGACTAAAGTGTTCACCAGTCTAATTACACAACTTTTCCTGCCTGGTTTGTTAAACCAAACCAGTCTCAAATATCTTGATGAACTAGTGCATTGCAACATGATTTCATGGGAAGTCGGCATGTTTCTGAGAGTTTTGGTACCTTAGAATTGGCCACATTATGCCGACAAACTGACAAGCGTCATCTCCCATCAGGCATTTTCATCGGCTCTGGAGCGTTTACTTTCTCTTGTGGGATATTCTGAAGCCTGTTGCATCAGCAGGGTGGGAGACACTTGTTTGGATCCCACGTTAAAACAAGGAAGTCATTGCGTTTGCATAATCAGTGACGAATGGGATTCAGATGTTGCATTTTCCCCCTTAACATTACATTTATATTCCTAATAAATCCTCTATTCCTTCTATTGTCTCTATTACAGCAACTACAGCTGAAAACAACTCATTTAACAACTCGCTTTTAGCACCCCTCCATGGACATTTGCCAATACTCTTCCTACTTTGGCCACTGGAGGCAGTATTTTGAATTTCGGTAAGCACAGACCGATTTTAGCTTAAGAAAAGTCAACCTACTCTTTCCAATTTCACTATGAGATCAATCTGTGCATTAAGATGTGTCTTGATGATTTGAGAAGTGTTATGTGTGTGTTTGGGGGTTGGGTTTTTTTCCTTCTCAAAGTGAATTGCTACAGACATGAGTGTATAATAGTCTGCATTCACAAGATGTTACAGAAAACTGCCCCACAACTCTATCCTTATTATTTACAGCCCTGAGCATACGGTCTCATATAGACACACTTTGATAAAATGCTAATTAAACAAACTTGAAAAGGGCAGATAAAAAGAGCAAGGTCCACTGTAAAAAGCAGGTCTACTCACATCCCCTGCAAGTTGTTTAAACACTTTGCGAAACTGCTTATCCTCTTCAGATTCATTCTGATTTGCATATGCCAGTGGTCTTTTGGGAGGAGGCTGGGATTAGAAGACAGAGAAAGCACTTAGAGAAGTGCATTAAACTTTTTCACATGCCAAAGCAAGAAATCAATGAACCCCTATATCTGACTTCCAGGATTTGCTAATGTGCTTTAACGGTAAGAGGCAAAAAACATGGCTCAATGCCTCAAATATCAAAATGGTGAAAATAACAAAATAACTGTATAAAAAACTTACAGGGTCTGAGGGAACAAACTGTCCAGGATCGACGTTGCTATGATGTATATATGGAAAAAGTACAAAAAGGTAGAAAAACTAAGGTCATTGATGAATTGTCAAAACATTGTTGATGTTTTGCACTCAACATGTAAGTATTTCAAACTTTACAATTATTGATATTTGCAGAGACAAGTACTGAGAGTTTGCCAGTATATATATATAGGAGGCTTACCTTACAACATCCAGGATCCCTCCAATAAGTCTTTTGGCCAGAAACATTTTGAGTACTCTAAATAAGGCACAGAAGTGAAAATCTAAACAAAACAATAAAAGATCAGACCAAAGTTATACAAAAAGTTTTTTGACTCACTAGTATCTGATGTCTATCACTAAATGCACTACTGCACTAGACATACACAAACCATCACCTGTATTGTGAGAGTAGGGTCACGACAGAACTCATTTATTAAGTTTGTACAGCAGTAATATTACTGAAGGAACTGTGTTAGTACCATACATGTTTAAGGGTAATGCTCTGAATGAACACAAACCATTTCCTGCATTATAACTGTCTGCTTTCAGTAGGTGATTGACATATTATCTAACTATAGATAGCAAGATATCAAAAACATTGGGTATTAGATCGCTTAGTCTCTAGTTCGTATACTACGCATATGTAGTATGCTATCTACTTGGTTTCATTGCCATGATAAAATTTAAAGTTACATTTTGTTCAACTTCAGACCGTTGTGCTTTAATTCTGACGCATTTCAGAAAGAAGGAAATTCATTTCAAATAAGACTAAATAACATATGACAACTTACTAGAACAAAGACGTTGGAGAGGTCCAGTCGAAAGCTATAGAGAAGAAAGGTTCCACTTCTCAGATAAACACAGGACAGTAAAGTAAATTTACCAAAGGCGATCTGGTCTTTATGTATAGAGCAGCGGTCCACACCCAATCCGCGGATGTGTGAAATCCAGGGTCCTAAATACAGTCAAGTTACACGAACAGCACTGCGATCCTGCATGTTTAGTGTACCTGGATGGATAACAAAATAATAAGTGCATTTATCATTATAAAAAAAGCACATTCTAAATCACAATTTCACAAAGAATGTACTACAGATGAATAGGAAGTAATTGTCCTCTTACCTAAATTAAACTCACATTAAAGTACACATGTAACAAGATTTGTATTGTGACTTTACCTACTTAAAGGTGCACTCAGTAATTTTTTCCTCATTAAAAAAAAAATATTCCTAATGAAAATAATTGTGATTTTGAAACATATAACAAGTATTAAATCATGGCAGCTCACATGAAATGAAGACTAATGAAGCTACCTTGTAAAATGAAGCTACCTTGTAAAAGCTATATTTTTTTTCCATTAAGAGGGTCTCCTCAGGGGGGCAGCCATGTCGAGATCACATGACCAGCCAAATAGGCTACTTTTTGCTCAATCCAGAGACTATTTACAGACATTCTTTTATATTGAGATACCTTCCTCTGCGGCTCTACCATAGGAGAGAGTGTAACGTCAGCTAGCGTGTTTAAGTAAACACCACACATAGTTCATTCCTAAAGGATTGTTTAGTGTAAACTATATTGAAGAATAGCGGACAGCTATTTTGTTATTTAACAAAATATTTCATAAAACTGTGGTGTAAATGAAGATGCTTTTGCCCTTTTTAATATAAATGGGCCCATAAAGGATAATAGATTTTCAAAAGCCCCTCTAACCTATTTTGAAACATAATATATCACGTTTACCACAAACAAAATATAACTTTTAAAGGTGTATTCTTAATCAGAAACAGAAACATTAAATAACCTTAATCTTTGTGTCATCTTGGACTTTTGTCATCTAAAATTAATTTTAGCGTCATAATGCAATTTACATTTTCTGAAGAAGCTTAGCAAGTGCGATCCGCGGTAAAGAGGGTTAGATTTGTCAATCATTCGACTTTTTTCATCTACAGAACAAGTTACGGCTAATTTAAGTTTAACAATATTATCTTTTTGTTTGGTAATGTATTTTTTATGTTTTTTTTTAATTGTTTTTATGAAATTTATTTAATTGAATACAGGGAATCTTTTTTTCAAATGTAAGCTAAACAATAATTGTATAGAATCGGGCTGTATAGTGTTCCAAAAAAGCACACTGAAGCTTTTCTCCTAGTGTGTATTTATTTTTAATTTAAAACATATTTGTGCACAGAAAATATGTGGGGTGTTTTTGTACTGTGGGCTAATTCCATGACTGCCATCTATTAATTTGAATAAATAAACGGATGGCTAAACAAGCTAGAACAAGCTACTGGGTTGCAGCATCACTTAATTAGCATATTAGCATCCATTGTTAATATTGTGAAATCCAACCAAAACCATGCCTGTAGACTTCCTGTAATACCTGTAAGCTGTTTCAGAGTAGCAATACAAGTACGATCTGCCTGTAGAATATACTGCCAAATGAATCTTCTTAGAGCATCAATTACGTAATACAAATTTCTCACAATTCTTTGATATCAACAAATCACTGCCACATGTAGTAATAAGGTCATGATTGATTATTATCATAAAATCAAAATAACCATATGTGTCCCCGCCCACCAAATTACGTCAAACAGGAAGTAGCGTAGCAGAGGGAAGTGAAAGTCGCTCCTTTTCGCGTTGAAGTTGTCACGTCAGCTGCTTCCTTATAGCAATGGCGACTGTTATGACCGAATCATTGGTGTCGACAAGACTTAGTGGAGTATTACTATTTGCCATTCTTAACTGCGTATTAATTCGACCGCTGACAGCAATATCTGAGCCGGGAAAATGGATCCTGAACGTGGACAGCGTAAGTGCATCATCTGTACTGGTGCAGTATCCAGGCTAAGTGAAATCTTGTAGAGTGATGACAGTACATTATGTTTAGAGACACAACACCAGTCAACAGTCACCGTATATGAATGGGAAGATTCTTGAAATGGGACTTGCTAATATGAAACTTGTGTGCTAGCTAGTCCTGTAGGCTAAACAGCATAGGTGCAAAGGTGTTTAGGCTAAGCTATTGCAATATAGATTATTACTATACAATAGTAGTACAATAGCTAACTACAATATGCTAAACAGATGATAATCAGTTAAATAGTCCTGTTGTACTCTAATATACGGCAGCAGTAGACCGATACCGTCATATGTAAACCAGTTTTCAAATTGTAAAGTAAATGCATTTAATCTATAAAATATCTACAAAAAAGGAATCCACTTTTGGCGACCAATAAATGGTGAGTATTCATTCTCCTTTTTGTCTCTTTCAGGAAATTATCCAGAATCAAAACTACTTCTATTTTCCAAAGACAATGTTCAATGACAGTCTCATTGAATTGAAGTGTGAGTATATTCTTGAATTGATCAGTTTCTTTGTCTTTTCAAATCAGTTTTGGTAATAATTTACAATAAGGTTTCATTTGTTAACACAAGTTAATGCAGTAGGTATCATGGGGTTAATGTTAACAAATAAAACCTGGGACCTGGGTAACTCGGCAAGTATTAACGCAGACTTCCAGACCTGGTGTTGCGAGTTTGAATCTAGGGTGTGCTGAGTGACTCCAGCCAGGTCTCCTAAGCAACAGGTGCTAGTGAGGGTAGAGTCACATGGAGCAACCTCCTCGTGGTCGCGATTAGTGGTTCTCGCTCTCAATGAGGCATGTGGTCACGATTGACGGTTTCAGAAGCGGAGGCAACTGAGACTGTGACTGAGACACAAGATTTATCTGAGTAACCGCACCACCACGAGGACCTACTAAGTAGTGAGAATTGGGCATTCCAAATTGGGGATAAAAAAAAAAAAAAATGCTACTTTATAATAAAACCTTATTGTAAAATGTTACCTCAATCTAATGCATCAGAGAATGTTTGACATGTTTTGAATGCATTATGCCTTGTGTTAAATTAATGCTCACGTTTTAGGGCTCACTGAGACATGCGAGTCTGTAGACCTCACTATATCATGGTATTTGCGGAGTTCCCCTTGCCATGATGAAGTGTTTGGACTTGATGTGAGTCTACTGTTTATCAAACTATTTCAATATTAACTACTATTGACCAAATTTGCAGCATGATAACATGCATTTCTGCTCCTCTGAAAAGGCTGAAATGGCAAAACAGTATTTTGGCAATGATCAAGTGCAACGTGAAGGAGGCAATGGATTCTATATAACTCACAAGTACTCTCCGATAAAGTGCACCCAACACATGTCTGGAAATGTGGTACGTGGAATCTTCTCTTGTTCATATTACATCAGGTTATATGTTTTGGCTTAAGTTATTATTTAGGTAACACTTTACAGTAAGGTTCCATTTGATAACATTAGTTTACAACATTAGTTAACATGATCTAACAATTAACAATACTTTTACAACATTTATTAATCTTGGTTCATGTTAATTTCATAATTTTTAAAATCAAACATTGTATATGTTAACATATGTTAATGCACTACGAACTAACATGAACTAACATTAAACAATTGTATTTTTAATAACGATTAATAAATGCTGTAAAAATATAGTTTATTGTTAGTTCACGATACTTGATGTATTAAGCAATGTTAACGAATGGAACCTTATTGTAAAGTTACCATAATTTTTTTTTTTGCAGTTGATACCTGTATTTGTTTTTCAGTGTTAACATGAATGTCAAAGTATTTGTCTTTTAATGTTTGTTCGCTTTTTCTTGACACCACAGCTTGCGGTAAAGGAGCTTGATAGGCCAATAAAGCTGGAACCACTATCTCAGGTGAGTTAAATTGCTCCTGCTTTAAACTGATAGTAAAAAATATTATATATCTATTTTTATTTTTTTTTTACTATGTTTGCATAGAATATATGATTTACTATTGATCATCTGTGCATTTAGAGCCTTAAAGGGGTCATGACATTTTGAAATCAATTTAGTTTACTGTCAAGTCTTAAAAGGAGAAGCAGCACACAATCCAGCATTTCTGACAGAGGGTCAGAATGAGGGTGGCATATAATTGTTTTACAAATATTAGGTTTTTTTTTGTGCAAAGAAACTTTACTAATATTAGACGTGAACCTCAAGGAACATATTAAAATACAAATGCATGACATGACCCCTTTAAATTATATTTAAATTTATTAGCCTTAATAATTGATATAGACTTTGACGTAACTCTGTCTTACTTTTTGACAGACTTTGGCTATTGACCAGTTTGCAGTACTTACTTTACCTAAACGGCCAATACTGGAATAACCAGCAGATGTCAGTGTTAATTTGACTGTCTGGTCTAACCAATTGAGCCATTGAAATTCCTTTGAGTGTGGCTAGATTAATTTTGCAAATTTCACTTCTGTATTCCTGAACATATGTATTGCTAGCTACTTAGTGTCTGCCCTAGCAACTTAAAACAAGCTTGCAGCTTGTTTGCCCATCGTGTTTGCTTTGTTCTGAATGGTACCATCTAACTTAATATTAATGGATTTGTGATTTACATTTCAACAAAGCTTGAGTAGCTGAACAATCTAAAATTAAGTTTATTTGTATTCCACAGTTCCTACAAAGTATTTTTTTCTTGATAATCACACATCAGAGATAAATGTGTTTGCTCTTGTGTCTGACCTTTTACCACTTGTGCCAGTTGCTTGGAAACAACAGGGGGCAAGGCAATCAAATTCCATGATTTTCTCAAAAGACGAGAGGGGAGCAGCTTGCTCTTTCTGTCTGAAAGCACAGAATAGGATTTGATGACAAAATGGCAACCAGAAAATGTGCATCAAATGGGTGGCTGCTGTTAAATTTCTCAATGCAGAGATAAGTTTCTGAAACAATGTTTTTTTTTTTTTGCAGTCAACCACAATTACTCAAGGCAGGCGCAGAAGAGACACAGAGAAGACGGAGGAACAAATTAAAAATGTGGGTGCACAATTTGTATTTTTTTTTTTACCCACACACTGAAAAAAAGAATTTAAACCTGAAGAAAACCCACTGATGCTTCAAGATATGGTTACTAGATGGTTATTCTTTAAGAATGTGAAATAACATGACTTTTATAAGGTTCCTGGTCAACAACAAGGTGTTTTAAGACTTGTATTTTTCAATGTTCCCAATGTTTGCAGGATCAGGCTGCCACAGAAAACAAATCAAGTGCTGCAAAAAGCAAAGACTCTTTATCAGTGAATACACTGGTGAGTATTTAAGCACAGATTAATGATGCATAAATGCTTTATATATAGATATTGCTCTTTCTTTACAGTGTTTTTGTTGTTTTGGCAGAGGCCTAAAACAGACAACACAGTGGCACGAACCTGGGAAGACAGTCCTTATATGTTCATCATCAAAATTGAGGAGTCGGAACCCGCAAAAAAATGGAACATAAAGTGTAAGTTTTTAATTTCTGGTATAGTTCACCCAAAAAATTAAATTCTCTCATTTACTCACCCTCATGCCATCCCAGATGTGTATGACTTTTTTTTTTTGCAGATGAACACAAATGAAGATTTTTAAAAGAATATCTCAGCTCTCTTGGTCCTTTCAGTGGAAGTGAATGGTGGCCAGAAATGGTGGCTGAAGGTCCATAAATCACATAAAGGTAGCTTAAAAGCAATCCATAAGACTGCAGTTGTTAAATCCATATCCTCAGAGTCAATATGATAGGTGTGGGTGAGAAACAGATAAATATTTAAGTCCTGCTGTTTTTTTTTTTGTTTTTTTTATCCCTTGTTTCCCCAATTTGGCATGCCCATTTACAGTTCAGCTCTAGGTCCTTGTGATGGCATAGTGACTCGCCTCAATCCAGGTGGCGGAGACAGTCAGTCCACGCATTTTATCACGTGGCTTGTTGAGCGCGTTACCGCGGAGACCTAGCGCGTGTGGAGGCTCACGCTATTCTCCGCGGCATCCACGCACATCTCACCACATGCCCCACCAAGAGTGAGAACCACATTATAGCGACCACGAGGAGGTTAACCCAATGCAACTCTACCCACCCTATCAACCGAGCCAATTGGTTGCTTAGGAAGCCTGGCTGGAGTCACTCAGCACGCCCTGGATTCGAACTTTCGACTCCAGGTGTGGTAGTCAGTGTCTTTACTTGCTGAATTACCCAGACCCCCATTTAGTTTTGCTATCAGTTCCATTCTCTCACCTGAAATTCAAATGTGGAGATTTATAGTAAAAAAGGAATTAAATATTGATCTGTTTCTAACCCACACCTACCATAGCCTTCTGAAGATATGGATTTAACCACTGGAGACTTATGTATTACTTTTATGCTGCTTTTTGGACCTTCATATTTTTGGCTACCTTTCACTTGCATTATAAGGACCAACAGAGCTGAGATATTCTTCTAAAAATCTTTGTTTGTGTTCTGCAGAAGAAAGAAAGTCATATATCTGGGATGCCATGAGAGTAAGTAAATGATGAGAGAATTAAAATTTTTGGGTGAACTGTCCCTTTAAGAATGAAGTGAGGTTGCATTTAGTAATCAACTAGCCGTAGAGCTTGCAGAGCTAGATATTGATTACCGGTTTAAAGTCCTGTGCATATTAGCCCTGTTGTTTATTTCATCCAAGAATCGCTTACTTTTTTGTATGTAAATCTAATATGAGGTTCTTTTGAATTTCTTGAACCAAAGTGGAGGTCAGGATGAGGGGCCCCCATGACTATATTTCAGCATCTGAATGGCCTTTGATGATTGTGAGTATACATTGTTTCTTTGTTTTGGTTATGGGTATGCTCTGTTGCTTAAGTTCTTGTAGGTTTCAATTTAAAGCAAACAATGCACAGTTTTTTTTTTTTTGTGCCGAATTTGGTATTTATTTCTTTTACAATAGCTTCCACCTTGTGTATTTCAAAAACTCAATTTTCATTGTGACTTTCCAATGTCCTCAGTTCTACATGGTTATGTGCATCATCTATGTGATTCTGGGTGTGCTGTGGTTGGCTCTTTCGGCTTGTTACTGGAGAGACCTGCTGCGGATACAGTTCTGGATTGGAGGAGTGATCTTCCTTGGCATGATTGAGAAGGCGGTCTACTATGCAGAGTTCCAGAGTATCCGCTATGATGGCCAGTCCGGTAACATAAGTCTTCTTCGAGGAAAAAAAAAAGTTGTGTGTGTGTGTGAATATACACGATCAGCCACAACATTAAAACCATCTGCCTAATATTATGTAGGTCCCCCTTGTGCCGCCAAAACTGCGCCAACCACCATTCTTCTCACCACAATTGTACAGAGCATGTATCTGAGTTATCATAGAATTTGTCAGTTCGAACCAGTCTGGCCATTTTCTCTCTCTCTCTCTCTCTCTCTCTCGCAAGGCATTTCTGTCTGCAGAACTGCTGCTCACTAGACCATTCTGAGTAAATTCTAGATAGTGTGTGTGTGAAAATCACAGGAGATCAGCAGTTACACAAATTCTCAAACCAGTCCATCTAGCACCAACAATCATTCATTGGATTATTTTATCAGCCAATTATGTGGCTGCAGTGCATAAAATCATGCATATACAGGTCAGGAGCTTCAGTTGATGTTCACATCAACCATCAGAATGGCGGAAAAAAAGCGATCTCAGTGATTTGGAGCATGGCATGATTGTTGGTGCCAGATGGGCTCGTTTGATAACTTGTAACTGCTGATCTCCTGGGATTTTCACACACAACAGACATGAAATAGGTTGATTTTATTGGTCTCCTTGCTGAACAATGTTAATAAAAATGGAGGTTGTTCAATATTTATTTTTAATAATAATAGGAAAATTTTCCCATTTCTACAACCCTAATTCCCAAAAAGTTGGGACAGTGTGAAAAATGCAAATAAAAACAAAGTAGTGATTTGTGAATTATATTCACACTTTGCTAAATTGAAAATGCTACTACACATATGATGTTTTACCTTTTTTTTTTTTTTTTTTTTTTTTTTTTAAATGTACAGTCATTTCAACACGCACCAAAAAAGTTGAGATGGGCAATTTAAGACTAATAACAATTTGATGAGTTAAAATAACAAGGTGATGTGAAACAGGAGGTGTTAAACAGGTGAGGAAATAATTTCCTAGTATATAAGGAACCTCCAAACAGCCTAGTCCTTCAAGAGAAAGGATTTTGTCAATTTGCCAACAGTTGCTTCAGCAAATAATCCAGCACTTTGACAACAATGTTCCCAAAAGACAAAGTGGAAGAATTTTGGCCATTTCACCCTCTACAGTGCACAAAATAGTTAAAAGATTAAAGGAATATTTTCAAATCTCAGTGCGAAAGGGCAAGACGAAAACCACTTCTGGATGTGCGTTATCTCTGATCCCTCAGACATCGCTGTCTTTAAAAAAATATTATTCATCTTTAATAGAAATCATGAACATGGGCTTGGGATAATTTTAGTAAACCTTTGTTAGTCAACACCATTCACCGCTGAATCCACAGATGCAAGTTTTAAGACTTTATTATGCAAAGCAGAAGCCCTAAATCAACACTGTCCAGAAGCGCTGCCGAATTCTCTGGGCTCGGTCTCATCTTAGATGAAAAGTAGAACCGTGGAACCATGTTTTTTTGGTCAGATGAGTCCACATTTCAGATTTTGTAGGTTTTTGAATAACACAGCCGTTATGCTTTCGTGGCCAAAGAAAGACCATCCAAGCTGTTATCAGCGTCAGGTCCAAAATTGTCTGCAGGGACCAGGGGTGTGTCAGTGCCCATGTCATGGGGAACTCGCATATCTGTAAGGGCACTATTAATGCAGACAGATATGTAAAAATTTTGGAGCAACATATACTGCCATCCAGAACCATCTTTTCCAGGGATGTCCCTGCATTTTCCAGCAGGACAACGGTGCTAGATTGGCCTGCCTGCAGTCCTGACCATCCTCAAATTGAGTGTGTGGTACATTATGAAGTGCACAATACGACAATGAAGACCTCATACAATTGTGCAGCTGAAGACCTGCATATAGGATGAATGGGGGGAAAATGTCACTTTTTAAAATGAACAAACTTGTGTCTTCAGTGCCTAAATGCTTAAGTGTTATTAGAATAAATGGTGATGTTTCGCAATGGTAGTGTGTTGCAATCATCCGATTTGAATTTACTGTACATTGTCAAAAAACTGTGAAATTCACAAGGTGAAACATCATATAATATTTAGTTGTAGTACTTTTCAATATAATTTACAAATCACTCCTTTTTTTTATTAGCATTTTTCATACTGTTGTACACAAATGAAGGCCGTTTAGATATGAATGATCTATGTAAGGGATAATGTAGTCAGATGGTCATTTTCACATCAGGGTCTTTAATTTAAATGACATGCTGTACATTTTCATGCCTATGACATACTAAAAGCTGAAGGATGTAATTTTTGTGAAATTAGCGCCACAGAATGGAATTGCAAAAATTAACATTGTTTTCAAAACAGCTTTCTGAAAATGCCCCCCATCTGCCGTTGGTCAAACAAATAGTTGGTCCCAATAGTGGACTAACATAGAGATTGTACTAACCATTGGTTGATTAGTGTTGGTGGGCGGGGTCTAAACTGGTCGATCAGAACAAATGGTTAAGAAAACAGTTTATTCTAGGGTTTTTCCAGTAAGCATCCTTCTGAAACTTCATGTAAACAAGAACTGTAATTTTCTTACACGATGTAAGGGATTAAGAGAAAGCAGTTTAACACATCCAGGTTTCTCCTGGAGAACACCGCTTAATGTGGCCATGTTAATACTTAAGCAGCATTCAAACTGTTTTTTGAGGAGTGTGCATATGCACGAACAGACCGGATAACAAATGTCGAACGATGGAGCACAGCAACGAGTCAAAACAGCGAAAATAATTAAACATTTCTGTGAATAAAGTGGGAAAATCACATACACTATAAACTATACCAATTTGTTCACACCAATGTAAAATATTGACGTCCCTCGCATTCCCACTTTTACATTGGGGGAATCCTGGTGTTTTATGTAACAAGGAAACCCCACTATTGAAGTGGCTTTCCGCTCTAGGTTGTGATAGAAAGTTAAGAAAACAAACACATCAACAACTCTGGAATATCTAGAAGTAAAGCGAAGCTTTCAACTTGAGGAATAAAATGGCAAAGTCTTCCTCAGATACCAGTTTTGTTATTTAAACAAGTGTCGCCGGGAAATTACATTGCCGTGGAGAAAGCTGCTTACTGCCTGCATGTATATGTTAGTAAAGAGTACGGCACTTATACAGTGCACGTAAACTGGAATGCTATTCTGCTTTCTTGTAATAAGCCGCTTTCTGATGTCCATGTAAACATTGTCAGTGTTACAGTTTTCAAGCAAATTAATCTCAGAAATGGCTTACTTCTAATTGTCTCTGCATGGTAAATGGTAAATTGTCTGTACTTATATAATGCCTTTTTTAACCTTAGAGGTTACCAAAGCGCTTTACACTGTGTCCCATTCTCTCACACACACACACACATTCACACTCGCATTCACACACCAATGGTGGTAATAATATTAATAATGCATATTAAGCTGGGATAGGAGAAAGTATTCTAACACAGAAAAAGTTACATACTTCATTTTAAACAAATAAATGGACAAGAAATATTGATGTTGAAAGTGATGATGAAAGGTGAAATGATTGTAAGAATGCAGTGTTACAAGAGACGTGAAACTAGCACAACTAGGTCTGTGTAGTAAATCAGTTGCCTGAAACAACTATCAGTTTTACAGTTTAGCACTAATTATAAACAATGATTTACTGTTGAATGCTGCAGATGACAAGTTTGAATTTAGAATCCCAGAGAGCCGTGTAATAATGCTGAATATCTTAAGATGTGTGTAGAGGGCTTATGTTTACTGTGACAAAATGTTGTTTAATTAAGCTCTAAAGCCTTGGTAAGATTGATAAGGTGAATGTAGTTTTTATGATGCGTGTTTGTAGTTCAAGGTGCAGTGGTATTTGCTGAGGTGCTTTCAGCTGTGAAAAGGACCCTGGCTCGTGTGCTTGTCATCATTGCTAGCCTTGGATATGGCATAGTCAAGTAAGTTGTTGTTTAAGCACTGTAGCCTTACACTTAAAATTGATTAGAATCCTTTATTCGGTTTAATGACATACCATGTTCTTTAAATATCCATTTTTCCTCTGAGGGGAAAAATGGATATTTATTTTTGTGATTCAATGCTAAAAGTAACCATAAACCTTTTATAAAAGAACAGTAATGCCCATCTCAAGTATTTACCATTTTGGCAACATTGTGAATGCATAACACCCTAAAGCGCTGCAAATAAGGATGTTTGGTAAGATTTGTTGATGTGATAAAGCAACAATTTTCATTTTATGCGTAATTGCGTATGTATGTGGTTGTAAATCTGGTGTTTTCATCCTAACCAGCTGTGAATGCAACAAGCAACAGGACATTTTGTCAGTAACTTGCTTTCTTTTTCTGCAGTGTCATGCTGGGAATCCCCACCCACACTGAAATCTCATTGGTCTAAGATCTTGATCCATATTTCTGTATATTAAACCTCATATCTTATTAGCTGTGATTGTATCATTTCGTGTGGAAAGAGAAATTGCTTGCATTGCGCCTGGTTAGGACATTGTGTTAGGTTCTTGTGAGGGTAATGCCTCTAAAACTAATTTTAAAGATGTGGTGCATTTCACCATAAGAAATATGTTCTGCAACCTTCAGTGGTATTTATACATTTGTATTGACTCTGCCTTTACGCTGCAGGCCCAGACTAGGAGCATTGCTGCACAGGGTTGTGGGGGTTGGAGTGCTCTACCTTATCTTCTCCATCATAGAGGGTGTCTTGAGAGTCAATACGGTAAGCAGAGTCATACCACAGAAACAGAGCACATGATCTTTACTACAAAGTAATGAATGGAAACTATTACAAAAACCCTCTCAACTTTTGCAACAAACCTCCCAATTTAAAGTGATAATGATGTTGCTGCACCCATGCCTTGTGAAGCTTAATTTTTCTCTCTCACAGGAGCACGGTGGTTCAAGCAGACTGCTTTGTGACATTGTTATGGCCCTCATTGATTCTTGTATTGTGTGGTGGATATCCTTTCATAAGCAACCATCTATTAAGGCCATGTGATAATGCAGTTCTCCCTTTGTGCAGATGCCACATTGGCTTTTACATCATGTAGATTAGGACAGATTATTGGAAATGAACGTAGAAGCAACAGAATAGAATTTATGATTTTTAGTGCTTCAGAAAATAGGCATGTGATGGTACTATATTTCCACATCACGGGTTGAAATATAAACTAACTTTTATTGTTGTTCTCTTAATAACAAGTGTAATTACATTTTTCAATAACAAACTGGCCTTTTTAAAAAAGTTTTTTAACTTTTAAAAGAACCCTGAACATTTAAAAAATTTAAAACATTTAGCCAGGTGCTAATATATAGCTAGGTGCTAGCTACAAATTTAATAACCAAGTTCACTCACACTGTATTGCAACATTAGATTGCGTTGCATTCCAATTTGAGCTTAATATTGAAATCCTCGCTGTGCCACATTGACATTACTAATTACAATTTAATTATTTATTTAATTAAAATTTGTTTGGAAAAACAAGCAGAACTGTCACAATTTTATCTTGCTGAAATGCATGAGATGATTGTCCCACTGATGGTTGCATTCCTGTGTTTCGCTGCCACTTTTCTGCCACATGTTTTACACAAATGGAAACTGTCTTCAGCCATCATTTCCTCTACATTTTTATGGAACACAAAATACTTCAACACTTCTGACTTAACCCTTTTAGAAGTGATGTACCATATTACCGAATACCGTCACATGCCTAGCAGGAACTTCAGGAAGCTGTATAAGGGAAAGACACAATGTAAATATTCATTGAAATTCTTATTTAATTGCTTTACAAGGAGATTTTGTTTCCTGTGTTGATGCATTTTCTATTGAAACGGGATAAGCTTGTCCTTTTTTTTTTTTTCAATAAATTAGCAATAGCCTTTAGTTTGTTACAGCCATGAACCTTGCTATTTCCTATTGCTATTCAGTTGCAGGTGGTATTAGGGGAGGGGACATTCTGATTATAGAGAGCGTTTGATTGGACAAAACGAGTGAGTGCAAGATGAGTCATCAATATTTTTTATCTGTTTTCTTGGATGAAGAAGACCAAGTATTAAATGCTTATATCTGATTAAAGTTAGTTTTGTCAACATGTATGAGTACACCTAGCTTATTAGAGGCCCTCAAAGCTAATAGACATGCACTAAACACCGCAAAACTCTTTCAGTTTAATGGGATCTTCTAGGTTTCTTTGGCATTTATTATTTTGGTGGTTGTGGTGTACATTTTTGAGAATATTTTGGGAATATCTTCCTTCTCCACTTTCAGTCTTTTCTTTAAGCTTACCTTGCTACTAGCCTAATGTGTACCTGCCTTTGTTGGGCTGAATGCTGGTTTTGGTTTGCAGTGTATGAGCCTTTAGGACCCTCTGATCGTGATGGAACTGTATGTGTGTGATGGTGCTGCTCTTCTTTTCTTTCCTTTTCTCTTCCCCCTATATTGTTCTGCCAGGCTGAAGATGACCTGGTGTTGCTGGCTGCCATCCCCTTGGCTGTTCTCGACTCTACCCTCTGCTGGTGGATATCCTCAGTTTCTCCATTACTGTGTGTCTCTGTTCCTCTGTTTCTCCCCTTTCTCTCTTGTTGTGTAGCAGTGGGCCTGTCTATGTGGGATGTCAATCGCCCCTCCTTTTGTCCTCATTTTCTCTGCAATTCCCTTGATTTTCTCCTTTTGTAAAGATTGAAATCAGAGAAACATCAAGGGACTCAGTCACATTATAATCAGTGGTTCAGGAATACTTGCTTCTCTGGCTCTTGCTACACTCTGCATGGGTCAATAAACTAAAAAGCCTATCAGCACCTCATCCAGTGATCCATTTAGACTCCGTGTTTAGTTCTCAGTGTATTATTTTTAGCTGTAGAGTAAGGTGTGTGTCTGCTTTAGATTGAGTTAGAAAGATTCCAAGCCCTAGTGATCTGAAGTAGCCCTTGACACCCAGTCACATCTTCATTAGCCTGGCCCAGACAATGAAGCTCCTTCGGCTGAGGAGAAATGTGGTCAAGCTCTCCCTATACCGACACTTCACCAACACGCTCATATTCGCCATCATCGGTGAGCACAAGCTGCATGTTACTACTACTATTGTGCATAATGTCTTTTCAAATGTCTTTTAGAATGATTGCAGTTCTTGCAAATATTTTGTCGTTCTTCTTTTCTTACTCTTCTCTATTATTCAACTCCAAGTTTTTGTACAACCTCCATTCTAGTTACTATAAACTCTACTGAAGAAATGTAAGACTATTCTTTAAATATCTCCCATTGACCCTGATTGGTCTGTATCTGGGTCACATGGTTTATTATTGGAAAGTGAACCTTAATTGGGGAGTCTCTTTCTCCCTTTCCATTCCATTATTTATGTTTAGTTTTACGACTTTTCATATTTTTACTAAAACATTTTGTATTATTATTTGCAAGCACAGGTATTTCCTTCAGGACATGCAAATCTAGTCACAGAAAATTTTTAATGATTCTCATTATGAAATCCTGATTCTCTTTCAGTTTCCGTTATATTCATTATTTGGACAACAAAAACCTTCAAGTTAGCAAAGTGCCAATCTGTAAGCATTCTTTAATTATATTTGATTAATGTTCATTCTGCATGACCATTGTATATTTTTCCATATAATTATCTGGCATGTATTCTTGCAGGACTGGAGGGAGCTGTGGTTAGATGATGCCTTCTGGCGCTTTCTTTTCTCAACTATATTGCTCGTCATCATGTTCTTGTGGAGGCCATCCGCCAACAACCAGAGGTTAAACAATTCCCTACATTCATGAGTCATCTCTAAGGGGCCGTTTAGACTCAACGCTTGGGCTAAAAAAACGAATAGAACAGTCGTATCTTGAGGTGCTTTCTTAAAAGTTGATGTTCTTTGTAACCTGACATTGCACCTAAAAAATGTTAGAGATGCTGAAAAACAATGAACGGCCCTTAATGTCTAAAATTTGTAAGTGTATTAAGGGTAGTTCACACATATATCGGTTTGCTGCAACCGGAAGGCATAATTTTTTTTAAAGAGTTGTCTAATTCCAGCAACATGAGTGACCGTTGGCAATGTGACAGGGGTCCAGCAACATGCCAAAGTTGAGAGAAGTTTAACTTTATGCAAATGAGTAGAAATGTGATGCAGCAACTACCAATAGGAGTGAAGATGTTGGAGCTCATGTGATCCTTCTCCCGTGAGATTCTGTAGTCGGTAGTCAGCAAAATGGAGACGTTAATGTTACTGTGAGTGATAGGGCTGTCCCGATTATGAAATTTGACTGTCAATTAATTGTCAAACAAATAATTGCGATTATGATTAATTGTGTGTTTTAGAGCTCTAACAATTCTGACAATTACGATTCTATTATCTCGGGCTCCTGCGTATATGAACCCACAACAACAAATAACATTTGCCATTACATTACACAATTAATAAATTAAAGTAAAACTTTAAATATTTTTGCAGGAGTTTGGTGTGAACCTCCACAGATGGTGTGCACATAGTGGTTTTGAAGGGGTTAATCTTCACACGCTCTTCGGTAGCTGCACTCCTTGTGGTCTGCAGTGCTGCTCAGTTTGACAGTCGGATTTCAATTAAATGAGACACCATTAATTTCCTTATTTGGAGAGTGAAATATAATTGGAATTTAAAGTGCACAATAATCGCGGTCATCTCAAATATCCGCAGTTAGATCGAATAACTGCGATCAGATGATTATTTAATAATCGCGACGGGCCTAGTGAATGATTTCTGTGCTCTATGATTTGTCTCTGCCCATTTTAAAAAGTTGATGCATAGAAAATTGTGTCAGGAATTGTTGCCATTATAAGTGAGTTTGATTTATGTAGATAATCCGTGCATTTATGGGAATTGTTCATGATACGATTCATTTTTAACAGCAAGAGAAGTGTTTCCTTGTCAAAATATAATTATATCACATTTTTACTGGCAATTCATCTTTTTTTGTGATCAGATTTTTAAAAGCTATGGCCAGTTACGCAGCCCGCCAATACAATTATGACAACCAGTGGCAGGAACATCTAGTAGTGATAAAACTAAACCTTGCGACCTCCAGTGAAGAAATTGATGTATGTGTGGAAAAAGCCATGCTGGTACAGTTGAAAGTTTTATATACTTCAAGACAAGACTTTGACAAGCCTCAATCTCTGTACTTTTGAATTCTTCAGATATGCCTTCAGTCCACTGGTGGATGAGGTTAGTGAGGAAGAAGAGGGGGAGCAGCTAATGAATGATGCCTTTGGTAAGAGTTTTGATTAACAAATTAGCAGGTGTAAGAATTCAGTAGTGCACCGTATTTAAGGATGACAGAGAAATAATTCTGCACATAGGACCATTGCAAGCTGCCATTCTTTCTCCACTCAGTTAATGAAATAGTAATTCAGAAATGATTCAATATATTATTATATATAAATCAGACATGCTGGTTACATAGCTTCACACTTAAAGAATAATCCAGGTTCAATACAAATTAAGCTCAATCGACAGCGGATGTGGAATATAATGCCAATTAGCACAAAAATGTAGTTCGTCTTGTCCCTTGATTTTATTTTATTTTCTTTAGGAGAATTCAGTCAAAATTGTTTTTTTTTTTTTGCAGCAATCAACATTATGCCACAAATGTTGTTGATTTTAATCATAACTTGTATTGAACCCGGAACATTAATCATTGGAGGCAGCACATTTAAATGCTGCCTATCAAGTCTCCATTTCTGGTAATCAGTCTTTGTTTCTTATGCTTTTGTTTGACTGTGTCAAACTGGTTCTAACCAGTTGTACTTGAATCCACAGAGGGTGTGAAAATGAGAGGAATGAAACCAGAGACCAATGGAAATGTAAACTGCAGCAAAGTGGTAATGCACACCAATACTTGACCTAAGAAAAATGTATCTATTTATTAAGGGAATAGTTCATAAAAATGCACTATTTTTATATAAATTTAAGATTCCATAATTATTTACTCACCCTTATGTTGTTCCAAACCCGTATGACTTTGTCTTCTGTGGAACACAAAAGGAGACTGACAGCCTCAGTCACCATTTCTTTTCATTGTATGGAACAACAATGTTTTCATTTCTAGGTGAACTATCCCTTTAAGAGTAATGACTCGTTAAGTATTGTTGTTGTCAGTGTAGGATTGCTTTACCTGCTTCAGAGATTATTATATATATATATATATATATATATATATATATATATATATATATATATATATCTCTTGTATTTTAATATAAAAAAGCACTTTTTTTTATATACTGAAAAACAATCGTTCATGTTATGTAGTACCTGTGTGACAGACATCAAATATACAGCAGATTTATGTACTTGAATCCTCCATCTCACTGTAGAAATATATATATGTTTTGTTTTTTTCCCCATCTAGGATGAAGATCTTAGATGGGTTGAGGAGAACATTCCCTCTTCAATGGCTGATGTGTAAGTCCAGGGATCATATTCAAGCCATAAATACAGAAATTATGCAATAGTAACAGTATGTGTAGAATGAAAAATATATAAAAAAAATTCATATTCAGCATGGCATTTGATTACTTGTACACCAAAACGCATCATTAGTTTGTCTGTAAAACGTCTAGCAATCACTGCTGTGTCATTAACCTTTTGTTTTTCTTTTACAGTGCACTGCCGCCTCTGCTAGACTCAGACGAGGTAAGTACAATACTCTGAAATGCCAGCAGTGGCCGCTCTTTGAGCTTGTAAAGTAGAGCAGAGAGCGATCAGACTGTCACATCACAGTGTTTACCCTCGCTCCCTCTCCTTTGGCTGTTTTCTTTCTGCTTGGAACAAAAGGAGTGCTGAGGCTTTGGCAGTTTTGTCTGTCTAATAAGAGCTCACCTAAGCTTGCGTTGGGCATGTTTATTTCAAACATCTTAAAAGAGATCAGAGATTACACACTACAATACATGCAGGCTTTTTACAGGTTTTTATGTAACTGTATTGAATATTTAGGAAATTTCAGTGTATTCCACAGCCATTTAAAAAAAAATCCTTGATATATTTAGCTAAAACTGCATACTTATTTCCACTGTTTTAAAGATAAATTGATTTGGCTCTCTCTGATAACTTTGGTATTGATACATTTTCCCCCCAACAGGAGATCATGACGACAAAATATGAGATGTCCAAAATGGAGTAGGTCTTTAAAGAAGATGTATGTACTGTAAATAATATGTATGTGTAATACAGTGCACAATTGCTTTATCCCAAATGATAAGAGCTTTTCATAAATGACGTCTGTAAATATGTGGGACGATAAGGGTAGTAATGCAGTAAACAACTTTGTGTTTTATTTTTAATTGCCTGTTTGTATTTATATTTTCTCTGGAAAAATGTGGTGTACAGGTTTCTTAAATAAGTGTAAATTGCCTTTTTTTGTTGTTTATGTATTTAAAGTACACAAATGTAATTAAAACAATAGTATGTGCATTGTGCTCTAAGAAGCTTTTGCACAACAATCCTTTTATAAATCAGATTTGGAATCAGATGGAAAAACATTTAATAAATAAAAAAAAAAAGGTCTTTAATTCGTCAGTATGCTTTCATACAATAAGAGTACATCTGACCTGGAGGTATTTTCAGTAAAAGTGGCCATTAAGTGTCATCTTGCCAGCCTGTGGTTCATTAAGCAGATTGCCTTTCAACTGGGATATATATATATATATATATATATATATATATATATATATATATATATATATATATATATATATATATATATATTAAAAAAAAAATTTCCCCTGGAACTAGATAAACTGCTTAGCATGGGACATATCTTGCAGTATATGTAGAGTTCAATCATTTAATATAGCTACAAAGAAACAAAGTTATTATTGTTGATATTCTTTAACTTTAAAGACGTATTGATTTGACCGCATGTGCTGAAGCCTGTACAGTCCACCCAGCTTTTTCTGTCGATAGCTATTGATTTCCTCTCAAAGCCACATTCATTAAGTCTGTCATACAGAGTGTCAATTTCACCAACTTGCCAAAAGAGTCTGAATATCTCTGTCCTGTTTTGTCCTTTTTATCTGCTCATTATCTGTTAATACATCCACACAGTCCTTCATTAACCCTGCCTCTGCGATGAGCAATAGTAAATGTTGCTCCAAGACCTGTTGCTAGGCATTCTGTTAATCTGCAGTTAACGTGCTAATAGCATGATCCTGGAGAATAAGTGTAAATAGTCAACAGCGTAGTGGTGGTCAAGAATGGTGCAGTCATATTTACCTGAGCTTAATAGAAATGTTTTGAGGATGAAGTGGGATATTAAATTGCAATTAAAGCACAACATTGCTATTTAATGATTTCCATGAAATCCAATATAAAATTGAATTTGCCATAATACAGTGTCCATACTGTATTAAGGGTCTTATATAATGTGTGCTCCTATAATGGGAATTATGCACTAATATAAAATTCGTCCTCCATTTTTGGAGGGTGCTTAAACAAATTATCTCCGTTGTTTAGCATTAGCTGTGCCTGTTGTGTAATTGCCCCAAATGGCAATTCTAATTAGTTAGTCTAATTATTAGTTGGCAATTTTGGCATTTTCAAAAAAGTAATCGCAAGAAAAAACAGAGAATTACTTTGTTTAATAGAGGTTTATTCATGTACACATAATAACAGTCTAAAAACAGAGATTAGTGCACATTCCGTATTGAATTCACAATTGGGAGGCTGGGGTGCAGTCTGGTGGGCTGTTATTTTAAATGTGTCTATTTTACATAGTTATATCTAGTCAAAGGAAAACTACAAACAGAATGGCAATTAATATAAAACTAAGTGTCTTTATGATCACGGTACTTTGTGACCAACAACATTAACATTTCAAATGAGTGTTGTTTATTTTATTTTAACAATATAAAATCTCACTAGTAGACAGGCAAAACATTTACAATGATGGAATGGTAGCAAGAACTGCACTGATAATCCTGAATTATTGCTTTTGATATATTTATTTTAAACTATGTGGATTGCATCTCTCACCATGGTGAATCGTGGCGTAAACATGTGATTACTCCATATTTTGGGGGAAGGGGGGGGCAAAGCTCCTTGCTGAGCGAATCCAATGCAGATTTATTCCTCTTTGTGTGGGGTCACACGTTTCCCGCCTTTTTCTCTGGTAAATGATAACAGAAGAGATTAAATATATTACAATATGTTTCTACATTTAACATTAAAATATATAAATATTCAAAAATTTAGTTTTTGGGTTATTGTTCATTAAAAATAAATAGTGATCTTTATAAAACAGAACCGCAACCAATACACAATTCCTTGTGACAGTTCAGTTAAGACAAGAACACCTCAGCCTCAAGAACACTTAAGTGTTTGTGGTTCCACATTCACATAGAGAAATTGTGTGTAAATAAAAAGTGTAATTTGTATATTTTCACAAAATGCAACGTGGCAAAATTAAGAGAGAAACTTCACAACGGCTCAATTAAACTACCTGTTCTTTCCTTCGCATTGACTGACACTACAGTACACAAGTTTTAGTTCTTTAAAGGGGTTTACCATTGTCTTTTAACATGCCTACATCACCAGAACATGTTCAAACAGACACAGATGAAGGTGATTAGGACATTAAGAATCAATACAGATTTCCCTGATTCAAAGTAACTTGTCTATGACTGTAACTGACATCAATTTCTGCATAACTGCAATCATTTTCAGGTTGAAAAGGTTTCAGACTATTGTCCAGGATTTCCTTCTCCTTGGCTAACTGTTCAGTGGCTGAGAACACAACTGTACAAATGATGGAACCTGCAACCTCATTGAACATCCTCTTCAAGGCCTCCTCTTGGCCATTTGTTTTGGTGTTTGATGACCCAGAAAGGGACCCTTCACAGTAAGCCCCACCCCCCCAGTCTCTAACTTAACACTAGTACCTAGTCCTAATTTAGAATCTGCTTTGTCATTTCCATTTTGCTGCAGATCTCTTGAGTCAATTGAGGCTGCACACTCACCGCTTTGGGCAACTGCATTGACGGTATCGCACTTCCCGTCTTGATTGAAGATCTTCCCATCCTTTGGACAAGTTTTGCCACTAGAGTCTATGTTCTCCTGGTTGGTCTCCTCCTCCTTCACATCATTCTGGATTGTTGCATCATGATTGTGTGCCATGGTGTCCTCTGTAGCATCCGAGCATCCATTCTCACCATTGGCTTTGGGCTCTGTCTGGCATCCTCCCCCTGGCTCGGGAACGACTGCGTGAGAATTGTCTGATGGTTGACCAGATGGTGTGCTAGTGTGGGACGTCTCCTCTCCATCAGAACTCTTGAGCTCACCTGCCACCTGAGCTTCATTATTACTCTCACTCTGAGCTACCGTCTGCTCCTCTGATACAGTCTGTGGGACATCAGTTGCCCCAGCTGTATCATCAAGGATGTCCATGTCTTTAGCCTCGTTCTCACCAGTACCATCGCTCTCTTTTGGCAATGTTGTACCCTCCCCTGTGTCCATGCTGGTACTCTTCCCCTTTCGCATTATGAAGTTCTTCAGTGACACAGCGCGGTTGAAGTGAGTCCTTTTTGCCTTGGCTGTCTTGCCTGAGTCTTTACCTGCCTGTGGTTCATCAGTCTGCTCTTGCTCACCTGCTGGTTCCTCCTCTGCTCCACTGGTGTCAGCTGCCCTCTTTGATTTGGGAATAACTCGTTTTTTGAAAGAGGTCCAGATCTCATTTGCATGCTGGTCCACAGATTTTGCATGTTGTGTAGTAGCAGTTGCTCCTTTCTCCTCCTCACTCTCAGCATTAGTCTTCTCCTGTGTTTCTACGTCACTGGACATCTTGACATCTTCCTTCCCCTGTTCTACCTCAGGGGCATTTTCATCTTTTAGATCCAAAGAGTCTTTATCCTTTGGTTTGTGGATTCCAACAACTGATGAGTCTCTCTTCATACCTTGAAATGTCCATGATCTCTTTAGTTTCCACTTTTTTTGCCCACTGTGCTCAGATTTTGTGGTGGAATCCAATGTCCCAGTGTCTCCTGCTCCATCTGAACTTGTTCCCTCTGCCCCTTCAGTGTCCTTAGGATCATCTGTGTTTTTCTTGTGACTCTTTTGAGCCATAAGTTTCTTAAAAGAGTGCCAGCGTTTCATGTGTTTTGCTTTCTCAGTGATGGGCTTGTCTGGCTCGTCTGCAGTCTGAGAGTCTTCTGTTTGTTCAGCCACAACTGTGCAGACATCAACATCCTCCAGCCTGTCTAGAGATTTTGACCGAACTTTTTTCTCTGTGCTTTTGTGTGAGAAAATTTTAGCAACAGGCTTGCGGATGAAGTCCCTAACACTAGACTTCTCTCCTTGCTTTGGCTTGGCACCAGGTGCCTTTTGCTCTAGGGACGCATCCTCATTTTCAATAGTCTGGCCATCAACTGCAGCCTCACTAGGTTCTGCTGGCTGACTAGATGCCTGGTCTGTAGGGCCTGCAGTATCCACTTGATCACTCTTAGTTGTGGCGTTATCCTGCTCCTCGCCAGTAGTATCCTCTGCTTCTGTTTGCTGCTCCTTCTTCTTCTTTCCTCCCATTACTTTTCCAAGCCCACTTTTGTTTAAAAAAGAGTCCCATATTTTTTCAGAAGCTTGCTTGGATTTGCTATCAGCTGGTGGCTCTGTGTTTGGAGTTTCCTCAGTGGTGGGTTGTGTTTCCTCAGTTGAAGCGGAGGCTGGAGCTGACTCTGCATTTGTGGTTTCCACCTCAGGTTTGGTCTCTACAACGTCTGCTTGGACAGGCTCTGCATTAGCCTCAGTTGCAGCCATATCAAAAAATGAAAACTCCAGCTATCTGGACTTCCTCACAGAAAAATATGTATTTCCTTGTGTTCTTTAAAGAACTGAGTTCATTGATGATCAGCCAACAACTCTGAAAGTTTTCTTATCCAACTTATTTCCATAAGAATTGAGGAATTCTGCATCATATTCCGTGTAGAATAGAGGGAACTCAAAGCTAGAAGGAAAGAAGATAATCAGTTTTAAATTGGCTGCATATATTTCAATCAGGATTTAAATTATTATGATTATGAGTGATAAATCATAATATTATTATTATGATTTATTTTACAAGACTTGATACTGGTGATCTACAGTAGATCTTATAATCCTGAAAAAAATCAAAGCACACAAGTTTTGTATTCTTTGCAATTGACGGATAATTTGTCAAAATAAAGTATGCATCAGAAAATCTCATGCTGACTTTTAAGAGCCTGACACCATTCCCCTTAAGGCACAACTGTACAGATGATCAGTGATTTTGTTTATCAGTTGGGCTATTTGAGGAGTTTTTTTGTTTTTGTTTCCTGGTGTCCAATCCAGAAGTAGTGTATATTTAATGTAGTTTAAAATCTATAATTTAGATATGGAGCTGACTCCACCTCATTGCATAATGGGCACTTACGTGTATTCACGCAAGGATATGAAAATGGAAAAAATACAAAAGTAAGTCCTCATATCGTTGCCCATATGATAGTAAAATCTTGTTATAAACATCACCTCTTCACCCTGGGTGAAGTCATATCTTTTAACACTGGGTCTTTTTTGTAACTCTACAGATGATTCTTTTGTTGCTGGGTTTTATGTTAAGAATTAATGACGCTTAAAGCAATTTAATGCTTCCTTTGAAAGGCCCACTTGCAAATTTGAAATAATTTTACATTTTGGTCTATTCGGTGTAAGATGTTAGAGGCGAACCATATGTGACATAGTTATATAATTGATTTATACAAGGCAACTTATGACTGTATGTACAATAAAATAAGTCCATTAGTATAAATATATATAGATATATTCTTTGCCTGGTGAAAGCACAATAGATAGAACACGACTTAATTGGATTTCACCATGACTGAGTCTGTTTACTGATGGGGCACATGACCCTGCTTGCCCATCAGACTGACACTGGGACAATTGAGACTTGACGGTTTTGCCCCCTCTTTTCAAGGACAAAACCCCTGCCCTTTGTTATGCTAACGCAAGAGAAGAGATTTTGAGAAGCTCCCTCAATAAAGCCCTAAGTGTTATCTCAAACCTTGCTTTGCAGAAATGGAACATAATTCTAATGAGAAACGAGGGAAAAGGCAATGCAAATGTTCGAGACAGCAGGTGCCAATGCACTTCAAACCCTAATTTGCATTGCTAATGTTTCCCTAACCATTTCCTCCATTTTGTAAAAATATCAGTTAGTTGATATCATCATCGCCGATTTATTTTAATTGACGTCATTACACGAGTAATAGGTTACTTGCCGAAACGAGACATGAAACTTCTGTTGTGTCTGGAAAACATGCTGAACAATGGTCTGTCACTTGTTTAGGTTTGAACACCAATGCACCTCATAATAATCATAACTTTGTAAATAGATATCACTTAGAAGCCTCGTGCCATCGGTAACACGTCAGTCGCCATTAAAGTGGAAATTAGGAAATCATCATGCGGCGGGAAAACAACAACAAAAACCCAAGCGACATACAGGCACGCGCGCATGAATCGTCTATTGTGGTAAAGCCATGCTGGTTACATTCTTGAAACATTTACAGTAATGTAGTATTGATCCGGAGACTATAAACACGTAAATGTTGTTTTTACTTTGGAAAAGGAATTTCATTCATACATATTAGACTAGACGCAATTTGTAGCAAATTCACACTTGAGTGCGTCTTATAATGTGCGCGAGGACAGTCTGGCACGTTTGGCGAAGAAGTGGATTGCATGAATGAATGAAATAGTAGCAGTTGCTTGAGCACACAATTAGCAATCGTGAACCAGATGTCCGTATTCATAAACATAAAAACAAAGCGGGAAACGAATTCATTGAACCAAACGCGCAATTTCCCTATGCCAACGAATTCAAATCCAGGGCGCAGTCATTGAATTGCGCATATTGTCCTTTCCTTATAAATCCCTGTACTTCATTATAATATCTCCAGGTTGTGTTAAAACACATTGATCAGGCACAGCAATCAAAATAACACGCACACATTTTCAGACACAATAACAATTAAGTTCAGTACGTTTTCAGTCAGAACAAAAAACAAACCCCATTATAACGGAAGAGTCTGCAAACCTTGTTTCTTGTGTCTAAGTCGGTCCTGCGTGCTGGAGGAAAGGTGATAATCTGCTGCAGACTGGAAAAGACACTGAAACTAAATCCCCTCTCGCATCCTCATTCCTTGGCTGAGAAGAGCTCAGTGTGTGCGAGTGTGACTGTGTGTGGACATTTGCGCGCGCGGGGACGTTGAGAGTCGAGCGCTGGTACTAGACGCGCAGCTGCTGCTACATCTATCTCACCCTGTTGCCCTTAGCAACCAGCCAAGGAGACCACCCCCACCCTGTCACTACCACCATACACACCCGCCCCCATCACTAAAGGGTCGTTCACGCTGTACATCGTCTTTGCGTCTGTTCGCGCGTAATCGTTTTTCTATGTAAACAAGCCATTGACGGGCGCCGCGTCTCGCTGTTTTTTCAGCGTCTCGCGCAGCAGCAGCCTTGTGTCAGGTTAAAAAAAAAAAAGAATTTTAACTTTTAAAAGCGCGTCTTGAGAAATATGCGTCCTGTTGCGCTGCTTCTTTTTAGTGACGCTTGAATCTGAACGGCCCCTAAGAGGGTGACTGTACGGGGCTGAATTGGTTTCGCTTATAGTAACTCCACTTAATTAAAATCTGCGTAAAATTTCATATTGCATAATTTCTCTTCAAATTGGCTGCAGCAGGTCCGCGTAGTCTACATTGTTGTTTATGTACCCCAATGAGATCGAGAAGTGCCCCTATGTTCTGATGGAAGACGAAAACTTCCCACATAGAATTGTAAACAAGCTGACCTCATTATCTTAGAGACCAATTGTTTGTGAATCAGAACATAAGCGTGTGCGCACGTTAGCTCGATGCAACTGGCCTGTAAGAAAGAAAAATAAAAGTCTCAGCAATTCCTCCAGAGACCCTGAGGCTTAGCCGAGGGATGAAACCGAACATTTGGGCCAGAATTGTATTTGTCTGTGTCCCTATTTTAAATATCGGACAAAAATCGCCCCTAGGGCAGAATTATTTGTGCACTGCACTGGAAATGCTTCGCTCTGTGATGAATATTTCATACGATAGAGCATCTGCAAGACAATTTTCCGCTTCAAGGCAACATAATGCGCAAATGAGCGACCACGTCGAAGGATTATCATGCTGCCAAAGAATCATTGTAAAATCATCATCATCATCATTCAAGCGAAGGGGTGGAGCGTAGGGGATTGGCCAATTTTAAGTAGCGACCTATACATAGCAAGATAACAGGAGTTTGTTTTTTACAGGAGGCGTAGTAACTTGTGATTGTTGTGAATATGGTTGACTACGCGTGCAGATGCCTATGTGTAGAGAGCTCTACGTGTGGATGCATTCAAAACCTGCATTTCCACAAATGTTTGATGATATGGGAATTATAGGCCCGTAACCACTTCGCCCCCCAACATTAAGATTAGTGGTCAATCAGAATGGGGTTTACAAAGACTGATTGATTCTTAAAAAGGTACCATTGTTCACCAGCGTTGGGTGGATGACTATGGAAGCCCAGGAGTGCCATTTGAAAAAGAATGACGGAATTAATTATCAATCAATGAACCAATTTATAAATGGATAAATAAATAGACATTTAAATAATATTTTTTTTACATGTAAATGGTCAAATAAATAGACACATTTAAATGTTTATTTAATTCATGTTTTAAAATGGACTTGTATGTAGCAATAAATCAGCACATTAATAAGTAATTTTTAAAGCATTTGGCACTTACTTTTCTTCATCCGTCTGCCAATTGCTTTTCTTTATTGTTTGACTTTTCGTTTTCCATTTGTCAGTCCATACCTACTGAAGCTCAGGAGAGTGCCAATTAAAAAATAATGAAGGAATAAATTATCAATCTATTTATTTGAAAATAAAAACTTTGAATTTATAAATGGACAAATAAAAAGACACATTTAAATGTTTATTTAATTCGTTTTTTTTAAAAAAAAATAATTATACCTAGCAATAAAATTGTGCATTAATAAATCATATTTAATGTTTAAATTGTTATTAAATGTAGCAATAAATGAGTACATTAAAGAGTCTTTGAAATTCACTTTTAATCCACTTTAGAAGCACCTTTTTAAATTGCATTTTAAAAAGGTATTTGACTATTGCTTAATTCATTTGCCAGTTGCTTTTCCTCATCCAATTGCCAATGTCTTTTCCTTTTCTTTCTGCAATTGAGCATCGAGTTAAAAAAAAATACCATTGGACTGTTGACTCGGGAAATACCAATGATCTTTCGTTATATGACACACTCCCTCTCCCGCATGCCACTCAAAGAGGATGTAAGACGGCCTGGTATTTATCAGTTTATGTGATATTATTGGATCTGTGAATCACACGCATAAAAAATGGATGCGAAGCATATTAGAAGTTAATGGTGGCTCGTTCACTGTTCCTGTGAAATGCTGAACGTTACGCTACCTGAGCATGCACAGTGATACATGTCTAGGATGGGATCTGGTAATCATGATGCTGTCAGCAGAACCAGCCTCCCAACCCACGCCCCAAACTGAAACAAACGCTGCAACAGCCATTTGCCTCACCCTACTTCACCGCTTGAGGTACCGACCCGAGAATACCACCAGATCCTGCTTCTCTGCACTGCCTGACCTTACAGCTATTCACCCGTTTCATTACTGTATGACTGCTCTCTCTGCCATATTTGTGAACAAAGCCCATATTCTGTACCTTCTGTGCACTGCACTGTGTGATCATCAACCTCAAGCACTGGGACACGAAACTTTGCTAAACTGCTTCTGTTTATAAAGTGTTACCTTTCGTTTACACAACCAGAAGTTCTTTTTTTTTTCTTCCAGTAAAAGTTATGTTAAGTGACATGGTTTCATTTCACACATTTCTTGCTGTGAAGGGGTAAAACACTTGTTGGTTATTGCTTTTTTTTTTAATAATCAATTCAGGTACAATTCAAATGTAAATTAGTTCCAAATTCAAAATGTTAAATCCATAAGGCCCAGACTACAATTGTAAAAGAGGAATGTGATAAATGAATGTGTACATTGTGTATTTAATGTGTGTATAGCTTTTTTATGAAGATGTGCATAACAAAAGATTTAGTACAAACTTTATTTGCGACATTATAAACAAATATATGCAGCAGGTTGGTGTGGAAAATCGATACATTTAGTAATACTTTAGTAATACACATAAGTAATACACAGCATTAGTTTAAACACTACCATTTGTTCGACAAAGTATGCTCGCTTCCCCTCTCTGTATCTTCAGCTGACCATCATTCTGAAAGTACACATTTTCTCAGTCATACACACAATTATTTTAATACAAATAAAATAACATGTCATACAGTGTTTTTAAAATGAATGAGATATAACTGAAAGGGGTTGTGTTTTTTCTTCAGTATAAGTTCTGGAAAGTCCACCGGCTTTCTCCAGCACCTCGAGCCATTGCCCTTGCTCACCACCATTGAATGCTTTCAGTTCGGGACAGGGGTCAGTAGGCTGGTTCTGTTGACAGCATCACAATGACCAGCTCCCATTCTGGACAAGTATCACTGTGCACGCTCAGGTAGGGCCACCCTCGGCATTTCACTGCAACAGTGAATGAGCCACCATTAACTTCTGATATGCTTTGCATCCATTTCTTACGCATGGGATTCGCAGATCCAATAATATCACATAAACCGCTCGTGCCATCGTCCAATGACAGGCCGTCTTACATCCTCTTTGAGTGGCACGTGGGAGAGAGTGTGTGTCTTATAACAGAGTCAAAATTTAATTGGTTGCTCCCACGAGTCAACTGCCCAATGGCATTTTTTAAACTCAATTCTCAATTGGTGAAAAAAAGGAAAAGGAAAAACAAAAAAGAAAAGCCATTGGCAAATGATGAGGAAAAGCAATTGGCAAATGAATTAAACCAATTGCCAATTACCTTTTTAAAATGTAATTTAAAAGGTGCTTTTAAAGCACATTAAAAAGTGCATTTCAAAGACTCATTAATGTACTCATGTATTGCTACATTTAATGACAATTTAAACATGAAATAAAATATGATTTATTAATGCACAATTGTATTGTTATATTTATTGTCTATTTATTTGTCCATTTATAAATGTACATATTCAAATGTTTTATTTTCAAATTAACAGATTGATAATTTATTCCTTCACTCCTGGGCTTCCATAGATGGCAAGGTGAGTAAAGTAGAGAATTTTCATTTTTGGGTGAACTATCCCTTTAAGGCACAACAAAAATTAACAAGGAAATATAGACATTGTTGTGAATTTGTTGAGCAAAAGCAAACTTAACTGCAATAAATTTGATTTAGAAAGTGACTTAAAAATAAAGTAATTAGTAATGTGATTATTTTTTCCAATGAAGTATCAGTAAAGTAAATGTATTTTACATACATAATATAATTTTAATCCCAAGTAGGGGTGGCTCAGTGGGAAGCATTGTTGCTCAGCAAGAAGGTCCCTGGTTCAAGTCCCGGCTCACCCAGGGCCCCCCTGTGTGTTTGTGTGGGTTTCCTCCAGGTGTTCTGGTTTCCCCTACTGTCCAAAAACATGCAGCTTAAGTGAATTGGAAAATCTAAATTGTCTATAGGTGAGTGTGTGAATGTGTATGTCTGTGTGTATTAGCCCTGTGTTGGACTGGTCACCGTCCTGTACAGGGTGTTTCCCTGCCTTCAAGCTGAGACAGGCTCCTTCTCCTTAGATAGGTCAAGCTACAATAGTAGATAGATGGATTGAACCCAAGTAAAGTTATTGAGAACTGAAAGTCAGTATCCCTTTTCTCACATACATTCCAGGTACTTTCCCTTTGGGAACTTACTTGAAGTAAGTACCCGAGGAGACTTTTCACTCCTGCATTCAAACACTCAAAATAACCCCCAAAATAATACCGTGTAGTGTCGACCATTTTTCTTCTGATGTTTGCTCATAAATAAGATTTCATGACAGTTTTGTTTAGTTTACAATAGAGTTAAATTGCACTCTCGAATTACGTATCATTTATATCCATTATCCCAGGTAAAATTAAATTTAATAATCCAGAAATCACTTTATTTTGTGTATAGGCACACTGTTCAGATGGGAGGAAAACTCAAACTGCGCCTCCCTTTGAAGTCACACAGCAAATTTGCTTATCCCTCACACAAATATAAAATGGAAAATTAGCACAATCCTCTGAGTAGCAGGCTAGCATCCACAAGTTTGTTTGCTCATGGTGGCTGTCAACTCTTTGCGTTTCTCATTGCTTTGTGCATCATACCTGTTTGACCAATCACAGGTCACAGCACCTCCCACAGTCCCTCTTCTCCCAAAAAGTACCTGCCCCATAGTAGGTGCTAAAAAGTCCCTCTAAATAGCAGGCAAGAGAAGCTTAAGTTCTTCATGTGTGAAAAAGATGAAAAGCACTAGTTCTGAGTAATAGTAGGCTACCTAAACAGGCTTTAGTTCCCGAGATAAAAAGGGCAAAGTAACTAATCTGATTGCAAAAATGTAATATGTAATGGACTACACAAATTTTTGTATTAAAAAGTAATCAAATTAACCATTATTAATTACTTTGTAATTAGAAAACATCCAACACTGGTAGTGGACTACCAACATTGTTCTCCACCCACTGTAACCACTATACGTATATGTGGCACGGTGGAGGGCGGGGCCGGGTCATGACTCGACATGCCCGGTCCCGTATCAGGCTAATTAAGCCACAGAGAAGGATAAAGGCCGATTGCGGTGCGGGAGAGAGAGATCCTTATGGACATGTCCGTCGTCCTATGTGTTTGTCTTTTGAGTTTTACATTAAACCTTTATTCGTATGTCAAGCCGGTTTCTCTCCTCTTCCTTGCCCATGAGGGTCGAACTTCTTTACATTATATTTTAATCACAGTATCGAATATTTGGTTACATTCTTGCAGACCACTGCCTCCTTATCACAACTGGTCAGGACAGGTGAATATAAATGTGCTTGCAAGATGTCATCGTTCAATTGTAAAATTCACCGATACTTTCTGAAACTCAGAATTAATTGTGAAATAGCAAAAATACTAAAGCAAGCATTTTGTTCTTAGAGTGAGGACATACAGTGCATTCAGAAAGTATTCAGACCCCTTAATTGTTTTCACATTTTGTTATGTTGCAGCCTTATGCTAAAATGCTTTAAATACTTTTTTCACATCAATCTACACTCCATACCCCCATAATAACAAAGCGAAAACAAGATTTTTTTATTTTGCTGCGTTTAGGTTTCCTTCAACCCTGACCAGTTCCCCAGTCCCTGCCGCTGAAAAACACTCCCACAGCATGATGCTACCACCACCTTGCTTCCCTGTTGGGATGGTATTGCGCAAGTGGTGAGCAGTGCCTGGTTTCCACCAGACATGATGCTTGGAATTGAGGCCAAACAGTTCAATCTTCATTTCATCAGACAAGAGAATCTTGTTTCTCACAGTCTGAGAGTCATTTAGGTGCTTTTTTATGTGTCTTGCGAGGAGGAGAAGCTTCAGTAAAGCCCAGATTGGTGGAGTGTTGCAGTGAGGGTTGTCCTTCTGCAAGTTTGTTCTATCTCCACAAATGATCTCTGGAGTTCAACCAGAGTGACCATTGGGTTCTTGGTCACCTCTCTTACCAAGGCACTTCTCCACCGATTGCTCAGTTTGGCCAGGCAGCCAGCTCTAGGAAGAGTCCTGGTTGTTTCAACGTTTTCCATTTTAGAATTATGGTGGCCACTGTGCTCTTTTGAAACTTCAATGCAGCAAAATTTTATGTAGCCTTCCCCAGATCTGTGCCTCAACACAATCTTGTCTCCGAGCTCTGCAGGCTGTTCCTTTGACCTCATGCCTTGGTTTTTGCTATGATATGCGTCTTCAGCTGTGTGACCTTATTTAGACAGGTGTGTGCCTTTCCAAATCATGTCCAATCAGTTGAATTTGCCACAGGTGGACTCCAATCAAATGGTGGAAACATCTCAAAGATGATCCAGAGAAATGGGATGCACCTGACCTAAATTTCAAGAGTCGTAGCAATGGGTCTGAATACTTCAATGTTAATGTGATATTTCAGTTCTAGCCTTTTAGCATAAGGCAGCAACATAACAAAAAATAAAGGGGTCTTAATACTTTCTGAATGCACTGTATATCATACAAAATTATAAGCATAGGTAGGGCATACACAGGATTATTATCTTGGCAGCCCACACAAACTTGCCACTAAGCCTGTAAATGCACATCTGATGTCACATATGCTTAAGGATCAGGAACAGGAAGATGTTGTGCTGAAGACTGTTGTGAATTGCCCAGGTTGTGGGTGGAGTGGGGCAAAGGAGCCAATGTGTGTATTTCTGTTACACTAATGCCTTGCGACAGCGTGCACTTGTGTTTGAGCAGAGGGGTGAAGATAGGGTGGGGTGTTTCTGCACTGACAGATTTTACAGAAGGCCACATCAACCCCATGGCTCTGACTTTCAATTCCATTTCCCATGCTCTTATCTGCTACACAAGGTCTTATTTTAAGATGATGTTTCGGAATGACCAACATGTGCTTCTGCATGCAGCTGTAACACCGGGATCAGGAGTGAGCCTATTAACTTCTGTTAAGTCAGGACATGTTTGAATCTAGATTTTGAAGCATCCAGTAGCATTTAACCCAAATATTTGAGATGAAGGGAGTCTCCTTTTATAGGAGGTTATTTAGGTAATGGCACCTTCCATGGGACATAAATTTGTGTAATTAGCTTTCAGCTGCACTGTGTAAAATAGATTGTGCTGGCATACTTCACTTCTTTGCAACCGATATATGAGAATTTTGGTGGACTGAGCATTTCTTGGCGGTCCACCTCCTTTTTTATTTCCTCACCATCCCAAAGCATCCATCTGGAAACGGAAAGGGCAAATCTGATCAAACACAAGAGACTTATTGGTGAGCTCAGGACCTCATGGGTTGGCTGCTGTTGGGGTGATGATTCAGCAATATCATAGCCAGTGTTAATCTAGTCAACAAAATCACTGGCAAAAACATTCGTTGATGAAGGGCTTTTTGATTTGTCAACAATGATGGAGAAGAAAAAGGCGCATCACGATGATAATTAAACGATTTTATTAAAGCATACTATTTATGAAAATATGAATAGATAAAAATTATACTCCAAGATATGAAAATGAGAAGTAACATATGTAGAATATGTATAGAAGATGATATTAGATATAGATTCATCTAACATATTAATAATTGGGGATTTCTCTGCTTGATTTGAACAGGCTAAATGAACCGCTTCAAAACAGGTTAAATACCTCATTCAAATGCATCCTATTTATACTTTATTTTAATCACTATAGTAGCCTATATCCACAACATGTATGTAATATAACAACTTACATATACACAGTGAAGCGAATTATCAGGTGAACTTGAATTAAATAATGTGCTAGTCAGAATATGTGTAATTTGCTTTGCATAAAAGCAAATGTTGTGAAAATACTTTCCATAAGAAACACACTGCATCAGATGTTATATCCTCTCACTGAAAATGAACAAGTCTCTAAAGTATGAAGGGGACCTCAACACAGAAAGTTCCAGTCCCCTGACATCAACCCCATTCTTCCCACTTACTGACAAGTGCCATCTCCCATCAGACATCCTTGCATCAATTCAAATGTGTTTACCTTTTCCTGTGGCGCTACTGATAGTACATTGCGAGAGCAGCCTCATAGACACAGGTTCTGGTCCCATGGAAACCAGGGAATAATTGCTTCCACATAATCAAATATTAGTGAGATTCGGACGTAATATTTTCCCTCTAAGATTACATCTTACTTCACTGATGTTTAGGTTAGGGTGCATGGTTAAAATATGCATTCCTGTTTACTGTATTCTATTAATTACAGCTAAAAAAAACACCTCACTTTACAACTCACTTTTGGCACCACTCTGTGATTTCACCTGGAAACTGGTGCTAACATGTACCCATATGTTCAACAGCACTTCAATATTCAGCCACTCGGGGCAGTAATTAGAATTTTGGTAAGCACAAACTGATTTCAGATGAAGAAATTTCAATCCACGGTCACCAAATTCAAGTACACTACATGTCTGCATTTTTTAGTGTGATCACACAACTTGCAATATTTATACTACAAAATGGTGTAGAATAGTGCAGAAATATGCACCTTGAGAGATGGTTTTGTTTAAACAAGCCGTTTTTGTAAAAAAGGAAGGTCCCCTGCAAACTTCACAAAAATATTTTGGGCCTTACAGCCATATTCCTCATACCTTTAATTTTTAAATGACTTTAGATCTTTCCCACTGCCCCAGTGTATGGCCCAGACAAGCTGCACTGTTCGTTGACATTTATACTTGTGCCAGATGGTTTGTGTTGTATGGCTAACGTTAACTTCACGCATGGGCAACCTTTTGAGTTGTAGCTGTTCTAACGATCCAAATGCATGCCATCCTGAAGTGTTGGCTTCGGAGGGATTTTCATGTAATCTCTTTATTAGTGGACAGTCTGTCAATCTTAATCACCACTGTTGTTGTGGCAGAGCCCTTCTGTGTGGGAGGGGGGTTGGTAGGAGCCAAGATCCCAACCAATGGTGCCCTATCCTGTCGATTAGCTCCATGCTATCTCATTATGTTACTTAAGAACATTTGCCAACTTGTGTTGGCAGAACACAATAATGGTGTTTGTTTAAAAAAAAAAAAAAAAAAAAAAAAAAAAAAAAGTCAATGTGTAATGCTTGTTTTATTGATTGAACAGATTCGAATGCCAAGTGGGACTTTAACTCTGTGATCTGGATACTCAAACCCCTGTTCAAGAAGAACATTTTATCAGTTTGTTTAGGAATAGTCTCCATGACCATTTCCCCCAACCCATCCATTTTAATATACCTTTATCAACACCAAACCTGAAAATAGGTTCTTATAATGCACACACAATGTCCTTAACCGAATGTGGCAAGATATTCACTACAAAAAAAAAAAAAAAAACATAAGATTGATTGCGATTCATTATTTTAACCTTTGACAGTTTTAATGTTTTTGGTTTTATTATTTTAACACTGCAAAATCTAAATATTTCCCTCTCAAAACTACCCTATGGTACTTAAAGGGATAGTTCGCACAATAATAAAAATTCTGCCATTATTTACCCCCCGGCTGCTGATTACGAGATTTGCGGCACAGGTATGACCGAAGTATACTTGGGGCTTTGTCATCATATACATGCATTGTATGAAAAAAAGCAATTGTGAATGGTTACGAAGGCTGTCAATTTGCCCAACACTTCCTTTAAGTGTTCCACAAAAGGACACCATACGTGTTTGAAATGAGGTTCAGTAAATGACAGAATTTTCATTTTGGATGAACTGTTCCTATTCTGAAGTCTCTAGTCATTTTTGTAGGTGACAAAGTCACTTGTTTTCAGTGTAACATTATTTGTACATTAAATTAAACATTCAAACAAATTCCAAGCTTGACTGCGGAATTCTATGCAAGTACAACATTATTATTGTTTACAGCTTCTTTTAAACACTAACATGGTATTATTAACATTCCGCAATGGACAGGAATGAGTGTTGTACCTTCAAGATTAGTCTGACATGTTTCAGCCAAATGGAAACAAACAAAATGCTCTCTCTATTCTCAAGCATGGCAAACCCCTGACATACCACTGACCATGTCCTTAAGTATCATTAATTCAGAGTAACCATCTCAAAACCGAGTTAGCGATGCTGCCTAATCAGAGTCAGGTTGTCCCAGCTCACATTTTCTAAATTTTCTGATACACATCTGCTGTCAACTTGTAAAGTCACATTTAAAAGATACCATCTGCAAGAGAGTTAGAAGCCAAAATTAAATGCATTTACACATTAAAAAAAACAAAAAAACCAATCACATTTGGTAAGAGATCATGGGAGTTCTGCAGCCCAGATGAAATTAGCATGTTTTATTAAACACCCCCTCCCCCATCCAAACATATATCAGCAATTACTGTGAGTAAAATGAGCACTGACCTTCAAGACATGGACAGTGTTCAGAAAATTATATTTTCTTTAAAGTTTTTATTGCCACACAAATCTGTTCGGTTTACGTTGTCCTAAGGTGGACACCAGAGTTTATATGCTTGGGGTTTTATAGGCTTGCAGGGGTATATGGTTCAATTTGATGCTCTGCAAGAAAAACAACGTAAAACACATTCCCAAATGTAAGCTATGCTCAAAACAACATACTACTATACTCTTTACTATTGCTGCAGTATGCATGTGTATTATATATATATATATAAAATAGTATTTGTACCTGTGTACACCACAACGCAATATGCTCAACTTCACCTGCCATTTCCATTGTGATAAATTAACGAAGTAAAATAAGATGCGATTTTTAACTCTCATTCTTGACTTGCAAAAATGGGTTAATTTCCAAGATAATGCTGGATTAGAAATGCAATGTGAAGTCATGTGACAACACTGTTGCATACTACTTTTTGAAACGATTCTTGTGGAATAATGCCTTTAGTTTCACTCATAGTAAAAAGCATACAGCCTTTACACAGCACAGAATCCAGCAAGTACTATAGTAAACAAGTATTCCATTCCAAACAAAGCCAGACGCATGCTTACCCATGCCCAGAACACTGCATTTTCCACAGTGTTGACACCCTGTATGGACATGGATGAGATTGAAAGGCCATATGCAGACTCTTTCAGCAAAGATCATTTGTGTGCTAATTGAATTTGAAACATTCTTTCATAATCGTTTTGAGTGTTCTTCTCTGGCAGCAGCTGCACAAAAACCTCTTTCAGCATGTCCACCAACCCAGATACACAAAGACATTGACTGCCCCCCCCCCAAATGAGAAATCACAGCACGTCGCTCTACATGCATTACAAAGTTACCATCCACAGCTGGCCACTTTTCTTCACTCGTCTCTTTTATTATAGAAGTCATAAAAAAATACATGAGTGCAAAACTGATCATTGATGCACATGGATTTGGTTTAAAGCTTTTTTGGCTCTGTATTTTGGAAGTTACATCAGTCCAAAGTAGTTTTGTGGAATGCCCTTTTAAGTTACAGTGATTACAGCATACAGTACAGTTAAATGATGAAATCATTGCAATATGAAATGTACAATAATTATAGTTCTCTCTGTACAACAACATATCCAACTATACAGTTTTTAACAGCAATGAAAAAGATTCAAGCAAATGCTGAATTCAAGACACATACAAAAAATATCCAATATTCTACAGTTGACTTTTTTTTTTATTCATTATTTGCCTCCAAAGCTAAAAACAACTGGTTAAATACAAAAAAATGTCAACCTGAATTATATGCAGAATGTAATCAAATTCTAGAAACATGCTTGAAGAGGCCGTTTTAAATAGTAATGCTTCTAGAGCCCCCATCAAATAACTTTTTAACCATTTTCTTCCATTCAATCCAGCAAAATGAGAAAATTTGTGTCAGCAGAATTAAGTGCATTTTGTAGGGTTTACACTCCTGGCCTTTGATGGCCTGAGTCAAACCACATTTAAAGGCATGTGGATGGCACCCAAGGATAACCTTTTATAATAGTTATGCAGCACTGCAAAACAGCCAAACAGATTTAGCAAATCTCCTCCTGAACACCATTTTCAGGTGAGAAATGCTTTAATAAAAAGGGATTGTTCACCAGAAAATGAAGTGTCATCATTTACTCTTGTTACAAAAAAAAGAGATACAATGAAAGTGAACTGTGAAAAAGACTAACATTCAGTCTAACATGTCCTTTTGTGTTACATGTAAACAAAGACATACAGGTTTGGAACAACATGCGCATAAATTACATAATTTTGTATTTTTGGATGAACTACCCCCTTTTAAAATCCTATAATGAGAATGCATTTGCTAAACTCTGCTCTTCGCTTTTTGGTTACATAAACTGCAGTTTGCTTCATCAGGTGGGAGGGGGTCCTTTGTAATGTAGGGTCAGGTGGAAGGAGCGTGTTAGGGTATTAGACCAATGGCATGGGGTATCTTGTAATATGAAGGGCCAGATCATAACAGCTAGCAGGAGGGCACACAAGATGACAAACAGTACAGCAGAGGCCTTTCGCGCTTCAGAAAGCTTTAGGGGCCCAAAGAGCCAGGGGCCCCTATGACACGAGCTGCCAGAAGAGGCCTTTGGATTACATGGCTCACTGCACACATGAAAATATCGCTTTACAATTAAACAAAAAGCAGATGTTTACATTGTCCATTTTCAGCATAAAAAATAGTGGGGTTCCAGAATTTACTTGCAGTACTGTGCAAAAGTCTTAAGATGTCAAAAACATTTGCCTCAAGATGGTTATTTATCCATCTTTAGCGTCTCAGTAGGAAATATACATTTTAGACTTTCAAACATTAATTTTGGAAATAGAAGAGAAGAACAGGGATCCCTGCAACAGATGGCCCCCACAGAGCATCAAGTCAGTCTGGGATTACATATTTGAGACAGAAGAAATTAAGACAGCCTAAATAGATAGAAGAACTGTGACGACTTCAAGAAGCTTGGTACATCCTATGTGCCAACAACAAACAAAAACTGTGTCCATGTGTACCTAGAAGAAATGGTGCCGTTTTGAAGGTAAAGGTGGTCATACCAAATACCAATTTTGCTAATTGATAGATGACAACTATGTGCATTATTTTTAAATACATCATTACTACGCAACATTTTTCACAAGTGCCTAAAACCTTTGCACAGTACTGTACATGTTTGTTGATAGTTGGTGAAAATGATCCAATTGTGCAAGCAGGACCTTTTAAGAGAAAATAATCTACAAAAATATTTCACAATTTCCATGCATGTGTGGCATTACATTTCTTTTATACACCATAAAAGCCAAGGCTGCCCTTAAAAAAAGAAAATATCTGCACTAAGCTTCATGTTTAAAGGAATATTCCGGGTTCAATTCAAGTTAAACTCAATTGACAGCATTTGTGGAATAATGTTGATCACCACAAAAATTTAGACTTTCTAAAAAAAAACCACACGCAGCAAAATCTGGGTTCCAGTGAAGCACTTACAATGGAAGTGAATGGGGGCCAATCCATAAACATTAAAATACTAACTTTTTAAGACAAGATGTAAATGTGTTTTGACATTATTTTGTGTGATGAAATTGCTTGCCAACCTTTTCTGTGTAAAGTTTAATCCAATTTTACAACTTTGCTGCCATGTAATGCTGTAAACCCTAAAATTAAATTTTTATTCTTCTGTAAAACTTGTGTATTCAAGATGTAAAGTTTACGTTGTCATGGCAGCAATTGGGTTTTGGGTTTTCCATGATTGTTTGGAAATATAACCTATTTTGGTCAATGTCAAGGTGCAATTTAGCACATGACAATACATGCAATTAAAAACAACCAGATTAAAGTAAACAGCTTATTGATCTACAAATTAAGAGTCTGAATAGTAAAACACTTTCTCACCAACTCAACTTTGTATGGGTGTTGTCCTCCAATGAATCAGGGAAACAAAGTCTCTCCTGCAGTCTCTAGTGACAGTGAGGGACAAGACGATAATAGCTGGAGATTAGAAAAGGCCTGCAGGGACTCTATTGTTTACCACATCTATGGCACTGGAGCACATTACAAGCATAATTATGTGTGGGGAGTGCAGAAAGGTGCAAAGTACATCAGAAAATTATGCAAAGAGCCACAGTGGCTACACATTAACAGCCCTGCCTTTAATCTGCAAAGCCCAAGTGATCAAAAATAGTGTTTAAGATAGATCTAGGATGGCACTGTACACTGGAGAAGGTTATGAAGTTGCAAGACAGAAAGAGGGTGTTTATCAAAATATCTGTGTGCGATATACCTGTGGGTCTTGGTGACATGTATAAGAGTGAGGCTGGAGGTCATATGACATAGTTGGGTGGGGATAGGAGCATGTGTGCCGAGCTTGCTGTGGGTGGGGGCACCTCATGGGGAGCACATTCTCTTCATACTCTGCTCTCTCCTCTTCTCTGGATGCCAAAAACGGAAAACTGGAGCAGGGCTAGAAAGATTCACACAAGCAACAAACACTTACGATTGCCAATAAGTGGACAGCACTGTTTGCACTGCAACAAAGGGCGATTGTAAATCGAAAGAGACGGGCTCCATTAACTAATAAGGTTTAAGGCAGCTAACTTTTTGTGCCTCACTTGCTTTTCCTCATTTTGCTCTCACTAGCACACTCTCTCGCCCTCTTTTAAGCCCTTTAATGGGAGCTGATAAGTTGCCTTGTCCACCTTTCTAGTAGCACATCACCGTGGGGCTTTTTTGACAGCCACTCTTGTACGCACACACGCGTACACCATTTACATAAATATATATACATAAATAAAAGTACCTGTGGAACATGTTCGGTCTGAACTGCTTTAGAACAAAGTTGGTGCGACTGGCCCAGCCATGCGCTGATGCGGTCAAGGTCAAAGGTCACAGGCTCATGAGACAGTGTTTCAGGTGTGGAGGTCTTAAATGGACCAGGATACAGGGGCTTGCAATCTCTGCTAACTGCATGCCACACACACACAAAACAGATATTAGTCTCTTAGGATAAACAAATCAAGCCTGTCTTAAGAATTCCTACGGTTGACTGTGCATTAGAAAGGCATGCTTACAATAAAATGTCTACCCTCCTTGTCTATAAGCATTAAGTATAACATTTGCAAGAGTTTGCTGCTTTAAAAGATAAAATGGGTGAAATTAAAACGCGCCACAAATGCTTCAACAGTTTTTGACCCTTTTACCCATGAACCTTTAAAACTGTTTTAGGAGGCTGTTGGCCATTTTTCAAGGATATTAGAAAACAAGCCAAATTTGAGAGCTGCTCTTCCATGATTATCGAGTGATTAAGCTGTAAGAGGGACGCTGCTTTCAGTGGATGGAAGCAGTCACACTGACCAATCAGGAGCTTCGGCTTTACCTGGCACTGGAGTCTGGGGTGGGGCAGAATGCTCTAAGCTCCTCTCCGTGCCCTGAAATACACCACAGATATGTTGAGCATTCAATACATCGAGAGACACACACACACACACACACACAACAGATTTTAAGCAATGATGTTTGCTGCTTTACACTGCAAGTAGTAGAATAATGCATCTTTATACTACATGGGCAAAAGTATGTGGACACTTGAAGACCATAGCTACAGTACATGTGCTTGTTGAATTTAACTGCAAAACAAGGCAATTCCTGTTTTTGCCATTCTAACATCTTCCAGTATTCTGGGAAGACTTTCCACTAAATTTTGGAACACGGTTGTGGGGATTTGTTCTCATTCAGACAGAATGGGAACAGAATGTTCTAGTGTCAGAATGTTCGCACCAGTCACCAAAATTCTGCCCTCCAACATTGTGTTAATGAAAGAAAAAGTCACAATGGTTTGGAACAACATGAAGGTGAGCAAAAAATAACAGAACTTTCATTTTGGGGTGAACTATCACTTTAAATCCGAAGGTCGCCATGCCAACACCACAACTAGCAAAGTCACAGACCTGCAACCACTTACTTCCACGTTACATACTCTGCATTCTACAACGTGTAGGCAACACATACAAAAGATACACAAAGCTCATAGTGATCATATTTCAGCTTGAATGAAAAAACAAAGCATGCAATGCCTTTTTTGCATTTAAATCGCATTTTGCAGCTGGACCAAAAATGTATGCAAACACATTGTTAATATACTATACATTAAAACAATAACTGGCGGTCCATAATGTAAATGACAATTGGATGAAAGCATGGATGAAGTTTAAGCTGTCAGACAGAACAGGCGAAGTGTGGATGACTCACTGGCTGTTTGATGCTGATAGCAGCATTGTCTGGTTGAAAGTCCACAGTATTTATGTAGACTCTCCTCCTCAGAGGATATTTGGCCAGTTCCTCTGTGCAAGACACACCTGAGAATAAAAGAAAACTTTGACGTAACACTGAGTAAAGATTACACTCCTTGTGCTTTAAAGCCGAGTTCTCAACTTGTTTTAATTCAGGATACAGATTTTGCACTGGACACCAAGCTGTGGCCAAACACTGTACCAAAAAAGTTTTTATTATGCAAACATAACGGTAGTATTAATCATCTTCAAGTGCATAGGGCAAGCAATATGCAAAATTATTAACATGAAAAACTGCAAACAAAACACTAGGCCAGACATTGTATTAGTATTATCCATATTACAAAGGTGACAGATGAATTTGACAAACGATACTAAAGTTCAATGCATAAACTTGATATGGGAGTTTTTTTTTTTAAATAAAATATAAGCCCATGTAATTTACCAAACCAAATGTAATTTACATTTAGCCCCCCCCTCTCCAATCAGAACAGACCTGCGGCCCATTTTTGGGTTATTGGCAAACAGTTGAGAAACACTGATTTAAAGAATAATAAACTACAAGAATTGTATATTGTAAAAAGTATTAAAGGGCTACGAAATGCATTTGAATCATCGAATACTCTTTAATAAAGTTTGCAACTTACTGCATGGATGGATCAGAATATTGCTTTGAAGAAACATTAGATTTTGATACAAAAACACTGAAATACCCACCTGCAGTGAAGTAAGAGGAGTCTGCATCATCATGGGACATGGAACCACCAATGTCAACTGAAGGGTCCCACTCCAGAACAAGGTGGTCTTGGCTGGTCTGATGAAGAGAGCCCTGAGGCCGAGGTGCCATGGCATGGTCTACAAAATAGTCATCATCCAGTACACTCTCAGAAGGACAGCCAGAGTCTGGAGCACCCAGGGCCCAGTCCTCTTCAAATACCTGATCCAGCACATGAAAATTTCTTATTAATTAAAATAAAAATTTCAGAATATCAGTTCATAAAGGGCAGGAAAACAGTGCATTGTTTTTAGTATGTGGTAAGGACACATAAGTGTGTAAATTCATAATTGTGTCTTAAGTGTCCAAATACATCTTTGGGCCAATATATATGAAAACATTCTGAAAGTTCTCAGAAGACATAATGCATAGAAGTGAAGATGCCATACATTATGAATGTCAAGTGGGTTTTTTGTGCTATGGAAAATGTGGCAATTCATTATGGGGCATCTGGTGTGAGACTCTATACACATCCTACATCTGACAACTGTATAATGAACATAAGCACGCCACATTTTCAGCATGTCTTTACATGATCAGCTTGGGTCTAGAGAGACAAAGGCTCATACAAGGAACTTGTTCAAATGGACAGTACATCTATTGTAGAGGGGGTGCTTGGCGACCAGACAACTATTCAAGGCATTCAGGAGGTGTATTAAATGACTTTACTATTAGAACACATGAAGTTGGATGCTTGAATAGCTTTCCCTTGGGATAAATTTCTAAAAAAAATACAAGAGCCCATAAGTGAACTGGAGTTGAAGTGGTTATATGCTTTGAATGCATTCCAATATAATAGAGCAAGTGAATTAGATATTAATAGATTAAGAAGAGACCATGTAGCCTTTTAGGCTTTAAAAGGTATAGTTGAAAATAAAATGGTGTCATTTAGTAGGGCTAGGTAATGATACAGATTTCCCGATCCAATTCACAAGCTCTTGATTCAACTGGATTTCAAATCGATATAAATTCATATGGGTATTTTCAGTTATAATGTCCCTTTTGCTTACATAAGAAAAAAAAATAAATTCTCTCCCATCTAATGCCGTAAATTATACAGGGGAAATAACTACGTACATTACGAAAATATTGCATTTTACGAATTATATTTTATTAGCTTCATAATATGTCAGACTTTGGCTTTTTATAAATGAACAAATCCATGTATTCAATCAATAAGACACTATTTAATTTATAATTTTTTGTTACATGTTTGTTTAAAGATTTCTGTAAAAGATCGATCTTGGGATTCTAGAATCGATATCAAGGTCATTCAAATGCATCAGAAAATCTATATTTGTACCCATCCCAATCATTTAAATCACCTTCATGTTGTTCTAAACTCATATGAAAGAAATGTTAAGCATAAGTTACCATTCACATTCATTGTACTCTTTTCTGTACAATGAAAGTAAATAGTGACTGAGGTGAAAAGTTAGCCTAACACAAGCCTAAAGTAATTCGGGTTTGGAACAAAATGAGGCTGCGTAAACGTCAGTAAACATACTCTCTCAAGTCACCATTCATTGTAATTGGATGGAAAACAGCTACCAGGACAATCATTCAAAATATCTTCTTCGGTGATCCTAAATGGAGCATACAGGTTTGGAACATGAGGGTCGGTAAATAAATGGCATCTTATATTTTTGGGTGAACTTTCCTTTGAAACTCTTCACACCTGTAATGAACTTGGATAATCTCATTTATATTGTACTCATGCATGTACATGGATATGCAGTATACCAGTCTCATGCTGAGCAGGCGTGTGTGCAGGTGGCCCAGGCCCTGAAAGACACTATTACATTGGAGCAGGAGTTCCTGGAGCTGGCTCTCAATGGCCTGGGCATCAGCCGGTTCGCTCCTCTGGATCAGCTCCTCTCCACACTGGAGCAAATCGTTCAGTCGGTCTGCACTCTCTCCCACTGCCTCTTGAAATCCCTGAGATAAATCACACACTTTCAACATCATCTTTCCTATATGGGATAATTCCACCCAAAAATCAAGAGGGAAAAATAGTTGAAGTCAGAAGTATACATTCATTTGAGTTCAAGTCATTAAAACCAATTTAACCACTCCAGAGATTTTATATTAGCAAACTAGTTTTGGCAAGACGTTTAGGACATCTACTTTGTGCATGACAAGCAATTTTTCCAACAATTTTTTTTAAGACAGATTGTTTCACTTTTAATTGACAATTCCAGTGGGTCAGAAGTTTATACACCACGTTAACTGTGCCTTTAAGCAAATTATGTCAAACCTTTAGGCAATTAGTTTCTGATAGGCTAATTTGAGTCAATAGGAGGTGTACCTGTGGATGTCTTAAGGCCTACCTTCAAACTCAGTGCCTCTTTGCTGGACATCATGGGAAAATCAAAAGAAATCAGCCAAGACCTCAAAAACAAAAAACATTGTGGATCTCCACATGTCTGCCTTCATCCTTGTAAGCAATTTTCAAATCCCTGAAGGTACCACATTCATTTGAAAAAACAAAAAGTATGCAAGTATATACACCATGGGACCTCACAGCCATCACACCACATTCTGTCTCCTAGAGATGAATGTAGTTTGGTAAGAAAAGTGCAAATCAATCCCACAACAACAGCAAAAGGACCTTGTGAGGAAGCTGGAGGATACAGGTAGACAAGAATCTATATCGACAACACATGGAAGACTGCTCAGCAAGGAAGAAGCCACTGCTCCAAAACCGCCATTAAAAAGCAAGAATTCAGTTTGCAAGTGCATATGGGGACAAAGATCTTTTTTGTAGGAATTTCCTCTGGTCTGATGACACAAATATAACTGTTTGGCCATAATAGCCATCATTATGTTTGGAGAAAAAAAGGGTGAGGTTTGCAAGTCAAAAAACACCATCATTACCGTGAAGAATGGGGGTGGCAGTATCATGTTGTGGGGGGGGTGCTTTGCTGCAGGAGGGACTGGTGCACTTCACAAAACAGATGGTATCATGAGGCAGGAAAATAATAAGGATATATTGAAGCAGCATGGAGAGACATCATCCATGAACTTCCAAAATGGACAATGACCCCAAGCATACTTCCAAAGTTGTGGCAAAATGGCTTAAGGACATTCCCTGATCTCAATCCCATAGAACATTTGAGAGCAGAACTGAAAGCGTGTGCAAGGCAGCCTACAAACCTGACTCACCAGTTCTGTCTGGAGGAATGGGCCAAAATTCCAGCAACTTATTGTGAAAAGCTTGTGGAAGGCTACCCAAAAAGTTTGACCCAAGTTAAACAATTTAAAAGGCAAAGCTACCAAATACTAACAAAGTGTATGTAAACTTCTGACCCACTGGGAATGTTATGAAAGAAATAAAAACTCTATTATTTTGACATTTTACATTCTTAAAATGAAGTAGACATCCTAACTGACCCAAGACAGGGAATGTTTTCTTTGATTAAATGTCAGGAATTGCGAACCACTGAATATAAATGTATTTGGCTAAGGTGTACATAAACTTCTGACTTCAAGTCTGTGGGTGTGTGCATGCATGCATGAACACAAGCAACAATCAGGCATGATTGTTGGTGCTAGATGGGCTGATTTGAGAATTTCCGTAACTGCTCATCTCCTTGAAATCACTTCAGATTCCACTTTTGAACAGCCAAGAACAGAAAGCCGAGGCTGCAGTGAGCACAGTATCATCCAAAACTGGATATGAATCTCGATTTCTGCTGAGGTACACAGATGGTAGAACCACTGATGCCCCAGCTTTTTTTTTTTGGCTGACAGAACTGGAACCTGACGCAGACGTCTGCTGTAGCAGCCCATCCGCCTCAAGGTTCGACATGTTGTGCATTCTGAGATGCTATTCAGCTTACTACAATTGTACAGAGTGGTTATCTGAGTTACCGTAGCCCTTCTGTCAGCTCAAACCAGTCTGGCCATTCTCCATTGACATCTCTCATCAACAAGGTGTTTTTGACGATGAGAATTTGAGCTTGATTTTCATGAAAATAATGCCCCAAAATGGATGTTTTCTTCATGCAAAATATAATTTTCCATCTCTCATTGATTTGAGTGAAATGTGACCTGGACACATTGTGAGATTCACCCATAGTGTGTTATTCAAAGTAATAAATAAGTCATAAATTTGAGAATGTTATCATGCAGATACTTATACTTATGACCTACAATACACTTATTAAAATGGCTCAAGGGCACAATGGTGATTGTTCATGAAATGGCTCTTGTGGGATGTGAACCTGAAACTTGTCACAAGTGCAGATCTGTAACTCCCCAAAATACACCACCCAGATGTCATGCTCTGAACCACAATATATAAATGGTAAACTAGAGGAAACCCTGAACGGTCAATATCCCTTATAGTTCCATATCTCATTGAGGGCAAGGGTACCTGAAGCTGGTGCATCTTCGAGCAGGTGTCTTTGCCTGAGAAGTGCTCCACTTCAGTCAGCCTGAGGTCCATATCAGCCAGCCACACGGCCATCTCTTCCCTCTGCCTCTCAAAATCCTCCCGCTGGCACACAAAGTGCTGTGGCGCGCGCACACACACACACACACACACAGAGAGAGAGAGCATGAATCTGTCTGACCGTCTACACCCGATGCTGTTTTTAGCATAGACAGCGACTGACAGGGACATCAAAGTGCTGGACAGGGAGCAAAGAGGAAGTGGCATAAACAAAACACAGAAGTCCACAGTAAGGGGCAAATGCAGTGTAGCCAAGCATGGACCAATGGTGCGCAGGGGTCACTGTGGCTGGAAGGGCAGAATTTTGTAAGCTGAATGCAGGCAGAGCAGAAGGCTGCATGGATAAAGATTTAATGGGATTAAAATGGAGGAAAGGGACAAGAGAGACTTATGGTGCGCTACAAGTAGCAACTAAAAATGTCTTTCAAATGCATGTTTCAACATCCATAGAATGAGGTTTTGAAACTAGAATCATTTGCTTTAATGTAACTTGCTTTAAAAGACCCATCTTTCCGGTGTTGATACATTTCTAAACAAGAAGTTTGAGAAGAACATGTCAAAGGGCTTGTCCCCTCTTTTTTAAAATAGCCACATCACAGCCATGAACCATGATTTGCAACTTTGGCTGATAGTTGGTTGCAGGTGGTTTTAGGGGGAGGGACATTCCCATTCTACAGAGCATTCAAACAGACAAAATTCTGTGTCGAGCAAGAGTCATCATCAACATCTTTGGAGTCATCAACACCCCCCCCCCCCCCAAAAAAAATACTGTAAATCTGCTAAAAGTGAATTCTGTCAAAGTATAGGGGTACACTAGAATCTAGATGGCCCCAATACAACACACATGGACTAAAAGCCACAAAATCTTCTAATTTCCTATGGTCTCTTAAAAACGTCAAACTTGAACATCAAATTTGAGCATTTCAAGGGCCAGCAAAGCTGAAAAAGAGCCCCTTTACCTTTAACCTGCGGCAGACAGTGTCCACCGTGTTGCTGAGCTTGTCCCAGCGCTGTCCACAGTCCTTAGACATTTCCACTAGCCGTGCACCCATAGCACCTCTGAACAGGCCAACCAGAGTTCGGCTCATCTGGGTCAGGCTGTCCACATGACTTAAACGTATTCTGGCCTCAGCACGAAGGCTCTGCGGTGAGGTACAAAAACAGACACCACAAAAAAAAGATATTTTCCAATGTTTGATTTAATTGAAATCTTTATTTGAACAATACCGATATAGTGATTCTTATAGATCAAGCTTTAAAATCTATTCCTATTTACAGTGTCTTTATGAAAATGTATTTGTAGAAAAAAAAAGTAGTAACCAGTAATAGTGACTTGCTTTTTTAATTGAACAATTAAATTAGGGTTAGGTTAAAGACCAATTGCAAAAGCAGTCTCCCTGAAGACATTTTGAAAGGTGTTTTGCACAAGATTTCTAAATCACAACGTGCAGAGAGTAATCACTTATTTTTATTCGTAAAAAGATTATGTCCCTGCAGCATCAATGACATCAAAAGACTTCAGAAACCTTTTAAAATGGACTAAAACCACATACTGCAACAAAAAGAAAACATTTCAGTGGTATTTTTAATCAGTTTTTATTTATAATTGAAAAATGTCATAGTAGAAATGCAACATAGACTTCACTTTAGTTTAAATATAGGTTAAAAATAGGAATAGTAATGCATGGTTCAGGACCTGTTGTAAAAAATATAATATATATATTTTTTTTTTTTTTTTCAAATTATACAGGGAACCTTACTTTACCAAACTATATATATATAGTTTGGTAAAGTAAGGTTCCCTGTATAATTTGCAATGCTAGCTGAACGAAAACGTATATCATAGGCAAAACAGACATAGTAACATACAGGGATAGTTTACCCAAAAAAAAAATATATTTTATTTACTCATGCCATTCCAGATGTGACTTACTTTCTTCTGTTCAACACAAAGATTTTTAGAAGAATATCACATACAATGCAAATGAATGGGTACCAAAATTGAGGGTGCAAAAAGCATATAAAAGACAGTGTAAAGAAGTGGTTAAAGCTGCACTACATAACTGTGCTTTAGCAGCATCTGTGGTTGAAACTGAAAATTGCAGAACACTTTACGTAATTCAGCACTGCTCTTCTGGTGGATGCATCTCATGATTTGAGCTTACCTGGACATCATCTGTGTGTGATCATATTCAGAGCTGGAGACATACCGTGCCATTTTGATATAATGTTATACAATATACAATGAGATATTCTTCTCAAACCTTTGTGTTCAGCAGAAGAAAGTCATTCATTCACATAGTATGGGATGTAAATGGTGAGAGAATTTTCATTTCTGGGTGAACTATCCCTTTAAATACCCAAATTAATTCAATCATTTTCAAAACCGATGCTTGGATGGATTTTTTCCACAGAGCTCACCGAAGTGCATTATAGAGCAGCCTTCTCCACAAAAGGGTACATGCAAAGCTGCTTTAAAATTTGGCCAAAACAAGGCATCTTAGGAGGCAGCATAAATCAAGTTGCTTTCATGAAATTTGGCTTTTAACAACCTTCACATCTGTAATGCACCTATAATGCCTTAATGCTGCAGCTGGTTAAGCATCTTACTAGAACAAAAGCAATTGTCAACAGTTACCATCATGCGCTTATCTAGAAAGGTGTTACACAACCAAATGCTAAAATGAACCAGGGAGGTTTAATAAAAAAAATAAATAAAAAAAAAAAAAACCACACACATACCTCACCCCGGTCTGATCAACTAAAGAGGATATTTGTGTGAGGGGTTAAGACAGAAGCAGGCGCAAATAATCTCCTGCAGGCAACAGAGTGGAATAGTGCTTAGGAGGAGAGCCAAGGAGTTTGACGACCATTTGGTGTCATTTATCTTCACTGGCACGGGTCCCGGGCTTTCAGACAGTCTGAGTAAATGTGCTGCCTGTGCGCTTGTAAGTGCGTATGTGTCGTTGATTACACTTCCATTGCAGGCAGTCTCAAAATGTTGGCCACTATCCACTCAACGACAGACATTTTTATTTATATATTTATATTTATATATATATATATATTTATATATATATATATATATATATATATATATATGTGTGTGTGTGTGTGTGTGTGTATATATATATATATACACACACACACATACACACATACTCACCTAAAGGATTATTAGGAACACCATACTAATACGGTGTTTGACCCCCTTTCGCCTTCAGAACTGCCTTAATTCTACGTGGCATTGATTCAACAAGGTGCTGAAAGCATTCTTTAGAAATGTTGGCCCATATTGATAGGATAGCATCTTGCAGTTGGAGATTTGTGGGATGCACATCCAGGGCATGAAGCTCCCGTTCCACCACATCCCAAAGATGCTCTATTGGGTTGAGATCTGGTGACTGTGGGGGCCATTTTAGTACAGTGAACTCATTGTCATGTTCAAGAAACCAATTTGAAATGATTCAAGCTTTGTGACATTGTGCATTATCCTGCTGGAAGTAGCCATCAGAGGATGGGTACATGGTGGCCATAAAGGGATGGGCATGGTCAGAAACAATGCTCAGGTAGGCCGTGGCATTTAAACGATGCCCAATTGGCACTAAGGGGCCTAAAGTGTGCCAAGAAAACATCCCCCACACCATTACACCATCACCACCAGCCTGCACAGTGGTAACAAGGCATGATGGATCCATGTTCTCATTCTGTTTACGCCAAATTCTGACTCTACCATCTGAATGTCTCAACAGAAATCGAGACTCAGACCAGGCAACATTTTTCCAGTCTTCAACTGTCCAATTTTGGTGAGCTCTTGCAAATTGTAGCCTCTTTTTCCTATTTGTAGTGGACATGAGTGGTACCCGGTGGGGTCTTCTGCTGTTGTAGCCCATCCGCCTCAATGTTGTGCGTGTTGTGGCTTCACAAATGCTTTGCTGCATACCTCGGTTGTAACGAGTGGTTATTTCAGTCAAAGTTGCTCTTCTATCAGCTTGAATCAGTTGGCCCATTCTCCTCTGACCTCTAGCATCAACAAGGCATTTTCGCCCACAGGACTGCCGCATACTGGATGTTTTTCCCTTTTCACACCATTCTTTGTAAACCCTAGAAATGGTTGTGCGTGAAAATCCCAGTAACTGAGCAGATTTTGAAATACTCAGACCGGCCCGACTGGCACCAACAACCATGCCACGCTCAAAATTGCTTAAATCACCTTTCTTTCTCATTCTGACATTCAGTTTGGAGTTCAGGAGATTGTCTTGACCAGGACCACACCCCTAAATGCATTGAAGCAACTGCCATGTGATTGGTTGATTAGATAATTGCATTAATGAGAAATTGAACAGGTGTTCCTAATAATCCTTTAGGTGAGTGTATATATACACAGGTGCTGGTCATATAATTAGAATATCATCAAAAAGTTGATTTCAGTAATTCCATTCAAAAAGTGAAACTTGGATATTATATTCATTCATTACACACAGACTGATATATTTAAAATGTTCATTTCATTTAATTGTGATGATTAAAACTGAATGAAAATCCCAAATTCAGTATCTCCGAAAATTAGAATATTACTTATGACCAATACAAAAAAAGGATTTTTAGAAATGTTGGCCAACTGAAAATATGAACATGAAATGTATGAGCACGTACAGCACTCAATACTTAGTTGGGGCTCCTTTTGCCTGAATTACTGCAGCAATGCGGCGTGGCATGGAGTCGATCAGTCTGTGGCAATGCTCAGGTGTTATGAGAGCCCAGGTTGCTCTGATAGTGGCCTTCAACTCTTCTGCATTGTTGGGTCTGGCATATCGCATCTTCCTCTTCACAATACCCCATAGATTTTCTATAGGGTTAAGGTCAGGCGAGTTTGCTGGCCAATTAAGAACAGGGATACCATGGTCCTTAAACCAGGTAATGGTAGCTTTGGCACTGTGTGCAGGTGCCAAGTCCTGTTGGAAAATGAAATCTGAATCTCCATAAAATTGGTCAGCAGCAGGAAGCATGAAGTGCTCTAAAACTTCCTGGTAGACGGCTGCGTTGACCTTGGACCTCAGAAAACACAGTGGACCAACACCAGCAGATGACATGGCACCCCAAACCATCACTGACTGTGGAAACTTTACACTGGACTTCAAGCAATGTGGATTCTGTGCCTCTCCTCTCTACCTTCAGACTCTGGGACCTTGGTTTCCAAAGGAAATGCAAAATTTACTTTCATCAGAGAACATAACTTTGGACCACTCAGCAGCAGTCCAGTCCTTTTTGTCTTTAGCCCAGGTGAGACGCTTCTGACGCTGTGTCTTGTTCAAGAGTGGCTTGACACAAGGAATGCGACAGCTGAAACCCATGTCTTGTATACGTCTGTGCGTGGTGGTTCTTGAAGCACTGACTCCAGCTGCAGTCCACTCTTTGTGAATCTCCCCCACATTTTTGAATGGGTTTTGTTTCACAATCCTCTCCAGGGTGCGGTTATCCCTATTGCTTGTACACTTTTTTTCTACCACATCTTTTTCTTCCCTTCGCCTCTCTATTAATGTGCTTGGACACAGAACTCTGTGAGCAGCCAGCCTTTAGTAATGACCTTTTGTGTCTTGCCCTCCTTGTGCAAGATGTCAATGGTCGTCTTTTGGACAGCTGTCAAGTCAGCAGTCTTCCCCATGATTGTGTAGCCTACAGAACTAGACTGAGAGACCATTTAAAGGCCTTTGCAGGTGTTTTGAGTTAATTAGCTGATTAGAGTGTGGCACCAGGTGTCTTCAATATTGAACCTTTTCACAATATTCTAATTTTTTGAGATACTGATTTTGGGGTTTTCATTAGTTGTCAGTTATAATCATCAAAATTAAAAGGAATGAACACTTGAAATATATCAGTGTGTGGAATGAATGTATACATTATACAAGTTTCACTTTTTGAATGGAATTACTGAAATAAATCAACTTTTTGATGATATTCTAATTATATGACCAGCACCTGTATGTATGTATGTAATATATATATATGTAATATATATATATATGTAATATATATATATATATATATATATATATATGTAATATATATATATATATATATATATATATATATATATATATATATATATATATATATATATATATATATATATATATATATATATATATATATATATATATATATATATATATATATATATATATATCTCAATCAACAGCTGTAAGAGTTTTGGGCGAATGTGCATTTTTGTTATTTAGACTATACATTATTAGGGACATGTAAAACCTTCCGTATTTTAAAAATCAGTGGGTTGCCGATCAGATTTAAACTATTGACACAGTGTACTGAGGGTACTGGAGCGGATTTGTTTTTTCCCCTCTGCTTTTCTCCCCAATTTGGAATGCCCAATTCCCAATGCACTCCAAGTCCTCATGGTGGCATAGTGACTCCGGGTGGCGGAGGATGAATCTCAGTTGCCTCTGCACCTGAGACAGTCAATACACGCACACATCTTATCACATGGCTTGGTGAGCACGTTACCGTGGAGACCTAGCATGTGTGGAGGCTTCACACCATTGTCCATGGCATTCACGCACAACTCACCACACCATGGCGACACGAGGAGGTTAACCCAACATGACTTTACCCACCCTAGCAAACGTGCCTATTGGTTGTTTAGGAAGCCTGACTGGAGTCACTCAGCATGCCCTGGATTTGAAATTGCGACTCCAGGTGTGGTAGTCAGCATCCTTACTTGCTGAGATACCCAGGCCCCAATAAATAGTTTTATATGGATGGATTAGAACCTTAGAACCACTCAGTCAGACTCTGAAGCAGTTTTAAAATGGCACTAACTAGTCTTCAACAATATCGAGAGTGAGAAGGGGGAAAAAAAAAAAAAAAGGCTTGCTGTCGTTGCTGGATGACTAGTCGACCATCGTGACCCATCTCTACATTTAACGGCATTGAAGTTAGAAAATTACACATTGATACATTACCTCATACTTTTGTAATTCTTCTTTAGCCATAACATACAGCACATGGCTTGAGTTAGGGGACGCAGCTTTTTTCTCAGCTAACTGAAGCCAGTCGTCCAAGCAGGAATGTTCTTTCATGAACTGATACCACAGCATCCACCTTTTCTCCAATCTGATGGAGAAATAAGCGTTTGAGGATTATTTTAACATCAGTAGTACAGACATGTTGCCAAATTACATAAATGCCTACTCACTTAACACAGCTTTCAAGGGAGAAGGAAACATCGTGGCTTAAGTCTCCAACAGATGACCCCTCAGAGACATTCAAATCATCTTGTGGTTGCAAGTAGGACTCGGGGGACTGACCAACACGTGTTTGGGAGTTCATATCAACAACATATGTTTGCCTCTCTTCCCTGTCTTCATCACTTCCTCTGGGGCCAACTCTGCTGTTTCCATGGTGACTAGTTTTGAGTGACATCTCTCCTAACATCCTACCATCACCAAGTGCCACCTTTACAACACAAAGGGAGGTCAGTTAATAAGGCTTCAAAAAAGCAAGATGCACACACTTTTATTGCATCACTAATATGCATACACATTTCCATGCATAAAACACAAGAGAATCAGAAACGGAAAATTCAGAAATGGATATTTGACTTGCAATACTTTTGGAAAGTTGACATGTTCTGCAGTGTGGCTATACTGCATCCAATACCATTTAAAACAGCAATTTGCTAATTCTACTGTAATTGTTATGCATGCCGGTAATATAAATGTATATTATATACTACATGGAATATTTGCATTTTAAAAATAATTCACACCATAGGACTAATTAAATTGAACTAGAAGGCAAAAAGGTGAAGTGTGATTCTCACAAAATCAGTCAAGAAAATGCCCTACTCCCATATTTCCCCAAAAAACAAGAAATTACATTTTACATATTAAAAAAATTAAACCACCTTAAATGAAATCTCTTGGTACTACCTTTTGTTTTCGCTGTTAAAAAAAAAAAAAAAAAAAAAAAAAAAAAAGATAATTGAAAATCAGCAGAATATTTATATTGTAATAAAACTTTTTTTTAAAAAAAAAACAATTGAAAAACAACAGGATTAGTCCATCTCTGGAGGTGTTACAGTAATGAGAATTGGGGGACAGAATGTTCTTAGATCTCTTCAAAAAATGTTTTATATATAAGATTATGAAAATGTTTAAAAAGTCTGTTTTCCCACAAGATCTCAAAACTCAATTCATTCTCGGTGAAGGGAAACACATTGCACCAAGTGTCCGATAAGAAAATCAGTCGTTTCTTTGCATGCCAAACGGATTCCAGATTTCAGACACCTCAGACATGGAGAAAAAGTCTCCTGCGCTCTGGGGTATAACTTCAGCCATCAAAAACTATAAATCAGTTTTATGCCTATTACACAAAGGAGTTATGAGGCTACCACCCCAGCCCTGGCAGAGAAAAATGGCAAATAGATTTTCCTCACTCTAATACTTGCATAATGTGGCTGGCAGAGCAAGGTCAGCTATGCCAGGCCATGGCTGCTGTCAATTAAGACTGATGCTCCCAAAACTTGCCTCAGGCTAACTTCATTGTTGACCCTTTGACAAATGGGTGTTTTTTTTTTTTTTACGTTTGAGTGCGCCCTAAAGGGATAGTTCACCCAAAAATGAAAATTCATAATTTACTAACTCATGGGGATGGTGTTCCAAAACCATATGACTGACTTTCTACCATGGAATATAAAAAAGGGGATTAGTCGGTATAGTTGGAAGCGATTCTACTACTACTTCTTATCCCCTAACTAACTAAAATAAGAGAGTTGGGCACATCTGTATGAATGGACTTGTCTTGCATGATCACTTGGGAAGAATGGTTCTTTCAACCCTTTAGCCCAACAAGCTTATAACTCAAAGTTAGATGGGCATAATTTACCTGCAACCTTGCCATCCACCTCAGTTGCCTACACCACCACAGGCACACATTGGCTTCAGGCTTAACTAAAATGACAGACATTTCTCAGTGTCTTCTATGAGTTTGCCCCAACTGAGGGCATTAAGGCACTAGACTGAGTCTCAAGGCAGTCAGGCTGAAAATCGAAGGCCCCCCGTTATTGCCTTTCTCAGCCTGCAGAGAATGGTGCTCTTGCCTGAGGAGTAATGGAGTGCAAACATGACTGAAATCCATACGCAGTTCCTAACCTTTTCAGGAGTGAACAAACTTATAGCAACCTGAAGGCCATTTCACTAATGACATTGTGGCATAAAAGGTCTTGAGTAATAGTTGTGTTATGTTGACAATCTCTCGATGTCCAATGTTGGCAAACATTCAGTACATTTACATTAGCGCTGGGTAAAAATATCAATTTCCTGACGCATTGATATCTTTGTATGAACGATCAAGATATTGATTCTTAAATCCCAAAATTGATCTTTCACTGTGTGGCAACCCTCTATAATGCAAGAATATCACTTGCATGTGTAACCAAATCTCAAACTGTGACTAAAAAGGTCTATGATTAGCGATGGGCTAGTAAATGTTTAGATTTCTCTCACCAGTGATTGAGTTGAAGATCTCTGTACTAAACTTTGCTGCATGTTGAAAATTTGGACTCGTTCGGTGTCCAAAGATGAGATCCAAAGATCCATACGTCACTGAATAATGTCTCTTAATACAGTATTCTTTCTGCTTTTTACAGTCAGTTGTTGGTTAAAAATGAAAACCAAAAATAATAATTGAATTCCAATCACACATGGATGTGCTAAAGAAGTTATGCACATTTTCTCTGGTCATATGCGTTTACCGGCAGATGCCACTTGTTTTAAAGAAACAGTACAGATAACGTGTGTGTTCTACATGTCAATGTAAATACTTTAAAATGGTACACATTACGCAAATAAAAAGTAACAAAATATATTGAACATAATATATGATGAATTTTATTTCAATAAAATATAATACATTTAAAAAAAAAATCAAAAAGTTAAATGTGACCAGTTTGATGAAAACCCAATCATAAAATATAACTGGTCAAATTAATATTTTAAATTGTACATTAGAAGGGTTGCCTAGGGGATTCCTATATAATTAAGAGCATTAGCTGAGAGAGAATTTATTTTATATGCAAGCAAAATGGCTATTGTAACAAATGTACCCATATGAATCGATATCGAATTGAGATATTGAATCATGAGCTTGTGAATTGGATCAGGAAATCTGTTATAATACCACATATACATGCACAGTAATAATACAACAGACACAAGCTACAGTCTTCAGTCCACATGAAGCGAACAACGCCCAAGCCATTTGTGGTCAGATTACCATACATACTGGACAAAACGGAGCTATAAATCGCATCATCTAGGTCTGTTAGTCTAATGTCACAAAAAGCAGACTGTTCATCATTTGTTTGTTGTAGTTTTGTTTTTAAAATTGAACAAATGCCATGTATTCCATCAATAAATATGATGTCTTGAAATTTTATAGCCCATATGTTGGACATTCATCATTTAAATATTACATTTTTAAATATTTTTAGGTTTCTCTTTATTGTTTTTGATCAACAACTGACTGTAAAGTACAGAAAGAGTTTTAAGAGACAAAAAAACAAAAAACAAATGGTTTGGCATGGATCTCATCTGTGCCATGAACAAAATGACTGACAGGCAGAAAGTGCCTCAAAATATCCTGATCAGTAAATCAAGTGATCAAAAATCAAACATATTCCAACTTTTATTAAAGCATTCCTTAGGACATGCAGTTAACGTATATATTCAAGTAGGTAAAGTACTTGTATTGAAGGTGCAATTTTCTCTATCTGTCCTCTGACACCATAACCGTACCTTTTCAACAAAAAAAATTATGTATACCCTTTCAATGAACACAAACTTAAATATAAATGAAAATAACCAAACCACAACTATAACTTAAACCATATGTTTAAAATAAAATTATGTCAGGCTAGGAGAACCTTCTTTCTTTATTCAGTAATTTAACGGTCTGCCGGATAATCACTGAAATATTATTTAAGTAGGAAAAACTATTTGGAAGTATCACATTCACAATATAAAGCTGAACCCCTCCTCTTTTAATCTTAAATTATACAACTCTTCAGATTTACGGTTTCATTTCAGTGTTTGACTTTACCAAAAGGTTAGTAGTACACTAAATATAATATTTATTGTGTTTGCAAAATTATTACCTTCATCTGGGCATGAATCTCTGGATGGTGATCCCTCAAGTGCTGGAAAATATTAGATGTGTTGACCGCTTTTACCGACACTTTTCGTCTGCACATTTTGCATACTGGATACCAGTCTTCAATTCCTGTGTCATATTTTAGATTTGATGCTCTCAAATAGCTGATTCAATTAGCTTCTTCGGTGGTACAACTCCGTGAGATCACGTTGTTCCACCATGTTTTCATTTTGAGAGTTTCATGTGACTGAACATTCACGTTCTGTACACGCCCCGCATTACCTAGACAATCACCTTAAACTTCATTACCATAGCAACAGCATTACAGACCAGCCAGGCAGTGTGCGCAAGGCACATGCGCGGCACAAGTAGTTAGACCCACAATGAAACTCGTTTTCAGTTAAAAAAGAAATCGTTTTTTAACCGTAGCTTCCAAATTCTTATGGTTTAATAACAGTGACCATTTTAAAATCACAGTTAATTGTGAAATCGGTAATTGCGACATCCCTAGCGCTGACAAAAGTCCAGCTCATGGATACACCACACTAATGTCCATAATAAAAATGTAAAAGATGTTCTCACAGATGACTTTTTGGTAATCACATCGTGGTAATCGTATACCACAGACACATGTAATCCTGACTGCCGTTTTTCACCCTCAGCAGTAACCAACCAAGCAAGGATCATGCTAAATTAACAGAGATGCCAGGATCAGAAAACAGCAAGAGACAAGTGAGGATATACATGACAGAACAGATTACAGATGTCTTATGCTTAGTCATCTCATTCAGTTCAGTGTCAGTGCTTTGGCCAGCAACAGATGAGGCAGGTGCATCTGGGGACTTTTCAATAACACAGCCTGCATTTGAATGAGCTTGAGTTGAATAAACATGCAAACTGCTGCCTGCATGAAGAAAATAAGCCACATGCAAAAGCAAATGGAAAGTAATGGTGCATTCATCAATGAAGTTCAAATCACTCTTCTGGGCCTCTTATTCAGATTTTATAGCCCATCCCTAGCAATCTTTCTAGATCAAATGACACCTCGGTATGTGCACAAAACACCACAGAAAATGAGCGTTTCTCTGCGGAGAACATTGTTTTTCCCTCTTAACAGCAGATAAAGCATAGCTTCTCTCTCTGACACTAAATAAACCTACTGAATTTTAAGGTACAGTTACCCTTTTTCTTGGCCTATGACAATTATGTCACTCCGTTTATGATAAGGTCATAACACTCTAAAAGCTCTGACGGTTGCCGTTTTCATCAGAGGCGGTAAACAGAGGCTGTTATTGCATCGATGAAATCTCTTGCCAAGCTCAGGGCATGTGCTGAATCTTATCCCACACGCTGCCAAGCAAAAAGTATAATCTACAATTTCTGCCCCCATTCTATTGATTAATTGGAGGACAAACTTGAGTTTAACAGCGTGTCTAATGACTGTAATCAATCACATCACAAAAAGCTCTATGGTAAATACTAAACAGTCATGGACTAACATTCCAAACCGTAAACTTTCCTGGCCAATAAATACAGGATTCATGATATATTCTCATAGATTCTGTGGCCGATATTAAATGAAGCATGACTTTAGAGGGCCATTTATTTGGCCACTATAAGGGTAGTTCACCCAAAAAAAGCAATGAAAGTGAACAGTGACAGACTAACACACATCATATATCCTTCCATGTTCCACAGATGAAAGAACTAACACTGGTTTGGACAACATGTGGGTAACTAAATCACAGATTATGTTCAAGAATATTATATTTGAACATACAATACCATGTGCCCCATGTTTGGTTTTTGGCCATTGAAAATGTGTCAAATGTAAAAATGTAAGTATGCAGCCACACTGAGAGTCCCATATTGCTTGGATTTGTAACTATTAAGTGCCCCCCCCATATCAATGTCTGTAAAAAAATAATGACACTGCCACCTTTCAAAGGCAATTATTTTAAACTGTAGTGTTCCTCTAAAACTGTTGGTGAAAATAGTCATTTTGACCTTATATACAAATAATGGATTTCTCATTAAACATTGATCTGTGTCATTTAATATTTTTGGCTTTCATCATTTGCGTTTATCTTTATCAAAAAGTATAAAATACTAAAGAATTTGAGCAAGGGAAGTTTCTGAAATTCGGTTGATGTTATAAAATAAGTGTGTAGAATTTATTTTATACGATGAGCAACCTGCACAATTTTAACACCATTTTCTCAGTGGAAGTACCAAAACTATGAGAAGCTAAAATAGGTCCGCTTGTTTGGATCAATGGTTTGAATTTATTAATTTTTAATCTGAAATGTGCGCACGCACGCACGCACACTTTTCAGGTGATCGCATTCCACCCAATCCCGTCTGTGCCACCACACAGAGGAACATCTGTGTTTCTGGTGATGGGTGCTCAACTGCTCATGGAGTTGAGATAAGGATCCAGAGTTTGGTCTCTCTCATGAGCTCAGCTCTCTGAGAGCCCAGACCCCCATTGTCCCCCCACTCCTCACACAGACTGCATTCATTGTCTCTTTGGTGTCACAGGCCCAAATCGCAAACAAACAGGCCTTTCTCAGCACCCGGATAGAGAGAAAACGCCAGTGCCAGGACACCTGATCTTATATCCAATGCACACACAAAGCAAGAGATGAACTGGGCCCCCTTGCTCTCCTTGGGCCCTGTGAAGACAGAACTATGCAGAGGGTAAATCAGGGTGGTACATCTAGCAATGTTCCAATACCATTGTTTTTTAACTAGTACGAGTGCCGATACTTTGACACTAATTTTTTGTTTTATTTTTTCTGAATTCCATACAAACAGTTTATTTAAATGTTATGATCAGAATGGTGTCTAAAATGAGTTCATTACAACTTGGTGAAAGCCTTTTCTTTTTTTTTCCTCTCTTTTTAGTGAAGCGCTTTCCATTTCTTTGTTGGTTTTGAAGGTAGCGTCTCACTTCTGGAAAGGCAGGTCGTTACGTTACCCAATGTGATCATTAAACCGCAAAAGTCTGCCATTTAATTAAAAACTTGTCGTCTCGATGTACCTCATGCTAAAATGTCAATTAGTTGCCATCATCTGCTACAAACACAATGCTCATGGTGCCATTTTTCAGTGCATGAGCCAAGGAGTTCTAGTAGGTTCAAGCAGCCAGTGTTGTCATGACATTCCCAAGCACTCATTTTACGTGTGCAGCACATGCAAACTATACATTTATCTCATTAAATTGCAGTCTAATAATCACAATAGGACATAACATGATATTAATTTATGAACCAATAGTTTATGTAATGACATCAGTATGTCAGATGGTATTGGAGCATTTTTCCAAGCACGAGTACAAGTACATGAGCGTGGTATCAGACAAAATTCTGATTCCAGTAACTGGAAATGCATAGGTACAACAAACTCACTCTGGGTTCTTCGGCCCCATGAAAGTTAGATAAATTATAGTTCAGCACATAAAACATTTAAAATTAATACCGTTATTTCCAGACCTCCAAAGTAGCATTCCAAGAGTCCTGATAATTTGTATAAATCACAACAGAAAACATTCAGTACAACAGTACTCTTGCCTGATCACTTTATATTGCTTAATCATTTGCATTAAACAGAAAATGTGTCTCAAGACCATGCTCTGAATATTTGCAGAAGCTAAATGCTCTACAATTTGTCAGTGATGTCTTTCTAGTAGCTAGATCAACCTTCAAATCCAATCCAGGCTTCTTTTAATCCCATTTACAGTACTCACAATCTGGTGAGATTTCTAAACAGCATCCTTTTGGAAATGCCTTAATTTCCTATGTTTACGACTAGATCATTCCAAAAATCAAAAGATCACATGGAGGAGTTGTTGCTTTGTCACAATATCAAAAGGTATAACTGGGTTGGCATCCACTAATTGCAGCATATAGCCAAAGGCAAGATACTGCAACATGAACTACGGTTAAGATGATATTTTCGCTTTCTCCACATGAGCACATCTTCGCTGGAGATGGAAATTATTGTTCTCTCAGCTATGACTCCCCAGCCAGCAGATGCTTGACAGGTGTTGTGGAAGAATAACAGAGACTCATTCACCTGATGTCTGGGGATTCATTCAAGGACATACAGTACATTGTACCCAGTAAAATGTCTGTTTCTTATACATGACTAGTTTTAGCCTAAGGTCATTCTCTTTGAAGAAAAAGATGCAAAGAATGTGCCTCATGTGCCCATGTGTATTTTGATAAGGGGTTTTTTTTTTTTCCACTTGTTCATACTTCTGCCAGTGTGGAAAAAAAATATATACTCATATTTCAAGATATTTGCTCTAAAAAGCAAGTCTAAATATATAGTTTTTATTATACTAAAAGTCCATGTTGCTTCTCAGGTAAATGTATCTTGTTTTATGGATTTTTTGACATTTTAAAATATTAAAATTAACTAAATTATATTAAATTCTCCATTAACAATTTTTTCTTCTGCAGTATAGCAATAGAGTTTTAGATATTTATATTAGAAAACAAACCAAAAAAAAAAAAAAATGTTTTTGCATTGTATAATAGGCTAAGAATACACCCTCTCACCTTTTTGTTTACTTGATTTCGATCCATCTATAACTCACAAAAAACAAACTCTTTCATCTTTATAGAGCTGTGTATCACTGATTTTCTTCACCATAAGATACACAAATAAATAAATAAAATATTTTTAGACGAAGACATCCCTAAACCAGAAACATTTCTGGTTGAATGGAATCTACCATCTATTAAAATTTTTTCCCGTTTCAACCTTGTGATACATATCAAGAGTTTACCAGAGCCAGCCAGATCCAGCTCAGTTCCTGCTTGGTGTCAGACTCCACTGCTATGTGTCTGAGTGATGATGACTAAACGCAGCTGGTGCCAGCCAGACATCACTTCAGTCTATTACGATGGACTTCAGGAGGATGAACTGATGCCAACTCAAACCATAAGACATTGGATACATCGTATGCCACTGCCTGAACCTTGTACTTCGGATTGACCTCACCTAATGGGGCTTTTCCACTGCACGGTAGCTTGACTCGACTCTGCTCTGCTTGCTTTTTGGGGGTTTTCCCCTGTGGATTTTACCTGGTACTTTTTTTTTTAGTACCACCTCGGTCGAGGTTCCAAACGAGCTGAGCCGTTAATAAATGTGATTTCTGAGTTTATGATGGAGGATGGTACATTTTGTTATGTTAACTCTATATTCTGCTTGAAAGATCTAATTTATTTAGTTGACCATCTACTGGAAAGCTTGCTTCTAAAACAACCAGGCCAATTTAACTGTCGTGTTATTGTTTATTGTCATTAATGTTTGTGTTGCGTTGATGTCATGGCAGTAAAGGCGGCGCAACTATGACGAACAGCCAATAATCCCACCCACGTTGAGGTGGCCATTAATGACCTGCCGGTTGAAATGCGATACACCTCACTGATCTCTGTCTGCATCACCTTACTGATGGACAACACGCTTTAAAATGGAATACATAGACTGAAAATGATTTGCCAACAAAAGCTTTCATCGGCCATCTAACAAAGGACTGCATCTATGTGAACTTCTGCAGTTAATCCAGGATGAACTTCAAATACATTAAAAATACATTATTAATCCTCCAGTTCATACAAAATCTTTGTTTAAACACTGGCCATTAACACTTACATAGTTTACTAATTTAAAACCATGACTTTAAACCAGCATTGCACACAAATAACTAATAAATGGCATTATATTAATCAGGGTTCGTACAGATGCTTCAAAGTTAAATTCAAGGACTTTAAGACTTTAAGCAAATTTGTATTTGTTTTCAGGGACTATGCTCAAGATGTCATTAAAACTAATTATTTTTGTTAAATTTAAATAAAAAGATATTTTAACCATACAGTTAATTTTTATAAAATGCCACATATAACAAGTTCAACAATGAGCATCTTTAACTACATATTGTCACAGTAACAGTTCTTGGTTCATTCATGACTAAATTGATGTGCAGTTGTAGCGTGCTCCCTTAATATGCACTTCGCTTTCCAACAAAATTGAATAACTGGGTTTTCTAAAGTCACACATTTTTAGATTTTTATATAACATGTTGATGTAAAATTTTATTCATAAATGACAACTTGGCTGTTGGTTTTAATTATATTTCACAAACGAAGCAAGTTAACACTAACGAGGGTTAAATGGGGTATAACACCAAATTTTGAGGGATAAATGGGGTTGAACACCAAATATTTGTGTGAGAAAATACAAGTTAAAATGTGAATTAATAACTTTCACACGGAGAAAAATCACTATATGCATATTTAAGCAACCTCTGAAATTTGACCTTAATTATTTTCCACAGTTTGTATTAATTATTAAAAAAACCAAAATTAAATAATTTTGTTTTGCTTTGCTTTTTTGCACACGTCGGCCTTGCACTAATGCTTTAATTAAAAATAAATACACAAATAACTTTACATGTCATAGAAGTGATGTACCAGATGAAGGGGACAATGATCTGATTTTCTAATTTTTTCAGGCAATTAACAATTTCAAATATATTTTCTAAAAAACATGCAGAGTCAAGCCATTTAATTTCATTAAAGGTTAGGTTATAACATTTATTTTTTCGCTACTTGAAAGCATTTTCGTGACTTAAAAAAAAGTCAAGGGACATGACTGTCAACAAATTTAGATATTGACCCAAATGTTGTCAGAAATAACCTATTTTGTGAGACAACCTTCACAAGGGGGCGCTAGATGGCTCACAAAACTGAATCCTCCATTGATCTCCATTAAAATCATTCAAAACATTTTACATATCAGATTTTTTTTCACTCTGGAGAGTAAATTGTAACTAAAACTGATAGTTGCAAGGATCTGCCAAACTGCCAAAAGAAACAGGTGTCACGTGACAATGCAGTCTACGCGCTGCCTGTTTCAGGAGTGGTCTATTGGTCCATCGTTGTGTTTTTCCGAAAAAAAAACATTTGATGAATTAAATGGTTTAAGCAACGTATTAAGATTTTCTATAATTCATGAACTTAAGCACCTCTTGTTAAAATAGTTATTTTCAAGGGCTTTCCAGGACTTAAATTTGAAAAAGGCAAATTCAAGTAGTTCAAGCACCTTGTACGAACCCTGATTAATGTGGTTTAACCAGAGGGGAACTTACCCCCACAGTGAGCCTGGTTTCTCCCAAGGTTATTTTTATCCATTAACAAACATATTATGGGGTTTTGAGTTCTTTGCCACAGTCACCTTCAGCTTGCTCACTGGGGTTCTTAATACAATTATTATACACAAATTTACAATCTTATTTAATCAAACTACACAATGCTGGCTATCTTAAGGTTTAATTTTCTGTTAAAGCATGATTTTGCAAAGCTGCTTTGAAACTATGCATATTGTGAAAGGCGCAATACAAATAAAAACAACTTGACATGTACTGTATAGAAATCTCCAATACTATTCCATGCCTTGAAAAAACAATTTGTAAATTGCCTGATGTATACAGGTTTTTAATGACTGTGGAAACCCTAAAGACAATATCTAAAGACATGCATACATTTTAAGCGGGTAAAAGTATCTAGAGGCCCCTGTATATAAATTAAAATGGTCTAAGGAAACAAGGAACTAAATCATTTATAACTTTCGCCCAAGGACAAATAATCTCTTTCAGTGAGGTCTGAAAAGTCTTTCATTCAGTACAAGTGTTGGTGAAACTGGAATCCAGTTTTCAAACAAAGCCCTGCCCGGGGGAGGGGGCTGCAGTTTCGGTGATGGAACGGTCCAGAAACGCCAGTAAGAAGAGGACTTTTTTTTTTAAGTTTAACAATGAAAGCCAGCAGCAGCATTAGACTGAATGGCCAATTATTACCGATGCATGACACCATTCATCACTAAACTCAGCATGGTGTCATTCTGGAAAAGAAGTGTGTTTTGTTGACTGCATCTATAGCCTTGCTTGAAATGGGCCTCGAGGGGGATATTTAAAATAAAATAAAAAACAAATGTAGTAAGCTCTCTTTTAAGTAAGCTCACCATTAAAAAACAATATACGTTTATTTCCACCAATATCCTTCAATTAATATCACTTCTGGGATCTGTCCAAAAAATTAAATCCTTTACTGGGAGAGGGTACATCATTTTTGCTTGACATGGCTTTACCACTAGCTTGTTAGGACTCAGTAATGGAATCATTGGATTTAGGTCTACATTAGAAAAATGAACTAAGCAATAGCACACATCAAATTAAAGGGTATCTTGACTTTAAATCAGATAATTGCTTTTAAAAGGGATTATTGGAAGGCCCCTGGAAGATTGAGATACGGGTAAGAGGTCTAGACCAAGTCAAACACTAATTCAGTTCTTGAGCAAGTCATGAATTCTTAAAATGCATAGAGATATATTCAAGCTAGAGGCAAATGCTTAAACTATGAAACTAACAATTGCAGGCAGCATATTTTACTATCAACTGTCTGCAGATGAATGAAATGTATTTCTGGTGACATCATAAGAGAAGCCAGTTTGAAGTTTGCATTTAAAAATGTATTTTCAACCACAGAAAGATAGAGACAAGTACCATGTAAATGGCATTCTTATTATGCTAATGGACTGAGGGAAATGGAATATGCTGGTGGCCAGCATAACTGAGGGATCTGCAATATAAATGCTAGAAGCATTATGCAAATGAGGAGTTAACTTCTGTAGGTAAAGAAACCATTTGCATCAGTATTTTCTGAAGGATAAAGTTCAGAGGATGTTTGGAATAATGCAAATAAATGGTCAAGCAAAAAAGGATCTGCTTGTTGAAAGTTGACATGAAAAGTTGTCCTGTATTTGACATGCTTCGCCATCTAGACTGCAACTACTTTAAACAACATACTGTTAATTATTAATAATTATGCATACACCTTTTATGACCTCATATTAATCGGCAGACTACACTGAATATTTGTGCTTTTAAAAATTAATTTGGTCACATGACAGGGCCATTTAAAAATGTACAAGTGAGGGCAAAACTGTGATCAGATACAGCACCTAAGATATACATTTACCCTTAAATATTCATAATTTAAACAAATATATAGATTGATCAAAACAAGTCGTTTCATCTGTACTTGTATAAGTGCATGAACTTTTTTTAATAATTAAATTAATGCGTTGATGTATGCTCGAGGAGGACTGTCGTTTAAAACACATGTCTAAAAAAAATTTATTCGACAAAAAACAAAAAGGTCCACGACCCAGAATAGAAGCCCCTTTTACAGTTTAGAGAGGCGCTAGCGTGCACGTATCATTGCGAGAAAAATCAATTGGCATCGAATGTCACATACAGAAGCAGTCTGTAACCTGATGGCCTGTTGTTGTCACCCAACAGGTGAGTCATGCATACCATTCCACAGACAACAAACACATTTAAAGTCTTTGAAAACAATGGTTTGCATGGAGTCAAAACACATTATCACAGACCTTGCCCACAATCACATGTGCATTCCCCATATGTTACATGTTTAAGAAACGTTTTTCACCACGTTTCGAATTCAATATGTCAACCTTGGAAAATATATTTAAAAACTATTTTTGTAAAAGTGTGCATGCATTTGTACTCTTATGTTTCGCTGATGAAGTAAACACGGCCTAAATGCACAAACGCAACGGACAGCACGCGACCAATGTTTTAAATGCTCAGGGCGATTTAAAAAAAAAGTTCAAACGCATACATTCGTGACATTTACTCAAAAACCTCACCAGCTTCACTCCAGAGTCCTCCGGCTTTTTCCTTTAGGGAACTCTCCAGGGCTTCGGGAATCAAACAGGTGCATCAAAGTTTTTATCCTCAGGGTAAAAATATCGGTTAAACTTTGAGGTAATGCTCAGGTATGCTTTACGTTAGTAAAGTACACATAGACTGACACACTACTCTGAGCGGTATGATATAAAGAGCAAATCTGCCCCGAATGGTTCACTTTAATAAGCTCATTCTTTTGAGATCCGTGGAAATTGAAATGTCACCTGACACAGGTGAGCCGTAACCACGCCCCCAGAGCAGTTAATAAACGCTCCTCCCACTTGCATTTACAACTCTCTATGCGTGATTTCAAGCACGTATGTTTACTCACAGAAATTAAAAATAATATGTTGTCCTGTTTTTGCATTTATTTCTACTGTGATGTTATCTTGTGAATCAGTTGACTAGTGTTTCATTCATTTCTGAAACGCAACTTTGTGCCAATATATAAATAACCAACATTGAACATGGTTGACTAATCAGCAGATCATTTCCTTGTCACTTTTTCAATTAATATTTAATAGATTTTTTTTTTATATAAAATAAAATAAAATACATTTGATTAAAACCCCTCAATTTATTTCTTTCAAAAATAAGATTTCCAGTGCATGTTAACTGGGAGACTGCAGCATGAATGTATGCTGCTGGGTAATGTATTGGATGGATGGATTAGCTCACTGTATATTAATAGTCAGATGTCCCAAAGGAGCTCCTTTGTTGATTACAGGGAAACAAAGAAAAAAGCCCCATTGGGGGTAAATGCAGCTCTGTTGTCTGACAACTGCTGGATATGAACTTGGCAGACACATGGCAGGACAGAAAGAGACACAATTTAGCCCCCTTGAAGAGCATGTGTGAGCAGACTGTACATATACACCAGGGTACACCAATCAGCTAGCTAACCTTCACTCTGTACCCTCTGTTCCCCCGTGCAGTCACCATTTGTCTCTTTCCTCACCCAGTAAGGAGGTACAGCTCTCACATATGTTCATAACTCTGAGTGGGGAGGGGCCCAATGATTCACTGCTCGTGTCAGAATGGATCGGTCACTGTGTTAATTATAAATAAAACACAAAATTATGCAGTGGAGTGTATTTATTTGCTGTCCTATTGCTTTGTTTATGCAGCCACAGAGAAAAACAATTGAGGTCTGGAAAACAATTGAGGCTGAAAGGTGAAAAGGTCACAAGCTTAATTGTACAACCAAAGCAAATGTGTATAGTTCAATGAGAGGCAATGATCTGCTTGAACAAGCTCTTCCTAACACAAGCTCACATCTGAAAGCCATAAGGAGATATTTGGATGTATTTAAGGACATAAACAGGAGAACTTGCTAAAAGCATTTTTTTTAAGGTACAAAATGTTTGCATGACTCCCTTCTCAAGAATATTATCTCACTATCATTGCCTTTTTTTCCTGCAATGACATTATATTGCACTTTGGCTGAGTTTATATGGTTCTCTGCAGAGAACATCTGCATTACAAACAGAAAATATGATGCAATTATGCAGTGTGCATAAATTAACTCTATTCTTCCAATGATTCATTCAGTTTTATTGTTGTAATTATGTAAGGCCTGCATCCAGATGTAATTCTTCTAATAGATTGTCTCCCTCTTTTGGTTGTTCCAAGAACCGTATTACACCATCATCCTTTGATCTTGGGCTTTGTCAAAACCTTCCTTTCAAGGCGCTACTGTAAACATCTAAGCACATTGAAATGAGTGTGATAAAAAAAAAAAAAGATGTCTTATTTTGAGGGGTTTTAAAGGATACCAGAGACATTGTTCACATTTGCAATACAAATCTGTCAATACAGATTAAATTAGGTCCCTGCTGTCTTTCAGCCAGAGTAGAATTTCTCAGAAAATGAACATTCCAACTTAAATACCCCACCACAGCCACAAAAATGGGCTGTGTTTTGTCTGGATCTTGCCATAGGTATTAAATATTTTAGCTCAGCTCTCTCTAGAGCAATTCAGTATGTAACCTTGTCTCCACAGTCTGCTGAACTTGTTTGGTCAGAACTGGGTTGTACAGATGACTAATCGACTAAAATCAACAGTAACACAGTCTTCTGGGGAAAGATGATTATCTTTAGTGATGGCACTAGAGAAAACTGAACATGCTTTTTCATTTCCTGAAGAACTACTTAATTTTCTCATCCAATAGAGTGCTATATAAGCAGAAAATACAGTTTTATTACACAAACTAAGAAAAATGTATAACAGTAATGGAAAAAACAATCTGTCAAATCAGAGGTGAAAGTATTCAGCTAATAGCTGGCGTTAAGAGTTTTTCAAATAACGTATAATTGGGGAAACTCAGGAAAGAAAATTCTGATGTATTTATTATTTAGATCTCAAGATTATCTTTTAATATTCTCATACAGTGTCCCCAAAAAGTATTTGGAAACCTACAATGGCATTACATTTTTAGAAAAATCTAATATTTTACATTTATGCATTTAACAGATTTGTCCAAACAGACTTGAAAATTAAGATTCTCTCATTATTTACTCATGCCATCCCAAATGTGTATGACTTTCTTTCTTCTTCTGAACACAAAGATTTTAAGAAAAATATCTCAGCTCTGTAGGTCCATACAATACAAGTGAATGGTGGCCAGAATTTTGAAGGTTATTAAACTCTTAAAAATGCCAAATACCAAAAAACATATAAAGGCAGCATAAAAGTAATCCATGAGACTCCAGTGATTAAATATCTTCAGAAGAGATATGATAGGTGTGGATGATGGTTTGATGATGATTTAAGTTTTTTTTTTACTATAAATCTCCACTTTCATTTTCACATTCTACTTCTTTTGTTTTTAGTTATTTGCATTGTTTGTGCATATCGCCACTTACTCGGCAGGGATAATTTATAGTAAAAATGCATAGCCTGTTTAGTTACACTTTTACATCTGAAAGTGAAAGTGGAGATTTATAGTAAAAAATACTTTAAAAGTTTCTCACCCACACTTATCATATCGCTTCTGAAGATGTGAATTTAACCACTGGAGTTGTATGGATAACTTTTATGCTGCCTTTATGTGATTTTTGGAACTACAAAGGTCTGATAAACATTCACTTGCATTGTAAAGATAATAGTGAGTAAATGATGAGATGATTTTCATTTTTGGGTGAACTATCTCGTTATAGTGCATTCAAACTATATATTTTATCAGATTTTATCAGTATGTGTTTTTCGTGGGAACTGAACCCATGAAGTTGGTATTGCTAGTGCCATTCTCTGCCAGTTGATCTAAAACGACTTTGTTTCTATAAAGAAAGATAGCACAAGCATATTTTTAAGGAACATTTTTCACACACACAAAAAAATTTAGGTTTAAAAAAAAAAGTATTATAATATATAAATATATAGCAATAATTGCACTGTTTAAAATGAAGGCAAGCAGTTTTATTTGGACACTTTCTGGATGTCAAACATCATGTGATGGACTACACCTGCCAACCTGTGTGAACTTGAGGTAAACTGACTTTATAACTCCTCCAGTTTCTGCCTATAATGATAAATACTTACCCTTAGCTTATATTTACTTAGTGACATTTGATCTACTCTCACTTTATCAGGGGCAGCTGGTGTAGAATTGAATTTAAAAACCTGATCTTCCATGACACACAGTTCATAATGACCATGACACATAGTTCATAATTCTAATTGCTTTGTGATGGGGTAACAAATCATGTTGACCTGATACTTAGACTCTTGACTGGGATGAGATACTAATTGCTTTTTCAGCCACCTGGAAGAGTCAAGGGTTAACCTGGCCTTTAATACAGTTTGTTCATCAGGCTGTCACTCTCACAGAATACCTGTAGAATAAGGACAGTGCACATGGACTAACTGATCCATTGCCAGCATGTGAATAATATTCTAGGTTGTGAACAAGTGCTCTATAAAAGTCTGAATGGGATGGGAGTGGACAGGTGATCTTTCAATATTTCAATAAGATGAACCAGTTCTAACTGCACCAGCATGGAAATTATAGTTTGTACACCAGAAAATAAAGCAACACATAAATCCTCCAAACTTTGTCCTGCACTTTGAAAATGGTCCTTCAGAACTTCTTTTGTCAGACGCAATTTATTCAAGAGACACCAACATGGGTTTTTTCCTCACTGCTAGGTGCTGAAGAATGACTCAGCTAAATTTAAATCCAAACACCATCTGCCCGGTCTGTTTCCCAGTCATCTACAGCTGTTGTGGCCCAAATATATCATCTACAACAGTGTCTTACCTTTGGTCATAAATCATTTGATTGTAGTAAGTGCACTCCATTGAGAAAAGCAAGAGAGTAACCTTAAAAATTGCCCTCGTTTGTCTGTGCTTTGGATTTTGTTTTGACGATTGCTTCAGAATGAATTTCCCTTTGATTATTGTGGTTGCATATCTAACTCACTGCAGCCTGAATTTCATTTCCAGAGCAGTTTGATTTGGCAGAGGAGATCTCAATGAATCGCAAGCTCTGTTTGGAGGAGGTCATGCATTTGCTAATTGCCTATTGGGTTAAATCATATCAGTTCTTGTCAGAAGCATTGTGCAAATCCTGGCTGGCTGTACAGATGGATGCTTACAACTACACTGGATGTTCTCTGTAAACATGCACCACAAACCTGAATATGGGTCAACCCATATTCATGATTCAGTGCAATGCTTTGAATCAGATTGTTGCCTTTTTCATGCAAATATCTGCTTCTGAAGTTTGTTTATTGTTGAGCTGCTGAACTTGTATTGGCTGATAATGCCTGTGAGAGATCTTTCAGGTATGGCTCATTTTGTAATTATAGATACAGATTAAATAAATGCCTATATCTGTCCTCTTATTGACATAATGATCTGTCAACCCACTTTGATGTATTTCCCCTTTTCTAGTACCTTTTTTAATAAAAGGCCAACATGTATCAACATAACCTAAAAGTTCTTAATGCAAGATGGAAAGAAAATATTTTTTGCGAACCCTTTATACTACTAATGCAAGGATCTTACTCATTCAGATATCCTATATATAACCCTTGTAATTGTACTATATCATCCATATGTGGACAGATCAGGGTATTGGATTTCATAATAAAGACACATAGTAGCATTGAATGCACAGGAAACTCACATGAAGGACAAGGCCTTATTTATTTTTATAATTTTTTGTGTGTGTGATATATGTGCTCTGTGGGGAACACAGATTATCCAATGATCTCATCTGGCAAAGAGGCAAAAACCAATATCCGCTCAGTGGGATTTTCATAAGATTTCTTTGTAAACCCAAGTAGCTTAAAAAGAATTGAATATTAATAGTCTAAACTGAGTTATACTGGTAGAATCTGCTGGTTTGTAAAATACACACTTTTTAGTTTATTACAATTTAGCATTTTTAACATCCCTAAGGCATGGCAGAGGCTTGCGTGTTTAAAATAACCATGATCATTTAATCCTGAGTTAACCCTGATTTATTGGCAGACAGCATACATGTGGCACTGAAGGCTTTTTAATAATCCCTCTAACCACACTGGTGATATTGTCTTTTTCTAGTCCTTTCCCCTTTCATCCAATCCAACTGAATAGAATTAGATCATAAAATGCCATAATTTCTTATCACCTGAAGTGAAAACAATGTTGTCTTGCAATATATTCATGAAATAGTAGAATTTTATGGCGTTAAAAAGCAAATCAAGCCATTATTATTATTTTGAATCATTGTACAGGACCAAAATATGTATTTATTTCCAAATGTATTGCTAATAATGTACATATTTATCATCACACTTTTTAAATAAAACCTCAAAATGGCGACAGTTGTGTGAACATTGTGTGAAATAAAACTATAGCTCCTCCATGTGGTCAAATTGATAAATAACACTCACCGACTTAATGAACAACAAATCTTTTTGAATGGCATGAGGTTGTTTTTAATAGTTATAACAACACTATTGACAAGGGAAACATGACATCACAGCACTCTCGGTCACTTTGAGTAAACGTTAATGACTTTGATCTGTTTTAACTTCAAATAAATCAAACGATCATTACAAAGAGCGAAAGTCTGTTTGAACTAATCTTATCAAAGAAGTCATTCCTCTATTATGCATTAAGATACAATTAATTTAAATCCAAAATTAACTTTTGTAATGGATTTATCACAGCAATATACATTTCTCTTCTTCGATTGATTAACTGCCTTTTATATAGGCCAACCTAAATAACAAAAATATGAACCCAATAACTGCTGTTAAAATAAGCCCCAAAAATTACTTTCAAATTGTAGAAATAACAGCTATTCGTTTGGTTTAATATATGGATACAATACAGTATAGAGGCCGATTGATCTGACAATATTCTACAAAGATCAATGATCCAAAACCAGACATCTGATACTTAATAAACTAACTTCTATTGAAGTGTGATCAATAAAGATTCAGAGGAATTCATTTCAAGTATTCAAAGGGCCCAAGACTCTTCAAAGTGGATCTTCAAAAGTTAATTTCATTTGGCCTCCTTGAAGGACCTCTACCTTCACAAAGAGGTGTTAATGAACCAATAACATATGCATTAATACTCAATTTAATCTTTGTTTTGAAGTTAAAACGAGAGAGGAGGTACAAATTCAGCTCTCTGAATCCATGACATTATTAAGAAAGAGTAAGAAGAGAGAGACACATCAGTGAAGAACATGGCAACTCAAAAATGTTCAAACTTCTCCATCGATTATATCTTGGACGAGAGCAGCAAACAAACACCAAAATCGCCTGCAGTGGATCATCATTCGCAGCATTCCTCAGGACATTTAACCAAAGTGGACCTTCTGTGCCAGGATGGATCTAGAGGTCATGGTGACCATGCAACTCTAATGATGAACTTTCCATCATCATCCTGGGCAGAAATGTGCATATGCTGTGTTCCAGTAGGATATCATCAAAAAAGCTTTCATTCCAACTACTATGCAGGCCAACAGTGGCCCTTCTATATGTATGGAACAGGTATGATTTTATACTAATTGCATTGTTTATATTGATTTTATGTTCTCAGATCAGTTTATAGTATGAACTAGTGTAACAAAATCGGTAATTTAAAAAAAAATAATTTTTATATGACTGATGTGTTGTATATCATTTACTCAAATTGCCTTTAGGATGTGACAAAGCTGACAGTCGCTGCCACCAAATTGCACCTCAGAGAGTACGAACCGTTTTTACGGACAGCCAGACGGAGCAGCTCGATCGACTCTTCGCTATCACGGACTACCCGACCGTGGAGGCCCGCGCTGAGTTATCGAAGAGCATCGGCCTCAGTGAGGAGACTGTGCGGGTAAGATAGTGCTTTTTATTTTTTATACATGTTGACTGTTTTTATAATTTTTGAGGTAAAAAATTATTACTAAAAATGACTAAAATCAGATGTTCTTTTTATTTTAGGTGTGGTTTAAAAATCGACGAGCACGCAGAAAAAGACAGACGACTTGCCCTGGCAAAATCAAGGCGCGCGCTCATGATCTTCCCCAGGATTCAGATTAATTTATGACGGAATTTTGTCAACACTGTTTCTAAATTAAATTTTTGAACGCTGCTTTAAAAATACTGACACTTTCATTTATAGTTGTAAAGTATGAACAGGTTTTATACGAATAAAGTTTTTTTTCTGAGTGACAAACTTGAGTTTCATTTATTTTCTTCCTTCATTTTTTGATTAGCTAGCTAGCTAGCTTGCTGGAAAGACAGATATAAACAAGCTTACAAACTATACAAACTAAGTATAAAACCTAAATGTTTATTAGTCATATATCCATAGCCAGGATAGTTTCACTGGAAGTAATTAATAAACTTTTCATGCTGATACACTGTAGGAAAACACCCCCAGCAAAAAGTATACACAGCATGCAGTACAGTTACTGTATGGTCCATCAAATCCCGAAATGAATTCATAAATAATATCCACATTAATTCCATTTACAGAGTATTGTTAACATGATAACATAAAACACATCGGCCTAACGTTAAAAAAGTACATTGTAAAATTATTAAAATAGATATTTTCTTGGACAAATAAATGCTTAGAAATTAACCAATTACACAACTGGATAGAAAATGACAAAAAGCTTTGCTGACAATGTTAGATGTCACATTTAAACTCTCAGACTTGAAACTTAAAAGTGTGGAGGGTAAGCCATGTTAATGTGAGATAATTACAAAAGAAATGGTCGATTTACAGTCATACCTTCTTGTTTTCCTTTTAGCATCAAACAATGAAATGTGACTTGTGTTGAAATTAATGTAAATCATTTTTATAACATTGAGATATTGTTGATTTTTACAACTTTAAGTCACCATAAAGCAACATACTCTACAAGTCACAACAGGTTTCATCAAACTGATTATTCACAAGGTTTGTTGAGAGCTGACCTTTGAACTCCATTAGAAGAATACTACTCTAATCACTACTGTGTCAATGCTAAACCTACCACACAAATTCTATAACTCTTCAATGAATAATGGCATGGCAGCTGAAGAAATCAAAAGCTATTCAGACCTGTTTAAGAAGTACATTTTCAATTTTGCAATTTGCTCTTTTTTTTTCTTTTTTTTTTTTTCTTTTTTTTGTTTTTTGTTTGCAGATCAGTGCAGTTCATCAAGTGTTCACAAGAAAGTTGTTTAGGAGAGCACATGAGAAACACATTTTTTATCTCTCCTTTACAATATCTGCCCATTCTGGGATCATTTTAGTGATTTTACCTAATAATGTTTGATCCCAGGTTAACTATAAGGGGCAGACAGTTTTACTCATGCTGTGCTTCTATAGGTGGTAATAAAGTTGACAAAGTTCTATCCATATTCATATGCAAGTTGACAGAGTAAATATTGCTGTTTTTACCCACACACTTGATTACAATATAATAAGCACATACTTTTTCACAATCAGAATTTTAAAGAAGAGCATTCACAAAACGAATCAATGTTGCAAAATGAATGATGAAGAGTGAGAAGGGATAATTGGGGCTGATATAACAGCTTTTTTAGACTGTAGAAACTAGTTTTGTTAAGGACAATAGATAAAACGTACAATGCATAAAAACTGTCTGGCCTGTAACTTCTGAAGAAGGTGAAAATGGTACTTTATTTGAAAGTAAATAACAATAAAGCATATGCATTTTATTTTTCTATTTTTTCGATGAGAGAAATACCTTTGCTGTTTATTTGTATAGTTATTGGGTTATAGAATCAGACCTTTTAATTTTGTCTACCTCGTTTTTTATTAAAGGTCAAGGATGTTGTTTAGAAGGTAGTTTAAAAATCTATAATATGTCATTTGGAGTAACTGATAATTTAGCCTTTAGTATATCATGTAGCTTATTTTTGGCTCTGTGGTAGATTTTAATGAAATGTCAAGTGATTAATTAACTTTTAAAATCTAAAGCAGTCCTCTCAATGCCTTTCAGAACAGTTTAAGCATCGGGAATCGTGCCCATGCCTGCGAATGTCATGCAATATTTATACTTTAATCTATACAATTGCATAAGTGTAATTGTGGATGATGAAAACATTGGGATCAGATGGGAAAACCCTGTTCTTTTTTCACATTGGCAGCATCAATATTTTCAGTGGAGGACAGTGTTTTTTTATGAAACGTTTTATAAGCTTTCAGAATTTCACTTATAATTAAAAAATAATTCAAGTCACCTACTAAAACTAAATAAAAAACAGGCATTTGAAACTTAGGAAAATAGCCAAAGTTTGCACTAAAATACTGGAAATTAAGACAGGTTCATAATACAGCAGCAACATGTTTCAAAACCAAATTAAACAAAACTACCTTTATAAATTTAAGCAACAAAAGCCTACAAGCGTGCTTGTTTGTATCATGACTGTATTAACAAGCCCGAATACTGCCAGTAATCTACCCACAGTGGTTTATCAAAAAACCCAAGCAGATACAGAGACATGAATGGCTTTTAGTGGGTATGATTTTGCCTTAATTAGATTTAATAAAAGATTGCTTATTTGTTTGTAATTTAATAATCGGAATGCAGGACATTAGTTACTTCACAAGGCACTATTTTTTGTTATTTAACTGCCATCAAAGGGGTGGGAGGAGAGGGTGTACAGCTGTGCCTCTGACAGCAGTCTGGTTAGTTCACAGAAAGAAGCACATGTGAATAATGGATGTACACAAAAGGGGGAGAGATTTTATCTTGAGGAGGAACAGAAAGAGGAGGAGATAAAATTAAAGATGTAACTGGTGGATTTAAGACTGCATCTCTGCACGGAGCATCCAGGGAAACCAGCAACAGAACAGCAACCTGCTGAAACACAGAAACAAATCATAAATGTAAAATGCTGCTGGATCTTGCAACAAAGGATGCATTATATATTCACAGAGGCCACTAAATGGATATTTCATTTGTTGGACATGTGCTGGCCCAACATACCTGGATACAGAATTCTCAGATGTTATGTCTTTCGGAGACCGCACCGTATTAAAGTTACGCTTCGGCTGGGACACTGTACAGAAAAGGACACAAAAAGCAATTACAACCATGGTTGCATATTGTCTTGCCATCTCAGTATCATGATTGTCTTTGATGCAAATAATATTATGAATATTGTTTAGCTTCTTGATAGGCCTAATTGTTATGCAAAAATGTGTTCCATTTTCTTTTAACAATTGATGCGTATCATTTTTAGGTTATAATAGATTTGTTAGCTATTATTTAAAATGTTTTGGAACAATGCATCCAAAAACCCAAAATCTGTGCATATATGCCTAATTTAAATATATGGAGAAATATATGAAAACATCTATAGATTTCCATTTAAACAAGTACTTTAGTTACTTTTATTTGGAACTAAATGCACTCATGCAGGTGAACGTAGAATTTGGGACAATTTAAAAGAAAACTTTATGGCAATTACACATTATGGATGATAGAGGTCACTGCAAGCAAAAAAACAAGATAAAACCCATTTAAAGGAATAGTTTATATAACTTGAAGGTCTAAAAAGCAAATAAAGGCATAAAAGTAATCCATATGACTCCAGATGTTAAATTCATGTCTTTAGGATTCAATAACCCATATACATAAATAGAGTGTATGTATGTATGTATATATATATATATATATATATATATACACATACACACACACACACATACAGTGTGTGCGTGTGCGTGTTTGTGTGTATATATATATATATATATATATATATATATATAGTGTCTAAATTTATTATTTACTAAATTTATTATATACTATTATATTATATACATTATTTAAAAAAGGGGAAAGATATACACATATATTACCTAAAGGAAATAGTTCCCTAGCTAATGATTAGCACAAGATACACAGGTTCCTTATCTTTATACTTACTAGTCACCTGGTGGACTTTCTTCACTAGTGTCCCATCCCCCTCAGAGTCTTTGGGCCCTCCAATTCTAAAAAATGTAAAAGAAAACACATTTTTAAATATTGTTTATGCTTTTTAAAAAATTGCAACTTTATAAGCAACTTTGTTCAATGATTTGGTTACTTGCAAATATTTGGTTTGAAGTTACATTTTATTACATTTTCCCTTTGTTTCCACACTTTTTTCACACATTTTACACCAGATGGTTTTGCAAAGACTTTATAGACAGTATCTAAACACCTAGGCCCCACCCCATAACATTGTTCTAAAACTCATTGTCATTAAATCAAGACAGAGTGGAACCTTTGCTGAAAGAAAATGAAATAGCACAAAATGTTCCGCTTCATATGCTGACAAACAGTGAAACAGTGACAAATGACACCTATACTCAGGGCTGGATATGTAATCTGGCATACCGGGCATTTTCCCGGTGGGCAAATGCACGTTGGGCCTGATCAGGGGTGGACTGGCCATCGAGAGGACCTGGATTATGCTGAAATGAGCCTCTGCATTCTGCAGAATGGGCCGCAATATTTTTGGGCCAGTTTCTATGTAAAATTCCTGGCCAATTTCTCTTCCAAGTCAACCCCTGCCTATGCTACAAAAGAGTAGTTGTCCTGTTTTACAGTAATCCACATTGTGTCTCTGTAAACATGTTTTTCTCTGCAGGTTTTTACCTCTGAACACGGGATGGTGGTGCAAAAACCCCATATTTGGGCAAACAGTGGAAGTAACGCACTCCAAATACACTGCCATCATGCTTTCCAGTGGGCTGCTCCAATTCCACACCAAACCAATATCCTGATGGTAAGAATATGCACACACACACACACACACACACACACACACGTGCCCAGACAGATCATTAGAAACTTCCTTAAACAGTAAAAAGATTATGTGACATAAATACTAGTACTTTTATAATCAATATTACATTATTTATAAAGGTCTCGCACTGCACAATTTTCTACATATTCTCAGTATTTTACACCATTAGCTTAGATCTTCACATAAACATACCAGGAGCAAAGTCTGTCTTTCCAAAAAAGCGGACAATTCCTTGCTTTTGGCCGGCCACCAGCACCTGATCCCCAACTTCAACCTTCACTCCATCAGGATCCAAACCCCCAGACAGAGACTTCTTTCTCGGAACTGGTTGAAAATCAAATAAAAAATGCAACAACTCAGAAGACAAACTAAAGGTGTTGAATAGAGCTTTGAATTATTCAAATACAAGTAATGTGACTACTGTTGCATACAATATTTTAAGTGGTCAGGGATAATTAGGAGTCTAAACCACAATCTGATTCCAAGCGGAGCTCTGAAAAAGCTGCACATTGTTACTTCAGCAGGAAAACTTGTTCGTGAGCACTCACTCTTCTCGCGATCTTTCTCTTTTTTCTCTTTCTTGATCTTGCCAGTCACACGAGTCAAATCCATGCGAGGGGTTTTGGGCGTGGAGGTGACAGAAGAGGGGGTCTGTTCAACAGCTTTGCTGATTTTTGACACAGGGGTGAAGATACCTGCAGAACAAATCAGTATATCAAACGTAAAACTCTGAATATAACATCAAACTACAGTGCTTTTCAAGACAATAAAAAAGATTAAAAAAGGAGTTTTGTAGCAGCACAGAGAATAAAGTTACAAATCATGAAATAGATGAAGTAATAAAACACACCTTGTTTTGGGGAGCAGATAAAATAGCGGATCCCACCCACACTCCCGTCATTCTTGCCCTCTGGCTCATCCAGCTCGATGCCCACCCACTGCCCGCTGGCGAAATCAGTGGTGCCACAGAAACGGAGGGTGCCAGTCTGCAGGATAGAGGCAGACTTCATCATGATGGGTGCATTCATTTACTTTAGTCAACAAAAACTCTACTTGCATTTGGACTTGGTACACATCTGGAAACCTATTTAAGCTGTGTAATTAAGCAAACTAAGCTTTTGTTTATGTACCCCTGAATTATGTCTAAAGATTGCGAATTGTCAAGTATTATGTCTTATGATATAAGTCTTGCTCTCAGTTAAAAAATACAATGCTAATGAAGCCAATATATACTGCATCAGTTAACAACCTCACCTTCATGTCGTCCAGCACCACACGGCCTCCAAGTTTGAGGCCCAGGGAGGAGAGCATGAGGTTTCCGGGGATGTTGTCATAGTTTGGCAGGGTGGCACGAGGAAGGTTACAGCTGAGCGGCACTGCGTCCAGCAGCAACTGCTTCAGCTCTTTAGCCACCATAGCAGCCTCTGTTTTATCCAGACTCATGTCTATGGGGTCAGGGACGACCTCTGCAGGGTCTTGACCTTTATCATTCTGTTTAATATGGAATAAGAGTTTATGCTAATTAGTGATAAACCAATATATCGACCAGGCCTGTTTTTCACAATTTTTCATCACTTGTGTGCCTTCAATAATTCAATTAAAATGGTACAGCAGTGTAACAGTGAATTTTTTAAAATAGAAATATTCTGTGTACAGTAGTTTCTCAATTGATATGAGGTAATAAAAGCTGGATGCATAGTAATTATAGAAGAATATATATATATATATATATATATATATATATATATATATATATATATATATATATATATATATATATATATATATATATATATTCTTCTATAATTACTATAATATAATTATATATAATATATATAATTATAATTATATAATATAATATATATATATATATATATATATATATATATATACTGTATATACATACAGTATACATTATATACACAGTATTGACCCTCTTCATTCTATGTATAGCAATTGGCCATTGAAAAACCGACATATGTTGATCACTAATGTTACAGTAGAAGTGAAATAGCAACAGTCTAAAACACTGATTCAAAAGAAAGTGGATTTGGAAAGTAGACAGCTTAGCGAATTAACTAATTGAAATTAACTGTACATTTAAATCATCAGTTTTAAAAATACATTTTAAATCATCATGCTTACTCTGACAGAGGGGTTGGCTCCATGTTCCAGCAGACACTTGACAGCGCCCAGGCAGAGGTTGGAGGCAGCAATGTGCAGGGCTGTGCCATGATAAAAATCACTACAGGTGGAGTTGAGCACTGTGTAGAGAGAGGAACAACTGATATGACAACAGATATAACATTGTATTTTGTATTTCCAAATAATGAAAGTGAATGGTGACTGAAGGTAACATTCTGCCTAATATCTAATTTTATATACTTAGGAAGAAAGTGGTTGGAACAACACGAGGGTGAGTAAATGATGACAGAATTAAACATTTTAGGTAAACAATTCCTTTAAGTTTAACGACATGGAAGAAGCTTCCAGATGCCATCATAAACAGACTTTTGTATGGAGCCATGCTAAGTATACAAACACTGTGTACGCTTTTTAAAATTACCTTTAGGCTTGGAGGCTTTGAGCAAAATGCGGATCAGTTCTGGCACATCGAAGTAAGCTGCGTAATGGAGAGCGTTCATGTTGGTCCAACGACTGCGCAGACTCACATCAGCACCTAGAGCTATGAGCTGATTGGACAGCCGGAGCGCTGCCTCAGGATCACCTGAGAGGAAAACACATAGTTACTATAGCAACTGTCACATGCTTCAGGCATGTCATTATGACAGGCAAAAGTAAAATGAATGGCAATTTTGTGCTTTCGAAGGATTAAAACTAAAAGTAATTCAAATTTAATGACCTCAGTGCTGCAATTACAGAGCAATTTCACATTTCTAGGGTGGATCCTGGATTATGATGCATGTCTGGGCAAAGATTCAGTGTTCCAATGGCTAGCAGTGACACTCACCCACTCCATGAGCTCCCGCTTTGCAGCAGTAGTGGAGAAGAGTCATATCCGTTAGGCCGTCACGGTCGTTGACATGGCAACCTCGCTTTAAAATCTGAAAGAGAAAATGTGACAGAACATAAACACAAAGAAATAATCAGAGAAAGAGAAGAGACTGGCCAGTGTTAACTGAAACTGCAACACCTATACCAATAATTACTATACCAGTAATTAATTATTATTAATTACCAATTACTAAAATGGTCTTTCTGTTTCTTGATTTAGTTTATTATAAAACTTAAGTCAAATGGTAAAAAACTAACAAAAACAACTGAAAGGATGAAAAAAAAAAATAAATAAAAAAAAAATAAAATAAATAAAAAAAATAAATAAATATATATATATATATATATATATATATATATATATATATATATATATACTGTAAAGAGAGTAATAACCCTGTGACTGACTGCCATCCATCAGGAATCCAATTAATAACTAATGCAGACTAGTAGACAATTATGCTCTTGAGTAGATGCAGCTTTTCAACAGTAAATGGCCACTTTTGAAGCTGGAAAAGAGCCATGTTAGTCAGATGCACTCTAATGATGAAATATTATTTCAATTAATACTAATGCTATGTGACTGAAGGAAGCCTTGTTGCTGAGTCACTCTTAACATGGCAGTTCATCAATGTATAGCAGCCATTTTCTAATGAAAAAAAAAATTATGTATCAGCAGGTAGCATGTTTATTATTGACTGAAATGTTTTATTCAAGGAATCCACTGTTGAAAGTGCACATCCAAAATGTTTTTACATTCAATTCTTTAAGAACATCCATATGCTAACTCCTAAATGTTACTTCAGAAAGTTGACAAAAATAACCTTTAGCAGAAATCACTTTCAGATTTTACAGTCTTTCTCTTCCTGGAAAACCAATAAAATGCTCTCTATAATGTGTATGTCCCTAATACCACCTGCTTCTGGAAATTAGCACAAGAAAGAAAACAGCATTTGTCAAGCAATTTTATGGGGTCTTTAAAATTCTACACAAGATATTCCTCCACCTGCAATCTGTTTAACTTCAGAACTAATCTTAGTTCAACACAAACAAGACTTTTACTTTCCAGACTTCTGATGTTTTTCCACATTGGCTCTCGTCCAGGGGGGGGTGCCTCAACACACTTCCAAGGGGGCCTCAATTTGCCTTATTAAATAAGAAATATTAAAATAATAAACATAATTCAACTAGAATAAAATGCCAAAAAATTGTTTAAGATGTATGTCTACAAATGATAAAGACTCTTTATGAAACTCCTAGAATCAAAAATGAACCATGATATATTATTTTAAGATTTAGGATATAGCTGCAGGCCGAAATCCCAAAAAGTCTGATCTGGAGCTCCAAATTGCCAGCACAGACATACAGTGCCCCTAACCTAACCCTAACCATGGGTGGAAGTGCCGCCCCATTTTGGAGTGTGCCCAAACCTCTTCTGGAGATTTCCCCACCCTTTTTTTAGAGATCTCTGGGCTGCAGCAATGCCTACTTTAGGGGTGGGCAACTATTTTGATAAAGGGGCTACATCTGGCTTTAAGTACCGTAGGCTAGTGAATACAGGGGGCCACATTGTACTCCTTTTGAGATACAATGTTCCGCATTGATTTGGTTTTTGTATCTTTTAAGCCCAGAAATAGTTGTGTACTCAATTTTCTGAAGTGTATCTGTGACTGATAGGACTATTCTGCAATGGCCTAAGTATTGTATTGCTCTACAAAGGTAGATACTTTTCTGTCAGGCATTAAAAAACTGAATAAAGGCTGATCTTATTATAGATTATTTATTTTACCATATCTACTTCCATGTGAATTTATTATTCAATTTAACACTCTCTACATCGTCTGTTTTTTCGCTAAAAGGGTCATGATGCAGGTCTCTTCAATGGTTTGACTTTCCATTCAGATCACAACTGAATAAAACAGGCTGCATGACTATGATAAATGATTACGTCAATTGTTAGATTAACATACAGGTGCGAGGGGCCTTCAATATTTCTAAATTGCACAAATAAAAAATACATAAACATATTAATCTCTTGCTTGCTTTTGCTCGCGTGTCAATGATTACCCCTCCATGTGTCAGTGATGCTGAGATCTACTTTTATATTTAATTTCATCACTGAGAAGGTTTACCTGCAAACTTAGTAGCACCAAACATCACAAGCAGCCTCAAGAATCGACACAGAGTTGCCATATAACACTTTTCCTTGAGCAGAATATTGCACTAGATGGCTAAGTTTGTTCAAAGGGGAAAGCTAGAGTTAGAAAGAGCGCACTCGTGTGCATGGTTGTCAGATTGAACAAAATAAGTATAACATTAGGCAGAATATTTCAAATTTGTGAAAGTATAAATCTCAAATTGGGGGTGTTGCATCTCTGGCAACCCTGAGCATGTTAAACGCTTGTGGAGACGCGTTAGGTCCCAATGCAAGATAACTGAAATATCCACTAAAAAAAAAAACGCTTTTAGGATAAATGAGCTGCGGGCCACATTAAACCATGTCGAGGGCTGGATCCGGCCCGCAGGCTGTATGTTTCCCAGGTCTGGCCTACTTGAATGTGTGAGGTTCATTTTCTTAAGTAGGTATAGCTGCAGGCCAGAACCTCCAAATGGGGGCGGAATCTCCAAAAGAGGGTGGGAATACTCTAGAAAGGGGTGGAGTTACACCAAAAGGGGATTGCGCCAACTTCAAAAGGGGGTGCCACTTCCACTCAAAGTCAGTGTTAGGGAAAGGGTTAGGTTATGGGCTCCCTATATCTTTGCTGGTGGTCTGGAGCTTCCGCCCCTTTTTAGAGCTCTGTCTGCAGCTTTATCCTTCTCCAGCTTCCGGGTGCAATATCCATGAGGGTGCCAAAAGCAAGTATTTTCAGGATGTAATACAGTGAAGAGGAATGCATATTTTATAAACTGATCCCCCAAACCTAAACCTAACCATTAGTTGAGCAAAATTGTTAAATTAGAGGAAAAAAATGCAACTTCTGAATCACATAACCAAAGACGTTGACGCAACACACTAACTGTCAAGCTACAGGGGAAGGTAAACACGCAGGAGACGATGCAAAAATGTTTGATAGGAGATGGTGCTTGTCGGTGAGTCCACACATTGTGGGTGATCCTAGTGTACCAGAAATCTTGGAAACAACTTATTTACTTCCTGCAAGATCATAAGAGAACTGAGCCTCACAGAGATCAGACAGGTGAAGCTGATTTTAGGCATTACCCAATGGAGAGTTCAGTCAGATGAAGAAGGCTTATTATCCCTGCAACTGCAGCACCTCTTGGGAAACAATTTCACAGTACCACATCTACTATCCACCACACCCACATCTTTATAGACCACAATCAAAAGTAATGTGAACACGGGCGCTTAAATGTCCTTTTATGTGCGTGGGATATTGCCCCAAAATGTATTTAGACACTTAAGCCATACTTAAAAATGTATCAATGGCTTTGCATTATATAACAAATATCAAACCAAGAGCACTTATTTTAAAGAGATATGGCACACTTTTCAAGCAAAACAATTAACAGCTGGAAGCTTGTTTAAATGATTCAACAAAAGATATATAAGGGAGTTAGTGGAATATGTCCACAGTTAATGTGATTAATTGAACCTGTGGTTACTCTGCTAGGACACCTTTGTGAACTTGAGGGGAAATTATTTCATACAGCCTCTAAAAATCCCCTTGCAACCAGTTGGCTGAATGAAACAGTTTGCATATGCCACTTTGGTTTGATGTTATGTAAAGCAATGTAATTCATAAATGTTTAACTGTGACTTAAGTCGCCCTTTTTGGCTCCACTGCATACCTAAGGACAGAAAGAAATCAGTGTGACAGTAAGAAATATGACCATTTCTCAAGACAGCTTGACTAAAATGAAAACATACAAAATTAGAAACAGTAAATATAGCATATCCAAACAGTACAATACCATTGGCCATACTAAATAAAAAACTTTTGGCATAAGACAAGTGTCTATATGAAAAATATAATGGTTCACATACTTATTGTGGAATAATAGAGTAGAAAGATTTCCAGCATGTAGTGGGATAGTCCACTAATTTTCTTGTATCGCAATCAAGTCACAATCGCAAAAGTTACTAGAAAAGTTCATTTATATTACATAAAAGCAAATGTGAATGTGCAATCTTTCTGCAGGGCTAAAGAGCCATCTGTACTCTGAACTCACAGCACCTTCAAATTATTTCCAAAATCGCTTTAGATGCTAAGTTGACAACATTTGCTCTGACATGTAAGGACTAGCTGTTTTCTCACCCAAAACGTTAAGAGGAAAAAAAAACTCTAAACCTTTAACAAGTTTAAATACAACCCATTCCATGTGGGAATTGGAGCCAGTTAATTCATCGATAGGTCATATTACACAGAAATGCCAGCAGCCAAATGGAAACTCAATACATCTCTCTATAAATCCTGACAAACAATTCTCTGTTAATCGCATTATTTATGGTTCACTTTTTCTAGGTCACTATCTTCAGTTTAAAACTAATAAAATACACTTTCAAGATTGCAAGAACCAGGCATCTATACATCTGGCCAAATACTTAAAATTGAAGTAGACGGTTCTCACCTCATTGCCTATAATATCGATCTTGTGCTGAACTTGTGGGACCCACTGGCGGATGATGGCGAATAGCTCTGGGATTGTGGTCTGAGGGTCAATCAGAATCTCCATACAAGCCGGATCATTTGGGTCAAAGAAGGTGAACGCTTAAATAGAAGCAAGCAAAAAGCAGGATACATTTAGAAAACTTTCTGTTTTCAGACAGAAAGTATTTAAACCATTAAGATGGTGTTTTACCACTACATTCTGTGCTGTGAATTTATCAGATTAGACAAAATCTATTTTAATTTTATATCCAGGTTTAATAACATGTAGTAAAGGACTTCCTCTTTTTCACTGTAAAATATTTGTAAAAGCCAGAACCAGAGGTAGATCTACTAGAGAAACCCACCGTAGTCCTTGGGATGTGGAGCCTGTGCAGATGGATGCACCATGGGTTTTTTGCGAGGTTCATGAACAGGGCTGGTGAACTCAGATGCTGGTTGTGCCTCTTCCACCTCAGAAGTTTTCTCTTTAGTCATTCTGTTTGATGTGATTGGGCCTGGACATAAACAATGTGCACTGTTAGGACTAAACAAAACATCAGATCCTGTCAAGTCACTCCAGATTACATTAAATGTTTTAACCAGTACCATGTTGAAAGGATGATTTGGTCTTAAAGGAATAGTTCACACAAAAATGAAAAATGTCTCCTCATCCTGGATGTGCATGACTTTCTTTCTTCAGCAGAAAAAAATAAGGTTTATAGAAGAATATATCAGCTGTGTAGGTCCTCACAATGTAATTGAATGGGTGCCAAAATTGTTAAGCTCCAAAAATCACATAAAGGCAGCACAAAAGTAATCCATACGACTCCAGTGGTCAAATTAATGTCTTCAGAAATGATGTGATAGGGGTGGGTGAGAAACAGATCAATATTTAAGTCCATTTTAACTAGAAATTCTTCTCCGTGCTCATTCAATCTCCACTTTAACTTTCACATTCTCTTTCTAGTGTTTTTGATGGGTCACATTCTTCATGCATATGTCCCCTACTGGGCAGGGCAAATAATTTCTAAGTAAGACTAACATACTGCCTAAATTGGATTGGACAACATGAGGGTGAGTAAATCATAACAGAATGTATGATACCTTAAAATAAATAGCATAAAGCCAATAAAATAAAAAAGTCTGTCATAAAAGTCACAACAGAAAAGAATGGCTATTTTGGCAATACTTGATAACTCATTATAAACCTGTTTCTGGATTAACCTGTGACCATTATTCCATGAAAGTTATCACAAATGTTTGGCAATCGAGTTAGGATTTTGGATCACCATTTAACATATGTCAATAACACCTAAAGAGAATTTTGCAACTAGACTGCATCTGAAGACTATGGGTACTACTTGTTATTATTTAGGAAAAAACAAACAATGTATTGTAGAACTGGAATGAAATATCATTGGCACGAAAAAAATTAAATAAAAAAAAACACATTAGAATGTGAAATCTCCAAAATCCCATTATGATTAATCATTCTTTTAAGCATTATGCAATCTTTATACATTGTGCAACCCTGGATGAAATGACTGATTTACCAGAATTGATTTAGGTTTTGATCAGGATCCATCACAATCTCCATTTTAGGAGATGCCTGGTTACTCAGTATTTGATATTGCTAAGCAATGCCAGTACTTATGTAAATATGTTTAGGAATGAAATGGTCAAAGTAAAAATAAACATTCAATATCGCTCACTGTTTCTAATCACGCACTATATATTCACCCAATGGATCTGTACACTGCTTCTGGAATGCAATAAGCCCATACATTAGCCAACTATGGTACTGCAAGCTAGCAATGTCCTTCTTTTGCATCTGTGGAGGACCTTGGTAGTGTTTATGCACTAAAAGTGCAAGACCCTCTATCAGAATTTAATTAAATTAGAAAATGACATCCCAAACAGCATTAACATTTCTTGGTGTGCATGATAACAGCAATGTTATGATTCAAAGATCAAAGCTTTCCAACTAATTAATAGAAATGTATAATATAGATAATACAACAATCACATTTTAATATTCAACTACAATTGAGTAAACAACTATATATATATATATATATATATATATATATATATATATATATATATAGTTGTTTACTCAATTGTAGTCATACTGACATGATATATATATATATATATATATATATATATATATATATATATATATATATATATCAGTATGATAATAGCATTAAAAAATGCATCAGATAAAATGTTATTAGTTTATTAGAAATTTGTTAACAATATCAAGAGTGACTAATTTATTCTAATGCTGTCCTCAATCGCCCCATTAGTAAAATATAGTGTTAGTCAAAATAATACACACCTGAAGATTTTTTACACAAATGCCTAAGGACATTTCAGCTGTATTATCGCTGGATATTTAAAGATGTTCTACAATAGTCAACCAAAAAAAGGGGCGTATTCAGAAATGGATTACTCACAAAGGCAATGAGCACAGTCTTCAATCTCTCAGTGTTATTGATTGAAATAGATTTTGATCAACCTTAATCATTTAAAAACGGTATCTCTCGACAAAACATGGAGAAGCAGGTGCACAACGACGCGTATAATAACGTATTCTTATAAAGCATGAGTCTTTCTTACCCTGTGTCAACAAGAAAACATGGACGCTCAATCACGCAGCACTTGAAAAACAAGCAGGCTACTGTTCACACGCCAAAAACACGATTGCTATATACATCCCGTTAATTTAACTTGACATAGTAAAATATTATCCGTCTTACCTGAAAGCAAGCCACAAAATCGTTTCTTGTGTCTGTTGTCAGCGTCGGGTTGAGAGAAATGCGATGGAGGATGTAGTGATGCTGCGCCTTGTTCTTCTTTTAGCCTGCGTCACGGATGTGACTCACGCCTGGACCACTCTCCTCCAAGCTCCATTCACATCCCTCAACCAAACTTGATACTCATTCTAGAATTTGCTTGATGAAGAGTGCTTTACAGGAAGTTTTCAAGAGACTCAAAACGAATTACAAATGGAACAAAAGTTATGTATTATTTTTATTTATTTACTTTTTGTCTTCGTAGCGAATATAAAACGATTACACGAAGCGATTTATAGAGGCCGTTCAAACCGAACGTGTTCTTGCATTTTCAAAAAGCTAAACGCAACGCATCCAACATAACGCGGGGTCACGAGACGCTCTTTTAAAAGTTGACGTTCTATTTTTGCATTCGGTGTGAATGTTGTTCTGGCGCCTGACATTTAGCTACTTAATAGTGGACAAAACCAGTGGCGCAAGTTTCATGCGAAAACTGGGGAGGACATGTCAACGCATCGCTAAATTCCGTTTGGACAAAACCTTTGTGAATGGATTAGACTGATTGTGTTTAATATAAATGGATATATATAAACAATTTCCCTAAAGTGTCAAGTCCAAATTTCCCCCATTTTCATATTTTATTAATAATTGCCTCCCAATAATCCTGCTAATGATACAGGCATTAACAACAATGTTTATTTATTTTAAAAATTTTTATTATTATTAATATTATTATATATATGTAGCCTATATAAGATTGCTGAAAACACGTATTCCCTTTGTTGAGCTTCTTATTATACATCTACATAATGTTAGGCACTTATGGACTTGTGTTCCTAGCTTGACTGGTAGGATGTGCCTTGAGCAGTTGCAAGGTTGTGTGTCAGATTTCCAAGGTAAGCATGAACTGGTTTGCAAGGTGTTCTTTGGATAGAAGGTATATAAATTAGCTTGAAATGAACAATGTCTGTACAAAATGTTTTTTTCAGGCTATGAATTTCAGACAGGACATTGTGGACAGATAAGACATGGTGTACTTAGTTATTAAAAGTTCTAATGTAACATGATCTAGCTGAGACACATCTAGCGGAGTATTTAGACACTGAAGTATTTAACTACTTAAACTCTGTGGGGCCGGGAGCGTGTAATAAGTTCACACTTAAAATGTAATAGTCCCTGGTCTAAAAGTCAGTTATTTAGTAGGGTACAACAGGGCCAAAAGCCCCTCGGGGTAAAATGCACATTTGATTTTATTTTCTCCCAAAATACTAAACAGCAACAAAAACTACCACAGAAATTTCCTTAACACATGTTTGCACACTGCATAATATGATCCATAAGATAATTGCATGCAAAGTTTGATTTTGAGGTAATTTGATCTAATATTTAATATACTTTTTTGAATGTTTCAAATGACTTTAGCTAATGAAAATCCCTGAAATCAACACACAGTATTACTCAAAATACTAATTTATCATTTTCAGTTTTGTTCACATATGATTAAATCAAAAGTGTTAAAAATACTGTCCAATACATTAAAAGATGGGTAAATACATATACATAAAAAAGCCCTCCTGCTGTAGGTACTAAACGCCCACTTATGATTTATAGTTTTTCTTAAGTGGGGCAAATAGATTTGTTGTGAACATTTTTCAAAGTTGGCTCACATTGACTGATCCAATCACAATTGAGATTAATTTGTTTATCAAATACTTTTTTATGAAATGCCAAAATGAAATTGAAATTAACAGGAAATGGTTAACCCTTTTCTGATGTGGTTCTGAAATCTTCTCAAAAGTATTTGTCTCGTGTCAAATTTTGCCCTATATAACTACAGTATTGTCCTTATTTACACAATATAATTTTAATCCCCCAGGGAGACTTTTACCCCAAATGTGAGAGACGTTTACCCCAAGTGAGGTGTAAAAGGCTCTATCTCCACCTTAAAAAAAACGATTAACTATTTTTAAAACTATTTTAATAAAATTAACCTTCCATTTTTATTTCTTTTCACACAAATTATGTTGCTCCATCAATATTCAATTCAGTACACCTTGTGACCAGAAAAAAAATCCAATTTTCCTTAAAGTGTGCCTAGCCCCGTTGTACCCGACCATTTAAAAACTTAAAATCTGAACTCTTCACAGAACTCCATCACGTTTGTTACATAAAATAACAAGATAAAACCTGAAAAAAATGGAAGTATAGAAATAAGATTATAAATATACAAGCTTTTCAAATAGCTCTTAAATAGGCAATTAATTTTCAAATGAAAGCTCTCATTCTCAGGAAATGCCATAACACCACAGTTTAAAGGATTATCAAAATATATGCAAAGTTCATTTTTATCTCTGTAAGACAGCAAAGACAAATGTCTACCCAGATTACTGCTTCTGTATTCTAAGTAGACACAAACTCTCAGCTCTTACCGTTTTCTTCAAAATTAGCAATTTTGTACTTGTCCTTGAACTTGCAATAATCCAGTGTTAAATCTTAGATGTCCAGAACAAAATGTGGCAGAGCAGTAAAAGCAAGAACAAATCATCTGCGAAAATACGGTCTCAATTATTGATGATAAAATGTTATACATCATTGCCAAGCTCAGGATCTTTACAGCAACACCTAGATTGAGCTTCTAGTCCACTCAGAGGCCGAGATATTGACAAAAATGTGGGGAATGTGTGTGCATTAGATCACATAATAGGCTGCCGCATTGCTAAATATCCACATTTCCCTACTATATAGTATGCCTATACACGGATGACCTACTATTTCTGGCGAAATTCTAAATCGTTATTACTTGCATGCAAGTACTAGGAAAAATAAATATTTATCAATCCTTCAATCACAAAATACATTCTGTAGTGCACATGGCGCTCTAATGCAGCTGAACACTCAAATGTGCTTTTTAGGTTTTCACCCAAAAAATCTATCTGCAATGTTTGGGGAATGTTACTTTATGGTTATAAAAATAGAACCTAAAGAAAAAGGTTCCTAGTTAGGAATTGGTTCCACAAAAAAAAGAACCAAATGATAACAATACACTAACTTTAGGGGAACGTTCTGTGTTTTGCTGGACACAGAACATTCCCCTAAAGTTAGCGTATTGTTAACTTTAACAGATAGTTTGTCATTTCTCCAGTGGTTGTCTCAAGTTGCCCCATGCCATTATCATTACACTATTTAAACTTTGCTAAAAGACTGAATACAACAACCTGAATAATAGCAATTTGTAAAAAGCATTAATTTTGTCCGAACATTTATTTATATGGTTAAATTTTTAGCTATTTGAACCTTTGACAGGTGGTACTGTCAGGGTTCCACATTGGATCGCCTGCTCTGTGAGTATGTGTTTTTTTCCATGTGCGTTTGTTGTCATTTTCTGTTTTATAGTTGTCACAGGTTTGGCGCTAGTGATTGTTTTATCGTGATAATTACTTGCGCTGACTCCGCTGTCATTATTTCCACCTTTTTCTCATTTCCTCTGGCATATTTAGCTTGCCCTCTCCCTTCAATGTCTGTCTGATTGTTGCATAGTGTTGCAGAGTGTTTGCTGTGTTCACATTCCAGTCTAAATCCAAGTATTTCATCTTTCTATTTTTCAACTGTTCTTGGCTGATCTCACACTGATTCCTTCACTGAGGATTCCTGTTTTGGTTTTGTTCTTAATTTCGCTATAGAAATAAAGACTTTGATTTTGCAAATGTGTGTAACAGTGTAAGACTGTATGTGTGTAAGGAGAGCTTTTCAATTTGGGTGAGAACAATTGTAGGCGGCAGCAAAACTATGTACAAAAGTTTAAGAGTTAATAGACAATAGAAAAAGCAGGATGCACTCTCGAAAGACCTGCAGCTGTTTTCTAACATTCGTGTCCTCAGTAAGGTTCTGATAGAAATGAATGCCAGAACTTTAAAGGCTGCGAGGAAGTGACTTGACATGAATTCACGTTTAACACAAAATGTAATTTTCCAGAAATGGCAGGAGGGCTCGGGGTCCCTATTATCAAATGGACTTACATGGCAACTAGACTGTCACATCTACTTAGAATGTTAAACTGTGATGACCAAGGGGTGAGTGAGTCGACAAGAGCATCCCTCTTTTTGGATATGCAACGAAGGAAGGAGCCGCTAACCAATGAAACAGAAAATAACTTCCTTGGCATCCATAAAAAATCAAATAGAACGCTTGATACTCAATAAACAGGGATTGGAGTTTGGTTTGACTTGCCAGAACTCAACGATTTTTGTAAGAAGGCAGGAGACACGCTTAGGTGGTCACACAGTGAATGCTGTCCAAGAATGCTGTCAGTGGTGCAGGTGTTTCTCTGTGTGCCACAATTAATATGGATGGAACAGCATGTGAACTTGATGTTAAACATTGTAGGAGAGATATTCTAGATCAATGACAAAGACAACAACAACACTGGTGTGGCCTTCAGGGGAAGCTTGCCTTTCTTATATGTGCAGACCATATAGTGTCTTATGCTATCTTCCAGAACCCTGCCATCAGTGAGGACATTTTGACATTCACAGTTACTGTAAAGCTAGGCTGCAGGTGATGCCCACTATGCTCAATTTGTCTTTTTGACATCCAAGTAAACACAGTTAAAGTTGTATTCTGCATAATGATGAATTTGGTACTGAAACAATGTAGTATATAAAATGTGTATATACACAAATGTGTGCTGTGGTAGAGGTATGTCTTGTGAGTACATTTTGGGACTTCCGAATCATCCTGTTTGATACCTGCTGTACCTTGTTTAATGGTGTCAGAGGACTGTATGGTCAAAGGGCTATTAATTGGACCACATAAATAAATATTCGGACAAGTAATACTTTTGACAAATTGCCATTATTCAGGTTGTTGTATTCAGTCGTTTAGCAAAGTTGAAATAAAAGCACAGTTACTATAAATATTGTTTAAAAAAAAAAATAAGATCATAATAAATTAAAGGAATATTCTGGGTTCATTACAAGTTTAGCACAATCAACAGCATTTGTGTCAAAATATTAATTACCACAAAAATTATTTTCAACTTTTCTTTAAAAGAAGCAAAAATCTGAGTTCCAGTGAGGCACTTCTGACAGAAATATAACATTAAAACAAAGAGCATTTGAATTAACAATTGTAATATAATCCTTAATTTGGTTTTATTCTTCTGTAGTGCATTCATATAGGGGGTGGGACAGATAATCATGCCAAAGTTGAGAATGACTGAAAAGAATCTCCTGAAAAAAAGGAGGGACTCTAAATGAATTTGAATGGTAATCAATATAATGCCACAAATGCTGTCTATTGAACTTAACTTTTATTGAACCTTGAGTATACCTTTAAGATGGGTGAGATCTCCTTCAAACAGAAGCTCTGTTTGCATTTATTAAAGTTACATTGCACATTGCAGTTATTAAAGTTCATTGTAATATTTTAATAACCAGTGACTATAGTAATTAGAAAACTATGGTGTTTTGGTGGGAACTATGATAACTGCATTCATTAAGGGTGGTAACTCTCACTTTTTTGTTAGTTATACCATGCCAAAAAAAAAAAAGAATGTCAAGTCACATCCAATATTAAACTTTCTAAAACTTATAATTGTTTCTCTGGTGTTCTTGGTGGGCATGGCTTATGTGCTATATAAAGTGCAACAAGAGATGTGAAAGTTCATGTAAAATGTATCTGACAAACAGAAAGTATAGAGGAAAATCAGTCATTTGTCAGCGTGTAATCACTCTGTATGTACACCAACCTTATTATCACCAAATCAGTCTGTGCAAGATGGATATATTACTGGCATTGAAGACAAATATATTGTCTGTAATTATGCCTTTTCTGGTACTGTTATTGCTGTGGAAGAGTTGAAAGAAAGCAGAGTAGTTTCAGATGTCTACCTCCAGGACCCCCTGCTAAGCCACTGCTGGGAAATATATTTCAATTCAATGTAAAGGAACCCAACAAGTATTACCTAGAGGTTAGTATTCAGTGGTTTAAGTTGTGCTTAATGATTTTTGTTACATTTATTTGTTCATGTATACCACAACTAGTTCAGGACTACAAAAATTCAGGAGTTTCTTTTCAGTCATTCTCATCATTGACATGATTATCTGTCTCACCCCTATATGAATGCGCTACAGAAAAAATTACAGCAGGACAGACAGTAATAAGGAAATATGATTAAGTGTGTGTGTGCGTGTGTGCGTGCGTGCATGCGTGTGTGTGTGTGTGTGTATATATATATATATATATATACAAACGGAAACAAAATATCACAAGCGTTTCCAATCAGGATTTCTTATGCGCAATTTCAAAATGCACATAAAAATTGTTGGATGAAAACCCACATTATATTTCTTTATTGTTCATTGTTAAATACTACTCATTCACACAGAATCTCAAATTTTTCCTTCAAAATGACTCGTTATGGAGCCACAATTCATGTATTCTACAAAAATAATATATTAGAAATAAGCATAACCCAATACTTAAAAAATTATTAAATTAATCGAAAGTCAGTAACTGTAATTTGATTAAAAGAATTTAAAATGTAATGCACTAGTTACACTACTTTTTGATTTAAAAGTAATTAGGTTACAGTAACTAACTACTGTACTGTTTAACTGAGCACAATGATCTTTAAAGTGGAGTGGCTCTTGCTGTGGCCAGTCATGCATCCTTTGCTGTCTGGCACATGATGTAGTTGGCAGTGGCATTGGTTAGCAACAGAGATGAGATGGGAGTAGTGAAATGCATGTGGAACAAGAGCTAGATCTGACAAAGGAGCTATTGACCAATGCAGCACAACATATTTTCACTCTCATATGTGTATTACTACATTTAATCCATTACTGTTAATCTCTTAGCTTAGTAAGAAGTATGGCTCAGTTGTTACCTTCTGGTAAACACTCTTGTGGTGATTGTCTCAGGATATCAAGCTCTGAAGGACACCATGATTGGTCTTGGTGAAGAATTCAGTGGCAGGGCCAACTATCCCCTGATTGTGAAAGCAACTCTTGGGTATGTTGAGTTCACTTTATGCCGACTTTAATTTGGTTATAGATTTTTGGGATTTTTGTGTTTTTGGTGAGTTAGAAGGTTTACGGATAGTCATTATTTATTAGAATGGAATATATTCACCCTTGACTGGAACAGAAATATGTAGTTTATTTGACATAAAAAGACAAGAAACACTCTTAAAGGCCCCAATATACTGCCGTAGAAGTTCTCATTCGTTCTACTTCAAGGTGTAAAAATAAATTATTAACAGCCAAGCAATATACTGTTTACGAATATTCATACTCCCAAAACACCCTTGTGGGAGGCGTTTAAATTTGAGGACGTTACACGTAAAACCTAAACTAATGTGACATTAAAATATGTTATCAACAGTACTGGGTAACTATGGATTACATGTACGTTTAGATTTTTATTAATCCCCATGGGCATTAATAAATCTGGGGATAAATAATATGGAATATGTAATCAGAGTACATAAATCTAGTACTTGTAATTGGATTACATTTTTAAATACTCATAATCGGACTACAGTTACTTTTTATAGATTACATGATTAAATATTAACAAGGCAACAAAGGCAAGGCAATAAATAGTTAATTATTTATTGATAATTTTCATATCAATATTATCATATTATCATATCAATATTATCATATATCCCCTGAAGCACAATGGTCTCACAGATGAACATTTTGAACATGTGCTCCTTTTATGTTACAACAGTAAGATGTGCACCTCAGATAAGGAATAGGTGATGTACCTTAGTAGTAAGGGTTAAAAGTAAGTGTGTCAGAGTTTTGGGCTGTTAACTTTGACCTATAGCAATGTCATTCCTGTTGATTTCAGGTTAATTACTATTTGTTCATGTTTCTATAATAATGTTTCTATTGTTTTATGCACGTAAAATGAACTAGATATGCTTTAATTTGTATTCTGCTTTTTTAGAATATTCTTGCCTTGCCTATTTTTGCTGTTCAAAAGATAATATCTTGCACCTCAGCTTTGGAATAGGCAATATACTATCAGTAAGCAGTAAGGGTTAAAAGTATTTCAGTGTTTTTAGATCAAAGCTTTGACCTAGTCAACGTTATTGGTGTTGACTTTATGGTCATTCATTTTTGTTCATTTTATGATCGTTTTATGTTGATTATATGGGTTAGTTCACCCAAAAATAAAAATTCTCTAATCATTTACTCACCCTCATGCAATCTCAGATGTGTAAAACCTTCTTTCTTCTGCAGAACACAAATTAAGATTTTTAGAAGAATATTACACAATGCAGGTTCACACAATGCAAGTGAATGGGTGCCAAAAGTTTGATGCTCCACAAAGCACATAAAGCAGCATAACAGTAATCCATATGACATTTAAACTTTCTGGAAAAAGAGAAACATACATTTTTAAGTACATTTTTGCTAGAAATTCTTCTCCCTGCCCAGTAGTGTGCATATGCATGAAGAAAATGAATCACTAAAAACGCAAAGAGACGATTGTGAAAGTGAAAGTGGAAACTAAATGAGCAGGGAGGAGAATTAATAGTTAAAACTGACTAAAATATTGATCTGTTTCTCACCCACACCTATTAATTCTCTTCTGAAAACATTAATTTAACCAATGGAGTCATATGGATTACTTTTATGCTGACCTGTGTGATTTTTGGAGCTTCAACATTTTGGCACCCATTCACTTGCTTTTTATGGGCAAAAAGAGCTGAGAAATTCTTCTAAAAATCCTCATTTGTGTTCTGCTGAAGAAAGAAAATCATGCACACGCAGAATGGCATGAGGGTGAGTAAATGATGAGAGAATTTTCATTTTTGGGTGAAATATTCCTTTAATTCCTTTAAAACTTGATGTCTCGGTGCTTTGAATTATAAACTTTTGCCATGCACTGTCATTGCTCTTAATGTTTGATATAATGTTTATTTTATTAATGTAATGTTTAATGCACTTGTCCTAAGGATTTCTTTTTGTGAGGCTCTTTTTATAAAATTTTTTGTTACATTTTCATCCTCTTTTATTTTTATATTGAAATGATTATCCTACTCATGTATCATAAAATAAATAGAATTAAATTGAAAGTAATCCAAAATAATCAGTAATAAAATAATAAAAGTAATCAAATCAGATTACCCCAAAAATGTAATCTATGAGATTACATTACTGATTGCATTTTTTTGTCATGTGATTTGTAATCATTACCTCATTACTATACACATGTAATCCACCCAGCACTGGTTATCAATGCATTTATGCCTCATTCTATGAGTAGAATTCACATAAGATCAGTAAAAGAAGCTGTTTTCCTAACTCAATGAAGATTTTTATAAGATTTATTCAGTAGATTATATTTAATTTGTTTAATAATGACACTAATGTGCTAACATGCTATATGTGGCCATAATATACGCTGATTATTCTCTGTTATTGTAATTTATGATGACACTGATACTATTGCAAAAGTATCGCATAAAAGTAAATGAGTGCATAAAAGTGTTCATGTTCAGAATAAAGACAAAAGAAGGGCTTCCCTTAAAGACTTACTTTGGGCAGATGTTTAAATAGCTTTCACTGCAGATGGGACATAATTGAATGGGCATTTGAGTGTATTTGAGTAGATTTGATTCCTTTTGTAGACTAATTAAACAAAACTAATAAAAATTTCATGACATGGTCTTGGAATATTTCTCTATATGTACGAACTTATAGATGTAGGTACATTTACTGATAACGCCGGTGTTTTCTTGTTGACTGATTTTGACTGAATGAACAACATACATAAGCAGAATGAGCTGTCTGCATCAAGGTAGGTGGAGCTTCAGGTCACACCTACTGATGACATGGACCAATGGCAGTAAGGCTTTGTTCACACTGCAGAAAAAATCTGAAGTTTTTCTCAGATTCAAATCCGATTTTTTTTAGACTGACTGTTCAAACTGCAGGTTATGAACTCTTTTAAAATAATTTTTATTGAACATTGTCTTGTACAGCATGGCCATCATTCTGGTTTTACCTAAGAAATATCCTGAGAAGGTATCGTTCATGTGGTTTGGATCAGACTTGTAAAAATTTGATTTTTTTGTGTGTGTTTTTGTCTTGTTTAGACTACAAAAACCTAAACTGATTTGAGTCAGATTGGCCAAAAAATCTGATATTTTCTGCCTGTGTGAACAAAGCCTCTGAGAGTGTTTAGCAGCCGGTTAAAAGTTTTCCCAATCGTTCGCCCAGACCAGCTGTTACGAACCACCGAAACAAACACAAAAACACAGTCTTTTTGGCCAGATTTAGTTCTTATTGACATCACACCAGTTCATTCTTTGATTGCATATGTAGTATATTTGGGCCTTTAGAAGGGATGCGGGTGGTTATAATTTATTAGAATGGAATATCCTCTCACCCTTGACTGGAACAGAAATGTATAGTTTATTTGACACAAGAAGACAAGAGGTTGTCTTAACAGTGCTTCTGCATACAGGTGTTATGTCCCCCAGTGGACACAGATGGAGGGAGATGCGCAGGTTCACTATTATGACACTGAAGAACTTTGGAATGGGTCGCAGGAGCATTGAGGACAAAGTTAGAGAGGAGGCTCAGAATCTTGTGAAAATGTTTAAAAAATTTGAAGGTACAGTAAATCATTGGTTGCATCTCCACCTGGTTAAATTATGGTTATCAACTGACATATTGTGGTTTATGAGCAACTTGCATACAGAAACAAATGGTTTAAGAATAAAGGAAACTAAATTACATGTGATATCAATTTCACTAAGAAAATGTATATGATAAAATAATAGACTTTTCTATAAAGCAGACTTTTCACTCTTTTTTTTTCATTTTATTTATTTAGAAAATTCTAAACTCTTGATTTTTGAACACTGTCAGAAATCAAGACATGATCTCGGTGCTAATTCTGATGATGAAGCACCCAGATATCCAAGGTGAGGGCAAACAAAGGGTCTTTGCTGTTCAATGATAGACAATCAGCAGGTAAAATCTAGTGGGTTTTTACTTGATGTTTTGAACAGAGTGCGTTCACCATGAACTTGAATTGATACCTCAGTGGTTGTGTTTAAAGGGCAAAGGCATTTGATATTTGATTGATTTTGCAAGAATTATAATTCTTTTTACAATGAGGTGTGCATGTCCTGGTGAGGCTCTTGCCCGGATAGATTCTTCACTTTCCTCCAGCAACACTTCACCTTCAAAGCCACAGTGCCATCCGAGGAGCTCGAAACAACCCCAACCAACTGCAGCTTTGTCCGCATGCCCCTTACATACGAGTGCTATGCCATTCCCAGGGTCCACAAAATTCCCAGGCAAAAATGAATTGTTTGACTGAATTTAGGACAGACATTTGAGGATGAGAGTTTGTACATACAGAAAAAAACAAGCAGAGAACGAGAGTGACAGAGAGTTAAATATTTAAGGTCAATCACACTCAATCTCTGACCTAAATTGTAAATGCAAATGCTAAATAAAATACACATCTACTTGAATATATATCATATACATTCGATATATCACCCAACCTCTGATATTTTATATAAATTACAAATACGAGACATAAAATAAGCTATATAAACAAATGTAGCTGCTAATTTAAGCGGACAAATCAACACATCATTTATGTCTGTATCAGCACAACAACAACAGGTAAACTCATTATATACTTAGAACTACTCATTAAGTGTATGAAGAAATTTGATATATTTATGATATTGATTACAGTTTTTATGCACAATACACATTGTGAATATGCCACTTACACACAGGTAGAAGGATGTGATACACTATTCATCATTTGGAATCATCTCTAGATGTCAAATAAAATTAACATGAAGTGGGGAAACGAAATAAAAAAATTATAGTCTTTCTGCCTTTAGCACATGTAACATTAACCAGAAAGAAAGGATAAATAGACAATAACAGTTGAAACAACAGAAATAAGTCTTATATAGCAGGATCAAACAGTTGCAACAGGCCATAGGTCAAGTAAATCACCTATACTTTATATTCAATTAATATTTAGCAATCTAATGTTAGCCGTGTGGCACAGAAATTAGGACTTGTCTTCACTCTATAATAACAAACAGGGTGACCAGATTTTTAAAGTCTCAAAACGTGTGTGTGTGAGTGAGTGACCAATTATTTTGTTTCCATATTCTGCACATTTGAGTTCTTCAGTGGCTATGTGAGGAGATCCAGCTTATGACACTTGGGACAATTGTGGGACTCGTACACAACTAAGGTGCAAACGATTATTGACGCTCAAGAAGGCAACACTAGAATATCCAATGGTTATTTATGGTTATTTTATATTTGTGTATTATGTCTCTTTGTGTGTTGAATCTTTGCAATTTTAATTGTTTTTGTACAGCGCTTTGAGATGTACATTTAAAGGCGCTATAGAAAATAAAGGTTATTATATTATTATTATTATCCAAGGGGTGCAAACTTTTGAACAGGATGATGTGTAAATAAGAGTACATTTTATGTTATGCAGCTTTTAAAGAGCAGTACTACATAAAAAATATAATCTTTTATCTCTTATGGGCTATTTGAATACATTCTGAATGGGGTATGCAAACTTCTGCACTTAACTGTACACTGCAAAACAATGTCTGTCGTTTTAACAGTAAAAGACTGCAAAATACACAGTAAAAATGTTTAATATATATATATATATATATATATATATATATATATATATATACACACACACACACACACACACACACACACATACAGTGCATCCGGAAAGTATTTACAGCACTTCACTTTTTCATTTTTTTTATGTTACAGCCTTATTAAAGGCTTCAGGTTGGATGGGGAGCGTCGGTGCACAGCCATTTTCAGATCTCTCAAGAGATGTTCAATCGGGTTCAAGTCTGGGCTCTGGATGAGCCACTCAAAGACATTCACAGAGTTGTTCCGTAGCCACTCCTTTGTTATCTTGTCTGTGTGTTTAGGGTCGTTGTCCTGTTGGAAGATGAACCTTTGCCCCAGTCTGAGGTCCAGAGTGCTCTGGAGCAGGTTTTCAACAAGGATGTCTCTGTACATTGCTGCATTCATCTTTCCCCTCGATCCTGACTAGTCTCCCTGTTCCTGCCGCTGAAAAACATCCCCACAGCATGATGCTGCCACCAACATGCTTCACTGTAGGGATGGTATTAGCCAGGTGACGAGCGATGCCTGGTTTCCTCCAGAAATGACGCTTGCCATTCAGGCCAAAGAGTTCAATATTTCTTTCATCAGACCAGATAATTTTGTTTCTCATGGTCTGAGAGTCCTTCAGGTGCCTTTTGGAAAACTCCAGGTGGGCTGTCATTGTGCCTTTTACTGAGGAGTGGCTTCCGTCTGGCCACTCTACCAACAGGCCTGATTGGTGGAGTGCTGCAGAGATGGTTGTTCTTCTGGAAGGTTCTCCTCTCTCCACAGAGAAATGCTGGAGCTCTGTCAGAGTGACAATCGGCTTCTTGTTCACCTCCTTGACTAAGGCTCTTCTCCCCCGATCGCTCAGTTTGGCCGGGCGGCCAGCTCTAGGAAGAGTCCTGGTGCTTCCAAACTTTTTCCTCCACGGATGATGGAGGCCACTGTGCTCATTGGGACCTTCAATGCTGCAGATATTTTTCTGTTCCCTTCCCCAGATCTGTGCCTCAATACAATCCTGTCTCGGAGGTCTACAGTCAATTCCTTGGACTTCATGGCTTGGTTTGTGCTTTGACATGCACTGTTAACTGTGGGACCTTATATAGACAGGTGTGTGCCTTTCCAAATCATGTCCAATCAACTGAATTTACCACAGGTGGACTCCAATCAAGTTGTAGAAACATCTAAGGATGATCAGTGGACAATACAGTAGACAATACAGTAGATTTACAATAAAAAAAATTAAAAATAAATTTTTTTATATGTAAAATGTATGATTCTCCTGTATAATTAATGGTAAAATTTACATTATGTTTAATAAGATAGTTGTGACGACTGGCGACGAGAAAGGATCTAAGTGCAGCTTTTATTTAACTCAAAAGGGAAAACAAGGAACAAGGAAAACCAGGCTTGGAAGGAAAACCACATCAACATGAAATAACTAACACAGGAAACAGGGAAACCAAGGACTTAAATACATAAAGGGACTAACAAGGGAATAAGGAACACCTGGTAAAACAATCAGGGAAAGAGAACTAATCAGGGGAAAACCAATCGTAAAATAAAACTACAAGGGACTACAAAAACCAAAAGGGAAACAGGAACAAAACAGGAACTTCAAAATAAGAGTACAAAAACAAAAGACAACGGTGAACATGACAGAGCCCCCGCTTTAAGGAGCGGATTCCAGACGCTCCCCAAAAAAAACACACAAAAAACACAGAAACTAAAAACAAATTGTTCAAGGGGGCACAGGGGGCAAACAGGCAGTCCGAGGGGGCACAAGGGGAGCAGAGGAGCAAGGTAGGGACAGAGAGTGGTTCAGGAGGCCTGGGAGGAGGCCACAGGACAGGGAGCGGGTCAGGAGGCCCGGGAGGAGGCCACAGGACAGAGAACGGATCAGGCAGCCTGGGAGGAGGCCAAAGAACAGGGAACAGGTCAGGGGGCCGGGGGGGAGGCCTCAGGCCGGGGTCAGGGGCAGTCTCAGGCTGCGGGGCCATGGAAGGCGGAGCAGGCAGGGCCGTGGAAGGCGGAGCAGGCAGGGCCGTGGAGGACACAGGGGGAGGAGCCGTGGAGGGCTCAGGAGGCGTGCAAGGCATTGGAGGCACGGAAGGCACTGGAGGTGCGGAAGGTACTGGTGGCGAAGAAGGCACTGGAGGTGGAGCCCTGGGAGGTGGAGCCGTGGAAGGCTCAGGAGACAGTGCTATGGGAGGTTTAGGAGACGTGGAAGGCTCGGGAAGCGGAGCCCTGGAAGGCGGAGCCGTGGAAGGCTCAGGAGGCAGAGCACTGGGAGGCTTGGAAGGCGGAGCACTGGGAAGCTCGGGAGGCTGAGCTCTGGGAGGCTGAGCCCTGGGAGGAGGAGCACTGGGAAGCTCGGGAGGCGGAGCACTGGGAGGCGGAGCACTGGGAAGCTCGGGAGGCGGAGCACTGGGAAGCTCGGGAGGCGGAGCCCTGGAAGGCGGAGCACTGGGAAGCTCGGGAGGTGGAGCACTGGGAAGCTCGGGAGGCGGAGCACTGGAAGACGGAGCACTGGGAAGCTTGGGAGGCAGAGCACTGGAAGGCGGAGCACTGGGAAGCTCGGGAGGCGGAGCACTGGAAGGCGGAGCACAGGGAAGCTCGGGAGGCGGAGCACTGGGAAGCGGAGCACTGGGTGGCTCGAGGGGTGGAGCACTGGGTGGCTCGAGGGGCGGAGCCCTTGGAGGCTCGAGAGACGGAGCCCTGGGAGGCTCGGAGGCGGAGCCCTGGGAGGCTCGGGAGGCGGAGACATGGGAGGGTCGGGAGACGGAGCCCTAGAAGGCTCGGGAGGCGGAGCTATGGGAGGCTCGGGAGGCGGAGCCCTGGGAGGCTCGGGAGGCGGAGCTCTGGGAGGCTCGGGAGACGGAGCACTGGGTGGCTCGGGAGGCGGAGCCCTGGAAGGCGGAGCACTGGGAAGTGTGGGAGGTGGAGCACTGGGAAGCTCGGGAGGCGGAGCACTGGAAGACGGAGCACTGGGAAGCTTGGGAGGCAGAGCACTGGAAGGCGGAGCACTGGGAAGCTCGGGAGGCGGAGCACTGGAAGGCGGAGCACAGGGAAGCTCGGGAGGCGGAGCACTGGGAAGCGGAGCACTGGGTGGCTCGAGGGGTGGAGCACTGGGTGGCTCGAGGGGCGGAGCCCTGGGAGGCTCGGGAGGCGGAGCCCTGGGAGGCTCGGGAGGCGGAGACCTGGGAGGGTCGGGAGACGGATCCCTAGAAGGCTCGGGAGGCGGAGCTATGGGAGGCTCGGGAGGCGGAGCCCTTGGAGGCTCGGGAGGCGGAGCTCTGGGAGGCTCGAGAGACGGAGCACTGGGTGGCTCGGGAGGCGGAGCACTGGGTGGCTCGAGAGGCGGAGCACTGGGTGGCTCGAGAGGTGGAGCTCTGGGAGGCTCGAGGGGCAGAGCTCTGGGAGGTTCGAGGGGTGGAGCTCTGGCAGAGCTCTGGGAAGCTTGAGGGGTGGAGCTCTGGGAAGCTCGAGGGGTGGAGCTCTTGGAAGCGGAGCCCTGGGAGGCTCGAGAGGCACTGGCTCATGGACGGTCGGGACTGCAGGCGCAGGCTCTGGCTCAGGGACGGTCGAGGCTACAGGCGCTGGCTCTGGCTCAGGGACGGTCGAGGCTACAGGCGCTGGCTCTGGCTCAGGGACGGTCGAGGCTACAGGCGCTGGCTCTGGCTCAGGGACGGTCGAGGCTACAGGCGCTGGCTCTGGCTCAGGGACGGTCGAGGTTACAGATGCTGGCTCTGGCTCAGGGACGGTCGAGGCTACAGGCGCTGGCTCTGGCTCAGGGACGGTCGAGGCTTCAGGCGCTGGCTCTGGCTCAGGGACGGTCGAGGCTACAGGCCCTGGCTCTGGCTCAGGGATGGACGAGGCCGGCAACGCTGGCTCTGGGACGGATGAGGCTGGCATCGCTGGCTCTGGGACGGACGAGGCCGGCAACGCTGGCTCTGGGACGGACGAGGCTTCCAGCTCGATGGCCGTGGCAGGCGTGGGCATTGGCTCGTTGGCCGTGGCAGGTGTGGGCGTTGGCTCGTTGGCCGTGGCAGGCGTGGGCGTTGGCTCATTGGCCGTGGCAGGCGTGGGCTCGTTGGAAGTACCCACAGGAGAAAACGTCTCCAAAACCAAATTCATGTACCTCTCCCAGGTGAAATCAGCAGTCTCTGGCAACTCGATCCATCCATGGGCAAGGAGGCCGAGCTGGTAAATGAACTTAAGGTGGCCATCAGAGAATCCAGTGCATCGGGCTATGGTGCTAAACAGACTTGAGTATTCAGTTAAGGGGAGGTTCGCTCGGCTCAGCTTGAGGAAGATTGCCGCTAGACCCATGTTTTTTGGGTTAGTTATTCTGTGACGACAGGCAACGAGAGAGGATCTAAGTGCAGCTTTTATTTAACTCAAAAGGGAAAACAAGGAACAAGGAAAACCAGGCTCGGAAGGAAAACCACATAAAACATGAAATAACTAACACAGGAAACAGGGAAACCAAGGACTTAAATACATAAAGGGACTAACAAGGGAATAAGGAACACCTGGTAAAACAATCAGGGAAAGAGAACTAATCAGGGGAAAACCAATCGTAAAATAAAACTACAAGGGACTTCAAAAACCAAAAGGGAAACAGGAACAAAACAGGAACTTCAAAATAAGAGTACAAAAACAAAAGACAACGGTGAACATGACAGACATTATGTATTAAGATTTGTTGCTTCGATTTAAGATATTGTATGGCCTTTATTTGCAGAAGGGCGAATTAAGACTTTTTAAGACCCGTGGAAACCCTGTTTAAGAGTGATCTTGAAAATATTAAGTAAATTCTACTTTTGTTTTTACCTCTGACATGTAAAAAATTTAATGGAGTGGTGCAGCGGTTAGCACTGTCGCCTCACAGCAAGAAGGTCGTGGGTTCAAACCCCGGTTGCCCTGGCCTTTCTGTGTGGAGTTTGCATGTTCTCCCCGTGTCTGCGTGGGTTCTCTCCGGGTGCTCCGACTTCCTCCCACCATCCAAAGACATGCAGGCTAGGTTAATTGATGTCTCCAAAAATTGCCCTAGGTGTGTATGTGAGTGTGAGTGGTTGTCTATGTATATGTGTGGCCCTGCGATGGACTGGCGACCTGTCCAGGGTGTACCCTGCCTTTTGCCCAATGTTAGCTGGGATAGGCTCCAGGCCCCCACGACCCTGTACAGGATAAGCGGTTGATGATGGATGGATGTACTCATGTACTTATCCTAAAGTAGAAAACTTTGCCATATTTATATGCTAATTTGAATAAATTTCACTAATTTAACTTCAATTTTTGAAGCTGCTATTCCCAGCATATTGAATAATTAATTAGCTTGAACAGTTTAGTTTATTTACACCATTTTATTATGTTGATCTGGCAAAATTGCAATTGATGTTTCAGTTTAATGTTCTAGTAAAATGTTCATTTAAATTTTACTAATTTTTCTTAAACACCATGGACACTACAGTTGTAAGTAAAAGTAACTGGAATGGTTAAATTAAATTTACTCTCTCACTTCATCAATAAATGTCATGAAATCCAGATATAGGTCAGGAGCTTCAGTTAATGTTCACATTAAATATCAGAATGGGGAAAAATGTGACCTTAGTGATTATGACCGTGGCATGACGCATGGTATTTTTGACGCAAGACTGGCTGGCTTGAGTATTTCTGTAACTGCTGATCTTCTGGGATTTTCAAACAACATTCTCTAGAGTTTATTTAGAATGATGAGCCTTAGATTTCTGTTCTTGGCTGACAGAAGTGGAACCTGACGTAGTCTTCTGCTGTTGTACCCCATCTACCTCAAGGTTCGATGTGTTGTGCATTCTGAGAAACGATTCTGCTGAATACAATTGTATAAGAGTGATTATCTGAGTTACCGTTGCCTTTCTGTCAGCTCGAACCTGTATGGCCATTCTCGGCATTCCTGTTCGCAGAACTGCTGCTCACTGGGTGTTTTTTTGGCAGCATTCATAGTAAACTCTAGAGACTATTGTGTGTGAAAATTACAGCAGATCAATAGTACAGATCAATCAGCCAATGTGGCACCAACAATCATCATCATCAACATCACTGAGAACATATTTTCCCCCATTCTGATGAATGGTGGAAATGTTTCTGAACATTAACTGAAGCTCTTGACCAATATCTCCATGATTTTATGCATTGCATTGCTGCCACACCATTGGCTGATTAGATAATCACATGAATGAGTTGGTGTACATAATATAGTTGGCAGTGAGTGTATGTTTGAAATTCAGTTTGCTATTGTGTGTGTGTGTGTGTGTGTGTGTGTGTAAACATGGGGAAACTGCAGTCTATTACAAATTAAGTTCCACTATTACAAGTGTTACTTGTAATAATCACAGTTGTTGTCAGAAATGATAAAGGAATAGTTTAAAATGTTTTATTTCAAACCCACATGCTGTTATTTATACGGTGGAACACAGAGGTAGAATTTTGAAGAATCTTCACATAGAAGATAGTCAAATAGACCTTTTTCATTCAAAAACAATTTTGGGAGTTTGAGAGCCTCTAGTCACTATGAACTGTCATTGTGTGGAAAATGCGAATGTGTAAATATTCTTTTTAAAATTATCCTGTGCCCTGGAAAAAGAAATAGCATACAGATTGGAACGGCATGTGGGTAAGAACATAAACATTTTTGGTTGAGATATTCCTATTAAAGTTCACTTCAATAGCTGTTTTGTTTAGGTGCCACATTTTGGCACTTTTGGTCTTAACATCTCAACAGATACGTGTGTGTATGTGCATGTATCTCTTGTATGCAAATGCATGAATGAATCTGTATACAAGTGTTGGTATATGTATATGTATTCTGAAAACATAGTATATAAACATACTACAGAATATGACTGAAAAAAAAACTGCCCACACAGGAGGCAAAATAGTACTCTGCCAGCCGATGATCCACCCCACCTCCTGGGCACCTGTGGAGAGATGAGGGGAGGGAGTGGGGAAAAAAAATACTTCATATTTTTTGTATTATAAGTTAGATAAGATATTGTTTCTTATCTTAAAAAAATGTCGGGGAGACTAGGGCTATTTGTCACATGGGAACATTTTCACAAGGGCTATTTCTCAGTAACTATAAGCTTTTGAGTCAAAAGTACAATTAGACAAATGTGGGTTGCCCTTCTGTCACACATTAACATTGTGTTGATGTAGTGACACTAGGGGTTGCTCTTTGGAGCCCCAAGCACCTCTGATCTTTGAGAAAAGGCCAATGAGAATTGGCGAGTGGAATTTGCATGCCACTTCCCCGGACATACGGTTATAAAAGGAGCTGGCTGAAACCACTCATTCAGGTTTTTTCTTTGGAGCAGAGCAGTTATGTGTCAGTGAGCTGAATTCCACTGCCGGTCCATTCACCTCTAAACGAAGAAGGGTATGTTGTTGGATATATGCCACATTCCAGCGGCTTTCTCTCCTTCTGCACGATCAGTGCAGAGTGGCGCTTTGACAGCACTAAAAGTGTATATATTCCTGCAAAAGAGTATATTTTCTCTATTAGAGCAAACTATATTGATGTGAATGTCTTTTTAAAGATGCCTTTGCGTCTTTATATAGTTCATGGATGTGGTTGTTATCTCTCCTCCTCTGACGGCCACGGGTTTTGGGGAATCCAATGGGCGCTGTCTTGCTGGGTAAATCCCCATGGACCTCCCATTCCCAGCACGCTCGTTTGCCCCCATTGAGTTCCGAGATGAGACCAGCTCACCTCACTTCCAGCTTAACTTCTCTTTCAGGGCTCTCGAGCCCTCGATCGCTGCATCGGAGAATGTGCTGGCGATGTTGGACACCGAGGACTCGACTGGGCTGCCACCTTTAGGTCTGCCCACCCAGTATGAAGCCGACGCAGATCTAACCGCCACACTTGCCCGGGTCGCCTACAAGTGCCGCTGGACAGGCCACCTCCACCCTGCATGCCATGGCCCTCCTGAAAGTCCACCAGGCCAAGGCACTGAAAGAACTGCACGTGGGTTGTCCTGATCCCAATGTGATGCAGGAGATGCGCTCAGCAACCGACCTCGCCCAGCAGTGTCTGCTTCACCTCGGTGTAGGGTGAGGACACCACCACCCTGTGTGCAGAGACCACGACCCTTCTGCGCAAGGGCGCGATAGAGCCTGTCCCTCCAGCTGAGATGAGGAACGGGTTCTACAGCCCTTACTTCATCGTGCCAAAATAGGGTGGTGGGTTGTGGCCAATCTTGGATCTGCGAATTCTGAACTGGACCGTACACAGACTTCCGTTCAAGATGCTGACGCAGAAGCGCATTTTGGCGTCCGGAATCAAGATTGTTTTGTTATCTACGGCCAGGCATATCAGTGCAAGGTCCTCCCCTTTGGCCTGTCCCTGTTCCCTCACTTCTTCATGAAGGCAACTCACAGAGACCTGGTGCTCACGCACCTCAGTCGTCTAGGACTTCAGGTCAACTGGGAAAAGAGCAAGCTCTCCCCGGTTCAGAGCATCTCTTTTCTCAGCATGGAATTAGACTCTGTCTCAATGAGAGTGCGCCTCACAAGCAAGTGCGTGCAGTCACTTGACGTCATTCAGGCGGAGGACAGCGGTTCCATTGAAACACTTTCAGAGGCTCCTGGGGCATATGGCATCCTCGGCGGCGGTCACACTACTCGGGTTGATGCATATGAGACCACTTCAGCACTGGCTTCAGACTCGAGTCCCGAGTTGAGCGTGGCACCATGGTGCACTCCGCTTGGCCATCTCGCCGATCTGCCACCACTTGTTCAGCCCTTGGACAGACATCACCAGTTTGCTAAACAATTAAAACACTAGTAAGCAGGACCGTTACACACATTTTTTTTTAGGGGACACCAAGGTCAACAAAAGTATCACACTCACTTTTTATGTTATTTGCACTGAAGTTGATGCAATTAATATATTTTTATTACTATAAGAGCACATTTTCCTTTGGTTCTGCACCATCCTGTGAGTGAGAGCAATCTCCAAAGCAGCCACGGGATGCCGCCTAAAGTGGAACATGTGACACGAGTGGACTGACAAAATTTAGACATGTATTAAAGATTTCTGCCAAAGGCATTTTTTTATTTTATTTGCAGTGATCATTTACTTTAATTATTGAAGGTACAAATACATTTTTGGAATTTCATATAATCCATTCAAAATCCTCTTTGCTCAAAAATGTAAGAGGGCACGTCATCCCCTCAATCTGAATGGGCATAATGCCTGGTGGTAAGTGTCCCCGAACTTAACTGCAAACATGCATGTTAACATTGGCAAGCAACCATATGTAAACAACAGTTTGCAAAATTGCCAAAACACTTAGTGATGCACACCCCAGTGGCATGTACCAGCCTTAACATAGACAAAATGTGGGCATTGATTGGTCAACCAAAAAGAAAATGGAGCAAAAGAGGCATGCCACAAATAAGCAATACATACAGTGACAGCCTATACTACTACATCGGTAAAATTAACCAATCATTATAAAAAAATACTTTTCAGCGTTCTTAGTGGGCTTGGCTTAAATATGCTATAAAAGGTGTCACAAGTGTAAGCACCTGTTAAAAGCAGAAGACTTCAAAGAGAGTGTAGTCTACCTTACATCATCCTTATTGTCGCCAGGACAGTGTTGGGAAATTTGCAAGATGGATATATTATTGGCATTAAAGACAAATATACTATCAGTTGTAATGGCTGTCTTGGTGCTGTTATTGCTGTGGAAGAGTCGAGGAAAGCAGCGTTGTTTCGGACGTCTGCCTCCAGGACCAACTCCTAGACCACTGCTGGGGAATTTCTTTCAATTTGATATAAAGGAACCCTACAAGTATTACCTAGAGGTTAGTATTCACTGTTTAGAGGTTTCTGTTTGTTCTTGTAGGACTGTTGTCAGGGCTTACAAGGATGTGTGCATTTGTGACAATTACTTGTGCAGGTAGATTACAACTAGTTCAAAGTAGAATTACAAAAGAAAAGATATTCATATACTTCTTTTCGCAGTTTTGCACATCTTTGGTATGATTCCCTTTATAAATGCACTACAAACAAAATGTATTTAAAGGAATATATATTTAAATCAAGGATGTTTTGATGAGTTGCACTTCTACATTTCTTAAGCTTCTTAATCAGTTTCATTTGTCAACATGCCTCAATCTATCTTCATGAACAACCTTGAACTTTCCACATTGAGTCATACTGAACAGATTTTCTGCAAACATAGAAATTACATGTTGCAGAGATTACATGTGCATAATCAGAGTTGTTTATGGTACAGTATGAACTGTAACTCTCATACTCTCTTTCCCACTTCATACTCCTATGGGGAAACCTTAAGGTGTTGAGGATATTTTTGTTTACCAAAAGGTTTGGTAAATTAAGTTGAGGTTTTGAAGAACTGTTTTCATTTCTCTCACTGCTTTCTGAGCTGCACCTGTTTCATTTTGGGTTTTCAGGTTAATTTGCAATACTATTATACCATTGGTGTGCCGTTACTAGGTGAGAGTGATCATTTTGGGACTTGTGAACCCCCAGAGATTACAGAAGTACACAAGAGGGCTGAACGCAAAGGAAACAAAGGCTGCTTTTACTGCTGTTGCTAAAAGATGAATTGCGCTGAAGATGAATCACTCTCTGATTTACTGACTATAGAGCGTAATAACTCAATGATATAAAATATTTAATATACTGTAGGGGAGACCAGGGCAAATTGTGACACTTTTTACTCCAGTTAATATTTCTTAGGGCAGGTTTATTTTTGAAAGGCAATTTTTGAATAGACATACCCAAGTTTTGGCTACAAAAACCTTTTGGACATTTCAAACATTTTTGCCCAGGAAAAACAGATACAGATCATTAAACACATACTGACTTTTGGTGGCAGGGCATGAATATGCACACTACAGTATATTCATCAGGTTAAGTTGTCATAATGAAACTTTCTATTTAACAGCCTGTTTTAAACATTTAGTAAAAATTCCAACATTAAAAAAAATAATGAAACACACACACATAAATCTAGAAACAGTTTTTCTTTTTCTTTTTTTTGTTGCCCAAAACAAATTTTACAACTTGCCATTACCTGACATTTTTGGCACAATACCTTTGTTCTCCTGAGAACATAGTTTAGGTTTTAGTTCAAATACAGGCTACCTTTATTGCATGGTTGGCTCTTGACTGAATGTATGCATGTTTTTATTGTTTAAAGCTATCGCAAAAATATGATGATAAGGGGTTTTTGAATAGGTTTAGGTTGAAAAACAACAAACAAAACGTCTAGGTTTCATATGTAACCTCCGTTCCCTGATGGAGGGAACGAGACATTGTGTCGAAGAAGCGATACTAGGGGTCTTTCTTGAGCGCTGAATATGCTTCTGATCTATGAAAAAAGGCCAATGAGAAGTTGGCAGACAGTATTTGCATACCCCGCCCCCGGACATACAGGTATAAAAGCGGGGAAATACGTCGAGTTCATTCAGGATTTTTCTGAGAAGCCGGAAATGGTCCGGCCACAAAAGCGGCTTGGCTCAGCGACGTGGCCGGGAGGACACGATGTCTCGTTTCCTCCATCAGGGAACGGAGGTTACATACGTAACCTAGACATTCCCCGTCTGTCGCTCACATCGACGTTGTGTCGAAGAAGCGACACTAGGGGTCCAATTTAAATCATGTCATGCACTGAGCCGTGTACGTGTACTGCTGACACAGGAGCGAGAAGTTATTTTACATACAAAGGCGACCAGCTGTGTCAGACTGCGCATACCCTTCCCCAATGCCCCCCCAAAAAAGTAGTCGGAATCCTTCTGGTTACCCTAGACAGGGGAACAAGGCGACGCTTGCCAACCTGCGAACGGGCAGAGCCTGGCTGTGCCTCTTTTCTCACTGTGTTTCTCCGCATAGAGCAAGAACGGTGGGGCCCTTACACGCATCGAGGGAAGGGGGTCTTACCCAGTTTCCTATTCTTTCAGGGGGGAAAAGACCCTGCGGAGGCCACACCTGCCCGAAAGGGGGAGGTAAAAGGTGGCGAATACATCACATGGGTTCACATCCAGCCTCAAGGAGGGGGGAGTTGCTACAACATGGCGGCCGGAGGGCAGCTGGGGCTGCCTAAGGGAGACGCGGGTCCACTTCGTAAGGGGACCGTACCGCAGAAAATACACACGGGGGAGTCCATGTAGGAGTCCTGACCTGTGGAGCACCTATTCCAGTACAGGGTAGATTAAGTACCTGCAGTGGACTGAGTTCCTCTGCTGAACTGCGGACCCAAAGGCAAGGGAGGAATAATCCAGGGATCCGGATGGGTGGGATCTCCTGGGAGAGAAAAGACACAGTTTTACCTCGGCTGAGGGAACCAGGTTACCGAGTTATACCGGCTCAGACCTGAGAAAACACGGGACGGTACCGACTCAACCCTGAGATTGTAAAATTTCGCAAAGGTATTAGGTGTTGCCCAACCCGCTGCTCTACATATGTCTGCTAGGGAGGTACCTCTGGCCAGTGCCCATGAGGACGCAACACTCCTTGTTGTGTGTGCTCGAACCCGCAAGGGGGGAGGGGTACGGCCTGGGTGTGATAGGCCAATGAAAGGGCATCCACCACCCAGTGGGAGAGCCTCTGTTTGGAGACAGCGTTCCCTTTCTGCTGTCCACCAAAGCAAACAAAGAGCTGCTTAGAGCATCTAAAGCTCTGTGTGCGGTCCAAGTAGGTATGCAAAGCACATACCGGACACAGCAACGAAGGGGCTGGGTCTGCCTCCTCCTGGGGCAGCGCTTGCAGGTTCACTACCCGCTCTCTAAAGGGCATGGTAGGAACCTTGGGCACGTAGCCCGGTCGTGGTCTTAGGATCACATATGTGTCTGCCGGACCGATCTCCAGGCAGGTGTCGCTAACAGAGAATGCTTGCAGGTCCCCGACCCTCTTGATGGAGGTGAGCGCGATCAGCAGGGCCAGCTTTAAAGAGAGGGCCCTGAGTCCAACTGATTCTAGCAAAGGTGGGTCTCTGGAGGTCCGCGAGGATCACTGAGAGATCCCAGGAGAGTAACAGGCTTGGCCAGGAGGGGTTCAACCTCCAGGCGCCTCTTAGGAACCTGATGATTAAGTTGAGCTTACCCAAAGACTATTGTGTTGTGGTGGGCTGCTCTAGCGGCGACATACACCTTCAGGGTGGAAGGGGACAGCCTCCCCTCCAGCCTCTCTTGCAGAAATAAGAGCACTGACCTAACTGTGCACCTCTGTGGGTCTTCAGCCCGGGAAGAGTACCATTTTGCAAACAAGTGCCACTTCAGGGTGTAAAGTTGCCTGGTAGAAGGGGCTCTGGCTTGGTTGATCATGGCTATGACGGCAGGTGGTAGACCAGCTAGATCTTCCACATCCCGTCCAGGGGCCAGACGTGGAGGTTCCAAAGGTCTGGGTGCGGATGTGCAGCTGTGCCTGGCCTGTAGGTGGCGATGGATTTCAGCACCGACTGTGTATGCTCATTGGTGAGACATGCTGACATTGAGACTGAGTCTAACTCCATGCCGAGAAAATAGATGCTCTGAACCGGGGTGAGTTTGCTCTTTTCCCAGTTGACCTGAAGACCCAAACAGATGAGTTGCCTGAGCACCTGGTCTCCATGAGAGCATAGTAACTCTCAGGAGTGGGCCAAGATTAGCCAGTCATCGAGGTAATTGAGTATGCGAATGCCAGCCTCTCAGAGTTCGCAAGTGCTGCCTCTGTGACTTTCGTGAAGATGCGAGGGGACAGAGACGTGCCGAAGGGGAGGACTTTGTACTGATATGCCTGGCCATCGAACGTGAATCGTAGGAAGGGTCGTGTCGAGGCAGTATTGAGACGTGGAAGTACGCGTCCTTCAGGTCTACCGCTGCAAACCAATCTAGATGCTGGACGCAAGTTAAGATCTGTTTTTGTGTGAGCATTTTGAACGGGAGTTTGTGCAAAGCTTGGTTGAAAACTCGCAAGTCCAAGATCAGTCATAAGCTGGCGCCATTCTTGGATACGATGAAGTAAGGGCTTTAGAAACCCTTCTTCATCTCGGTTGGAGGGACAGGCTCTACAGCGTCTTTGAGTAAGAGAGTAGCGATTTCTCCACGCAGGGATTTGGCATGCTCGCCGTGTACTGCGGAAAAGCGGATGCCCGCAAAGGGGGGTGGAGTCCTGGCAAACTGAATTGCATAACCGAGTCAGATGGTCCGGCCAGCTGAGAAAAGACTCGAGGCACTTACCTTGCTCCGCACACCTGGCAGGGGGTGGGTTAATGACTGAGGAGGAGGCCCAGTGGAGGCGTCCTCTAGACTCGTCAGGACCGGCTGGCCGGGGAACAGTCATGGGGCTGAAGGCGGGGGGTCCGCATCCAGCATGTTGGGACTGTTGAGATCTGGCGGCAGAGTGCCGTGAGAACGGCATTTGCGGGCCAGGTGACCCAGAGACAAAGGAAATAGCTCTTTTACTGAGAATGTGGATATGGGCAAATGAAATAAATTCAACAAAAGATTCTCCTCCCGGCCATCCACCGGGGGGACGGAGTGGTCTACTTACCAGCTCTGAAGCTAACGTCTTGGTCCCTGGGTTGAGCATCTCAGGAGCGCCCGGGAGCCTTGCGGGTCCTCGAGCCGGTCCGTGAGACGGGGGAGTCTGCTTCCTGCGGTGTGCTTGATGCTGGGTCTGAGAGCTTGGCCCGGGTTGAGGCGGAGCACTGTGTTTCTTATCAGTAGGAAGACGCCATCGGCTGGCAGATGGGGCATGGCCCATGGCGGCAGGCTTGCAGCGGGGCAGGATGTGCGAAATGGCCTCCATCTGCTTCTTCACTGCGGAGAACTGCTGGGTGAAGTCCTCGACGATGTAGCCAAAGAGGCCGAACTGGGAGACAGGTGCGTTGAGAAAGCGAGCTGTGAATGTGTGTCAACCACAGATGACGTTCCTGGACCACGAGCGTGGCCATCACCTGCCCGAGTGACTGCGCTGTGACCTTCGTGGCTCTGAGGGCGAGGTCAGTCACTGAGCGCTGTTCCTGCAACACATCGGGATCAGGGCTACCCCCATAGAGATCTTTAAGTGCCTTGGCCTGGTGGACCTGCAGGAGGGCCATGGCATGCAGGGCAGAAACGGCATGTCCGGCGCTGTAGGCTTTGCCGGTGAATGACGATGTTGTCCTACAAGCCTTAGAGGGGAGCACAGGGCGACCCCGCCAGGTGGTAGGGTTTCCGGGGCATAGCTGGAGCAAAACAGCCCTATCCACCTGGGGAATCACCGTATATCCGTGGGCCGCTCTGCCGTCAAAGGTAGCGAGAGCAGATGAGCGAGTGGCTTTGTGACTAGTGGAGAGGGGTACTCTCCATAAAGACGTCAGCTCATCATGCACCTCCGGGAAAAACGGGACCAGGGGGGCGAATCTGTGAGCGGCGACCAGACCCCAGGAACTAGTCATCCAACAGCGATGGCTGTGGGGAGGACGGAGGGTTCAAGTCAACGAGCATGCTGGGGGGCAGGTGGTCCGAGGTGGCATACCCGGCGGAGCTGCACCCGCTGCCATCCCCAGATTGCCTCCAGTGCCTGCCGCATCGTTCTCAATCCCGTGATTAAAAGGAGCAATGTGGGGGGTGGCTGGAGTTGCGTGCTTTCTGTTGAAAGTGAGCCACAACCGCAACGTTGCCATGGTCATGCCCTCGCAGTGAGAGCATGAACCATCCATAAACGCTGCCTCGGTGTGATCGCTGCCCAGACACACAAGACAACACCTGTGGCCGTCTGAAGCGGAGAGCAATCTACCGCATCCAGGAACTACACAGGGGCGGAATGGCATCTTTATAAGATGCGTCCTGAAAAGGACGTTCAACGCCACTGTGTAAATGCTCTTTTTGAGGAAAATACTCTTTTATAGAGAAAATCACTCTTTTAAATAAACTCTTTTAAGCTTTCTGTGCTGTCGAAGTGCCCAGGTTCAAGCTGCACTGCCGTGCATAGAAGGAGAAAAGCCGCTGAAGTGCGCCGTAGATCCAACAGCAGGCAGAGTGTCAGAGGAACAAAGGCAGGAACAGGTGTGTGACTCGCAGCTGACTGCATACACGACCATCGGCTCAGAAGAAAATTTGTGGACGTATTTCCCCTCTTTGATACCCGTATGTCCGGGGGCGGGGTATGCAAATACTGTCTGCCAACTTCTAATTGGCCTTTTTTCATAGATCAGATGCATATTCGGCGCTCAAGAGAGACCCCTAGTGTCGCTTCTTCGACACAACGTCGAAGTGAGCGACAGACAGGGAACCATTGATAGAGAAAGTACACATTTGTGTCATGTGACATATAGTTACTGTAGCCCCTTGGAAATGGGAAATTTGGAGTAGCCTACATGTAATTTTAATAAACATAGTTGAAACCATATGAGATCAAATTGTCCTTTATAAAACCATGATAACTCTTCTATCCTTAGCTCAGTAAGAAGTATGGCTCTGTTGTTACCTTCTGGTTGGCAAACACTCCTGTGGTGGTTATCTCTGGATATCAAGCACTAAAGGACACCATGATAGGTCTCGGTGAAGAATTCAGTGGCAGGGCCTCTTATCCTCTGATTATGAGGTCCACTCTTGGATACGGTAAATTCACTTCATGCTGGTTTTAAGTTCCACTCTGTGTTAAACATTTTACACATAACTTGCAATTTGGGGGAGTTACATAAACAATTATAATTATATGATTAATGCATTTCAATTTCACAACAAAATTCCATAAAATGAATTGAGTATTCTTAAAAAAAAGTTGTTTTAATGTAAATAAATTAGTTTTTAATTCAATAAAATCTTAATAATAGGCTAAAATATTGTTTTGAGTGAAATGGGTGATTTTTCTTTTAAATGATAAATGTTATTCACACAAAACTTTACAATATCATTATACAATAAAGTATTTAGAATACATATGTAGTTTGTTTGAGAGAACACAAGAAATACTGATAACATTGTCTCTGTTCACAGGTGTGCTGTCCACTAGTGGACACCGATGGAGGGAAATGCGCAGGTTCTCTCTTATGACACTGAAGAACTTTGGAATGGGCCGCAGGATCATTGAGGAAAAAGTCAGGGAGGAGGCTCACAATATTGTGAAAATGTTTAAAAAATGTGAAGGTAGGAATTTTTTTATATTATTTTATATATATATATATATATATATATATATATATATATATATATATATATATATATATATATATTTATATATACACAGTCTGTTGAGTGTCCTTTGTTATATTTAGGAGTATTAACTAGAGTTCAAAAACATCAAACACAGGACGTGCGAGTAGGATAGTAAACACAAATAGCAGTACTGTGTCTAATGAACAACTATCTACGTAAACAACTTACTGGGTCTGTATGAAAGAATAGGTACAATAGGTCAAGAAGAAAAATATATTTAATTGCACACCCTGTAGCTCAAACTGTAAAGGTATATCTAAGGGATTAAATTAAATCCAGTTAAGCCAGTTTTCAGCACTTCTCTCATGTTACAGTGCATGGTGATTTATTTATTTATTTTTTTATAAAGCTCTAAATTCTAGATTTTAGGACACGGTCAGGAATGGGAACATGACCTTTGTGCTATTTTTCTCTCAAAGGCTCAACATTCAGCCCAGCAGACATGCTGTCTAATGCGGTGGCCAATGTGATCTGCAGCATTGTTTTTGGCCATAGGTTTGAATATGATGATCCACAGTTTAAGTTTCTCCTTCAGACAGTAAATTCTTACTTCTCTATCCTGAACAGCCCTCTTGGACAGGTAATGTTACCTAAAGAGTTTGTAATTTTAGTATAGTATTAAAATGAATAAATAAATAAATACAAAAATTATATATAGGTAGTTGACGCATAAGTTGTTCAAGCTTTTTTATTTTTTAATCAACGTCCGATTAGGTTATAATGTATATGAATGGGTAAGGGAAAGATTATTTTATGTGCTGTGACTGGAGACCATCTCTTTTAAGGGACACTTTTAATCACCTTTTTGCCTTGTTTGTTTTATTTAAATGTTCCTGTGGTATGAAAATTAGATTTTTGATAGTACAAATATTTCATGTAGTCTCTTATTTACTGTAATATGAGGTCATAAAAATGGCATATAGAAAAAACATAAAAGAATTAGCAAAATGCTGTTTAAAGGTGCGCTCAGTATGTTTTTGTTCATATCCTCTTAGACTAACACTGACACCTAGTGGTGTGGATGCAGCATCATTGAAACGCAAAAGCTTTCAGTTAAATATTCCATTATAGAAAATCACTATTCACAGTCAGCCATGATTAATTTAATCTTGGAATGAAAGAGTTCAATAACAGTGGGGTTACTGAGATTAAGCGAGTTGTATTCGACTGGTGATGTGGTCCTACAGTAACATGGCAGCCACCATGAGGGGACCCTTTCCATGTAGGATAAAACAGCTTTTATAGGGGTACTGATAAGACTGGAATCTTCACCTCATTTGAGTCATTGATTTCTTTAGGAGCAAAACTTTTGTAATGAGGAATAAATAAACAAATAAACATGAAATATTGATTTTGATGTTAATTTGAAATTACAATTAAAAATTAATTAGTGCACTTTTGGTATATTTAATGCAAACTACCCAATTCTTAATTTTCTATACATTACGTTTATATTCGTTATATATTTTAATTGTATTCTAAGCCTCGATCTGCTGAAAATCTTGATTTTCTTTACTGTACTTTCTTATCTTTACAGATCTACAATGTGTTCCCTAGGCTAGTCAGTCTCTTCCCTGGAAGACACCATAAATTGTTTAAAGACCTTGAAGAGGCCAGAGAATACTGTAAACTTCAGGCAAATTCACGAATGAATAATGTGGATCCCTCATGCCCACGGGACTTTATTGAGGCATTTTTGCTCAAGATGGAGGAGGTAAATAATTGAAATAAGTATGTAAATAATCAAATCAAAATCAATTTCTAATCTTAGTCATCGTGACCAGCCAGTGTTCCTTAACAGGTGGGTCACGACAGCAGGTCTTTTCGGATAGGGTTGTGGATATGGAAGTATATAAATTGTAAAAAAAAAAAATGCTAAATGCAAACAATAAAATGCAAATAAACATATGATTGTGGATAGTTAGTATAACTAAATAACAGGCTTGTGAACTTTTAAAAGGCTTCCAATATTTTGGGGGCAATGCAGTTCATGGTAATATTAATACTTTTTATGTTTGGTTTTATATACGTTTTGTATGACAAATTTTTGGTACTGTGTTATGTGGCCACTTGATGTAAAATCTGGTTCAAAAAGGAATACCACTTGAGGCAACTCGGATGTATATGTTTCTTATACCCTCTGGTGGTGGAATAATAGCATGTCACTAAAACATGCGTCTCTGAGATCACTTCCTGCCTTCAGGAGTTTCAAAGGCAATTTGGATTAATCCATCTAAACAGTCTCTTTCATTATATATAGATATAGATTTTTTTTTTTGTCTATTTTTCTATTCAGAGCACTAGATGAGTCTTGCAGCTGAAGATAGTTCACTGTAGAGTAGACTGAGAATGAGATGATAACTCTTCATACATATTGTTCATTTTTGCAGGAGAAAGACAAACCTGACACAGAATATTATTTAGAAAACTTGGTATCACTGATATGGAACATGTTCAGTGCCGGCACAGAAACCACCTCATCCACACTCAGACACGCTCTACTTCTGATGATGAAGCACCCAGATATTCAAGGTGAGAGAAAACAAATTTTCTGGTTTGTGTCCAACCATGGACAAGCAGCAGGTAGAATCTAGTGTGTTTTTACTTGATGTTTTGTACAGAGCGCATTCAACATGAACTTGATGAGGTTGTAGGACAGGAACGTTGGCCCTCCATAGAAGACAGACAGAACATGCCATACACAGATGCTGTAATCCATGAGGTTCAGCGTAGCATGGACCTCGCCCCCATTGCTGTACCACACAAGATGATGTGCGACACTGAATTCAATGGCTATGTCATTCCTGAGGTATTCTTTGTTGTTTTTCTGTCTAGGTTACTTCACACTGCCCCAATAAATGTCAAAAACACAAACATTTCAAACATTTAAATGTTGGCTTTTGAATTTGGAATGTTGGAAAAAAAAAAATCTGTCATTTTCATTCTGCCCCAACAAACACCAACACAGAGTTAATCCAGCAAAACCCAACAATAGGATTTGGTGTTGTTTGGTGTAATTTCCTGTTTTATTTCCATATGTCTCGTTTCACTCTATTTCTATTTCTTCTCACATAATAAAATAATTGTAATTTAAAATTAACATCAAAATCAATATTTAATTTTAATTTGTTTATTTATTCAGTAAATAGCTGTTTAATAATCAAAATAACTTCCAGTCACTGTCACAAAATAAATCTGATACAAGTGTGATACAAAACCTCTCCATGCACATTTTCCTTTACAGATTTACTAGGTGTTTATTGCAATATTTTCTTTGAAACACCTACTCAAAGTGATGTTGAGTTTTAAAGTTTCTCTCAGGAGGAGAACGGTTGAAATTAAGGGGATATTTTACCCACAAATAAAAATTATCTCATCATTACTCACCCTCATGTCATCCCAGATGTGTATGAATTTCTTTCTTCTGCTTAACACAAAGATTTTTAGAAGAATATCTCAGATCTGTTGGTCCTTCCAAATGCAAGTGAATAGTGCCCAGACATTTGAAGCTCCAAAAATCACATAAAGGCAGCATAAAAGTAATCAATAAGAATGCAGTCGTTAAATCCATATCTTCAGAAGCGATATGATAGGTGTGGGTGAGAAACAGATCAAACTTTTTTTACCATAAATCTCCACATTCACTTTCACATGCATCCACATTTTGAAACTGAAAGTGGAGATTTATGATAAAAAAAATGACTCAAATAGCGTGAGGACCGCCCACTTGATGGCCAGACACTCCTTCTCTACAGTGCTGTACTTCGTTTCTCTCAAGGAGAGCTTCCTGCTGATGTACAGCACGGGGCGCTCCTCCCCCTCCACCACCTGCGAGAGTACGGCCCCCAGCCCTCTGTCTGAAGCGTCCATCTGCAATAAGAAAGGGAGAGAGAAGTTAGGTGAATATAAGAGCGGTCCTCCACAGAGTGTGGCTTTAACTTGTGTAAATGCCTGTTGGCACTGCTCCGACCATTGGACCGGATCTGGAGCCCCCTTTTTAGTGAGGTCAGTCAGCGGGCTGGTGACATCCGAATAATTGGGCACAAATCTTCTATAATAGCCAGCCAGCCCCAGGAACTGCCTCACCCCCTTTTTGGTCTTAGGTCTAGGGCAAGTCGCAATCGCTGCGGTCTTGTTAATTTGGGGACGCACCTGGCCATGACCCAAGTGGAACCCCAGATACCGTACCTCCACACGCCCAGTCGCGCACTTCTTGGGGTTTGCTGTGAGCCCCGCCCGCCGCAGCGACTTCAAGACCGCCCTCAGGTGTTGTATATGCCGCTGCCAGTCATTACTATAGATAATGATATCATCCAAATAGGCAGCGGCGTAAGCGGAGTGCGGGCGGAGGATACGGTCCATCAGACGCTGGAACGTGGCTGGAGCCCCAAACAAACCGAACGGAAGTGTCACAAATTGGTGCAATCCGAACGGCGTGGTGAAGGCGGTTTTCTCACGGGAAATTGGTGTCAAGGGGATCTGCCAATAACCCTTTGTCAAATCCAATGGCGAATAAAAGCGAGCAGTACCTAACCGATCGAGCAGTTCATCAACACGAGGCATTGGGTACGCGTCAAATTTAGACACCGCGTTGACTTTTCGATAGTCCACACAGAACCGGACAGATCCATCACTCTTGGGAACAAGAACGACCGGGCTAGACCAGTCGCTGTGGGACTCTTCTATTACCCCCATATCGAGCATCGCATCCAATTCGTCCCGAACAATTTTCTTCTTATGCTCGGGGAGGCGATAAGGGCGGCTACGAACCACCACCCCCGGCTCGGTCTCGATGTGTTGTTCGATGATGTTCGTACGACCCGGTAGAGGAGAAAACACATCTGCAAACTCTTTTTGCAACTTGGCAACCTCTGAACGTTGGTACGGGGAGAGGTGGTCTCCGCAAATGACCGGGGCATTGTAATCGGGCTTTGGATTCACCTCCGGTCCGAGCTCCGCCCTCTCTGGAACCACCGTAGCCAACGACACAGGGACCGCCTCCCTCCATAATTTAAGGAGATTGAGGTGGTATATTTGACGCGCGTCCCCCCTATCGGTTCGCTTAACCTCATAATCGAGATCCCCCACTCGTCGTGTGACCTCAAAGGGCCCTTGCCACTTGGCGAGTAATTTAGAGCTCGATGTGGGGAGCAATACAAGAACTTTGTCTCCCGGTGCAAATTCCCTTAGCTGAGTACCCCTGTCATACAGCCGGCGTTGGCGTGCTTGAGCCTGGAGCAAATTCTCCTGTGTTAGTTTCCCCAGTGTGTGGAGTTTTGCTCGAAGATCAAGAACGTACTGAATTTCATTTTTACTACTCGAAGGTCCTTCCTCCCAGGCTTCACGGATGACGTCCAGCACTCCGCGCGGGCGCCGCCCATACAGGAGCTCAAACGGGGAAAAACCCGTGGAGGCTTGCGGGACCTCTCGTACTGCAAATAACAGGGGGTCAAGCCATTTATCCCAATTTCTAGCGTCTTCGTGTACGAATTTACGTATCATATTCTTGAGCGTTTTATTAAATCGTTCCACTAGGCCATCTGTCTGCGGATGGTACACGCTAGTGCGAATTGATTTAATGCCCAATAGATCGTAAAGTTCGCGAAGTGTGCGTGACATAAATGTTGTGCCTTGATTGGTGAGGATTTCCTTTGGAATCCCCACCCGGGAGATTATTTTGAAGAGTGCCGCAGCAACACTGCGTGCTGAGATGTTGCTTAGAGGCACTGCTTCTGGATATCGTGTTGCGTAATCCACTAGGACTTACACAAAACGATGTCCCCGTGCTGTCCGCTCTAATGGCCCGACGAGGTCCATTCCAATTCTTTCGAAGGGGACCTCGATTAACGGAAGAGGGCGCAATGGCGCTTTTGGGGTGGCCGGTGGGTTTACCAGCTGGCATTCACGGCACGCCGCACACCACCTGCGGACGTCGCCGGAAATGCCCGGCCAATAAAAACGGGCTATTAAACGGAGAAGTGTTTTTCTTTCTCCTAGGTGACCCGCCATAGGATTATAATGAGCCGCCTGGAATAACATTTCCCGGCGGCTGCGTGGAATCAACAATTGAGTGATACTTTCTTTTGTTTGAGTGTCCTGCGTCACTCTGTACAACCGCTCATTTATAATCGCAAAATAGGGGTATGCGAGAGCGATGTCCGGCTGGAGACGCTGACCATCAATCGTCTTCACCTGGTCAAACGCGTGCTTAAGGGTCTCATCCCGTGACTGCTCCAAAGGGAAATCTACGTCAGGGAATTCCCTGCGAAGGGGAGGGGCGGAAGACCCTCCCCTTCCCTCGTCATCCCGATTCAGAGCAGCCGAGGATGGCCCCAGCTCCGCCTCCCCTGCCAAAGCATCGCACATCGCACATCTCCCCAGTCTAATGCAGGACCCATCCTTCCCAGTTCCCCCCAATACATGCTTAAATGCAGGCCAATCGGTCCCCAAATTCAGAGGATGGGTGAGGCGGGAACTAACCGCTGCCTCCACTTTATGCTTTTTTCCCCGAAATTTAAGCAGCAAAGTCACCATCGGATAGCTGTGAACATCCCCGTGCACACACCTCACCCTTACCCACTTAGCCGTGCCCAAAGCCTCAGGTTGAACCAAGCGTTGATGGATGGTGGTCTGATTACAACCGGTATCCAGCAAAGCTTGGTGTGTACCCCCCTGGATTCTTACCGGAACCCGGTACGCTCCAGCCCGATCGGGGGCAGCGTGTGGGAGATCGGCGACCCGGACCACCTTCATCAACGGACACCGCTCGTGGAAGTGGCTCGGGTCCCCGGACCTCCGACAGGCCGGCCCAGGCACCACACCTGTACCTGCTTCAACGGACGCCCCCACCTGAGGGGGAGAGCGGCTGTAGGTTATGGAGGGGGGATGTGATGAGGCTGTCCTCTGGGATGTTGAACTCTGCCAGGCTCCTCGCCTGCGTGGGGCAGTAACGGGAGAGAGAACAGAGGAAGAGGGTTGGGGGGAGTGGGGAAGAGCGGAAGTAAACACAGGGGAAGGGGGAAGAGAGGGAGAGAGAGAGAGAGAGAAAGCGAGCTCGTCCGCCCTCGGGATCACCGCGATATGGTCTTCCTCCAACTGGACGGCAGCTTCCAGCGATGCCGGGCGGTGGCACTGTACCCACTCCGCTGTTTTCTGGGGCAAGCGTTGGATGAACTGCTCCAGCACCACCTGATCGACAAGACCCTCGACGTCGCGGTCCCCCACTAACAGCCACCTCCGGCAGGCATCACGGAGCCGCTGGGCAAAAGCAAACGGGCGGTCGGACTTCTCTAGCTTCATGCCCCGGAAGCGTTGTCGGTTTTCCTCGGGGCTCCGACCTACCCGCTGCAAGATGGCTTTCTTTAAATCGGCGTAGGCCAGGAGGCTTGTTGTCGGCAGTTGTTGCGCCGCGAGTTGGGCTTCCCCGGACAAGAGAGGAATGAGGCGGGCTGCCCATTGGTCTTGCGGCCAGCCCCAGATTCCCGCCGTTCTCTCGAACAAATCTATAAAGGCTTCTGCATCGTCGGCCGCCCCCATCTTCTGTAACGTGGGCGGCGGCAGCGTGTGGCACGGGCATCCGGGGTCGGGGCTGTGACTGGTGAGGCCCCCTGGCTGAGCAGGCTCCGGATGACGTGGCGATCCTCTGCTTGAGCCCGCATGATCTCGAAGAACCGCCGATCTTGGTCCTGCCTGAGCTCAAGCAGGGACTGTTGGTGGCTCTGATGGAGGGTAGCGAGGGACTGGAGGACTTCGGCCAGCTGGGAGGACTCTACGGGGTGACCCTTCTCCATCGTTGGAAGTGTTCCCGGGTTTCGGCACCAGTGTAACGGGTTCAGATGACTGACGAGGAGGGTGGACACAGAGGCGGGGGTGTAACTCAAAAAAGTAAGCTTTTAATTGATATTTGGGGAAACAGTGTACACAAAACAATCTTTACAAGGGCTCCCTCTCATAGCCAACACTGGACTGGCATTTTTCTCCATAACTGGCAGTGCTGTGGCTCTTTTATGCCGCTCTCCCCGTGCTCACTGGAATTAGAGACAGGTGTTAGACATAATTTAGCTCAGGTGCAAGCGCCCTTACCGCTTTCCCTCTCCAGACGGGCGCTTGACCACGCCCCCGCTGCCACAAATATGTATCTGTTTCCACCCATACCTATCATATCTCTACTGAAGATGTGAATTTAACGGCTGCTGTCATATGGATCACTTTTTGTGTCCTTAATCTGATTTCTGGAGTTCTGGTCACCCTTTTTATTTTAATTGTATGACCTATAGAGCTTAAATATTCTTCTAAAAATCTTTGTGTTCTGCAGAAGAAAGAAAGTCAAACATATCTGTGATGGCATTCAGTAAATGAGATAATTTTCATTCGGTGAACTATTCATTTTGTTTGGTTTATTGTTCACTCTTACTTATGCCATTATTTTATTGTTGCCATTTTTTTTTTTGTAAAGGACTAAAATATAAAATCAATCTTGAGTGTGTCTAAGGATAAAATAAATCTTTTTTTAGGGAACCATGGTTTTTCCACTGCTATCCTCTGTGCTGACTGACCCAAAACTGTGGAAGAACCCACATTGCTTTGACCCAAAGAACTTCCTGGATGTAGATGGAAGATTCAAGAAGAATGATGCATTTGTTGTATTCGGCATGGGTAAATTTAGTGATTCATTGTGCATATTAGATCACAATGCTACAAAAATACAGGACAAAGTGGTTGCTCTAGAGACTGAGGACAACATATGCTAAATAGTGCTTATGAATAAATTCTCACTGTTTTAGTCATGCTATGACAAAATAACTTTATGCATTCCTCTTGGATCACAGACAATAAAATGCATAATGCTTCGAGAAAGAATAGTTTTAAGATTCTGCAAAATTACCTTGACTATAGTCTTTTCATTATGCAGGGAAGCGTGCATGTCCTGGTGAGACTCTGGCCCGGATAGAACTCTTCCTTTTTTTCACATCCTTCCTCCAACACTTCACCTTCAAAGCCACAGTGCCACCCGAGGAGCTCGATACAACCCCAACCAACTGCAGCTTCGGCCGCCTGCCCCGCACATACGAGTGCTACGCCATTCCCAGGGCATAGAGGGCGCAAGAGTCCAAAATGTTTACATGTAATGATTAATCGTTAGTAAAGCAGTGTTCTTGAATGCCATCCAAAACTGCTCATCTTGGATGTCATCCTAATCAAACATACCTGATTCAACTCATCAGCTTATTAAAAGGGCTCCATGACCTGAAATGGATCAGATAAGGGAGACATCTAAAATGTGCACAGTTGGAGGTGCTTCAGGAACAGGGCTAGGAAACACTGGAGTAGAGAATATATATTCTATATCATTCATAGCACATTTAATTGACCTGTAACATGTGACATCACTGTATGACCATGGCACAATTTTAGTGACCAAAATTCCATATACCTTCATTGTGCTGCACTGTGGGATGTGACATAAGCCGGCCAATTTTTATTTTATTTTTTTCAATTTATAAGTCATGAAAAAGTTATATTGGTGTTTATTTAACATAGCCAAAATGTAATGTTTCTTTCAATAAAGTTTTATCTTTTAAGTGTCAGCTTCATTTTGCCAAAGTCAAGCAGCTGCGAAGGGGGAGAACACAGATAAAAACACTTGTGGGTATTTGCTCATTTATTCAGGCATATCAGTTATATATGCATTTGTCTATTATATTTATAACCAGAGTTGGGGAGTAACGAAATACATGTAATGGGAATATGTATTTAAAATATAAGTAACTGTATTCCACTACAGTTACATTTTAAATAATTGGTTTTTAGAATAGTTACATGTATTTTGATTACTGAAGATATTACTTTGCATTTTGTTGTCATTGTTTCATTTAATATTTAGTCCTTTCAGATGGAAAACATTATACATATAAATGATGAGATCCAAAGTGCATTTGAACAGCTGTGAAACACTTTCTTATTATGTGTATTCATATAAGCAGGCAGAGAAGTAAGTTTGGAGCAGAAGAAATAGAAATAAATCTTGTGTAAATTGTATAAATGCTATTTCTAGCCATTTTACATGCACATGATGCCAGGTACGATCATATTTTTTTATCATAATTTCTTTTTTTTTTCTAGTACAACCTTTGATATTAGGGCAAAAATTGTATTCTTGATAATAATTTGTTTTTATTGTTTTCCATGTAAAATATCAAAAAATCCTTAAAACGAGATCAATTTGATTTATCTTGTTTTAGAAGCAACACTGCATAAGATATATATAATATATATATATATATATATTAGTGAAAACATGTGAAAGAAACCTACCAGTGCTGAAAAAGTAATCCAAAGTACTTAGAATGCGTTACCGACCTTAAATAATCTAACAATTTACGCACGCCGCCTTTGCGATTTATGTACGCTACCGTTGCGGTGCTGTCTGAATGGATCAAGACATGCTTGCCCCGAATTAGTGGGAGGAACCTCCATAGGGCAAGAAATATAGCCAGCAACTCTAGGCAGTTGATGTGCCAACGCAGTGGCGGCCCTTTCCAGGAGCCAATGGCTGCGCGCCCATTGCACACGGTGCCCCAACCCTGTTTGGAGGCATCTGTGTTGACCAGAACATGTCGGGACACCTACTCTAAGGGGACTCCTGTGCGTAGAAAACAGAGGTCTGTCCAGTGTTTGAAAGTCTGGTGGCAGGCGGATGTGATAAACACACAGTGTGTGCCGTGGCACCATGCCCATCTCGGGACTCGAGTTTGAAGCCAGTGCTGAAGCGGTCTCATATGCATCAACCCCAGTGGCACGACCGCCGCGGAGGATGCCATATGCCCCAGGAGCATCTGGAAATGTTTTGGAGGAACCGCCGTGCTTGGCTTGAATAAAGTGAGGCATTTCAGCACTGACTGCGCATGCTCGTTGGTGAGGCGCGCTATCATTGAGACTGAGTCTAACTCCATGCCGAGAAAAGAGATGCTCTGAACTGGGGCGAGCTTGCTCTTTTCCCAGTTGACCTGAAGACCTAGGCGGCTGAGGTGCCTGAGCACCTGGTCCCTGTGGGCGCATATAACTCTCGGGAGTGGGCCAGGATGAGCCAGTCGTCGAGGTAGTTGAGTATGCAGATACCAACTTCCCTTAGTGGGGCAAGGGCTGCCTATGTGACCTTCGTGAAGATGCAAGGGGACAGGGACATGCTGAAGGGGAGGACCTTGTACTTATATGCTTGGCCATCGAACGCAAACTGTAGGAATGTAATAAAATTTTAAAATTAAAATGTTTTTTTTTTTTTTTTTTTTTTTTTTTTTAAACAGCCTCAATGACATATGTGGCCGACAAATGTGACCTCCGGAAAACACACAGCTTAAGGGAATTTGGCCCCTGTGTTACCTCATATTTATACCCCTGTGAAAAGGAAGTCATGGCTGAACAATTTCATGTTCCTAGTCACCCATGAAGGTGCACTAAAAAAATTTAAAAAATGACTGGAAATATACTTCAGATATATTTTACTCATAAGAATCTCTAGAGGTGACAATAATTGTGGCCAATGTGTTTTGGAGAAAAATATGTATATACATACATACATACATACATACATACATACATATATATACAGTGGATATTTCTCCTCTTTCAATTGTTTTACTTCAATTAAAGTTTAAATTTTTATGATTTTTTTAAATAAAAGATCAAAAGGATAAACAATGCAGAATTTTTTTCACAGCCATCTTTGCTCATATTTACCAAGGGTGCAAATATTTTTGGCCACTGTAAATTGTGGGTAAATTGGATATGGTCATCTGAATAATCTGAAGGATTTGTGAGATTCAGCCTAACCGTAAAAGCCCATACATAACCATCACAAGGAATACACGGCTGTAATAAAAATGAGTTTAATTTACAAAAAAATAAATAAATAAAAAAATAAAAAAATAACAACTTCTAAATGGTACTAATATGCTAAAAGATCATATAAACGAATAAGTAAATAAATTGCATAAGATTGAAAGATGCAAGTGGTTGAATTGGAGCAACATGGCAGATAATTACTATTATTATGGAAAGATAATGTCTTATTTCTTGTTAAAAAAATAACTCAAAGATTTCTAGCTAGACATTTGATATAAATTATGTTGTAAATTGAGAAATTACTTGTCGAAAATTCAATTGTAGCCTTCTAAAATATAAATAGTTAGTCAGACAAAAGCAAAGACAAAAAATTAAGACAAAATGTAAATAGCTTTCGATAAGGGGGCGGGGTTTGTGTGACATGGACCTGTGAATGCAGATATGTTGGCTAGATTGCGGTAAGATTACACTGATATAAGATCACATTGTGTCCCCGATTATCTCGGGATCAGTACAAGTAGTACAGAACACATTCTGATCAAAAACACATTTACACTCGTATTTTCGATGCATAATGTTTGTGGACGACATCCAGATACAGGCTGCATCTTAATGTTTTATGGGGTCATCCTGTTGTTATAAATTGCAGAGATTGCATGTGCATTACATGAGTTGCTGCATATGGCACAGTGCAGTGGATATAACTCAAATATTATTTGCTAGACATTTGATATAAATGGTTATGCAATCCAAAGATCATTGAAAAATCATGGAGTGATATATCCACTAATGTCAAGTTCTCTGGAAAGAGATTTGTTAGTGATATTTACATTCTGCTTGATTGATCGATGGGTTCGGTGATGGCGACATCTTCCACTGGTGGTTCAGGGCAATGTTACAGTGGGAAAAGTGATTGATTTAATTTCACGAACACGGATTGCTGAGGAATTCACAGCCCGTATGTCGTCACCAAAAGTGTCTTTATCTGAAACACGCAGATGTACGAAACTAAATAAAATGTATTACAAAATAAATTGCATTTATATTTAATTCGAATTTCTGCTAGTAAAAGATAATTTGTAGATTTCAGAAAATATTTTTCAATGTAAGCCAATGGAAAAAAATGACTAGTATTGTGACATGTCAAAATTGCATAATAGATATCTTGGGCCATATTCATAAAACATCTTAAGGTTGAAAGTAGCTTTTAATGCAGAAACGTAGAAGAAACTCTTAAAAAGGGCTGTGTCACTCCTAATTTATGAGAAATTCATGAAGCATTTTAATGCTTTAAGTAGCTCCTAAACCCAAGACTATTTAGAAGTCGTCCTGAGGAATTCTATATCACTAAAAGTTAATCACGAACAATCCGTTATGCGTTAATCACAACTCATGGCTGCTGCCCTCAATCCATATTAAACACAATGTATTACATTATTATGACATTGACCTTTTAAAAAAGGTATCGACTGAATTGCAATGAGTCAATTTATTTTAATAATATAACATAATATAACATACATTTTTATTATAGAATATAAATATTATAGAATATAAATATTATAATTTTGACATGGTCTTTAAAAAGGTATCAACTGAATCGCAAAAATGTTTTAATTATTGTAAACTTAGTTAGAGATACAATTACTTTTCCCACGAATACAAAACAACCCACTTACACTGGAGAGGGTTTTTACACAAAGGTTTTGTCAACTCTGCTCTCCCTGGCCACATGCAAAATAAAATTGTAGTGCAGATGAGTTGGGAATTTCTGTCATCCATCAGCAGAATCGCCTATCAAACTATGCCCTCTCCATTCCGCACAGTGTATGTATTCCTTATATTAAGATTTCCTTAAACAATTTGCTCATCGGTTTTTTGAATAGGTTTTAAGCAAAAACTCTTAACTAGCATCTCTTTGGATATCTCCAAGTATAAAGATAAAAATCTTTGTGAATTCGGGCCCTGAAATTAGAATTTTGACTGTCATACCTGAATTTCGACTAGTCATGAATGAGGCTTTATATGATAATTCAGCTTAGCATAATTACAGAGCTCTCTAATTGCAGTTCTTACAAGAATTAAATTGCACTGTAAACCCTTATAATTTAGCAGAGAATGTATTTTTTAAGTTAATAAACTCCCAAGATTAAGTTAAAAGGACTTTCAGATTTTACGTGTGTACACATACATGTTAAATGCTCTTAACTTGAAACGTCGAGTAAGTTCAATCTTTTTGATGGCACCTAACTTTAATTTTAACTCTTTGGCTGGACTTAAAATGAACAAATAATCTCAATATAAATACATCAAGTAGAGGAAACCTAAAGTACTAACTAAATAAAGCTACTATAAAGAATGTATGCTGATTGGAAACATTATGCTTTGATTAACATATCAATTGCTCAATAAGTAAAGCAATATAGAACATTAAAACATTTTACCAGTCCTCAAACTATTAGCTCAAGCTCCGCTATTCACCAGTAATGATATAACCCCTAAAACTCCAACAAAATATAAACACTTCTAAATAACACAAAACAATAAACGCTTACACATCTCCCCTTTTACATTAATATTGCACAAAGACACATAGAATAGCACTTAATTATAATATTTACTCTCACTGTCGAGTGTCATGCAAAGCATGCTGGGAAATAAAAATCTCCTTTTCAGTTTCAATAAATTTAAAGAGTTAATTAAACTTAAAACTGAAGAAGCCGAGAAAGCAAGCCACTGGCTCTGGCTGAAACGACGAGACAAGGCTTGGGGAGTAACATCAAATTAGGTTTTGCTGCAGGGGGTGTCAGGGAGACGTCCCTGTTCACTGCCCCGCCACCATGAGACGTTCTGGGTTAAGGGGCGAAACGTCAATGAGCGGTTGTTCCCAGCTGAAGACCCTGCAGCAAAACCGTGCGGTATGTGGTCAGGTTTAGGCCTGCCTCAGAGAAAAGGGCGTCTCTGCGATACATAGTCCACCAAAGGCACCGTTGGAGGTGCGACAGGCCTAAGGCCCAGCAGAAAGACCATCTCGCTGTAATAAATAAAACTATAAAGCAATTCAGGTTACTTAAAAGGTGTCAGTTAAGAGACTCAAAAGAAAGAGAATGTTCTAAGTACACATCAAGGTAAAATAAAATGACCAATTAATGTAATTCAATTTGTCCTTTCTCAAAACAATGAATTATTTTGAGCATTAGGGTTTACAATGTGTAGAACTCTCTAATTGGAATTATTCCTTCTAAAAAAATCTATTGTAAATCTCTGTAATTAAAAATGAACGGAAGTCAATGGCAACATGAGACATGTAAATTTGAAAATGTAGAGCTTTGCAACTGGAAATTTGACAAGTAAAATTGCAAATACGAAGAGTAACGCTATAGGAACATTAAAAGATAATTTGGCCTTCCAGAGGTCTGTGCAGCAACTGCTCATATAACAATCACAACACTACACATGCTAAACTGGACACCTATTAACATATATATCTAAATGCATCTAGATATCGTTTAATGAGTTGTCAAGCATCGATTTAATCCAATCGTTTCTCTCTCTGTATTACCACTAGCAGTAGCTCTTTTGTGGTGAAACATAGTTAAGAGTCATTGCACATCACAACACATCAGATTGACTAAGTGCAAGGGCCTGTCAAAATTGAATTACAGATATTTCTAATTGTCTTTGTATAACTGTGAGGTGTCAAGTGATGACATCTGTGATGTTATTACATATCTTACATGGAATTTTGACTAGGCAACATTTATTTACAAATATCTTGATTGATCTTTCTTACTAGTCATATTTTAATTGTAGATATTATAAATTATCATTCTGATTGGTCAAAAATAATTGTGACTCGTCATAGTTAATTGTAGCCATCTAAAATGCAATTATAGTTAGTCAGACAAAAGCTTTAAATAGCTTTCGATAAGGGGGCGGGGTTTGTGTGACATAGACCTGAATGCAGATATGTTGGCTAGATTGCGGTAAGATTACACTGATATAAGATCACATTGTGTCCCCGATTATCTCGGGATCAGTACAAGTAGTACAGAACACATTCTGATCAAAAACACATTTACACTTGTATTTTCGATGCATAATGTTTGTGGACGACATCCAGATACAGGCTGCATCTTAATGTTTTATGGGGTCATCCTGTTGTTATAAATTGCAGAGACTGGATGTGCATTATATGAGTTGCTGCATATGGCACAGTGCAGTGGGTATAACTCAAATATTATTTGCTAGACATTTGATATAAATGGTTATGCAATCCAAAGATCATTGGAAAATCATGGAGTGATATATCCACTATAATGCCAAGTTCTCTGGAAAGAGGTTTGGTAGTGATATTTACATTCTGCTTGATTGATCGATGGGTTCGGTGATGGCGACATCTTCCACTGGTACTTCAGGGCAATGTTACAGTGGGAAAAGTGATAGATTTAATTTCACGAACACGGATTGCTGAGGAATTCACAGCCTGTATGTCGTCACCAAAAGTGTCTTTATCTGAAACACGCAGATGTACGAAACTAAATCAATTGTAGTACAAAATAAATTGCATTTATATTTAATTCGAATTTCCGAATTAATTAATTAAACTATTTTTCAATGGAAGCCAAGGAAATAAATGACTAGTCAAAAGAGCATTTTAGATATTTTCAAAATGTATTATGACATGTCAAAATTACATAATAGATATCTGGGCCCATATTCATAAACAAAATTTTAAGGCTTAAAGTAGCTTTTAATGCAGAAATGTAGTAGAAACTCTTAAAAAGGGCTGTGTCACTCCTAATTTAGGAGGAATGCATGCAAGTAGCTCCTAAACCCAAGACTATTTAGAAGTCGTCCTGAGGAATTCTATATCACTAAAAGCTGATCACGAACAATCCGTTATACGTTATACGTTATACGTTAATCACAACTCATGGCTGCTGCCCTCAATCCATATTAAACACAATGTATTACATTATAATGACATTGACCTTTTAAAAAGGCATCGCCTGAATGAGACAATGTATTTTAATAATATAACATTCTAATATTATTTTATAATTTAAATATTTAAATTTTGACATTGGCCCTCCAAAGAATGCATCCCTCTGTCAATTTCATAATTTTGCCACCTTTAGGTCTTCCCGCCCAATCTGAAGCCGATACAGAGCTGACCACCATGCTTGCCCGGGTCGCCTACAAGTGCCACTGGACAGGCCGCCTCCACCCTGCATGCCATGGCCCTCCTGAAAGTCCACTAGGCCAAGGCACTGAAAGAACTGCACGTGGGTAGTCCTGACCCCAATGTGATGCAGGACCTGCGCTCAGTGACCAACCTCGCCCTCCGGGTGACGAAGGTCATGGCGTTAGCACTCGGGAAGGTGATGTCCACCTTGGTGGTCCAGGAGTGGAAGATGTCTGCTGGAACCCTCGAGCTGGTGTTGAGACAACTCTGTCCCCTGGTGCAGGGTCTGGAGACAAATCTTATGTTTCCATTTGTTTTGTGTTCGTCGCACCCGAACGTGCTGCGGTACCCACATTTTCAAAGAGCGGTTTCCTCAATCCTTGGGTCACACAGTCGGTGTTTACAACTGCCATGTTCAGGATGGCCCAGAAGGCCCTTCTCCTCAGTCGCTGACCCACCTTATGCCGGGTACGTGGAGCAAGGTAAGGGCTTCGAGGTTCCCCTCAGCGCAGCCACCTCAGGACAAAGCGAGGCTCCTTTACGTGGCGTTACCTGCTCACACCCCGCTATGAGTACCCACCCCCAGGTATTTCAGACGCAATTGTCCCCTTAGTGCCCCTCACCCAGAAATTGGACACGTGGCCAACGCTTTTCCAATCGCGGTGGTTGGCCAGGACCATCCTACTCTGCTATGCAAGGCGCACGCCCCAGTTCAGCAGTGTCTGCTTCACCTCGGTGTAGGGTGAGGACACCACCACCCTGTGTGCAGAGATCGCGATCGTTCTGCGCAAGGGCACGATAGAGCCTGTCCCTCCAGCTGAGATGAGGAATGGGTTCTACAGCCCTTACTTCATTGTGCCAAAGTAGGGTGGTGGGTTGTTTCCAATCTTGGATCTGCAAATTCTGAACTGGACCATACACAGACTTCCGTTCAAGATGCTGACGCAGAAGCGCATTTTGGTGTCTGGAATCAAGATTGGTTTGCGGCAGTAGACCTGAAGCATGTGTATATTCACGTCTCTGGTTTACCTCGACACAAACCCTTTCTAAGGTTTGCTTTCGATGGCCAGGTGTATCAGTGCAAGGTCCTCCCCTTCGGCCTGTCCCTGTTCCCTCACGTCTTCACAAAGAGACGTGCACACAGGGACCTGGTGCTCTCGCACCTCAGCCGTCTAGGGCTTCAGGTCAACTGGGAAAAGAGCAAGCTCTCCCCGGTTCAGAGCATCTCTTTTCTCGGCATGGAGTTAGACTCTGTCTCGATGAGAGTGCACCTCACTCACCTCAAGCAAGTGCGTGCAGTCATGCTGAACTGCCTGACGTCATTCAGGCGGAGGACAGCGGTTCCATTGAAACACTTTTAGAGGCTCCTGGGGCATATGGCATCCTCGGCGGTGGTCACACTACTCGGGTTGATGCATTTGACACCACTTCAGCACTGGCTTCAGACTCGTGTCCCGAGATGGGCATGGCACCATGGTGCACATCGCTTGGCCATCTCGCCGGTCTGCCACCACTTGTTCAGCCCTTGGACAGACATCAGCAGTTTGCTAAACAATTAAAACACCGGTAAGCAGGAGCGTCACACACATTTTTTTTAGGGGACACCAAGGTCAACAAAAGTATTACACTCACTTTTGTATGTTATTTGCACTGAAGTTGATGCAATTCATAAATTTTTATTACCACAAGAGCACATTTTCCTTTGGTTCTGCACCATCCTGTGAGTGAGAGCGATCGCCAAAGAAGCCACGGGATGCCGCCTAAAGCGGAACATGTGACACGAGTGGACTGACAAAATTTAGACATGTATTAAAGATTTCTGCCAAAGACATTTTTTTTATTTTATTTGCAGTGATCATTTACTTTAGTTATTGAAGGTACAAATACATTTTTGGAATTTCATAAAATCCATTCAAAATCCTCTTTTCTCAAAAATGTAAGAGGGCACATCATCCCCTCAATCTGAATGGGCATAATGCCTGGCGGTAAGTGTCAACTGCAAACATGCATGTTAACATTGGCAAGCAACCATATGTAAACAACAGTTTGAAAAATTGCCAAAACACTTAGTGATGCACACCCCAGTGGCATGTACCAGCCTTAACATAGACAAAATATGGGCATTGATTAGACCAACCAATAAAAAAATGGAGCAAAAGAGGCATGCCACAAATAAGCAATACATACAGTGACAGCCTATACTACTACATCTGTAAAATTAACCAATCATTGTAAAAAAATACTTTTCATCTGTCTTAGTGGGCTTGGCTTAAATATGCTATAAAAGGTGTCACAAGTGTAAGCACCCGTTAAAAGCAGCAGATTTCAAAGAGAGTGTAGTCTACCTTACATCATCCTTATTGTCGCCAGGACAGTCTTGTGAAATTTGCAAGATGGATATATTATTGGCATTAAAGACAAATATACTATCAGTTGTAATGGCTGTCTTGGTGCTGTTATTGCTGTGTTGCTGTGGAAGAGTCGAAGAAAGCAGCGGAATTTCGGACGTCTGCCTCCAGGACCAACACCTAGACCACTGCTGGGGAATTTCTTTCAATCTGATATAAAGGAACCCTACAAGTATTACCTAGAGGTTAGTATTCACTGCTTAGAGGTTTCTGTTTGTTCTTGTATGACTGTTGTCAGGGCTTACAAGGATGTGTGCATTTGTGACAATTGGATTAACTAGTTGAATGTTCCAAAGTAGAATTACAAAAGAAAATATATTCATATACTTCTTTTCGCAGTTTTGCACATCTTTGCTATGATTCCCTTTATAAATGCACTACAAACAAAATGTGTTTAAGGAATATATATTTAAAGGATGTTTTGATGAGTTGCACTTCTACAGTTCTTAAACTTCTTAATCAAAGTTTTATTTGTCAACATGCCTCAATCTATCTTCATGAACAATCCTGAACTTTCCACATTGAGTCATACTGAACAGGTTTTCTGCAAACATTGAATGTATGATCTACGTAGTTAGCCTGTTGTTAGTAGTTGCAGAGATTACATGTGCATTATCAGAGTGGTTGTTTATGGTACAGTATGAACTGTAACTCTCATACTCTCTTTCCCACTTCATACTCCTATGGGGAAACCTTAAGGTGTTGAGGATATTTTTGTTTACCAAAAGGTTTGATAAATTAAGTTGAGGTTTTGAAGAACTGTTTTCATTTCTCTCACTGCTTTTTGAGCTGCACCTGTTTCATTTTGGGGTTTTCTGGTTAATTTGCGATATTATTATACCATTGGTGTGCCGTTACTAGATGAGAGTGATCATTTTTGGACTTCTGAACCCCCCAGAGATTACAGAAGTAGCCTACACAAGATGGCTGAATGCAAATAAAACAAATGCTGCTTTTACTGCTGTTGCTAAAAGATGAATTGCGCTGAAGATGAATCACTCTCTGATTTACTGACTATAGCGCATAATAACTCAGTGATATAAAGTATTTCAAATATAGTAGGGGAGACCAGGGCAAATTGTGACACTTTTTATTTTTTAGGGTAGGTTTATTTTTGAAAGACAATTTTTGAATAGACATACCCAAGTCTTGGCTACAAAAACCTTTTGGACATTTCAACCATTTTTGCCCAGGAAAAACAGATACAGATCATTAAACACATGTTGACTTTTGGTGGCAGGGCATGAATATGTACACTACAGTATATTCATTAGGTTAAGATGTCATAATGAATCTTTCTATTTAACAGCCTGTTTTAGGCATTTAGGCAAAATTCCAACATTAAAAAAAATATATATGATGAAACACACACACATAAATCTGGAAACAGTTTTTATTTTTACTTTTGCCCAAAACAAATTTTACAATTTGAGCAATGCGGGGGGCGGCTGGAGTGGCGTGCTTTCTGTTGAAAGCGAGCCGCGACCGCAACGTTGCCATGGTCATGCCCTCGCAGTGAGAGCATGAACCATCTGCAAACGCTGCCTCGGTGTGATCGCTGCCCAGACACACGAGACAACACCTGTGGCCGTCTGAAGCGGAGAGCAATCTTCCGCATCCAGGAACACAGGGGCGGAATGGCATCTTTATAAAGACGCGTCCTGAAAAGGACGTTCAATGCTGCTGTGTAAATACTCTTTTATAGAGAAAATCACTCTTTTAAATAAACTCTTTTAAGCTTTCTGCACTGTCGAAGTGCCCAAGAGCAAGCTGCACTGCCGTGCAGAGAAGGAGAAAAGCCGCTGAATTGCGCCGTAGATCCAACAGCAGGCAGAGTGTCAGAGGAACAAAGGCAGGAACAGGTGTGTGACTCGCAGCTGACTGCATACACGACCATCGGCTCAGAAGAAAATTTCTGAATGAAGTGGACGTATTTCCCCGCTTTGATACCCGTATGTCCAGGGGCGGGGTATGCCATCTACCAACTTCTCGTTGGCCTTTTTTCATAGATCAGATGCATATTCGGCGCTCAAGAGAGACCCCTAGTGTCGCTTCTTCGACACAACGTCGAAGTGAGCGACAGACAGGGAACCATTGATAGAGAAAGTACACATTTGTGTCTTGTGACATATAGTTACTGTAGCCCCTTGGAAATGGGAAATTTGGAGTAGCCTACATGTAATTTTAATAAACAGAGTTGAAACCATATGACATCAAATTGTCCTTTATAAAACCATGATAACTCTTCTATCCTTAGCTCAGTAAGAAGTATGGCTCTGTTGTTACCTTCTGGTTGGCAAACACTCCTGTGGTGGTTATCTCTGGATATCAAGCACTAAAGGACACCATGATAGGTCTCGGTGAAGAATTCAGTGGCAGGGCCTCTTATCCTCTGATTATGAGGTCCACTCTTGGATACGGTAAATTCACTTCATGCTGGTTTTAAGTTCCACTCTGTGTTAAACATTTTACACATAACTTGCAATTTGGGGGAGTTACATTAACAATTATAATTATATGATTAATGCATTTCAATTTCACAACAAAATTCCATAAAATGAATTGAGTATTCTTAAAAAAAAGTTGTTTTAATGTAAATAAATTAGTTTTTAATTCAATAAAAATCTTAATAATAGGCTAAAATATTGTTTTGAGTGAAATGGGTGATTTTTCTTTTAAATGATAAATGTTATTCACACAAAACTTTACAATATCATTATACAATAAAGTATTTAGAATACATATGTAGTTTGTTTGAGAGAACACAAGAAATACTGATAACATTGTCTCTGTTCACAGGTGTGCTGTCCACTAGTGGACACCGATGGAGGGAAATGCGCAGGTTCTCTCTTATGACACTGAAGAACTTTGGAATGGGCCGCAGGAGCATTGAGGGAAAAAGTCAGGGAGGAGGCTCACAATATTGTGAAAATTTTTAAAAAAGGTGAAGGTAGAATTTTTTTATTTATATATACACTACCGTTCAAAAGTTTGGGGTCACATTGAAATGTCCTTATTTTTGAAGGAAAAGCACTGTACTTTTCAATGAAGACAACTTTAAACTAGTCTTAACTTTGAAGAAATACACTCTATACATTGCTAATGTGGTAAATGACTATTCTAGCTGCAAATGTCTGGTTTTTGGTGCAATATGTACATAGGTGTATAGAGGCCCATTTCCAGCAACTATCACTCCAGTGTTCTAATGGTACAATGTGTTTGCTCATTGGCTCAAAAGGCTAATTGATGATTAGAAAACCCTTGTGCAATCATGTTCACACATCTGAAAACAGTTTAGGTCGTTACAGAAGCTACAAAACTGACCTTCCTTTGAGCAGATTGAGTTTCTGGAGCATCACATTTGTGGGGTCAATTAAACGCTCAAAATGGCCAGAAAAAGAGAACTTTCATCTGAAACTCGACAGTCTATTCTTGTCCTTAGAAATGAAGGCTATTCCATGCGAGACATTGCTAAGAAATTGAAGATTTCCTACAACGGTGTGTACTACTCCCTTCAGAGGACAGCACAAACAGGCTCTAACCAGAGTAGAAAAAGAAGTGGGAGGCCGCGTTGCACAACTGAGCAAGAAGATAAGTACATTAGAGTCTCTAGTTTGAGAAACAGACGCCTCACAGGTCCCCAACTGGCATCTTCATTAAATAGTGCCCGCAAAACACCAGTGTCAACATGTACAGTGAAGAGGCGGCTGCGGGATTCTGGGCTTCAGGGCAGAGTGGCAAAGAAAAAGCCATATCTGAGACTGGCCAATAAAAGAAAAAGATTAAGATGGGCAAAAGAACACAGACATTGGACAGAGGAAGACTGGAAAAAAGTGTTGTGGACAGATGAATCCAAGTTTGAGGTGTTTGGATCACAAAGAAGAACGTTTGTGAGACGCAGAACAAATGAAAAGATGCTGGAAGAATGCCTGACGCCATCTGTTAAGCATGGTGGAGGTAATATAATGGTCTGGGGTTGCTTTGGTGCTGGTAAGGTGGGAGATTTGTACAGGGTAAAAGGGATTCTGAATAAGGAAGGCTATCACTCCATTTTGCAACGCCATGCCATACCCAGTGGACAGCGCTTGATTGGAGCCAATTTCATCCTACAACAGGACAATGACCCTAAACACACCTCCAAATTGTGCAAGAACTATTTAGAGCAGAAGCAGGCAGCTGGTATTCTATCGGTAATGGAGTGGCCAGCGCAGTCACCAGATCTGAACCCCATTGAGCTGTTGTGGGAGCAGCTTGACCGTATGGTACGCAAGAAGTGCCCATCCAACCAATCCAACTTGTGGGAGCTGCTTCTGGAAGCGTGGGGTGCAATTTCTCCAGATTACCTCAACAAATTAACAGCTAGAATGCCAAAGGTCTGCAATGCTGTAATTGCTGCAAATGGAGGATTCTTTGACGAAAGCAAAGTTTGATGTAAAAAAAATCTTATTTCAAATACAAATCATTATTTCTAACCTTGTCAATGTCTTGACTCTATTTTCTATTCATTTCACAACGTATGGTGGTGAATAAGTGTGACTTTTCAGGAAAACACAAAATTGTTTGGGTGACCCCAAACTTTTGAACGGTAGTGTATATATATATATATATATATATATATATATATATATACACAGTCTGTTGAGTGTCCTTTGTTATATTTAGGAGTATTAGCTAGAGTTCAAAAACATCAAACACAGGACGTGCGAGTAGGATAGTAAACACAAATAGCAGTACTGTGTCTAATGAACAACTAACTAAAAAACTTTTTTTTATAAAGCTCTAAACTCTAGATTTTAGGACACGGTCAGGAATGGGAACATGACCTTTGTGCTATTTTTCTCTCAAAGGCTCAACATTCAGCCCAGCAGACATGCTGTCTAATGCGGTGGCCAATGTGATCTGCAGCATTGTTTTTGGCCATAGGTTTGAATATGATGATCCACAGTTTAAGTTTCTTCTTCAGACAGTAAATTCTTACTTCTCTATCCTGAACAGCCCTCTTGGACAGGTAATGTTACCTAAAGAGTTTGTAATTTTAGTATAGTATTAAAATGAATAAATAAATAAATACAAAAATTATATATAGGTAGTTGACGCATAAGTTGTTCAAGCTTTTTTATTTTTTAATCAACGTCCGATTAGGTTATAATGTATATGAATGGGTAAGGGAAAGATTATTTTATGTGCTGTGACTGGAGACCATCTCTTTTAAGGGACACTTTTAATCACATTTTTGCCTTGTTTATTTTATTTAAATGTTCCTGTGGTATGAAAATTAGATTTTTGATAGTACAAATATTTCATGTAGTCTCTTATTTACTGTAATATGAGGTCATAAAAATGTCATATAGAAAAAACATAAAAGAATTAGCAAAATGCTGTTTAAAGGTGCGCTCAGTATGTTTTTGTTCATATCCTCTTAGACTAACACTGACACCTAGTGGTGTGGATGCAGCATCATTGAAACGCAAAAGCTTTCAGTTAAATATTTCACTATAGAAAATCACTATTCACAGTCAGCCATGATTAATTTAATCTTGGAATGAAAGAGTTCAATAACAGTGGGGTTACTGAGATTAAGCGAGTTGTATTCGACTGGTCATGTGGTCTTACAGTAACATGGCAGCCACCATGAGGGGACCCTTTCCATGTAGGATAAAACAGCTTTTATAGGGGTACTGAAGACTGGAATCTTCACCTCATTTGAGTCATTGATTTCTTTAGGAGCAAAACTTTTGTAATGAGGAATAAATAAACAAATAAACATGAAATATTGATTTTGATGTTAATTTGAAATTACAATTAAAAATTAATTAATGCACTTTTGATATATTTTATGCAAACTACCCAAATCTTACTTTTCTATACATTACGTTTATATTCGTTATATATATTAATTGTATTCTAAGCCTCGATCTGCTGAAAATCTTGATGTTTTTTCTTTACTGTACTTTCTTATCTTTACATATCTACGCTAGTCAGTCTATTCCCTGGTAAACACCATAAATTGTTTAAAGACCTTGAAGAGGCCAGAGAATACTGTAAACTTCAGGCAAATTCACGAATGAATAATGTGGATCCCTCATGCCCACAGGACTTTATTGAGGCATTTTTGCTCAAGATGGAGGAGGTAAATTATTGAAATAAGTATGTAAATAATCAAATCAAATTCAATTTCTAATCTTAGTCATCGAGACCAGCCAGTGTTTCTTAACTGGTGGGTCACGACAGCAGGTCTTTTCGGATAGGGTTGTGGATATGGAAGTATATAAATTGTAAAAAAAAAAAAAAATGCTAAATGCAAACAATAAAATGCAAATAAACATATGAATGTGGATAGTATAACTAAAAAACAGGCTTGTGAACTTTTAAAAGGCTTCCCATATTTTTGGGGCAATGCAGTTCATGGTAATATTAATACTTTTTATGTTTGGTTTTATATACGTTTTGTATGACAAATTTTTGGTACTGTGTTATGTGGCCACTTGATGTAAAATCTGGGTCAAAAAGGAATACCAATTGAGGCAACTCGGATGTATATGTTTCTTACACCCTCTGGTGGTGGAATAATAGCATGTCACTATAACATGCGTCTCTGAGATCACTTCCTGCCTTCAGGAGTTTCAAAGGCAATTTGGATTAATCCATCTAAACAGTCTCTTTCATTATAGATAGATATAGATTCGTCTAGATTGTCTATTTTTCTATTCAGAGCACTAGATGAGTCTTGCAGCTGAAGATAGTTCACTGTAGAGTAGACTGAGAATGAGATGATAACTCTTCATACATATTATTCATTTTTGAAGGAGAAACACAAACCTGACACAGAATATTATTTAGAAAACTTGGTATCACAGATATGGAACATGTTCATGCCGGCACAGAAACCACCTCATCCACACTCAGACACGCTCTACTTCTGATGATGAAGTACCCAGATATCCAAGGTGAGAGAAAACAAAGTTTTCTGGTTTGTGTCCAACCATGGACAAGCAGCAGGTAGAATCTAGTGTGTTTTTACTTGATGTTTTGTAGAGTGCATTCAGGGTGAACTTGATGAGGTTGTAGGACAGGAACGTTGGCCCTCCATAGAAGACAGACAGAACATGCCATACACAGATGCTGTAATCCATGAGGTTCAGCATAGCATGGACCTCGCCCCCATTGCTGTACCACACAAGATGATGTGCGACACCGAATTTAATGGCTATGTCATTCCTGAGGTATTCTTTATTGTTTTTCTGTTTAGGCTACTTCACACTACCCCAATAAATGTCAAAAACACAAACATTTAAAACATTATAAAGTTGGCTTTTGAATTTGGAATCTTGGAAAAAAAATTTGTAATTTTCATTCTGCCCCAACAAACACCAACACAGAGTTAATCCAGCAAAACCCAGCAATAGGATTTGGTGTTGTTTGGTGTTTGTTGAGGCAGTATGAGCCAGTGCAGTTACTTATCACATGTCTCTCTGGAATTGTGAATCTGATTGGTCAGTTGTGGCATTCTGCAATCAAATATTTTTGCATTACTGTATAATTGACTATTGTCCCAGACAACTAATATCCTGTTTTAGTTCCATATGTCTCGTTTCACTCTATTTCTATTTCTTCTCACATAATAAAATAATTGTAATTTCAAATTAACATCAAAATCAATATATCATTATAATTTGTTTATTTATTCAGTAAATAGCTGTGTAATAATCCAAATAACATACAGTCACTGTCACAAAATAAACCTGATACAAATGTGATACAAAACCTCTCCATGCACATTTTCCTTTACAGATTTACTAGGTGTTTATTTCAATAATTTCTTTGAAACACCTAATCAAAGTGATGTTGAGTTTTAAAGTTTCTCTCAAGAGGAGAACTGTTGAAATTAAGGGATTTTTCACCCAAAAATAAAAATTATCTCATCATTACTCACCCTCATGCCATCCCAGATGTAATTGAATTTCTTTCTTCTGCAGAACACAAACAAAGATTTTTAGAAGAATATCTCAGATCTGCTGGTCCTTACAAATGCAAGTGAATAGCGCCCGGACCTTTGAAGCTCCAAAAATCACATGAAGGCAGCATAAAAGTAATCAATAAGAATGCAGTCATTAAATCCACATCTTCAGAAGTGACATGATAGGTGTAGGTGAGAAACAGATCAAATTTTATTTACCATAAATCTCCACATTCACTTTCACATGTATCCACATTTTGAAACTGAAAGTGGAGATTTATAATAAAATAAAGGACTAACATTTTGATCTGTTTGAAAATCATATTGCTTCTGAAGATGTGGATTTAACGACTGCTGTCATATAGATTACTTTAATGTGGCCTTAATCTTATTTTTGGAGCTTCAAAGGTCTGGTCACCCTTTTTATTTTTTTTTATTGTATGGACCTATAGAGCTTAAATATTTTTCAAAAAATCTTTGTGTTCTGCAGAAGAAAGAAAGTCAAACATATCTGTGATGGCATTCAGTAAATGAGATAATTTTCATTCTTAGGTGAACTATTCATTTTGTTTGGTTTATTGATTACTCTTACTTATGCCATTATTTAATTGTTGACTAAATTTTGTAAAGGACTACAATTAAATGGATCTAAAATCAATCTTGAATGTCTCTAAGGGTAAAATTATTATAATTTTTTTTTTTTTTTTTTAGGGAACCATGGTTTTTCCACTGTTTTCCTCTGTGCTGACTGACCCAAAACTGTGGAAGAACCCACATTGCTTTGACCCAAATAACTTCCTGGATGTAGATGGAAGATTCAAGAAGAATGATGCATTTGTTGTATTCGGCATGGGTAAATTTAGTGATTCATTACAAAAATACAGGACAAAGTGGTTGCTCTATATATGGAGACTGAGGTCAACATATGCTAGTGCTTATGAATAAATTCTCACTGTTTTAGTCATGCTATGACAAAAGAACTTGGTGAAATTATTAATTCCTCATTGATCACAGATAATAAAATGCATAATGCTTCGAGAAAGAATGATTTTAGATAGATTCTGCAAAATTACCTTGACTATCGTCTTTTCATTATGCAGGGAAGCGTGCATGTCCTGGTGAGGCTCTGGCCTGGATAGAACTCTTCCTTTTTTTTACTTCCCTCCTCCAACACTTCACCTTCAAAGCCACAGTGCCACCCGAGGAGCTCGACACAACCCCAACCAACTGCAGCTTCGGCCGCCTTCCTATTCCAGTACAGAGTAGTTTCAGTACTTGTAGTGGGTCTGGTCGGTGAATTCCTCAGCTGAATTCGCGGACCAGAGAGCTAGGGAGGTGTCATCCAGGGTGCCGAGTTAGTGGGGTATCCTGGGATAAGAGTGCACGTGATCGCCACAGTGGAGGGAAAAGGTGCTAGATGCAAGCAATAAAGCCCGTCAGTTGTTTCCGCGTTACCGAGTTCTAATGGCTTGGATCTGAGAGAACACGGGATCAATCCGACTCAACCCTGAGATTGTAAAATCTCGTAAAGGTATTGGGCGTTGCCCAACCCACTGCTCTGCATATGTCTGCTAGGGAGGAGCTATTGGCCAGTGCCAACGAGGATGCCACACATTTCGTAGAGTGTGCTCAAAACCACAAGGGGGCGGCACAGCCTGGGTGTGATAGGCCAATACTATGGCGTCAACAGCCCAGTGGGAAAGCCTCTGTTTGGAGACAGCGGAAAGAGAACCAAAGCAGACAAAGAACAGCTCAGAACGTCTAAAGCTCTGTGTACGGTCCACATAAGTACGCAGGGCACGTACTGGACACAGCAACGAAAGGGCTGGGTCTGCCTCCTCCAGGGGCAGCACTTGCAGCACTTGCAGGTTCACTACATGGTCTCTGAAGGGAGTCGTAGGAACCTTGGGCACGTAACCCGGTCACAGTCTTAGGATGACATGAGTGTCTGCCAGACCGAACTCGAGGCAGTTGTCACTGACAGAGAACACTTGCAGGTCCCCAACCCTTTTGATGGAAGCGAGCGCGATCAGGAGGGCCATCTTCAGGGAGAGGGCCTTGAACTCGACTGATTCTAGCGGCTCGAAGGTGGGTATCTGGAGGCCCGAGAGGACCACTAAGAGATCCCAGGAGGGGAACAGCCTTAGCCGGGTTTAACCTAAGGACTTGCCATCCACTGTGTCATGATGGGCTGCGATAGCGGCTACATACACCTTCAAGGTGGAGGGTGGCAGCCTCCCCTCCAACCTCTCCTGCAGAAATGAGAGCACTGACAAACCTGCACACCTCTGCAGGTCATCAGACCGGGAAGAGCACCAATTCGCAAACAAGCGCAACTTCAGGGCGTAAAGTTGCCTGGTAGAGGGAGCTCTGGCTTGGTTGATCATGTCTACAATGGCAGGTGGTAGGCCACTCAGATTTTCCGCATCCCGTCCCGGGGCCAGACGTGGAGGTTCCAGAGGACTGGGCGTGAATGCCAGAGTGTGCCCCAACCCTGAGTAAGAAGGTCCTTTCTCAGGGAAATTTGCCAGGGAGGGACTGACACGAGGAGCATGAGATCAGAGAACCAAGTCCAAGTGGGCCAGTAGGGGGCCACCAGTATGACTTGTTCCTCATCCGCGCTATCATTGAGACTGATTCTAACTCCATGCCGAGAAAAGAGATTCTCTGAACCGGGGCGAGCTTGCTCTTTTCCCAGTTGACCTGAAGCCCTAGGCGGCTGAGGTGCCTGAGTACTGGTCCCTGTGGGCGCATAGTAACTCTCGGGAGTGGGCCAGGATGAGCCAGTTGTCGATGTAGTCGAGTATGCGGATGCCCACTTCCCTTAGCGGGGCAAGGGCTGCCTCTGTGACCTTCGTGAAGATGTGAGGGGACAGGGACATGCTGAAGGGGAGGACCTTGTACTGATATGCCTGGTCGTCGAATGCGAACTGTAGGAAGGGTTGTGTCGAGGCAAGATGGAGACGTGGAAGTACGTGTCCTTCAGGTCTACCACTGCGAACCAATTTTGATGCCGGACGCAAGTTAATATGTGTCTTTGTGTAAGCATTTTGAACGGGAGTTTGTGCAGAGCTGGTTGAAAACTCAAAAGTTCAAGATCGGACGTAAGCCGCTGCCTTTCTTGGTACGATGAAGTAAGGGCTGTAGAAAGCCTTCTTCATCTCGGCTTCAGGGATAGGCTCTATCGCGTCTTTGAGTAGAAGGGTCGCAATCTCCGCACGCGTCTTCGCCGTACACCAAGGTAAAGCGGGGCCAACCAGCATTATGGTTTGGGAAGTGAAAGCCAAGCGTCCAAACTCCGTGTGAGGCATCACAACTGGGCGGAGCAGGCAATGTGGTGTCGGGAGGAAAAAGAGTGTCCAGAGTTTCTGGTGCTGAGAGAAGACTCAAAGCACTTACCTTGCTCCGCACACCCGGCAGGGGGCGGGTTAGTGTCTGAGGAGAAGGTCCCATGTAGGCATCCTCTGGACTCGTCAGAACTGGCTGGCCGGGGGGCAGCAGTTGTGGGTTCGGAGGCGAGAAACAGGGGGCGTATGCTTCCTGTGGGGTGCGTGACGCTGCGGCTGAGAGCTGGGCCCATGTTGAGGCGGAGCTGCGTGCTTTCTGGAAGACGCAGAAGGTCGCCCTCAGCAAGTAGACGGAGCACGGCCCATGCTAGTGGCGCGGCGGTGCATGATGTGAGAAATGGCCTCCGTCTGTTTCTTCACAGCTGAGAACTGCTGGGGGAAGGTGCCGTTCTCGGGACACAGGTGGATCGAAAATGCTCTGTCCACCAGGGGGACTGCCGAGTACCTGTGGGCCGCTCCGCCGTCGAGGGTAGTGTGAGTGGATGAGCGAGGAGGTTGGTTACGGGCAGTAATAGGTGCCCTCCATGACCTTGTCAGCTCATCCAGCACCTCCGGGAAGAAAGGAACCGAGGGTGGGGCTGTGGCTGTGAGTGGCGCCCAGACCTGAGGATCCAATCATCCAGCCGTGATGGCTGTGGGGAGGAAGGAGGGTTCCAAACCAGCCCGATGCTGATGGAAGCCCGGTTAAGCATGTCGGCAATCTTGGCGTTGTAGGGTGCACAGGTTGTTTAGATCAGTTTTACTATCAGATATAATTAATAATTAATGTTTATTAATTATTAATTGATAATTAAATTAAATAATATAATTTAATTAGTTAAATCCTATCCTCGGGGCACCACTCTTTTAGAAGAGAAAAATGATAGTAGGTGACTGATCAAGTCTCATAAAATTCTACCCTGAAGATTGAGTATTTTGATTGATAATCAAAATAATCAAAAAGGGGAAGAATCTAATCAAATTATTGCCATACAAATCCAACAGTTATCTGGTTACAGTTGGCTTCTAACAACAACAATTTAACGATCCTGAAGTAATACGGGAGTTCTTGACGTGGCAGAGGCTGGCTTCAACACAATATTCAAACAAAACAACTAGGAGTACTTATTATAATATAACAAGATTTATTATAAACAAACAGCAATGAACACTGCCAATACTAGATGAATATAATACAAAAACATGAAATGGAAATCCTAACTAAATTGTGGAGCTATGTGCTAGTGTGTGTGTTTGTGTCTAGGCTCGGTAAAAAGACACAAAATGGCGGACTAAACTCCATGTGTGGGAAAGTTTCAAAATGGAGGATCAGTTCCAAAATTGGGACCTAAGTTCCAAAATGGCGAACTGAATTAAAAATGGAAACTATTTTCCCAAATGGAGGATTAGTCCGAAAGGGGTGGAGCCAATGATCATTTGAAGGCGTGGGGAAAGAAAGATGGCTGGATCAGTTCCAGAACAATAGAGCTTTTACCACGTGTGTGTGGTATATGAGTAGACATGCAAAGAACTGAACGAAACAGGCGGGAGAATTTGGAAAACACCAGCCTGATTCGAACAAACCGTGGTGCTGCTCGCTCTGTGAATTTCAGTGAGTGTGAGAGAGAGAGAGAGAGAGAGAGAGAGAGAGCGAACAAACATGGGCTCATGCAATTTAACAGAGGATACACGCTGGTAACAGTGCAATTGAATCGTTAGTCCAGATCACTCATACAAATAACATTTCACCCAAAAATTACGATCTCATGAATCAAACACAGCAATCAGCGATCGTAGTTTAACATACAAATGTAAACAAAAAAATTCAGCAATTAAATATATAGGATTTAGTTTTATAAGAAATGTCACAGTTTCTAAACTAAATCTAACCAGATATCAAGCCTTACTTGGGAAATCCTGTGCGATTTCAGCAGGGTTGTCCGTTTGAATTCCTGTTGCAATGAGCGGTCAGGAGAAAACGATCTGGATTCAGTCCTTTGTCTTACGGTCGTCAGCGAAAAGACGTGTCTCTGCGTTATTTCTCGGGTCCGGTGATGGAGAGAAATGCAGGCGATGGTCAACGTTGATAGAAAACGATTGAAAAGGGAAGCTGGTCACCTTTTCCGTATTCTAAACAAATTCACCGATGTTTCACGGTGAAAATGAAATGAACCGGTTGTAATACTACACGACTGGAACAAAGCTAAGTTAATCTTACTCTACTTTGGCCAAATGGTGAGGTTAGAAAAATGTGGTCTCTCTTTGTCCAGAAGGAGGATTCCTTTGTGTAGATGCGTCTCTTTAGAGCGCAGCTCGTGCAGTTGTAGGCAGCGAAGCTTTAGCAGAGAGAGGGCGAAATCAAATGTGAGCGCTAGTTTTGTTAAGAAGATGACGTCATCGGTCATAGGCCGCTTTTGACCAGTGACGTTTGAGATTGAGTCCATGGGCGGGACTTCCGTCCGGCTGTGAAGCATTCTGGGAAACCGAGTTCAATGTTTCACCTTTGATCATAGAACAAAGGGCCATGCTGTCTCTGCTGCCATTTTCAGTGGGGCAAGGCCCTACAGCGTCAGCCTCAGATTGGCATGCTGACCTGAGGGTGGCAGCCCAATCGAGTCTTCCGAGTCAGATGCTGGAACACTCTCCGATGCAGCGGTGAGCTCATTATCCAGCTCGGGGATAAGCAGGCTGGCCTTGAGGTGAGCTGGTATCACCCAGAGCCCGGATGGAAGTCAACGAGCGTGTCGGGGTGCAGGTGGTTGGTGGGGATGTACCCGGCGAAACCGAGCCCGCTGCCATCCCCAAATTGCCTCCATCGTCAGCCGGATCGTCCTCAATACTGTGGGAAGGAGTGACTTGGGGTGCAGCTGAAGTGCCGTTCCTTTTTAGGAAGGAAAGCCGCAACCACAACGTTGCCATGGTAAGGTTCTCGCGGTGAGAACATGAACCATCCACATATGCTGCCTCGGTGTGATCGCGGCCCAGACACATGAGGCAGCGCATGTGACCGTCAGGAGTGGAGAGAACTCGACTGCATCCAGGAACTACACATGGGCGCTGTATATTGCTCTTTTAGAGAAATTAACTCTTTTAATGAAAATATTCTCTTTTTTCAAAAGCACTGTCGAAGTGCCCAAGGACAAAGCTGCACTGCTGTGCAGAGAAGGAGAAAGCCGCTGATATGCGCCATAGATCCAATTGCAGAGATGAAGTGAACAGTCTCGTAAATGCAGATCACACAACCGCTCTGCTCTGAGGGAAAAATCTGAATGGACAGACTAATTTCCCTCCCTTTATACCAAATGTCTGGGGGCGGTACATTCAAATTCTGTCTGCCAATTTTTCCTTGGCCTTTTCTCAAGTCCAGAGATGCGTGAGGCTCTCAAGAGAGACCCCTAGTGTCGCTTCTTCGACACAACATTGAAGTCGGGGAACTCTATGTCCTCCCTGAAAAGAAAATGAAAAATGAAGGTCTCTCTGTTAAGTTCTGGTTGAATATGGTTGTCAGTCCTGTATTTGAGTGCTTAATATGAAGTGCACTTGAAGTTCCAGTAGTGTCTGGCAAACTGAAGATGCTTGAGTTTGTTGTTGGATGAGAGCAGATGCCTTTTTTCATGACTAAGACACAACAAATTTTTGCAATTCTCCAACTGTGATCCTTGGTGATTCTTTGGCCTCTTGACACATCCTCCTCACTGTGTGTGGAGAAAATATAGACACTTGTCCTTTTTCAGGCCAATTCTTAACATCTCCAGTTGATTTGATTGACTTCTTAATTATTGCCCTGATGGTGGAAATGGGTATTTTTAATGCTAAGGCTATTTTCTTACAGCCACTTCCCATTTTGTTGAGCTCAACAACATTTTGCCACACATCAGAACTATATTCTTTAGTCTAACCCATGGTGATCGATGATTATAGGCTGTGTCTCGTTCGGAAGGCTGCTTACCATTTGTCAGCCACATATGCCATCGAGGCTGTCTCGTTTCATTTTTTATTTTTTTTGTCTTTCTTTTTCTTGTACTGTATATATTGTCAATTACTTTTATGTGTATGCACTTAGATTTATACAATTTTTAACCTTTTTTCACATTCTCAATCAAATTTTAAAATGTAAAAAAAAATAAATTTTAAAAACAGCCTCAATGACATATGCATCCGACAAATGTGACACACAGCCTAAGGGAATTTGGCCTCTGTGTTACCTCATATTTATACCCCTGTGTAACAGGAAGTCGTGGCTGAACAATTTCATGTTCCTAGTCACCCAGGTGCACTAAAAAATGTAAAATATGACTGGAAATATACTTCAGATATATTTTACTCATAAGAAACTTTAGAGGTGACAATAATTTTGGCCAACATGTTTTGGAGAAAAATACGTATTTAATAATGAGATATTTCCCCTCTTTCAATTGTTTTATTCAATTAAATGTTATATTTTTTATTATTTATATTTAATAAAAGATCAAAAGGATAAACAATGCAGATTTTTTTTTTCACAGCCTTCTTTGCTCATATTTACCAAGGGTGCAAATATTTTTGGCCACTGTAAATTGGGGTAAATTGGATATGGTCATCTGAACAATCTGAAGGATATGTGAGATTCAGCCTAACCGTAAATGCCCTTACATAACTATCACAAGGAAGACACGGCTGTAATAAAATGAGTTTAATTTACCAAAAACAAAAAACAAAAAAACAAGAAAACTTAGAACTTCTAAATGATTCTAATATGCTAAAAGAACATATAAATGAATAAGTAAATAAATTGCATAAGATTGAAAGATGCAAGTGGTTTAATTGGAAGTAACATGGCAGATAATGACTATTATTATCTTATGGAAAGATACATAGCTGTTTCTCTGTCTTATTTCTAGTTAAAAATATAACTCAAAGATTTCTAGCTAGACATTTGATATAAAGGAGGTTGTAAGTTGAGAATGATCGTAATGACTTGTAGAAAATTCAATTGTAGCCTTCTAAAATCTAATTATAGATAGTCAGACAAAAGTTTTAAATATCTTTCGATAAGGGGGCAGGGTTTGTGTGACATGGACCTGTATGTTGGCTAGATTGCGGTTAGATTACACTGATATAAGATCACAATGTGTCACCGGTTATCTCTGGATCAGGACAAGTAGTACAGAACACATTCTGATCAAAAACACATTGTGTTTCAACATGTTTTCGATGCATACTGTTTTTGGACGACATACAGGCTGCATCTTAATGTTTTATGGGGTCATCCTGTTGTTATGAATTGCAGTGATTGCATGTGCATTATATGAGTTGCTGCGTATGGCACAGTACAGTGGATATAACTCAAAGAGGATTTATTAGACATTTGATATAATGGTTATGCAATCCAAAGATCATTGAAAAATCATGGAGTGATATATCCACTAATGTCAATTTCTCTGGAAAGAGATTTGTTAGTGATATTTACATTCTGCTTGCTTGATCGATGGGTTCGGTGATGGCGACATCGTCCACTGATGATCCAGGGCAATGTTACAGTGGGAAAAGTGATAGATGTAATTTCACGAACACAGAGTGCTGAGGAATTCACAGCCCGTATGTCGTCACCAAAAGTGTCTTTATCTGAAACACGTAGACAACTCAACTTACAACTAGACAACTAACTTTGCAGATAATATTTTTTTAAGTTAATAAACTCCCAAGATTAAGTTAAAAGGACTTTCAGATTTTACGTGTGTACACATACATGTTAAATGCTCTTAACTTGAAACGTTGAGCAAGTTAAATCTTTTTGATGGCATCTAACTTTAATTTTAACTCTTTGGCTGGATTTAACATGAACAAAAAAATCTCAATTTAAATACATCAAGTAGAGGAAATTTAAAGTACTAACTAAATAAAGCTACTATAAAAATGTATTCTGATTGGAAACATTATGCTTTGATTAACATAGCAATTGCTCAATAAGTAAAGCAATATAGAACATTACTAACTTTTACCAGTCCTCAAACTAAGCTCAAGCTCCGCTATTCACCAATAATGATAACCCCTAAACTCCAACAAATTATAGAAACCCTTCAAAATAACACAAAACAATAAACACTTACATGTCTCCCTTTCACATTAATATTGCACAAAGACACGTAAAATAGCACTTAATTATAATATTTATTCTCACTGTCGAGTGTCATGCCAAGCATGCTGGGAACTAAAAATCTCCTTTTCAGTTTCAATAAATTTAAAGAGTTAATTAAACTCAAAACTATAAAGCAATTCAGGTTACTTAAAAGGTGTCAGTTATGAGACTCAAAAGAAAGAGAGTGTTCTAAATACAAATCAAGGTAAAAGATAAATGGCCAATTAATGTAATTAAATTTTTCCTTTCTCAAATCAATGAATTATTTTGAGCATTAGGGTTTACAATATGTAGAACTCTCTAATTGGAATTATTCCTTCTAAAAAATATATTGTAAAGCTCTGTAATTAAAAATGAATGGAAGTCAATGGCAACATGTAACATGTACATTTGAAATTGTAGAGCTTTGCAATTGGAAATTTTACAAGTAAAATTGCAAATACGAAGAGTAACGCTATAGGAACATTAAAAGATATTTTGGGCTTCCAGAGGTCTGTGCAGCAACTGCTCATATAACAATCACAACACTACACATGCTAAACTGGACAACTATTAACATATATATCTAAATGCATCTAGATATCGTTTAATGAGTTGTCAAGCATCGATTTTTATCCAATCGTTTCTCTCTCTGTATTACCACAGAGTAGTTTCAGTACTCGTAGTGGGTCTAGTCGGGGAATTCCTCCGCTGAATTCGTGGACCAGAGAGCTAGGGAGGAGTCATCCAGGGTGCCGAGTTTGTGGAGTATCCTGGGATAAGAGCACACGCGATCACCTCAGTGGAGGGAAAAGGTGCTAGATGCAAGTGGTAAGCCCCGTCAGTTGTTTCCGCGTTACCGAGTTCTAATGGCTTGGACCTGAGAGAACACGGGATGAATCCGACTCAACCCTGAGATTGTAAAATCTCGTAAAGGTATTGGGTGTTGCCAACCCACTGCTCTGCATATGTCTGCTAGGGAGGAGCTATTGGCTAGTGCCCACAAGGATACCACACTTTTCGTCGAGTGTGCTCAAACCCACATGGGGGCGGTCCCCAACCCTTTTGCGATCAGCGCGAACAGGAGGGCCATCTTCTGGGAGAGGGCCTTGAGCTCAACTGATTCTAGCGGCTCGAAGGGGGGTCTCTGGAGGCCCGAGAGGACCACTAAGAGATCCCAGGAGGGGAAGACGGCTTAGCCGGGGAGGGTTTAACCTAATGGCTTGCCGTCCACTATGTCGTGGTGGGCCATGATAGCGGCTACATACACCTTCAAGGTGGAGGGTGACAGCCTCCCCTCCAACCTCTCCTGCAGAAATGAGAGCACTGACCAACCTGACACCTCTGCGGGTCTTCGGACCGGGAAGAGCACCAATTCGCGAACAAGCACCACTTCAGGGCATAAAGTTGCCTGGTAGAGGGAGCTATGGCTTGGTTGATCGTGTCTATGATGGCAGGTGGTAGGCCACTCAGATCTTCCGCATCCTGTCCCGGTGCCAGACGTGGAAATTCCAGAGTTCTGGGCGTGGATGCCAGAGTGTGCCCCGTCCCTGAGTAAGAAGGTCCTTCCTCAGGGGAATTTGCCAGGGAGGAACTGACGCGAGGATCGCAAGATCAGAAAACCAAGTCCATGTAGGCCAGTAGGGGGCCACCAGTATGACTTGTTCCTCATCCTCCCTGACCTTGCACAGCAACCGTGCAAGGAGGCTCACTGGGGGATATGCGTACTTGCTCAGCCCCCGGGGCCAGCTGTGTGCCAGCGTGCCCAGAATGTGAGTGGGGCGAGGCGATCTGAACCGCTGCGGCTCCAAAGTAGGAGATGGCAGGCAAGTTGTGAAATGTGACAGGAGCGCATGCCGCCTTGGCGATTTATGTACGCTACCGTCGTGGTGCTGTCTGAATGGATCAAGATGTGCTTGCCCTAAATTAGTGGGAGGAACCTCCATAGGGCAAGAAATGAAGCCAGCAACTCTAGGCAGTTGATGTGCCAACACAGCGGGGGCCCTTTCCAGGAACCAACGGCTGCGTGCCCATTGCACACGGTGCCCCAACCCTGTTTGGAGGCATCTGTTGTGACATAACATGTCGGGACACCTGCTCTAAGGGGAACAAGGTCTGTCCAGTGTTTGAAGGTCTAGTGGCAGGCAGGTGTGATAAATACACGGTGCGTGCCGTGGCGCTATGCCCATCTCGGGACTCGAGTCTGGAGCCAGTGCTGAAGTGGTCTCATATGCATCAACCCCAGTGGAGCGACTGCTGCGGAGGATGCCACATGCCCCAGGAGCCTCTGGAAATGTTTTAGAGGAACCGCCGTGCCTGGCTTGAATAAAGTGAGGCATTTCAGCACTGACTGCGCATGCTCGCTGGTGAGGCGCGCTATCATTGAGACTGAGTCTAACTCCATGCCGAGAAAAGAGATGCTCTGAATCGGGGCGAGCTTGCTCTTTTCCCAGTTGACCTGAAGACCTAGGCGGCTGAGGTGCCTGAGCACCTGGTCCCTGTGGGCGCATAGTAACTCTCGGGAGTGGGCCAGGATGAGCCAGTCGTCGAGGTAGTTGAGTATGCGGATGCCCACTTCCCTTAGCGGGGCAAGGGCTGCCTCTGTGACCTTCGTGAAGATGTGAGGGGACAGGGACATGCTGAAGGGGAGGACCTTGTACTGACTCGCCTGGCCGTCGAATGCGAACTGTAGGAAGGGCCGGTGTCGAGGCAAGATGGAGACATGGAAATATGTGTCCTTCAGGTCTACCACTGCGAACCAATTTTGATGACGGACGCAAGTTAATATATGTCTTTGTGTGAGCATTTTGAATGGGAGTTTGTGCAAAGCCCGGTTGAAAACTCACAAGTCCCAGATCGGTCGTAAACAGTCACCTTTCTTGGGTACGATGAAGGGCTGTAGAAACACTTCTTCATCTTGGCTTGAGGGATTGGCTCTATCGCGTCTTTGTGTAGAAGGGTCGCGATCTCCACACGTGTTTTCGCCGTGCACCGAGGTAAAGCGGGTGGCGCCGAAAGGGGGCTGGGGCCTGGTGAACTGGATTGCATAGCCGAGTCGGATGGTCCTGGGCAACCATCACGACGGGTTGGGAAGTGAAAGCCAAGCATCCAAATTCCGTGTGAGGCAGCGGGGCGGAGCAAGACGGACTGCCAAGTACCTGTGGGCTGCTCCGCCATCGAGAGCAGATGAGCTAGGAGGATTGTTACGGGCAGTAAAAGGTGCCCTCCACAACCTCGTCAGCTCATCCAGCACCTCCGGGAAGAAAGGAACTGGGGGGTTCTGTGGCTGTGAGTGGCGCCAAGACCCGAGGAACCAATCATCCAGCCGTGAAGGCTGTGGAGAGGAAGAAGGGTTCCAATCCAGCCCCATGTTGACAGCAGCCCAGGCAAGCATGTCGGCCATCTGGGCATCAGCCTCAGACTGGCGTGCCGACCCAAGGGTGGCAGCCCAATCGAGTCTTCCGCGTCAGATGCTGGAACACTCTCCGATGCAGTGGTGAGCTCATCATCCAGCTCAGGAGGGGGGCTCAAGGGGATAAGCAGGCTGGCGGTGAGGTGAGCCGCTATCACCCTGAGCCCGGGTGGTAATCAACGAGCGTGTCGGGGGGCAGACGGTTGGTGGGGATGTACCCGGTGAAACCGAGCCCGCTGCCATTGTCAGCCGGATCGTCCTCAATACCGTGGGAAGAAGGAGCGACTCATGTTGCAGCTGAAGTGCCGTTCCTTTTTAGGAAGGAAAGCTGCGACCACAACGTTGCCATAGTAAGGTTCTCGCAGTAAGAACATGAACCATCCACAAACGCTGCCTCGGTGTGATCGCGGCCCAGACACACAAGGCAGCGCATGTGACCGTCAGGAGCGGAGAGAACTCGACTGCATCCAGGAACTACACATGGGCGGAAGGGCATCTTTATAAAGAGGCGTCCTGAAAAGGACGTTCAACACCGCTGTATATTGCTCTTTTAGAGAATTAAACTCTTTTAATGAAAATATTCTCTTTTTTCAAAAGCACTGTCGAAGTGCCCAAGGACTAAGCTGCACTGCTGTGCAGAGAAGGAGAAAGCCGCTGATATGCGCCATAGATCCTACAGCATACGCTCTTGCAGAGATTAAGTGAACAGTCTCGTGAAAGCAGCTCGCTGATCACACAACCGCTCGGCTCTGAGGGAAAAATCTGAAAGGCAGACTCATTTCCCTCCCTTTATACCGAATGTCTGGGGGCGGTACATTCAAATTCTGTCTGCCAATTTTTCCTTGGCCTTTTCTCAAGTCCAGAGATGCGTGAGGCTCTCAAAAGAGACCCCTAGTGTCGCTTCTTCAACACAACATTGAAGTGAGCAACAGACGGGGAACTCTGTGTCCTCCCTGAAAAGAAAATGAAAAATGAAGGTCTCTCTGTAAAGTTCTGGTTGAATATGGTTGTCAGTCCTGTATTTGAGTGCTTAATATGAAGTCCACTTGAAGTTCCAGTAGTGTCTGGCAAACTGAAGATGCTTGAGTTTGTTGTTGGATGAGAGCAGAGGCTTTTTTCATGAGTAAGACCCAACTAATTTCTGCAATTCTCCAACTGTGATCCTTGGAGATTACTGTGTGTGTGGAGAAAATATAGACACTTGTCCTTTTTCAGGCCAATTCTTAACATCTCCATTTGATTGGGACTTCTTAATTATTGCCCTGGTGGTGGAAATGGGTATTTTTAACGCTAAGGCTATTTTCTTATAGCCACTTCCCATTTTGTTGAGCTCAACAACATTTTGCCACACATCAGAACTATATTCTTTAGTCTAACCCACGGTGATCGATGATTATAGGCTGTGTCTTGTTTGGAAGGCTGCGTCCTCCGGAGGTACCATTTGACGTGCGCATATGCCATCGAGGCTGTGTCTCGTTTCATTTTTTTTTTTTTTTTGTTGTCTTTATTTTTCTTGTACTGTATATATTGTCAATTACTTTTATGTATATGCACTTAGATTTATACAATTGTTAACCTTTTTTCACATTCCCAATCAAATTTTAACATTTAAAAAAATATATGTATTTTTTTTTAAACAGCCTCAATGACATATGTGGCCAACAAATGTGACCTCCGGAAAACACACAGCTTAAGGGAATTTGGCCTCTGTGTTACCTCATATTTATACCCCTGTGAAACAGGAAGTCATGGCTGAGCAATTTCATGTTCCTAGTCACCCAGGTGCACTAAAAAATTTTAAATATGACTGGAAAAATACTTCAGATATATTTTACTCATAAGAATCTTTAGAGGTGACAATAATTTTGGCCAACATGTTTTGGAGAAAAATATGTATTTAATAATGAGATATTTCCCCTCTTTCAATTGTTTTACTTCAATTAAAAGTAATTTTTTTATTATTTATTTTTAATAAAAGATCAAAAGGATAAACAATGCAGTTTTTTTTCAAAGCCTTCTTTGCTCATATTTACCAAGGGTGCAAATATTTTTGGCCACTGTAAATTGGGGCTAAATTGGATATGGTCATCTGAATAATCTGTAGGATTTGTGAGATTAAGCCTAACCGTAAAAGCCCATACATAACCATCACAAGGAATACACGGCTGTAATAAAATGAGTTTATTTTACCAAAAACAAAAAAACAAAAAACAAGAAAACTTAGAACTTCTAAATGGTACTAATATGCTAAAAGGACATATAAACGAATAAGTAAATAAATTGCATATGATTGAAAGATGCAATTGGTTGAATTGGAAGTAACATGGCAGATAATGACTATTATTATCTTATGGAAAGATACATAGCTGTTTCTCTGTCTTATTTCTAGTTAAAAAAAATAACTCAAAAGATTTCTAGCTAGACATTTGATATAAAGGAGGTTGTAAGTTGAGAATGATTGTAATGACTTGTAGAAAATTCATTTGTAGCCTTCTAAAATCTAATTATAGATAGTCAGACAAAAGTTTTAAATATCTTTCGATAAGGGGGCAGGGTTTGTGTGACGTGGACCTGTATGTTGGCTAGATTGCGGTTAGATTACACTGATATATGATCACAATGTGTCACCGGTTACTCTGGATCAGGACAAGTAGTATTGTGTTGTGTTTCAACATGTTTTCGATGCATAGGCCTACAGTTTGTGGATGACATACAGGCTGCATCTTAATCTTAATGGGTCATCCTGTTGTTATAAATTGCAGAGATTGCATGTGCATTATATGAGTTGCTGCATATGGCACAGTACAGTGGATATAACTCAAATATTATTTGCTAGACATTTGATATAAACGTTATGCAATCCAAAGATCATTGAAAAATCATGGAGTGATATATCCACTAATGTCAAGTTCTCTGGAAAGAGATTTGTTAGTGATATTTACATTTGTTGGTGATGGCGACATTTTCCACTGGTAGTTCAGGGCAATGTTACAGTGGGAAAACTGATAGATTTAATTTCACGAACACGGAGTGCTGAGGAATTCACAGCCCGTATGTCGTCACCAATACGGTCTTTATCTGAAACATGCAGATGTAGGAAACTAAATAAAATGAGTAAAAAATAAATTGCATTTATATTTCATTCGAATTTCTGCTAGTAAAAGATAATTTGTAGATTTCAGAAAATATTTTTCAATGTAAGCCAATGGAAATAAATGACTAGTCAATAGAGCATTTTAGATATGTTCAAAGTGTATTATGACATGTCAAAATTGCATAATAGATATCTGGGCCCATATTCCTAAAAATATTAAGGCTAAAAGTAGATTTTAATGCAGAAACTTAGTAGAAACTCTTAAAAAGGGCTGTGTCACTCCTAATTTATGAGACATTCATGAAGCATTTTAATGCTTTAAGTAGCTAAACCCAAGACTATTTAAAAGTCGTCCTGAGGAATTCTATATCACTAAAAGTTAATCACGAACAATCCGTTATGCGTTAATCACAACTCATGGCTGCTGCCCTCAATCCATATTAAACACAATGTATTACATTATTATGAGATTTGTCCTTTAAAAATATATCACCCGAATCATTATTGCAAACTTACTTGAGATATACAATTACTTTTCCACGAATAAAAATACCCCAATTACATCAGAGAAAAAGGTTTTGACAACTCTGCTCTCCCTGGCCACATGCAAAATAAAACTGTAGTGCAGATAAATTGGGAATTTCTGTCATCCATCAGCAGAATCACATTTCAGACTATGCCCTTTTGAAATGACCACACAGTGTATGTATTCCTTATATTAAGATTTCCTTAAAAAAAGTTGCTCATCAGATTTTTTGAATAGGTTTTGAGCAAAAACTCTTAACTAGCATCTCTTTGGATATCTCCAAGTATAAAGATAAAAATCTTTGTGAATTCAGGCCCTGGAATTAGAATTTTGACTGTCATACCTGAATTTCGACTAGTCATGAATGAGGCTTTATATGCTAATTCAGCTTGCCCTAATTACAGAGCTCTCTAATTGCAGTTCTTAGTAGTAAGAATTAAATTGCACTGTAAACCCTTTTGCTGAGACTCTTGTGCATGAAAATCCAAGAGATCAGCAGTTACAGAAATACTCAAACCAGCCCATGTGGCACCAACAATCATGCCATGGTCAAAATCACCGTGAACACATTTTTCCCCTTTCTGATAGTTGATGTGAACATTAACTGAAGCTGCTGTCCAGTATCTGCATTATTTTATGCATTGCACTGCTGCCACACCATTGGTTGATTAGATAATCGCATAAATATGTTTGTGTACTTAATAAAGCGGTCGGATTGTGTATGTTTGAAAATTAATTTGCTATCTTGTGATTGTGTGTGTGTGTGTGTGTAAACATGGGGAAACTATTTCAAATCAAGATACGCTATTACAAGTGTTACAAATCAGTGTAATAATCACAATTGTATTCAGAGATTATAAAGGAATAATTACACCAAAAAAAAAAAAAAGAAAGAAAACTTTTTTACTAAAACTCAATGCTTTTAAAAACCGTTATTTATTTATACCGTGGAACACATAGAAGATTCTAGACAAATAGAAGATTTTTTCCATTCAAAAACAATTTGGGGAGTTTGAGAGCCTCTAGTCACTATGAACTGTCAATGTGTGGAAAATGTGAATGTGTAAATATTATTTTTAAAATTATCCTCTGCCCTGGAAAAATAAATAGCATACTGTTTTGGAACAACATGCGGGTAAGTATATTTAAATTTTTGGTTTAGATATTCCTATTAAAGTTCACTTCAATAGCTGTTTTGTTTAGGTGCCACATTTTGGCACTTTTAGCCTTAAAATATTTACAGATACATGTGTGTGCATGTATCTCTTGTAGGCAAATGTGTGAATGGTTCTGCTTAAGTGTCGGTATGTGTATATGTATTATAAAAGCATAGCATATAAACATATAACAGTACATAAACTGCCCACACAAGATGCTGAATATTACTGTAATATCAGAAAGGAACAAAAGATCTAGGAAAACTTCAGTACACCATACTGCTGCAGTTCATGTTTAAACAAAGCTGCACATTCTTTTGTTGAATTCAGCAAAAGTTGGTTTTCAAATATTTGTGTGTCCAGTCTTGCTCTCAGAGGACTGAAAATAAATCTAAACTGCCTCTAAAGCAGCTAAAGCCATTAAGCAGTGTTCACCCTCAGGTATAATCTACACAATGCAGTGAAGGACTTTAAAATGTCCTTATGATCAACTTTGCATTCAAGATATCCCTGTAACTGCCTGGCACTTTCCTGACTCTATATCGGTTTCATATTTGCAAAGAAATCTTCTTCATCAGAATTGTTGGAGGTATCACTGGTGATTTCTCTTTTCAAATGGTCTCTGATGTAGTCCTGACCTGAAATGTAATGATCCTTAAATGCTACTAATCAATTCAAACTATTTTGTAAACATATAATGCATTTTACATGTTAAAATTGTAAAAGGACAGCACTATAATATACACTAGAGCAGCTGAGGGTATGCTTAAACTAATGCAACTTGATGTAAATGCAATAGTATGATTATTTGAATTATATCATTATAAAAAAATAGAAAAAGCATAAATAGTACAAGCACTTCATTCTCTTAATATATATATAATGGGTAAGGGATGGGCAAGGAGGAGGCGGGAACCGGCATAACAGTCAATGTAAACATTAATGACAGAAATAAACTTACAACAACATAAAACATATAGATTCACACGCACACACACACAGTGGCCGCATATGGCTCCCTCGCTCTCGAACTGGCATCTCCGGAACCCCTTTATCTCTCTCTCCCGCCGATTAGTTGACTCAGCGCCTGACTTGCACCCTCACGGCTCGGTCATGCCCTCCTCCTCGTCACACTCCTCACCCGCCCGATTCATGATGGGGCACCATCCTGACTGGCCTACTCTCCCCCATCTCTGGAGGGGAGATGCAGCCTTTCCGGCCGTTCCGCCAGCCGATGGTCCATGCCACCTCCTGGGAACCTGGGGAGAGACAAGGGGAGGGACAATGGAGAGGGAAAGGGCGAGCAGAATAGACAGAGAGAGGAGAGAGAGAGAAAAACTTGCTTGCTGGTCCCTGGACACGCCGTCACCTGGTCCTCAGCCACTCCTCCGGCCTCTGGTGGATGACAAACCCTCCCTGGGCAGACGGCAGCGAGTCCTCTGACCCCTGGCAGACGGAACGGCTTCTCCCCTTCCTGGCAGATGGCAGTGGTTCCTCTGACTCCTGACGGACAGCATCGACTCCTCCCCTGGCAGACGGCAGTGGCGAGGAATCCACAATAGCGCATCCCTCCTCCTTCCTGGGTTTACTAGCTAGTCAGTGTATTCAGTAGATTGCTTCAGAGGCATAAGTTATTGTAAGTATTACATACAACAATGCAACAATAATAAAACAATGTGTTGACATAGGTATCAAAAGTAAATTTCCTTTTTTAAGTACTTTTAAAACCAAGTACTTCTGTACTTTTACTTAAGTAAAAATCTGTCTTTACTACTTTCACTTGTAATGGAGTAATATTTTACCAGTAGTATGTACCTGTACTATCACTCAAGTAATGGAGTTGTGTACTTTGTCCACCTCTGGGTAAAAGACGTCCATATCGCATGATTCTGAGATCACTTCCTACCTTCAGGAGGTTCAAAGGAATTTGGATTAATCCATCTAAACAGCCTCTTTTATTATAGATACTATTTTTTGTCTATTATTGTGTTCAGAGCACTAGATGAGTCTTGCAGCTGAAGATGTAAATGCCTTTTTCTATTCACTGTAGAGTAGACTGAGAATGAGATTATTACTCTCCATACATATTGTTAAATTTTGCAGGAGAAAGACAAACCTGACACAGAATATTATTTAGAAAACTTGGTATCACTGATATGGAACATGTTCAGTGCCGGTTGTGTCAAACCATGGACAAGCAGCAGGTAAAATCTAGTGGGTTTTTACTTGATGTTTTGTAGAGTGCATTCAGGGTGAACTTGATGAGGTTGTTGGACAGGAACGGTGGTCCTCCATAGAAGACAGACATACCATACACAGATGCTGTAATCCATGAGGTTCAGCGTAGCATGGACCTCGCCCCCATTGCTGTACCACACAAGATGATGTGCGACACCGAATTTAATGGCTATGTCATTCCTGAGGTATTCTTTATTGTTTTTCTGTTTAGGATACATCACACTGTCCCAATAAATGTCAAAAACACAAACATTTCAAACATTATAAAGTCCTAAAAGGCTGTTGTCATGTAAATGAACAACCAAAACGATTTAAAAGTTTTCCGGTTTTAGTTGAAAACTTAACTGACCTGTTTCATTTGACATCACTGTATGACCGCACTGCCATTTTGTGACCAAAATTCCATATACCTTCTTCGTGCTGCACTGTGGGATGTGGCAAAAGCTGGCCAAATTTGTTTCAATTTATAAATCATGAAAGAGTGATACTGGCGTTTACTTAACATAGGCAAAAAGTAATTTTCCTTTCAAAAAAGTTTTATCTATTATGTGACATGGCTTAATTTCGCCATAGTCAAGCAGCTGTGAAGGGGGAGAACACGGATAAAAACACTTATGGGTATTTCTTCATTTATTCAGACATGCCAGTTATCTGTACATGTGTCTATTATATTTATAACATCATTGATTTGGATACATTTAAACTGGAAATGCACATAGGACGATGCTATTCATAACAACCAGACTGTATAAAGGTATGCAATAATTTTAAAAAGTTGAATGAATATGAAATATATATATATATATAGAGAGAGAGAGAGAGAGAGAGAGAGAGAGAGTATATATTTAATCTGTATCTACTAAGATTAGACAATAAACAACACATAAGATTATGAAGCATAGAATTTATTCACACCACCAGACCACAATGTAAACACGTAACTCTTATTCACTAATACACCTCGGATGCTTTCTGTATATTTTTCATGAGTTAAAAGCAGCTCTTACATTTGTTTGGGATTATCACAGACGTTTTGTAATATTGTGACCAAGTAGGAGCAGGAAACACCACTAACATGTGTACCTTCTGAATGAGAGATGTTTACAGTGATGTACTGGTAGGTGTGTGTTCAAGAGCACATTGTCATATTAGCATATTTTTGATGTGGTATCGAATTTGGTTACGAGAATCGTGAAATTTCACTGGTATCGGTACAGACTACTGAAATTTTGGTACCATGACAACACTACATGTATCAAAAGCATTTTTTTTTATGTTTTTCTTGATATCATTTTTTGGGTGTTATTCCATTCACTGCCATTTTTTCTTACCGCTGATGGTCACAAATATGTTAGCAGAGGAGAAAAAGTGACGTCACTGAAACAGGTCAGCTGACGTGCGTAATTTTTGTGACTAGCGCTACAAAACGGAATTTCAAAAAATAAACATTGTTTTCAAAGCAACTCTGAGAATACACCACATCTGCATTGTTTAAACAAAAAGAAAGACTTGGTTGAGTCAATGTTTTTGGTTGAGGCTGGACAGGTTGCTCAAAACAAACACATTTTTGCATATTAAGCTGGGATAGAATATTTGAACACTGAAGAAGTTACACACTTCAGCTTTAAGTGGGAGTTTGTACATAGACAGATAGAGAGAGACTGTAACAGAAAGGTATAGTTGCTGTAGTGACAATTAATGCATTTAATGATTTCAATGCAACAAACCTTCTTTAGATGATATTCATTATTATATCTAACTTTAATTTTACTACTACTGTAACTACTGCTGTTTGCTCACTGGTCATATTTACTGCATTACTGTAAGACACTCAAAGTTTATTACATGTTTTCCAATCCAGTGGTTTATACTGTCAGTGAGTTTGAATTACACACATACATCAATGTACTTCTCTACTATTTGCACCTGTTTTTATACATTAATACAGTGATGTGAAAAAGTATTTGCCCCTTACTGATTTTTTTTCTATTTTGTGTATTTTTCATACTAAATTGTTTTAGAAATTCAAACAAGATATAACATAAAGGCAACCTGAGTAAACACAAAATACAGTTTTCAAATATATTTTATTTATTGAAGCAAAAAAGTTATCCAACACCTATGTCACCAATGTGAACTGTCCCCTTAGTAGCTAATTGTGCTGATTGTGCAACAACAACTGCAATCAAACGCTTTCGATAACTGGAGTCAAGTCAAGTGGTTTTTATTGTTGTTTAAACCATATACAGTTAGTACAGTACACAGCGAAACGAGACAATGTTCCTCCAGGGCCATGGTGCTACATAAAACAACATAGGACAAACCCAGAATCACATGAGACTACACAGACTAAATAAAATACCTATATAAAGTGCACATGCAAACAGTACGGGATAGTACAATAAATTACTAACAATGAACAGGACAATAGACACAGTAGAGACAGTGCAGCGCTGACCAATACACAGTAGTGCAAAAGATGACAGTTTCTAAAAATGCCAAATGTAAACATAACATACTATGAGATAGTGTTCTATGGACATAGCAGTTATTGAGGTAGCAGCCAGTTATAAAGTGACAATAATTAAAGTGTAACTCAGGACACATATGTGTGTGTGTGTGTGTGAGTGAGTGAGTGAGTGAGTGAGTGAGTGAGTGAGTGAGTGAGTGAGTGAGTGAGTGAGTGTGTGTGTGTGTGTGTGTGTGTGTGTGTGTGTGTGTGTGTGTGTGTCAAACCAGTCTCTGAGTATTGAGGAGTCTGATGGCTTGGGGGAAGAAGCTGTTACACAGTCTGGCCGTGAGGGCCCTAATGCTTCGGTAACTCTTGCCAGACGGCAGGAGGGTGAAGAGTTTGTGTGAGGGGTGTGTGGGGTCGTCCACAATGCTGGTGGCTTTGTGGATGCAGTGTTTTTGTAAATGTCTTAGGAGGGAAGAGAGACCCCGATGATCTTCTCAGCTGTCCTCACTATCCTCTGTGCTCTTGACGATCTCCACATAGGAGCTGTCGATGTTCAGCAGAGAGTGGTCACTCTGTGCTCTCCTAAAGTCAACAACCATCTCTTTTGTTTTGTCGACATTCAGGGACAGGTTGTTGCTCTACACCAGTCCGTTAGTCACTGCACCTACACTCTGTATGCTGACTTATCGTTCTTGCTGATGAGACTCACCACGGTTGTGTCATCGGCGAACTTGATGATGTGATTCGAGCTGTGCATTACTGCACAGTCATGAGTCAGCAGAGTGAACAACAGCGGACTGGTGGTGGAGATGCTGTTCCTGATCCGGACTGACTGAGGTCTGCCAGTCAGGAAGTCCAGGATCCAGTTGCAGAGGGAGGTGTCCAGGCCCAGCAGGTTCAGCTTTCCAATCAGGTGCTGGGGAATGATTGTGTTGAATGCTGAGCTGAAGCTTATGAACAGCATTCGAACGTATGAGTCCTTTTTGTCTAGATTGGTGAGGGTCAGATGGAGGGTGGTGGCGATGGCATCATTTGTTGAACGGTTTGGATGATACGCAAACTGCAGTGGGTCTATTGAGGGGGGCAGCTGGGTCTTAATGTGCCTCATGACGAGCCTCTCGAAGCACTTCATGATTATGGGTGTGAGTGCAATGGGACGGTAGTCGTTGAGGCAGGACACAGAAGACTTCTTTGGCATGGGGACGATGGTGGTGGCCTTGAAGCACGTTGGAACAACGGCGCTGCTCAGGGAGATGTTGAAGATGTCAGTAAGAACATCTGCCAGCTGGTCTGCACATCCTCGGAGCACTCTTCCAGGAATGTTGTCTGGTCCAGCAGCCTTCCGTGGGTTGACTCTACGTAGAGTTTTCCTCACATCAGCCGTGGTAAGACAGAGCACCTGGTCGTTGTGAGGAGGGGTGGTCTTCCTCGCCACCACGTTGTTCTGCACTTCAAACCAAGCGTAGAAGTCATTCAGCGCATCTGGAAGGGAGGCATCTTTGTCACAGGCAACTGATGTTGTCCTGTAGTTGGTGATGGACTGGATGCACAGCCACATGAGCCACTTGTCACTGCTGTCCTGGAAGTGACTGTGGATTCTCTGGGCGTGTGCACGCTTTGCCTCTCTAATGGCCAGGGACAGGGCTGCCTTGTCACCTGCTCTGAAGGCGGAGTCTTAGGTCCTCGGCAGCGTGTGCACCTCCGCAGTCATCCACAGCTTCTGGTTGGAGCGTGTGGTGATGGTCTTGGAGAAAGTGACATCATCAATGCAATTGCTGATGTAGCTGGTCACTGACACTGATGTATTCCTCCAAGTCGGTAGAGTCACCATATGTTGCAGCCTCCATGAACATGTGCCAGTCAGTACACTCAAAACAGTCCTGAAGAGCAGAGATGGCTCCTGCTGGCCAGGTTTTCACTTGCTTCTGAAGCGGTTTTGTGCATCTGACGAGTGGTCTGTATGCTGGAATTAGCATAACAGAGATGTGGTCTGAGTAGCCGAGGTGGGTGCGGGGCTCCGACCGGTATGTGCCTGGGATGTTTAGTCTTTCACAATGCTGTTGTGGGATTTCAGCCCACTCTTCTTTGCAGAACTGCTTTAGTTCAACCACATTGTTGGGTTTTCGAGCATGAACTGCCTTTTAAGGTCCTGCCACAGCATCTGAATCAGGTTCAAGTCAGGACTTTGACTAGGCCACTCCTAAACTTGAATTTTGCTTCTTTTGAGCCATTCAGAGGTGGACTTACTCCTTTGCTTTGGATCATTGTCTTGGTGCAAATATGTTGATTTGATTGAACAGGGCTGGCAGTAATCAAACCTGGGTGTGTCTAGTCCAGCTGAACACCATTATGAATGCAGTTTCACAGATTTGGGGAATTTAGTAACTAAGGGTAACTAACTTTAGTAACTTTTTCACACATGCCCAGTTTGTATTGGATAACAACTTTGCTTCAATAAATAACATTTTATTTTAAAAACTGTATTTTTTGTTTACTCAGATTACCTTTTGTTTTATGTTAGATTTTGTTTGAATTTTTTTAACAATTTAGTATAAGATATACACAAAGACAGAAGAAATCAGGATGGGGCAAATAATTTTTCACAGCAATGTAGTACTGTTTTCCATTCCCTCATTAGGCATTGTATGTATAAATACCCTCTAGTTTAGTTCCTTCTTTGTCAGTTCTTGTTAGTTGTTGTTTTGAGTTCCCGTTTGTTGTTTCACTGTCATCATTTTTATTAAAGCCTGCACATAAATCCTACATCTCCTGTCTCATCTCAGCAACCATCCATAACAGAAGAACTGACCCAACATGGATCTAGTGGCTGTCTGAATTCAGCTTCTCAAGCAAGGTGACCATCCAGTTGAGGATCAAGCCCGTGAGTTCTTCAAACTAGTGGATTTAATGCACTATCCAGACCACTCTCTGGTGGTTTTCTTCCGGACCGGTCTGAATAGTGCACTGAAGGAACTGATGCCTCCGGCTGATCCTCACTGGGCACTTGGTGAATATGTTGAGAAGGCTCTTTTGGCCTTCGTCTCCTTGCTCCAAACCTTCCACTGCCAACAAGCCAGTGCCCACACCTGTGGCCTCAACCATCCCAGCACCCATGCCTGTGGCCTCGCCCGCTCCCGTAACTATGCTCCCAGCTGTCCGGAGAAGGAAAAGTACACCTTCTCCCCAGTCGCTGCCCGTGCTCCCGACCACGGAGGTCTTTCCCTCTCTGGTCGATCCTCCCACACTCTGCCTTCCATGGCTATGCCCCTGGAGCCTCTCCAGGCATTACCTTTTCAATTAGAGAAGCTATGGCCTTATCATAAAATTGCAGCAATAATAACACAATTAATTTTTAAACAAAGTCCTTACTGACCAATGGGTTAGAATAGATAATACACTGAGAAATCGATGTAAATGCATATGATTACTGGATGTCAGATTCATTTCCAATTTTAACTAATTTATTTAAAACAATAATAAACGTGTATGTATTTAATATTTAAAGTGAGCTTGATGTGATTGCAGGCACAAATGTCTGTACTGGAATTGAACCCAGCTCACTTCGAACAAAGACCTCAAGCTTTACCACTGGACCAGCACTCTTTTAACATTATACAATACCACTTTATTCATTGCTCATTATGAATACAAGCAATTAATTGCATATTATTTTGTAGCGTTGCAAATGAAATAATTTCACTTGTGTGCCGCTTTGACAAGTGTAATTGTACCATTCAAACGAATGTCCCACGTAGCCTACCATGGGCAATGTTACCAGGTGAAATCATTTTTAAATCGCTCTTAACTGTATAAAATTAGTTGAAAGCAGTTACCAGGGTAACTAATACCAAAATTAGTGATCCGGGGTGGGGTGCCAAGAATTGTACCAAAATTACAATTATGTTTTTACGCAATTAAGTTGTGAAACATTAGCTAGCCTACTAAAGTAAATGAAATAGCAGAGCCTTCACCATGGCCAGTGTCCGCATAATTAACATATGGGCTATACAGTTTTCTTGAAGATTTAAGATGTTTTTTTTGTTTTGTTTTTTTTTTCTTCAGTGACTCGTGTGCTATTTTCGATGTTTTCTAAAGTCATACAATAGCTGTTGGCGAGGAACAAACCGAAACTGCGAAACTGTTTCCTTTTAAAACACAAATGATTTCTTCCTCCAAAGGGGAGAAAGCCGATTCGTCCAATATTCCGCATACAAACCTCGGGATATGTATATATCTAATTAGAGACTTTTTTTTAAAACTGGATAGTAATTTTTAATAAAACTGATAATTGCAATGATTCTTTCTGTGGATGGAAGCTCCCCACAGCATCTATAAAATACAATCTAAAGTTCTACTGAAACAATTTTTCATATGTTTTAGTCTGCCAAGTTACACAGTGTTTCTGGAATGATGTTGTGAGATTCATTGCTGTTAATATCTTAAAAACTTTTATCTTATCCTATAAGTATGTGATATTAGGTTATTATATTAAGGACCATTACTCAAAGGACGCTGTTTTCATAATACATTTTATTTTTATGTAAATTTCATATCCATAAATGTAAATTCACAAATGGCAAACCAAAATCTAAAAATATCAAAGCAATTAAAACAATGACAATATGTTCTTTATTTAAAAATGTTATATAGAAAGTATTTACTTATGCTTGTTCAATGATATGTACCCTCTGTTTTTTGTTTTTTTTTTTTGGTTCTCTTACTCTGATTTATATTGTATTGTGAAGCATGTGATTATTATCCTTTGTTGTAATATAGAAAATACTCTTGTACATGCTATTTGTTGATAAAGTATTAATAATAATAATTTAAAAAAAAAATCTATACAATACAATCTATACTATAGCATACTATATAATAATTTCTCGTTCAGCAATAATCGACTGTGATTCTGTGAACTGTGACCATTCTGACCAGAAAAAAGTAACAGGTTACAGCGCCGTGTATTTTCTGCTTCAGCAACGGTCTGGACCTCTGTGGAGAGTAATTTACACCTGATCAATGTTATTAAAACTTTTTTGAATAAATATTAAACTAAAAATGCAATAGGCCTACGCTACACTGTCTCGTGAACTTTTCAGATTTGATCTGATCTAAAGCAATTAAAAAATTGCAGTCGCTTGTTGTTCAGTTCTATATAGCTTTATTTTATTTTTTTTGAATAAGATAGTTTTGGCTATTTACTTTTCTTGATGGCTCTTTAACGATCGGCAAGCCGCACCTCAAATCAAACACACCTAATATTTTTTTTTTCATCCGTCTTAGTGGGCTTGGCTTAAATGTGCTATAAAAGTTGTCACAAGAGTAAGCACCTGTTAAAAGCAGCAGACCTACCTTAGTGTAGCCTACCTTACATCATCCTATTGTCATCACGACAGTCTTGGGAAATTTGCAAGATGGATATATTATTGGCATTAAAGACAAATATACTATCAGTTGTAATGGCTGTCTTGGTGCTGTTATTGCTGTGGAAGAGTCGAGGAAAGCAGCGGAATTTCGCACGTCTGCCTCCAGGACCAACTCCTAGACCACTGCTGGGGAATTTCTTTCAATTTGATATAAAGGAACCCTACACGTATTACCTAGAGGTTAGTATTCACTGTTTAGAGGTTTCTGTTTGTTCTTGTATGACTGTTGTCAGGCAGTCAGGGAAGGATGTTATTTTTTAAACATCCTGCAATATTTGCCAAAAACGCCTAAAAAAGGCCTACCCAAATTAAAATGCATGCTGTTCTTGAACCCTTTGGAGTATATGCATGCTTTTGGTCTCTTTTGAAAGGGGAGCCTTTGAGGTTTGTTCCTAAATGGTCAGAATCACTGTAAGTCTTACTTGTATTGAGTAATTGAACTTTGAACACACTCAAAAAGGGGAAATAAACTCCGCCTACATTTTTTTTTTTTGTAAAAAGATGCCTGCAGATAACTACAGCTGGGAGGACATAGCTGGAAAACACAATTAGATCATAGCATGAAGCCTTACCAAACCCAATATAAAATTTGATAACAATACATTAGAAAATGAGTGTTTTACACATGTTTATCCAAGTGTATGTATAGGCTTCAAGGATATTGATACCTGGCCACACCTCTAAAATGCACTGACTGGCTAAAATGACCTGTCCATCTAAAGTCCAGGGGTCAGCGGACATTTTGACATAAAAATATCTGTAATGTTTACATGTTCAAGGTAGCTTCATCAAAGAATACAAAGTTGTGTCAGCTCTGTCGGTTAGCTCGAAATGCTACGTGGGTGTTTATTGATATCTAAATGTGTTATGGACCAAAAACTTTGTTGAATTGGATTGTATGGACCCTTTACAGTGTAACTAAACCATTTTTGATGGAATGAAGTGGATCAGTAGAGTAAGATGAGCATTATAAGTGAGTTTCTACCATTTTGGATTCGTTTATTTTGCTGTAAGTGGTCTGATAAATACACCGATTGTACCCGCTGTGTTAAGTGTATATTAAAATGGTTTACATCGTTCGAATCACAAGAGTCTCAGCTTTCCAACGATGTAAGATATGTGTATCTTTTAATTTTTGAGTTTTTGCATTTCGTGAAGATATTGCGCAATAGTCGGCCGGGCCCGCAGACGATGTTAAAAGGTTAGGAAAAAATTATTATTATTATTATTATTATTTTAATCAAGGATGTTTTGATCTTTAAATTGCACTGTTTAAATTCTTAAACTTCTTAATCAAAGCTTCATTTGTCTACACCAACAAACACAATAGCCTACTCCCCCAAGAGTTTATTATTATTTAGTATATTACACAAAAGAAACAACACTGCATTGGTAATACAAATTGAGTGAGAAGAGAATGGGTGTTTGAGTTTATTTAGGACTGTATTTGCACTGGTTCAAACTAGCTGTGCTCGCACTGGTGTGTCGATCAGAACACAGGAGGCAAGAATCCGAGGTAACAGTTTTAATTAGGTCCAGCATGAATATTCAGCACAATGAACGGCACAGTCAGACCACAGGGCATTGATTGGAATTATCCTATTAGACATGGTATCTGAGGTAGTATGTTGTGTGGTCTGAAACAGTGAATAATAAAGAATAATTAGATAATATCAAACATTTCCATCATAATTAACAACAGCTGACATTTATCCTAATATGGTTCTATTATAAACATACCATTATTTGCTGTAATAGCGATTTTTACCACTAGGTGGTGCGTAGCGCTCATAAACAGAATTATCCGAAATGTCTTTGCTGAGTCGTTACACAATAAGCTAACAAATCTATATAATCACTGAACGGATCTATACATTATTTAAACATACATTTATACACAGTAAAGCCTTAATCAGTGATCGTTATTATACTGAACTCAAGTATATTTGGAATATATACATGTTAATTGAACATCTTAGGCTAGAAGCTAAGATAGTCGTCACCTCAGACAAACGAACTCACAATGTTTTGATTATTCATAGTATGTGACATCCGATAGAAACACTCATTAAATTACTTACATGGTATCGTTGACGCACAAATTAAACATATCCACTTTGACCATGAAAGTTAAGTTCAGTGCACATGCTGGAGAAACCCAAGTGGTACCTTGCGTGGTAGGCTCATCAGGAACAGAAAGTGACTGAAGCAATAGAGCAACAACTAATCTGATTGGTTGTTCCTTCCCAACATCGGGTAAGTATTCAAACAAAAGAAACCCAATCAGTAAGAAAAATAAGATCACAATTGTGTTATTCTTATTATGTATGAGTTTGAGATTTTACAATGTGAGAAATTTCAGCTAGAAATATCTCCAAACTAGGCACTGTGTTGAGTAAAGTATTTGCAATGCAAAACAAATAAATTAACACATTTTTGCAATATATAAAATAATATATTATAAAGTCAGTAACTGTAATCTGATTAAAATAATTTAAAATGTAATAGATTACACTACTTTTTTTTTACTTAAAATTAATTAGATTGCAGTAACTAATTACTGTACTTCATTACTGAGCACACTGATATTAAAACTGGAGTGGCAGTTGCTGTGACCAGTCATGCATACTCTGCTGTCTGGCACATGATGTAGTTGGCAGTGGCATTGCTCAGCAACACAGATGAGATGGGAGTAATTAAATTAATCTGGAACAAGAGCTAGATCTGACACAGGAGCTATTGACCAATGCAGCACAACATATTTTCACTCTCATACGTATATTACTACATTGAATCCATTACTGTTAATCTCTTAGCTTAGTAAGAAGTATGGCTCAGTTGTTACCCTCTGGTTGGCAAACACTCCTGTGGTGATTATCTCTGGATATCAAGCTCTGAAGGACACCATGATTGGTCTTGGTGAAGAATTCAGTGGCAGGGCCTCTTATCCTCTGATTGTGAAAGCAACTCTTGGATATGGTGAGTTCACTTTATGCCGACTTTAAATTGGTTAAAGCTTTTTGGTATTTTAGTGTTTTTGTTGAGTTAGAAGGTGTATGGATAGTCATTATTTATTAGAATGGAATATATTCACCCTTAACTGGAACAGAAATATGTAGTTTATTTGAAATAAAAAGACAAGAAACACTCTTAAAGGCCCCAATATACTGCCGTAGAAGTTCTCATTCATTCTACTTTAAGATGTAACAAGAAGTTCTTAACAGCCGAGCAACGGTATACTGTTTCTGAACATTCACACTCCCACAACACCCTTGTGGGAGGTGTTTGGAGGAGCATTTAAATATGAGGACATTACATGTAGAACCTAAACTAATGTGACATTAAAATGTGTTATCAACAGTGATGGGTAGTTATGGATTACATGTAATCTGGATTATGTAATCAGAGTACCAAAAATATAGATCTTGTAATTGGATTACATTTTTAAATACTCATAATTGGACTACAGTTGCTTTTATAGATTTCATGATTAAATAGTTAATAAAAGAAAATAAATTATTAATAATTGATAATTTTCATATCAATATCATCATATTCTTCCCCTGAATTGCAATATACACACACACACACACACACACACACACACACAACAGTTAATTCCGGTTCTCGAATCTGATTGCACAAGAGACGTTCCATGAGCACTGATGGTCTGACACCATCAGCACTCCGACACTTCACTGTGTATGTATCACTCCGCTTGTGTTCGTTGTCCTAAACTAAAGTGTAAGAGCAGTGCAGATCTGTTAAGAGCTAATGTAGGCAATGTGTCTCTTTTTACATCTATTATTTTTTAAATTACATATGTTAGCCAGCAGGTGGTGGCAAAAGATCAGGTTTGTGTGTAATATGAGCCAGTTGGTGACATGAAGTGAATCAGTTAATCACTGTTTACAAACAACAGCGCTCTGTGATCGCTCATATTACTACTACAATACGTAAACTAGTAAATAGCTTTAATTGGCTTTAAATGAAGAACTTCAGCATTAAGGCTGAGATACAGACTGATTGATTACAGAACTGCTTACTACCGGAGTTTCCACATTGGATACATTCTGTTTAAAATGGTGGAGGACATTGTGGTTTCTATAGGGAATGACTCTTGTGCACCAGCTACTCCAAAATACAGAGGAATACCCCTGCTTGGACTGCTATTTTACCACTGCGAAAGCTGACCTTCTGAAAGCTGACAATATCTCTGCTTGGGTGTGGCAACAGGTGATTGCACATGCTCTCTCTCTCCCACACACACACACACACACACACACACACACACACACACATTATTTTTATCCATTAACTTGTTTGAAACTGCACAAGCCGTGATACTATTTCTGAAGTGACATTTTTGAATTACTAATGGAGGCTTGGACGCATCATTTGTTTTGAACCAGCAACGGCAGATTCTGATAGGTCACATAAAGTAGTTCCATGCACAAATGCGTTTTTATGAACGTACTCTCTTAAATTACATTTTTTTTTTATTTACCTCTTCATTGAACTGTTGTATATAAGTAATATCACACTTGTAATCGTGCTCATGTGATATTGCTTATAATATACACATAATAATCATACTAACTATATTGCATTACTCTCTCCTCACCCCACCCGAGAGCCCTCCAAAAACTCAAAATACCTGCCCCATATCCAGATAAACAAATCCAAGCCACCCCGTCTCTTCACAATGACACCACCTCATAAGCTGCAACCCTCCCCATCTCCGTGCACCACTCCGGATATGGGGACGCACCAGCTGACCTCCATCCCTTCAAAGTAACCTGCCTGGCGATCATCACAGGTCAGAAACCAATTCTCTATATGACTATCACCGACATCAATGACCGCCCTATCACCCAGAACACAAAGTCTGGGGAAAAACTAAACCAGAGTGCCTACCACATCAGACACAAAATTCTGAACCTACCTACAATCTAGAGGGGGGTCCAATAAAATCTATGCAATTTTTTAATTGAATAAGATGCACCCTTGCATCTCAAGATGCAGAGTTAAATAAGTTTAAGAATTCTAGCCCACACCACCTTCTCCAATACCAAGTTGAAATCTTTCTCCCAGAGAAGTTAAAGCTCCATCCCCCAGACTCTGAATTTACAGGGAGTAATACACTGATGCCTTATGACCTTTTCCAAAAGCAGTAAGGATCTGGGGATCCCAAAATGTTGAACCAGATTTTCAAATGATCTCAACACTTCACTCTCACATAGGTCACAGAGTGTAGTAACCACCCCGGTTTGGTATTGAACAGGAAGTTCTTGCCCCTTTTTTGCCATTGCATTGCCTCTCTATCAAACTAATCAGAGAAGTTAAGTCACACCCTGTTATTTCGCACATACACTCGGTATGGACAAGTGCCCAGAATGTTTAAATCAGACATTTATTTAAATGTTGCCTCGAGCATATGGTAGAACCATTGCAGTAAACTTTTTAGTTTTAAAGTGTCAAAATTAACAACTAAATCAGACAAATTTGCTGGGAATAAAATCCCCAAATACTTAAAACTCTGTTTGAGCCATTGGAAGGCGTCTGGCTGGAAAGCCATTACTGGACAGAACGCTGTCAAAGCCATAGCTTTGGATTTAGACCAATTGACTTTGTACCCTGAGAACTTGGAAAAACAATTAATAATTCTGCGGAGGCAAGGCATAGATCTAGTAGTGTCCGAGACAAATAATAAAATATAATCTGCGTAAAGCAGAAGCTTATGTGCCAGGCCTCCTGCTGTCAACCCTGGAAAATCTACCTCATTTCTTATCGCGGCTGATAATGGTTCCAGGGCAAGACAGAACAATAATGGGGAAAGAGGGCAACACTGCCGGATGCCCTTGTTCAGAGTAAAATAATATTTGTTTGTACCGCTGCTACAGGGTGTCTAAGTAAATTAATCCAACCAATAAATGTACTCCCGAACCCATAAAATCTTAAAGATAATCCCATTCAACCATATCAAATGCCTTTTCGGCAACAAGTTTGATGGCAGCAACTGGAGACTGATCATTCGCTACTGACCACAAGATTTTGATTAAATGCCTAATATTATCAGAATTGCTATTGCCCTGAATAAACCCCAACTGATCTACAAGAAATGTCATAACTTTACTTAATCGGTTAGACAATTTTTTTTTACAAAATGTTTACATCTAGCTGTATCAGGGAAATTGGATGGTAAATTTGCATTTGCTTGGACCTTTGTCCTTTTTAAGAAGTTAAAAATTAGACTAATCTGGGCTTGTGTTATTGTTGGAGGAAGCTTTCCATGCTTTAATGATTCCGTATAAACATAAGTGGAGCCAAATCTTTAGCATAATATCTAAAAAAGCGGCAAAACTGTATGGCCCCAGAGCCTTGGCTGAAGGCAAGGCCTTAATTACCTCATCAAACTCCTCCAAGGTTATCTCAGAATTAAGATACATTTTTTGCTCAGTCGTCAATTTAGGGAGTTCTAATGGTCCACAAACTTTCTAATATCTTCACCAGTAGACAAAGACATGGAACTATAGAGATAAGATAGAACACTTTGAAAGCATTATTAATATCAATGGCTGAGGTAAATATTTCCCCACCAGCAGATTTCACTGCTGGAATGGTAGAAAAAGACACTCTCTGTTTTATATATTGTTTATTTACACTTTCCGTGACAAAATAGTATTACATCTGTATTTCAATCGACATTCGGTGCTTCAGCTCTGCTTCTGCACTTTTAATATTCCCTTCCAATGCATGTGCTTTGGATTTGTTGGTGAATGAGGCATATGATCTGAACCTTAAGAACAGCCTTAAGTGCCTCCCAAGCCACGCCCACAGAGGATACTGAGGACCAGTTAGTCCTCATATAAACATTGATTTCAGTCTTTAACATTTGTTGGAAATCAGGAGTTTGCAATAGGGATACATTAAAGCACCAACTATATGATTATTTTTCTCTGTATGTGGCAACATCTCTAAATTCACCAGGGCGTGATCTGAGACTAAGATGTTTCCAATTGTGCAATCCACAACAGATGAAATGAGGGAAAAAAATCTATTCTAGAATAAATCTTATGAAAAAAAATGTATAGTCCCTACCAAATGGGTTCAAAAGTCACCAGATATCTGCAAGACCAAGATTTTTACACATCCTGTGAAGCATCAGTGTTGCCATAGTGGGCTTGCCTTACACACTTTTGCTTCACTATGATCAAGGACTGAATCCATCAAAAGATTCAAGTCTCCTCCCAATATTAAAACATGAGGCAGCTTGCAACATCCCTTCAAGATCTATAAAAAAGCCCTTATCATCAGCGTTAGGTGTGTAAATATTAACCAAAATCAGACTGTGCCCCTGAATTTCCCCATATACAACAATGACTCTTCCTAATTTATCTTTACTCTTTTTAAGACATTTGAATTGTAGATATTTATTTATCAGTATAATGACTCCCAAACTCTTACTCGAGCTAGCACTAAAGAAAACATGTCCACCCCATATCTTACCAAATTTTTAAGCTTCCTGCGAGGAAAGAAGAATCATATATTTCTTACGCTTAAGAAAATAAATAACCTTCCTTCTTTTTATGGTGTGCTCCAACCCATTCACATTCCATGTGGAGAGACATAACCTACTCATATTAACATTTGACATACTAATATAATAATAATAATAATAATAAAATTGTGTCAAAAACAAGATTATACAGACCACATTCATCATTAGTGCAACAATCAAACCCCAAACTTCCCCTGAACAAAACAAACAGAAAAAAGTGTGCACATTAACCCCACACTGAAAAAAAATCAGTAATTTTAACAGTAAAATAGTGTAAAAATGCTACAGAAATAAAACGTTAATAAATAGTGTAAAACTGCTACAGAAATAAAAACGTTAATTGATTAACAAATATTAACTGTAAAATATACAGTCAAATGTTTTAATATATTTTAAAAGTCAATACAGTAGTTTTTACAATAAAATTATGTAAAAATTTAATTATTTAAATGTAAAAAATTAGATTTTCCTGTATAATTAATGGTAAAAAGAACAAGAGAATACATGTACAGTAAATTATTGTTAAAATGACAGTATAAAACAGTAATCAGGCGTTCCCACAATTCCCTGCGTGACCCAATACACTTCATTATATTTTATGGGAATAGTTATGTTTCATAATTTTTTTAATATCAGTTACATACACTGGAGTGTTCTGTGTTATATTTGATGTAATTTATTTAATGTTTACTGCATTATTTAAATCTCACGTGTTACCATGATGGTGTTTAGTGTTTGTCTCTACATGTTTATTGGTCATTGCTCCTGAAATAACCGCTACTGATGAACTTCATGTCATCATGAGCCTTATCAAATACCCCATAAAATAACAAACAGTTTTTTACAGTTTCAGAAGGCTGTTATGTTAATGAATTTTTACTGTAAAGTTAACATAATTTTATTGTTTTTTTTTTACAGTGCCAGAGTGTAAATTACAACCATTTTAAACTGTAAAATGTACAGGTTGTTCTGTAAAGTGGTTTACATTTTAACTGTATTTTTTAAGCTGCCAAAAATATTTTGTAAAAACAATGGGATTTTTTTTTTTACAGTACATGCATAACAGCGCCAACCGGCATCAATCCCTCCAAACTCTAAAGAGCCCCCGTGACAACTTTGGCATCTGATCGCTCCGGTGTCCGGTGCTTCTGCACAAATTTTGTGAGGTAAAAGTACATAACAGAAAATAGTTTGTAAAACAGACCTCAGCCAACAGGCAGAATAAAAACAAAGAACATGTAGATTCATTCACAGTATTGTCTCGAAGGCGTGTTCCTCTACAAAATAAATTCCAGCTGATATAAATCCATTCAGTTTCCTCGGATAGACAAACAATTGTTCAGTGAGCCGGCTGTTATGAATGCAGCAGATTATGAAATCATTCTAATGTCCCTTAAAAATATTCCACAAAAACAAACTCCAGCCAGCAGGAGGCATAAGCAAAAAGGTCGAACAGATTCATCCACAACTGTCCTGAACAAGCGTGCCGCACAAGCCCTCAAAAGTGAAGCCAAAACGTCTCGATCGCCCCCCAGAGGCCGGTCCTAGTATAGGTCATAAACCCCGCCTCCCCATGTTATTCAACGGGACGTGAGACCAACTAAACAATTAAATTACACTTCACATATCTTTTTTCCAAAGACAGTTTCTGTCATTTACTGTAGTTTTTATCACGCTGATGTAATTTCAAGTGTTTGTTTTTAAAATAAGTTTGTTTTTAGTTAGTTATTTGATGCTATAAAAACGGTGCTGTTACGTCATGATTGACAGCTGTGATTGACAGGTTCTCTGAGCGAAGTAGTCACTGAAGCACCAACGGACTTTTTTTCGGGATATTCGGAGGATTGAGGAGATTGGAGCTTTAAATTACATATCTAAATTTCTATAATTAATTATTTCAAACCGACATTTTTTTACAGTCTATGGTCCTGAAGCAGTGTAATTCCACAAAACAAGCTTCACCCGCTAGGCAGAACCAGCACGAAAAGAAACAAAATAGGCATCCCGGTTCTTCGGATGATCAAGAGCCAAACTCACTCGGAGGCCGCGCAAAAAAACAAACACAAAAATAAATACACCATGACTTCCTCAACCCACCAACTTTATAAAAGGCATCATTTATGTGAGCATGTAGACATTTTGCGGTCATCCATAGTGTCCATTCTGAATCTGGCCGGGAACTTCACTGTAAAAATGACCTTCCATCAATGCAAAAGTTTCTTGAAGGAAGTGCATTTCCTCAAAACAAACTCCAGCCTCTAGGCGCAGCCAATACACAAAGAAACAAAAATCGCGACCAGCTTCCTAAGACAATCGAGTAACTGAACAGCGAGTCAGTCCACTAATGTAAGAAACATCAAATGGCTTACTCACTCCAATGTATTTATGAAGGAGAGTGCCAGATTGGGACATGTAAATACTACTATACTAACGTCCTTGGCATTTATTCTCAGCTTGGCCGGAAACAACAGTACAAAAGCGATTGATGTAAGAGTTTCTTACATTCCTTGAACATATTGCGTTTCTCTCTTGTCGAATTCGCAAAGTCCGGAAACTAGAAAATATTGTGACTCTTCCAAGAAAGCTTTTGGGAGAACTTGCAAAATAGCAGGGTGTTCAAATACTTATTTTCCTCACTGTATTACACGAATATTATGTTACATATTGTACCTTTAATGTTATGTTTAATGCACTTGTCATAAGGAGCTCTCTTTGTGAGGCTCTTTTTCTTCCTCTTTGTATTTTTATGATATAAAATGATTATCCTATCTAATAAAATAGAGTTATAAGTAAGTAATCCAAAAAGTAATCGGATTAGATCACCCCAAAATTTAATCAATACCTGATTACAATTCAAAAAACAAGTAATCCACCCAGCACTGGTTATCAATTAATTTATGCCTCATTCTATGACTAGAATTCACATGAGATCAGTAAATTAAGTTGTTTTAACCACTTGATAATGATTTAAAGTAATATATATGCAGTAGAATGTGTTTCATTTGTCTTGTTTACATTATAATTAGTGACACTAATGTGCTAACATGCTATATGTTGGCATAATACATGCCAATTACCCTCGGTCATTGTAATTTATGATGACACTGATAATATTGCAAAAATTAGAATATAAAAGTGCTATGTAAAGAATATAGACAAAAGAAGGGCTTCCCTTAAAGGCTTGCTTTGGGCAGATGTTTAAATAGCTTTCACTACAGATGGGACATAATTGAATGGGCATTTGAGTGTTTTGAGTGATTTGATTCCTTTTGTAGACTAAAACTAAAAAAAAAAAATAATAATAAAAAAAAAAACAATTGCATGACATGGTCTTGGAATATTTCTCTACATGAACAATCTTATAGATGTAGGTACATTTACTGATAACGCCGGTGTTTTCTTGTTGACTGATTTTGACTGAATGAACAACATAAGCAGAATGAACTGTCTGCATCAAGGTAGGTGGAGCTTCAGGTCACACCTAATGATAATGAGGACCAATGGCAGTAAGGCTTTGTTCACACTGCGGGAAAAATACGATATTTCTCAAATCAGAATTTTTAGACTGACTGTTCAAACTGCAGGTTATGAACTCTTTTTAAATAATTTTTATTGAACATTCTCTTGTACAGCATGGCCATCATTCTTGTTTTACCTAAAAAATATCCTGAGAAGGTATCGTTCATGCCATTTGGAATGCAGTACATGCCTTCTCATCGCAACACCTGATGAAACAACCCGTCACGCTCAACGAATGATCAGTTTTAATTGGATTCCAAACCACCTTCGAATGTGGTTTGGATCAGACTTGTAAAAATGAGATTTTTTTTGTGTTTTTGTCTTGTTTAGACTACAAAAACCTAAACTGATTTGAGTCAGATTGGCCAAAAAATCTGATATTTTCTGCCTGTGTGAACAAAGCCTCGGAGAGTGTTTAGCAGCCGGTTAAAAGTTTTCCCAATCGTTCGCCCAGACGAGCTGTTACGAACCACCGAAAACAAACACAAATACACAGTCTTTTTGGCCAGATTTAGTTCTTATTGACATCACACCAGTTCATGATTGCATATGTAGTATATTTGGGCCTTTAGAAGGGATGCGGGTGGTTATAATTTATTAGAATGGAATATCCTCTCACCCTTGACTGGAACAGAAATGTATAGTTTATTTGACACAAGAAGACAAGAGGTTGTCTTAACAGTGCTTCTGCATACAGGTGTTATGTCCCCCAGTGGACACAGATGGAGGGAGATGCGCAGGTTCACTATTATGACACTGAAGAACTTTGGAATGGGTCGCAGGAGCATTGAGGACAAAGTTAGAGAGGAGGCTCAGAATCTTGTGAAAATGTTTAAAAAATCTGAAGGTACAGTAAATCATTGGTTGCATCTCCACCTGGTTAAATTCTGGTTATCAACTGACATATTGTGGTTTATGAGCAACTTGAACAACTTGAATACAGAAACAAAAGGCTTAAGAATAAAGGAAATTAAATTACATGTGATATCGAAGAAAATGTATATGATAAAATAATATCTGCCTAAACCACTTTACAGCACCCAATCTCATGTTATAGAGCATGGTGATTTTATTTTTTTTTTTAATTTTATTTAGAAAATTCGAAATTCTTGATCTTTGACCTCCCCCACCCATTAAAGGCTCAACATTCAGCCCTGCAGGCATGCTCACTAATGCGGTGGCCAATGTGATCTGCAGCATTGTCTTTGGCCATAGGTTTGAACATGATGATCCACAGTTTCAGTTTCTCCTTCAGACAGTAAATTCTTTCTTCGTTATCCTGAACAGCCCTCTTGGACAGGTATCATACTGAATTTACAATAATTTTTAGGTATATTTCATATAGGGGAAAAATGCTTGTTTTCTCCAATAGTAGTTTTGCATGGTAATTGGATCCTTCAAAGTAAAAAATTCAGTTTTCATCATATTTGTGCATTAGCTCTTTGGTAAACAATTAAACACAATAAAACCAAACTGACATTCAATAAAGAAAAGGGTCAACTACATAAAGAATGTTAGAATATAAGTTTGAGGTTTTTTTACTCAAATAAAATGCCAGGTGGGACAGGCTATCACATTTTAGCACAGTAATTTTAAACAGTTTATTTAGAATAATAATCTTGGTCAAAACAATGGGTTGAAATACTTGTATTTTTTTTTTTTTTGCAGTTTCATGGATTTTTTTTGGTTCATAATTATTTTACTATTTTAATGCTGTAAATGGCTCTTTAATGGCAGGTGTATAATCTGACAACTTGCCCCATATACAGTGAAAAAATCCCTACTACAATTGTAAAGTTTAGCAGTGATTATACATGCATATTTAAAGGAGTAGTTCACCAAAAATTTTATATTCTCTCATTTACTCAAGTCATCCCAGATGTGTTTGACTTTCTTCTGCAGAACACAAAGATTTTTAGAAACATATTTTAGCTCTGTAGGTCCATACAATGCAATTGAATGGGTACCAACATTTCATCACATCACTTGCGAAGAAATGGATTTAAACACTGGAGTAATATGTATTACTTTTATGCTGGCTTTATGTGCTTTTTGGATCTTCAAAGTTCTGGCCACCATTGACTTGCATTGTGTGAAACTACAGAGATTAAATATTCTTCTAAAAATCTTACACATCTGTGATGGCATGAGAAAATGATCAGAGAATTTTCATTTTGTGTGAACTATCCCTTAAACTGCAGAATGCTGCGATTGGCCATTCAGAATCATTAAGAAGTATTCCAAAGAGCCATGTATTTTGCTTCTGTAAGTCATCTGGATATTTCAACCATACATAACATTATTTTCTTACCTTCATAGATCTATAATACATTCCCCAGGCTGGTCAGTCTCTTCCCTGGTAAACACCATGAGATGTTTAGAAACCTAAAGAAGGCAAGAGAATATTGTAAACATCAGGCAAAGTCACGGATGAATAACGTGGATCCCTCATGCCCTCAGGACTTTATAGAGGCCTTTATAATAAAAATGGAGGAGGTACAAATTTATTGCGTACTTACTTTAACAGTGTACTTCTTACTAACAATATTCTATATTCAGCCTTTTTCCTGACAACCAGGAGGCCTATTTTAACATCGCTCTTTGCTTGTGAGACAAGAAAATTTAACAGGATAATTTTCATGAATCCATTTTAATGACCTCTGTCATCATAAAGTATAGCCTTTTTATTTTGTTTCAGAACTTAAGAGAGAACCCTCTACTTTCAATCAATGTATATTGTATCACTGAGGTCCCATAGTTTTATATTACTTTCTTCTGCAGGAGAAAGACAAGCCTGACACAGAATATTATTTAGAAAACTTGGTATCACTGATATGGAACTTGTTCAGTGCCGGAACAGAAACCACCTCATCCACACTCAGACAAGCTCTCCTTCTGATGATGAAGCACCCAGATATTCAAGGTGAGGGTCTTTGCTGTTAAATGATGGACAAGCAGCAGGAAAATCTAGTTGGTTTTTACTTGATGTTTTGTACAGAGCGCATTCAACATGAACTTGATGAGGTTGTAGGACAGGAACGTTGGCCCTCCATAGAAGACAGACAGAACATGCCATACACAGATGCTGTAATCCATGAGGTTCAGCGCAGCATGGACCTCGCCCCCATTGCTGTACCACATAAGATGATGTGCGACACCGAATTCAATGGCTATGTCATTCCTGAGGTATTCTTTATTGTTTTTCTGTTTAGGATGCATCACACTGCCCCAATAAATGTCAAAAACACAAACATTTCAAGCATTTTAATGTTGGCTTTTGAATTTGGAATGTTGGAAAAAAAATCTGTCATTTTTATTCTGCCCCAACAAACACCAACACATAGTTAATCCAGCAAAACCCAACAATGGGATTTGGTGTTGTTTGGTGTTTGTTGGGGCAGTATGAGCCAGTGCAGTTACTTATCACATGTCTCTCTGGAATATGTGAATCTGATTGGTCAGTTGTGGCATTCTGCAATCAAATATTTTTGTATTACTGTATAATTGACCATTGTCCCAGACAACTAATTTCCTGTTTTAGTTCCAAATGTCTCGTTTCACTCTATTTCTATTTCTTCTCACATAAATACATTTTGATGTTAATTTGAAATTACAATTATTTTATTGTTTATTTATTCAGTATATAGCTGTGTAATAATCAAAATAACACAGTCACTGTCACAAAAGAAACCTGATACAAGACCTCTCCGTGCACATTTTCCTTTACAGATTTACTAGGTGTTTATTGCAATAATTTCTTTGAAACACCTACTCAAAGTGATGTTGAGTTTTAAAGTTTCTCTCAAGAGGAGAACGGTTGAAATTAAAGGGATTTTTCACCCAAAAATAAAAATTCTCTCATCATTACTCACCCTCATGCCATCCCAGATGTAATTGAATTTCTTTCTTCTGCTGAACACAAAGATTTTTAGAAGAATATCTCAGATCTGTTGGTCCTTACAATGCAAGAGAATAGTGCCCAGACCTTTTGAAGCTCCAAAAATCACATAAAGGCAGCATAAAAGCAATCAATAAGACTGCAGTTGTTAAATCCACATCTTCAGAAGGTATGAGTGAGAAACGAATCAAACTTTTAGTCCTTTTTTTTTTTACTATAAATCTCCACATTCACTTTCACATGCATCCACATTTTGAAACAAAGTGGAGATTTATGATAAAAAAGGACTAACATTTTGATCTGTTTCCACCCATACCTATCATATCTCTTCTGAAGATGTGGATTTAATGGCTGCTGTCGTATGGATTACTTTTATGTGGCCTTAATCTGATTTTTGGAGCTTCAAAGGTCTGGTCACCCTTTACTTGAATTATATGGACCTATAGAGCTTAAATATTCTTCTAAAAATCTTTGTGTTCTGCAGAAGAAAGAAAGTCAAACATATCTGTGATGGCATGAGGGTCAGTAAATGAGATAATTTTCATTCTTAGGTGAACTATTAATTTTGTTTGGTTTATTCTTCACTCTTACTTATACCATTATTTTTTTGTTGACTAAAATTAAATGCATCTAAAATCAATCTTGAGTGTCTCTAAGGATAAAATAAATCTTTTTTTTAGGGAACCATGGTTTTTCCACTGCTATCCTCTGTGCTGACTGACCCAAAACTGTGGAAGAACCCACATTGCTTTGACCCAAAGAACTTCCTGGATGTAGATGGAAGATTCAAGAAGAATGATGCATTTGTTGTATTCGGCATGGGTAAATTTAGTGATTCATTGTGCATATTAGATCATAATGCTACAAAAATACAGGACAAAGTGGTTGCTCTTAAGATGGAGACTGAGGTCAACATATGCTAAATAGTACTTAAAAATAAATTCTCACTGTTTGAGACATACTATGACAAAAGAACTTGGTGAAATTATTAATTCCTCATTGATCACAGGTAATAAAATGCATAATGCTTCGAGAAAGAATGATTTTAGATAGATTCTGCAAAATTACCTTGACTGTCGTCTTTTCATTATGCAGGGAAGCGTGCATGTCCTGGTGAGGCTCTGGCCCGGATAGAACTCTTCCTTTTTTTCACTTCCCTTCTCCAACACTTCACCTTCAAAGCCACAGTGCCACCCGAGGAGCTCGATACAACCCCAACCAACTGCAGCTTCGGCCGCCTGCCCCGCACATACGAGTGCTACGTCATTCCCAGGGCATAGAGGGCGCAAGAGTCCAAAATGTTTACATGTAATGATTAATCGTTAGTAAAGCAGTGTTCTTGAATGCCATCCAACGCTGCTCATCTTGGATGTCTTCATAATCAAACACACCTGATTCAACTCATCAGCTTATTAAAAGGGCTCCATGACCTGAAATGGATCAGATAAGGGAGACATCTAAAATGTGCACAGTTGGAGGTGCTTCAGGAACAGGGCTAGAAAACACTGGAGTAGAGAATAGACATTTTATATCATTCATAGCACGTTTAATTGACCTGTATCATGTGACGTCACTGTATGACCATGGCACCATTTTAGTGATCAAAATTCCATATACCTTCATTGTGCTGCACTGTGGGATACTGCAAAGCCGGCCAAATTTTTTTGCAATGTATAAGTCATGAAAAGTTTATACTGGTGTTTAGTTAATATAGCCAAAATGTAATTTTTCTTTCAATAAAGTTTTATCTTTTAAGTGACAGCTTCATTTCGCCAAAGTCAAGCTGCCGTGAAGGGGGAGAACACGGATAAAAACACTTGTGGGTATTTGCTCATTTATTCAGGCATGTCAGTTATATATGCATTTGTCTATTATATGTATAACCAGGGTTGGGGAGTAACGAAATACATGTAATGGGAATATGTATTTAAAATATAAGTAACTGTATTCCACTACAGTTACATTTTAAATAATTGGTAATTAGAATACAGTTACATTCTAAATGTATTTTGATTACCGAAGAGATTACTTTGCATTTTATTGTCATTTTTCATATATTTTTTAGTCCTTTTAGATGGAAAATATTTCTACATATAAATGATAAGATCCAAAGTGCATTTGAACAGTGGTGAAACAGTTTCTTATGATGTGTGAATGGATTCATTTGATTTTTTTGTGAAACACTGGGGCCGAAGCATTTATTGAATGGGTGAGAGTACTCCCACTGTAAAGGTTCCCCGACATGAGCTGGAAGGGGGAACACACATTGTTCTGCACTGAACACACAGGGTGGGCACCCACTGGTGGGGTGGCTGACCCCACCAAGTTTTTTTGAACGGGTGAACTAAGATGGCAGGATAGGTGTCCAGGGGGCTGGTGGCCTGAGAATGTGGACTCAAGCCCCCCGAGGCCGTGCATCAGGTCAGCCGTTTACATTTAGAGTCGGAGGGGGTAGAGTTGGGGGGTTTCTTGGCCACAGCCGCGGCGAAAGACATTCTACCCAAGGGCTTTGTGGAGGGTGGGTTACTCTGCTGAGGAGGTGGTTTATTGCGTGGCTTTGCCTTACAAGGGTAGGATAAGCCGTAGGATTGGAAAATTCCATACTAGAGTGAAACTCTGTAAAATCCATGGCGTGTAGCCATGGAGCAGGGGAAGAGGTGAGAGAGAAAGGTGGGGAGCCTGCTGGTAGTTTAAGCGAGCATGGGCAGCTTGCAACAAACAGAAACAGCTATCCTGAAAGACAGTCATGTCTGACTGAGGCTGATCAGAGCTATATGTCCTCCTGTAGACAAAATTAGTAAAAGTCCAATTCCAACCGAGCTGAGAGAAAACGGAGGTCGCGAGAAGCGAATGTCAACTGAGGAACAGTAGTGCGTGCAGGTCCTTATATACTCTCAGGTAAGGGGGTGGGTCCTAACCGAGCATAGGTCACGCGCTTCTGTCTGTCTAGCCAGACTTGGTGCAATTAGACGCTTCTGCAGAGGTCAGGTATGGATGCCCTTTCCCATAGGTGGATCTCGAATACGAGATGATGAAAGAGAACCACACATATCGTGTGCGATTTCTAATCAGAAATTAGAAAAATCAGAAACATTAGGAGACATTTTCCGATCAGATATTCTTTCTAATCAGACACTTCTTAATCCGTGTGCATCTCCTTGTGGTTCTGGTATTCACGGAGCTATCCAGATGACATGACAGGTTCACACTAACACTATTCATTTGTTCACCTGTCACTATTAATTAGTAATAAAGTTAATAATAAGTTATAAATGTAAATTGTTATGCAACTCAAATATACAATTTCCGAATTACTATTCATAATATTACACAGCATTTTTATAAATAAAATATCTTTCCGTAAAGAAAATACACTTTTATTTGTGACAGCTACAAAGGCTTTTGTTGGCAATTAATTGATAGACTATGTATTCCATTTCAAGAGTGTAGTCCATCTAAACCAGCAAAACAGCTGGTAAACAAAACAAAAACAACTTTGAATTTAGAAATGTTGACTTTTCTACCTTTATAACAGGCAGTGATTAATCAATAATGTCTCCAATGTGACATCATTAGAACAGAAAAACGGCAGTATGGTTGTTGAAGCACGTCAGCAGAGTAATGGTCGTAGTTCCTTTGATTACGTCAAGTGCCGCTATCCTTACATCTCCAAAGTTCCAATCTGTCATTTATTTTGCTTTAATTTTCAGTCCATCAGTGAATGCAAATGGCCCAGAGAAGGACGCCTTCTTACCCTCTTCTGTAGCCTTCTTTACAATAATAATTGTGAAGCCATAATTTTTATCTCACAGCAACATCTTCAGGAATCAGGGGATTTTATTTCAAGTAAGTGTTATCCATCGCAGCCTTCCAGATGAGGTCTCGGTGTGATCGCATGGAGAATATCAATGTGATACTTTGATCATCCTGCTTCCATCTCCCAACTCAATGCAAAATCTAAAGTGCATTGTTGAGTTTACCACTGATGACAGGTGCTTCAATATGTTTAGAGCAATCGAACGCAAATCTTCATTCTTGGTGTCAGGAACACCATGCACTTTTAGACACCAACGACGACTGTACCATACCATACCATACCAACTTTATTTGTTAAGCACTTTACAACAACCAAAGTTGACCAAAGTGCTGTACAGAAAACATAAACATATGTACAATTAATAACCATACAATAAAAATATACAATAAAAAGTCGACATCTTACTAGGTGTCAAAAGACTGTAGCGCACAAGCTGTAGCTCAGTCTGTGATCTGATATCCTTTTCAGAATATCAAAGCTCTGTGATTTCACTTGCCATTTCCTTCTTCTATTAATGCTCCTTTACGTCAGAGACAAGCTTCTGCACCACCACGAGCAGGTTGTTGACAGCTTTCGTTGTAGCTTCAGACAAATTCTCGATGGAGATGAGCATTTGGAAGGTAGCGTCTTGCTTTAAGGATAGTGCCTGCATACGTTTCAAAATGTCTGAAAGGCTCTCGTTTGTTTCGGCCTTCTTTTAAGTGTTCTTAAGTCTGAAGGCAGAATTTTTATTGGAGTTTATTGAAAGGGTGTTGCCAAGCAGAGTTTGTCATCAAAACTCACACTAGATGAGCCAGGAGGATCAGCGAGCACAGCATACCGGTTGCTCAAGCAAGCATCAGATACTAGCTCAAATTCGTCGCCAACCTCGACTTCCATAACTTTCGAAAAAACACATCTCTTTCTTCCCATTTACAAAAATCAGATGCAAAGTGTTTGTGAAATCACTGTTGGGGACAGCGAAGTGTAAAAAGATGTAAAAAAGATCATTTTCATGGGCAAGGAAGAGGCAAGAAACCGGCTTGTCAATATAAATAATATTTTAATTAAGAACTTAAAACAAACACATAGGACAACAGACATGTCTGCTGATTAAGCTCTCTCTCTCTCTCGATCGCCGTCTGCGAGTGGCCTTTATCCCTCTTGACGGCTCAATTAGCCTGATACGGGACCGGGCGTGCATAATCACGCGCCGGTCCCGCCCTCCACCGTGCCACACTCCTCCCCCGTTCTCTCAGGCTGGGGACCCCCGGCCTGACGTACATCCCCTGGGGGGGGGGGGGCGCCTCCCGCGCGGTCTGCCGGCGGGTCATCCCCATCAACCTGGACGAGGGAGGGGCAAGGGGAGGGAAACAACAATTAAAAATAGGGGGGGGGGGGGAGGTTCCTGCACTTGGCGGTAACTCCCCTCCCACGAACACCATAATTTAAAAAAGAGGGAAAAGGCAAACGCAGAGCGGTATCGAGAGAAAGAGGAGAGAGAGATTTAAAGGAGAAAAAAAAAAAAAACTTACTCGCCGGTTCTCTGATACGCCGTAGCTCGTTCCTCAGCCACTTCTCCACCCTCTTCAGGACAACAGCCGCGCCTCTCCGGGCAGATCGGAGGCAGTCCTCAGCCCCTGGCGGACGGAACGCCCCGCCACGTTCCCGGGGTGTCGAAGGGGCCTCCCCCCGCCCCTGGCAGCGGTTCTCCCGCTCCAGGCGGTCGGCGGCGAGCCCCTCCCCGCACGCGGTCGGCAGTCTCCAACCCCGCCGCGTTCCAGCGGCTAGTAGGGGACTCCCCCGCCCCTGGCAGCGGCCCTAACCGCTCCAGGCGGTCGGCCAGGAGCCCCTCCTCCCCTCGCGGTCGGCGGCCGTTCCTCCGCGTCCAGGTGGCTGGGCTCCTCCGTCCCCCGGCAGATGGCCGCGGCTGTTCCATTGAGAAGTGGCGAGAACTCCGCTACGGCGTATCCCTCTTCCTTCCCGGGTTTCGGCACCAATGTAAAGAAGATCATTTTCATGGGCAAGGAAGAGGCGAGAAACCGGCTTGTCAATATAAATAATATTTTAATTAAGAACTTAAAACAAACACATAGGACAACAGACATGTCTGCTGATTAAGCTCTCTCTCTCTCGATCGCCGTCTGCGAGTGGCCTTTATCCCTCTTGACGGCTCAATTAGCCTGATACGGGACCGGGCGTGCGTAATCACGCGCCGGTCCCGCCCTCCACCGTGCCACAAAAGATAAATCAACAGTTAATTGATTAATCAAATACTCATCACTGCCAGAACTACAAAATTACACAACCACCCTCCACGACACCATGTTGACTCCACCTCTCCCAAGAGGTCCTCACTGCGTGCTGACTGTAGTGCGATGACGTAGTCACATAGTAATAAGACGTAGGACAAATCCTGACTGATGGTGATCCATTCTTTCCTTATTAGTGCTCGGAGTTTATCACAATTTGTAGGCTTCTTCTTGTCTACTCTCCTTTTGAGGATTGACCACAGGTTCTCTATATGATTTAGATTCGGGGAGTTGCCTGGCCACGGATCCAAAATTTCAATGTAATGATCTCCGAGCCACTTCATTATCACTCTTGCCTTGTGACATGGTGCTCCATCATGCTGGAAAATGCACGGATCATCACCAAATTGCTCCTGGATCGATGGGAGAAGTTGCTCTTGCAGGACGTTTTGATACCATTCATTGTTCATGGCATTGTTTTGGGGCAGATTTGTGAGAGAGCCCACTCACTTGGATGAAAAGCAACCCCACACATGGATGGTTTCAGGATGCTTCACTGTTGGCACGACACAGGACTCATGGTAGAGTTCACCTTTTCTTCTCAAGACTATCGAATTTCCAGATGTCCCAAACAGTCGGAAGGGGGCATCATCAGAGAAAATAACTTTGCACCAGTCTTCTGCTGTCCAATCCTTGTACTTCCTGCAGAATTTCAGTCTGTCCTTGATGTTTTTCTTGGAGAGAAGTGGCTTCTTTGCTGCCTTTCTTGACACCAGACAATTGTCCAAAAGTCTTTGCCTCACTGTGAGTGCAGATGCATTCAACCAACCTGCTGCCAATATTGAGCTCTACAATGGTGGTGACATGATTCCATAGCTGACTCCTCAGGAGGAGACAGTCTTGGCGCCTGCTGGACACTCTGGGATGTCCTGAAGCCTTCTTCTCTGCAGTTGAACCTCTCTCCTTGAAGGTCTTGATGATCCAGTAAATGGTTCTTTATGGTGCAATATTCTTTGCAGCAATTTCCTTGCATGTGAGGCCATTTTGATGCAAAGCGATGATGGCTGCACATCTTTCTTTAGAGGTAACCATTGCGAATAAGAACACAATGGTTGGAATAACTTCTTCCCTTCTTTTATAGCAATCAGTCTGCTATTATAATCCAATCAGAATGATAGAGTGATTTCACAGGACTAGTACTCGTTCACACTTTCCCAGGTGCTGCTGATATGATTAGTGAAATGATTAGTGATGTTAGCTGGTCATTTTTTGCCAGGGCCAAAAAACAGTAAAAAATATTTTTTTTTTATGGCCAGTGAAGCTTTTTGCAATTATTTAAAATGCATCTGATCACTGCACAAAAATCTAGAAACAATGTGAATCAACACCACAACAACTGAAGCAGAAAACTGCGAAACACAAAATGTATGTCACTACCAATACTTTTGGCCATGGCTGTACTATGTCATAGACATTCATTACATAGTGAATTAACTCCATGTTTAAATAGATTTAAAATGTTTGGTGCCGTAATATACTGGATGTTTTTAATGCAAACATTTTATTCAGCGGGTACAGTATGTAGCGTTGTGTAAATAAAAAGTGAGAGAGTGCAATAATGACTGAATTTCCTTAAATTTTTTTAATGTTAATACTATATTATGGTATTAATAACTTTTGAGCTTTGGGATTTCAGTCTTCTAAAGAAAATGAGAGGTTGCTGACTATTTGGAGAGAATTTGTTTGGTATGGATGACTGATAAAAAAGACTTTTTTTTTATTAGTTTGATTCTGTTTTGAGAACATATCCCATTTCTTCTTTAATTATATTTGGGCTTAAAGTCTTACTTTAGTAGGCCTATAACATGTCATATATATTTAAGATAACAAGTCAATTAAATGTCTTTATGCATCCTGCAATGGCAGATTACAATACGGCGGCTTTAAAATTCTTGTTTGAGGTATGAATGTGTGCAATTCATTTTGTAGAACAAAACGTCCACATATCGTCATCATGTTTTCCACAGACCTAATTTTACACATAATTTAAAAAACTCACATTAAAAACCAAAGGGAACCCATGGCGAATTAGACTTCTGGGTTCGCCTACAAATTGACATCATGGCTGAACAGCTCTACTGAGCGCAACAGTCTGGTTCCAGAAGTAAAAATCACATTAATTTATCCCATAGACTAAAAGATTTTCAACTATAACTTATAAACCTTTAAAGACAGACCTACAGTGAGCTACGAGGTTGTTAATAATCTCAATTTCATTGTTTAAAAATAGAATTTGTTAGCGGATTTCATGGTAAACAACTGCATTACCCATTTTACAGCAGAGAAAGATCTACCAATCAGAGAACCACGTACAAGGAAACCCGCAAAATGTATCTTGGAGAGACAGTGCTTCCATGATGCACTCTGAATGACATAATCAATTCGGCACATAACACACTGCCTGGAGTTTGCCAAAAGGCACCTGAAGTACTCTCAGACCATGAGAAACAAAATTCTCTGGTCTGATGAAACAAAGATTGAACTCTTTGGCCTGAATGGCAAGCGTCATGTCTGGAGGAAACCAGGCAGCGCTCATCACCTGGCCAATGCCATCCCTACAGTGAAGCATGTTCGTGGCAGCATCATCCTGTGGGGATGTTTTTCAGCGGCAGTAACAGGGAGACAAGTCAGGATCGAGGGAAAGATGAATGCAGCAATGTAGAGACATCCTTGATGAAAACCTGCTCCAGAGCACTCTGGACCACAGACTGGGTTGAAGGTTCATCTTCCAACAGGACAATGACCCCAAGCACACAGGCAAGATAACAAAAGAGAGGCTATGGGACAACTCTGTGAATGTCCTTGAGTGGCCCAGCCAGAGCCCAGACTTGAACCTGATTGAACATCTCTGGAGAGATCTAAAAATGGCTGTGCACTGACGCTCCCCATCCAACCTGATGGAGCTTGAGAAGTCCTGGGAGAAACTGCCAAAAAATAGGCGTGCCAAGCTTTTAGCATCATACTCAAAAAGACTTGAGGCTGCAAAGATTTCAAAACAAACTTTTTTCACGTTGTCATTATGGGGTATTGTTTGTAATATTGAGGAAAATAATTAATTTAATAAATTTTGGAATAAGGCTGTAACATAAAAAAAAGTGGAAAAAGTGAAGAGCTGTGAATACTTTCCGTATGCACTGTGTATGTGTGTGTGTGTGTGTGTGTGTGTATATATATATATATATATATATATATATATATATATATATATATATATATATATATATAAAATGTCTGCCTCCCAACCAGTTTAATTTGTATTATTATTTTTATTTATTAAGCTCACATACAAATATACAAGGCAATTTTTATACATTTGTTTGCTTTATTAGATTTAAAATGTGCTGTTTTCACATCGGTTACCATTTCATGACTATCTTAAACATTTGATGGTTACACTTTTCAATAAGATTCCATTTGTTAACATTTGCAGTAGATATCATAAACGAACAATGAACAATATTGTTATCCATTGTTTATGAATCTTATAATGTTAATGGATAACAGTGTTCTCTATAGAATTGATTTTAAAGTTCTCATATTGGGTTTTAAGTCTAGAAATGGTTTAACACCCTCATATATATCTGACCTGTTGATAGATCACCACCCAGTGAGAGCTCTCAGGTCTGCCGATCAAAGCCTTTTGGTGGTTCCAAAATCAAAGTTAAAGTCTAGGGGGGACCGGGCATTTGCAGTAGCAGCTTCCAAACTTTGGAACAGCCTACCAAGTCAAATTATTACTGCCCCCAGACTGCCTATATTTAAATCTAAACTAAAAACATTTTATTTGATTTGGCCTACAATTTATGACATGATGCTTAGTCAAGTGGTTTTTATTGTCGTTTCAACAATATACAGTTAGTACAGTACACAGCGAAACGAGACAACGATCCTCCAGGACCATGGTGCTACATAAAACAACATAGGACAAACACAGAACCACATGATACTACACAGACTAAATAAAATACCTATATAAAGTGCACGTGCAAACATGTGCTAAAAAGTATGGGACAGTACTATAAATTACTAACAATGAACAGAACAATAGACACAGTAAGAGACAGTGCAGTGTACCAGTACACAGTAGTGCAAAAGATGACAGTTTCTAAAAACGGCAAATGTAAACATAACATACACACACACACACGGTCCCGTATTAGGCTAATCAAGCCTCTGAGAGGGATAAAGGCCATTGAACTACGTTACACTGGTGCCGAAATCCGGAAAGGAGGAGGCGAGAACCGGCTTGACAATATAAATAATATTTTTATGATAAACTTAAAAGACAAAACACACACAACGGACATGTCCGTAAATGATCTCTCTCTCCCACACCATCCTCTGCAGTCGACCTTTATCCCTCGATTAGCCTAATACAGGACTGGGTGTGTAGGATCACGACCCGGCCCCGCCCTCCGCCCTGCCAAACATACTATGAGATAGTGTTCTATGCACATAGCAGTTATTGAGGTAGCAGCCAGTTATAAAGTGACAATAATTGAAGTGCAACTCAGGACACAGCTGAATGGCGGCGTCCGGAACTCTGTCACTGAGCCACGTCTCTGTGAATACAAAGATGCAGCAGTCTCTAAGCTCACGCTGAGTAGTCTGCTGGAGTCGGATGTAGTCCAGATTATTGTCCAGGATGCAAATATTCGAGAGCAGGATAGATGGGAGAGCCGGCCAGCTAGGGTTTGTTTTTAGCCAAGCATGGACCCCCATCCTCCCGCTTCCTTGCACACCGCTTACGACGTTCTCTCCCCCGTCCATCGGCATCAGGCGACACCGAAGACTGGAGGCCTGGTCTCCACAGCAAGCCGAGTTCATGTAGCGCCTTCTGCAGGTCATCATGCAGCTTGGTTGTTGCATGAATCCTATATTTGAGCAATGTCTGGCAATGGTAGACACGATCACCGGTTGCTCCGATGTCCATGCGCCACAAAAGTCTTGTTATATAACAAAAATAGCACCATTCCGGAGTGGCCGCTGCATGCTACCGCGCCGCCGTCTTGGATCATTTAATTGTATTTGCTCTGTTTTTGTATTATGTGTGACTTTGTGCTGATTGTATCTGATGGTAATTTATGTTTTATTGTACAGCACATTGGTCAACGGTAGTTGTTTTTAATAGCGCTCTATAAATAATAAATTGATTGATAAAACACACAATTGTTCTTGTTAGTTCGTAGTGCATTAACTAATGTTAACATATACAACTATAACTTTTAAAATATATTAGTAAATGTTAATATTAATATTAACCAAAATTAACAAATGTTAAAAATGCATTGCTCATTGTTATTCGTGTTAACTAATGTTGTAAACTGGCACTAATGTAACCTTATTTTAATGTGTTACACATTTGACAATAATATTGTATTATATCATAATATTTATGAGATAATATGATTTCCTTCATGTTCACAATGCTACAAATAAACGTCCCTGTAGAGCGGAAGAGGGTGGGCCAGGGCTGGAACAACGCACGCCCGGTCCCTAATCAGCCCGATGGGGGTGCGCGAGGGATAAAGGCAGCCAGTGACAACGGTTCCAGAGAGAGAGAATGACATGGAGCTGCTCTGTGTTTATGTTTGTATGTTTTTCGTTCAGTTTATTACTAAAACTATTATTTATATTGCCAAGCAGGTTCTCACCTCCTCCTTACCCACTAACCACGTTACAGTCCCTTTTTCAGAACACTGTATTTTAAATATAGTTTTGTAAAAATCCAAATAACTTTACAGATCTTTATTGTAAAGTGTTTAAACAATGTTTTCCATGCTTGTTCAATGAACCATAAACAATTAATGAACATGCACCTGTGGAATGGTCATTAACACACTAACAGCTTACAGACGGTAGGCAATTAATGTCACAGTTATAAAAACTTAGGACATTAAAGAGATCTTTCTAAGGACTCTGAAAAACACCAAAAGAAATATGGCCAAGGCCATGGCTCATCTGCGTGAACGTGCTTTATGCATGCTGCATGAAGGCATGAGGGCTGCAGATGTGGCCAGGGCAATAAATTGCAATGTCAATACAGTGAAATGCCTAAGACAGTGCTACAGGGAGACTTGAAGGACAGCTAATCCTCCTCGCAGTGGCAGACCACATGTAACAACACCTGCACAGGATTGGTACATCCGAAGATCACACCTGCGGAACAGGTACAGGATGGTAACAACAACTGTCCGAGTTACACCAGGAACACACAATCCCTCAATCAGTGCTGAGACTGTCCGCAATAGGCTGAGAGAGGCTGGACTGAGGGCTTGTAGGCCTGTTGTAAGGCAGGTCCTTACCAGACATCACCGGCAAAAATGTCGCTTATGAGCACAGTCCTAACTTCCCTGGGCCAAACAGGACTGGCAAAAAGTCTTCTTCACTGATGAGTCTTGGTTTTGTCTCACCAGGGGTGATGGTCAGACTGTCGTTTATCATTGAAGAGTGTTACACTGAGGCCTGTACTCTGGAGTGAAAGAGCATCTCACAGCGAAAGATCATCTCACAGCAAGAACTAGCAAATCTGGTGCAGTCCATGAGGAGGAGATGCACTGCACTACTTAATGCATCTGGTGGCCACACCAGATACTGACTGTTACTTTTAATTTTTTTTAAGTTTGCTGAAAATAAAAGCAGTTGAAATTGAGAGGACGCTTCTTTTTTTACTGAGTTTAGTACTTCAACGAACAAAGAATGTGAATTTAATTCCAAATATTTGATCATATCAAATTAAAAATAAACATTAAATTTCAAAGCATAGCAAAAATATACATTGAACAAATAGAATAAATAATGTTAATATTGATAACAGAACTAAAATAATTTAAATGACAGCAACATTTTAACAGAAACACTCTATACACTTTATACAACAATAGAAAACGTAAGTCAAGTAAATTTTATTTGTATAGCGCCTTTCACAACACACATCGTTTCAAAGCAGGTTTACAGAAGATCATGTATTAACAGACGATAAAACTATAATGACGATGAATCATCATTGTGTAATTAGATAAAATACGACTGTTAATCGTGTTTAAAAATAAGTAATTAAATAATAATTGTATTAATAACCCCAGTTAGCAAGCTGAAAGCGACTGTGGCAAGGAAAACAAAACTCCATAGGGTGTTGATTAATGGAGAAAAATAGGACTCACTGTGGGGGCCAGTTCCCCTCTAACTATACATAAGTAATATTTACATTATATTCATGACGTTAGTCAAAGTCATGGTTTCAAATTATTAAACTAAGTAAGTGTTAAGGGTCAGTGTTTAAACATCGATTTTGTTTGAACTGTAAGATCAATGACCAATGTCTTTGAAGTACATCCTGTATTAAATGTAGAAGTTCACATAGATGCAATTGTCCTTGTTAATTGGCAATTTATTTAAGTAATTTTGGTGAGGGTCTGTGTGGTCCATCCTAAATCCAAGGTTCAGAAAATGGCATATGAAGTATCCCATGTCTTATGGTTGGAGATGGCATCATCCTCTGAAGTCCATCATAATAGACTGAAGTGATGTTTGGCTGGCATCGGCTGCATTTAGTCATCATCACACAACGACACGTAACAGTGCAGTCCAACACGAAGCAGGAATGGTGCTGGATCCAGCCCTGTTCTGGTGACCTCAGGATAGGAGTCCTGAGGTTGAGACAGGGAAACTAATAAAATAATATTAGCATAGATGCCATTCAATTTATTGCAGAGTTTTAAATCATGATCAATGTTTCTGGTTTCTGGTTCCGGCAGACACAACTAAAGCAGCCTAATTGTGGGTTGGAGGATAAATTAGGTGCATGCCAGGCTAAATAGATGAGTCTTTAGTCTAGACAAACTGAGTGAGTGTGAACAGTGTTAGGGTGTTAGACTATTCCATAGTTTAGGAGCCAAATATGAAAAGTATCTTCCTCCTTTTGTGGATTTTGATATTCTAGGAACTATTAACAGGCCAGAATTTTGCGATCGTAATGAACATGATGGAATATAGCGTGGTAGAAGGTCACTTAAGTACTGCAGAGCTAGACCATTCAAAGCTTTGTACATAGTAAACGAAATTTTAAATTTAATATGGAATTTAACAGGTAGCCAATGTAACAATGATAAAATGGGTCTAATATGATCATATAATTTTGGTTCTCGTTAGCAATCTGGCCGCTGCATTTTGAACCAATTGAAGTTTATTTATTGATCTTGCTGGACATCCTCCCAGTAATGCATTACAATAATCTAGTCTTGAGGTCATGAACACATGAATGAGTTTTTCGGCATTTGCAACAGAGAGCATGTGTCGTAATTTAGCAATATTTCTTAGGTGGAAGAATGCTGTTCTACAAACATTGGTAATTTGATTTTCAAAGGACAGATTGGTATCAAATATCACAATAGGATTCAAACATACCATGGGCAGGCCTGTGAATGTTACAAAAATAACTATGCGATGTACACAACTGCTGTGTGTACATTGGTACACATGCCACATATCTTTGTAAAGCTAAAATTCTTGTGATTCTATTTATATAAACCATTTTAAGATACAATCACAACAGCAGGTACAATCTACATATTTATCAGACCACCAACATGTAAACAAACAATAACAAAATTTAGGCAACTCATCTATGAAGCCCACTGATCCATAACTTCCCAACAAAAATGGTGTTGTTACATTGCCAAATGTCCAAACGATCAAATCAAGTAACATTTTTAGTCCAAATCACATTATTACATCAATAAATACCCACAGACTCTTGTTGCATCATTTCAAAGTACCCGGCAGCTGTGCCTAATCTTTCACATATTATCGGTCATAACTTCAGTTCAGATGTAAACATTTCCTATATCCGGTATCAAAATGGATGTTGCACTCTGACCTTTCGATTGACACCTCATTTGACCCAATAGGAGCTTCCATGTCCTGTCCAAAGCCTTCAATAGCCAACCACAGTCTGTGTGGAATGTAAGGGCCTCCCCCCTTTCCTTTGTGTAAAGATCAAGCCAATTACAGCCAAGTTTGCGGATGACTGGCGCATCGTATAGCCAATGAAATTCTGAAAATATTTATATATAGCTTCAGTGGGACGTTTACGGGATGTTTCTGTAATGTGTGTGCGCAAAGTTGTCTTGCCATTACCGAGTGGTTTGTATGGCGTTAGATGTTGGACAAAACATTGCAAGCACACAAACACAGCGCGCAAGTGAATTACAACAGTGTGAGCGCCATGACACAGCTTGCACGTAAAATGTGAACTTGCAAATCACAAACTCAAGCACAAAAAATATGATATAACTGTGTGTTGCTCATCCAGCTGAAGTTTCATTTACTGCCCTCTGGAGAAAACAGGTGGTACTACAAGCAATGCGTTTAATTGCGTACATTTTTTTAACGCGTTTTTTTTTGTAAAATTAAATCGCACGTTATTAACGCATTAAATCGACAGCCCTAATTATAATATATTATTAACTTCCTAAGCTTCTAAAGTTACCCAGTCAAGAGCAGTTTCTCGTTTTCTTTTTTGATTATCATACAAACACACTAGATGGCAGCAGGTCTATTGGTTTACATTTACTTACATATACTCACAATCATAGTCGCTCCAGTTGGGCGGCGTACGCTCCAATCACATGTCACAACTCACTCGCCATCTCCTCCTTTGGAGTCAGCCACGACTCACGCTGCTCGCCACTCACATCCCCACTCGCAACCGCAACACGATGGTGGACATGCTGTCTCGACAGGTCTCGCTCAGCGGAGAGTACTCCCTAACGGAGGCCCCTCTCGGCACAGACACACTGGCACATAGCTGGCCCCGGGGTATGCGCAATTACGCATTTCCCCCAGCGAGTCTTCTTGCACTGGTGCTGTGCAAGGTCAGGGAGGACGAGGAACAGGTCACTTTTGTGGCTCCTTATTTGCCAACCCGGACCTGGTTCTTGGATCTTACGCTCCTTAAGCACCTCCCTGGCAAATTCCCCTGAGGAAGGACCTTCTTTCTCAGGGACGAGGCACCCTATGGCACCTGCGCCCAGACCACTGGAACCTACATGTCTGGCCCCTGGATGGGACATGGAAGACTTAAGCGGTCTACCACCTGCAGTCATAAACACGATCAACCATGCCAGAGCTCCCTCTACCAGGCAGCTTTATGCCCTCAAATGGCGCCTGTTCGCAAACTGGTGTTCTTCAAGATCTGAAGACCCGCAGAGGTGTGCAGTTCAGTCAGTGTTTTCATTCCTGCAGGAGAGGCTGGAGGGGAGGCTGTCCCAATCCACCTTGAAGGTGTATGTTGCTGCTATTGCAGCCCACCACAACGCAGTAGATGGCAAGTCCCTTGGTAAGCACGACTTGATTATCAGGTTCCTTAGAATCGCCCAGTGGTTGAACCCTTCCCAGCCAAGCCTGTTCCCCTCCTGGGATCTCTCAGTGGTCCTCTCAGGCCTTCAGAGTCCCCTCTTCGAGCCGCTTTGAGCTCAAAGCCCTCTCGTTGAATACGGCCCTCCTGATCGTGCTCGCTTCCATCAAGAGGGTTGGGGACCTGAAAGCGTTCTCTGTCAGCCACACATGTTTGGAGTTCGGTCCGGCAGATTCTCACGTCATCCTAAGACCGTGACTGGGCTACGTGCCCAAGGTACATACGACCTCCTTCAGGGTCCAGGTTGTGAACCCTCCAAGCGCTGCCCGGGGAGGAGGCAAACCCAGCCTCTTGGTTGCTGTGTCTGGTACGTGCTTTGCGTAACTATGTGGACCGCACGCAGGGCTTTAGATGCTATGAGCTGCTCTTTGTCTGCTTTGGCGGATGGTGGAAAGGGAACGCCATCTCCCAACAGAGGTTAGCTCATTGGGTTGTTGATGCTGTTTCCCTAGTCTACCCCCCCCCCCCACCCGCATTGCGGGTTCGAGCACACTCTACGAGAAGTGTGGCATCCTCGTGGGCACTGGCCCATGGCACCACCCTAGCAGACAGCGGGCTAGGCATCAACCAACACCTTTTCTAGGTTTTACAGACTCAGGGTTGAGTCGGTCCCGTCCCGTGTTTTGAAAGGTACACGCCGGTAGAACTCGGTAATACAGAACAGCAGACCTGGTGTTCTGCTTGCACCTTGCGCCCTTCACCAAGTTGATCCAGTGTGCCTGCTTTCCCAGGTTAGCCACTAAGCTCTCGCTTCTTGGATGCTCTTCCTCCCTAGCCCTTTGGCCGCAGATTCAGCAGAGGAATTCGCCACCAGAACCACCACGAGTCGAGTGCTACGTGTTGGGCTTGGGCTCCACAGGCACAGTTCCCGCTTCAGGCAACTCCCTATGATGTATTTTCCGTGGTAAGGTCCCCCCGCTGGCAGGAACCGCATCTTCTTTGGGCAGTCCTCGCTGCCCCCTGGTCGCCATGTCTGTAGTAACTCCTCCCTTGTCAGGCAGGATCTACCATGCATCATGTCCACGGGTGGCTTAACAACCCCTGTGTGTATTAGCCACAAGTTACCTCCTCCCAGTCTGGGCAGGTGTGGTCTCCACGGGGCCTTTTCCCCCTGAAAGAATAGGAACGGAGAAGGACGCCTTCTGCAACACATCTGTAGCGTTAAGATAGCCCCAGCTGCTTTTTTGCTCTATGATGAGAAACATAGGGAGAGAAAAGGCCACGGCTGTCCGGCTGGCTCCCATGCAAGTCATGTCACCTGATTCTGTACGGGTACTGGGAAACTAAGAACAGTATGTGACACCTTTTATTGGGGGCGTTGCAGTTACGTGCAGCCGACCTCTGCTTCTAGCTCGCAACAGCCTGCTTGCACCTGGCTCAGCAGTCACGTAACATGGGTTACTGCATGACGTTTTGAAGTGGGACCGTTGAGTGAGTGACAGAAGGGGAACGTCATGGTTACTGTTGTAACCTCCGTTCCTCGATGGAAGGAACAAGTTGCTGTGTTCCCCTTGCCATGTCACTATCCCTACCACTGTAATGCACTGTAACCTTATTCTCGGCTCCTCAGTGAAAACCAGTCTGAAAGTCGCTCGCCCGCGACTTTTCTCAAGTTCAGAGGTACACGAGACTCTCAGAAGAGACCCCTTGTCACTACGATCGACACAACGTCTCGTTCCTTCCAACAGTAACCATGACGTTTTTGTGAAAAGTAATTTTTTTTGGCCAATGAAGCTTTTTACTATTATTTAAATGCATCAATATTATTACTCTGCACAATAATTTAGAAACAATGTGAATTAACACCATAACAACTGAATCAGAAAACTTTGCAAAACACAAAACTTATGTCACTGCCAATACTTCTGGCAACAGCTATGGGCTAAGACTACACTCTTTAACCTTTATGTTCACTTTGATACATCTTTAACACACAAAAAACAAACTTTTTCGTCTTAATAGAGCAACATATTGCCAATTTTCTTCATAATAAGATACACACAGTGTATGTGACACATATATTATGATTCAATACATCGCAAAGCATCACGTTATAATCTAGCTGCAGCAAACGCGCGCAAGTGACAAGCATCCCCGCACCAGAGTTTGCATCCGCCGGGAGAAGAGTCAGTCTCTTCCCCCGGTCACTTCATGCAACCCATAGACGTGGCACTGACTGCATAGATAAATGCCAATTTCTGAGTTTATTTTCATAACCCATTTCCTTATTATTTTAAATTTAATAAAGGATGCTTTAAAGATATAATGACGTTCATTGCGAAACGGAATGCGGCACAATAATTGTTTTATCTCGATTATCTTGTTTTCATAATAGTTGGTAGCCATAATAGTAATTGAAAATAAAATTATATTAAAAATTAATTTGCCTGCCCTAACTTTAACTCAGGAAGGCTCTAGACACCTAAAAAAAAAAATCACCTACTGAAATTATTATTTTTTTTTTTTTCACTGTGCGGTTCAGGGCTTCTGTAGTTTTTATACATGAATAGCTTTTCCTTCTGTACGAATGATTTCAGATCGTTAAAGTAAAAATATATACTTTATATATATACTTTAGAAAAAAAGTAATACAGGCAAATATCAAGAATAAGAAGACTCGACTGAACAGAGGTCACTGCCATCATATTCACTTTTTAATTAAGTGTCCTATGTCCTTATCACCAAATTACAGCAATGATCATAACACACAAATTGTACAGTTTTATACTTTCTGTTTGCTCTGTAGTTTTCTCATTTGTGGCTTTGCTGCCATTTTTAAACCATCAAGAAGAATCTCCTTTGGGTTAAAACAGAAATACTTATAAAATGATATGATAATTTAATGATAATTATGTTTTCTGTTGATTTAAATATGCAATTCCATTCATTTTCTGCATAAATATAGTAATTTAGAGTTAGGTCAAAGAATAGTGATACAATTTTCATCAATAATTATAATTTGTTTTCCACTCTGGCTTGTTAAACATTTGTGAATGTGTTTTCAACAATAATAATAATAAATCTCAATGACCAGTAAAATTTTTCACCTTGTACAAACACAACAGAACCCCAAATTATAAGAAAAAAAAAACATTTTTTTTTTTACATAAGGCCTGTTTGATGCTTTAATGGAAATAAATAAATATGTCCAAAATATTATTGCACAAATGTTTTCTGGAAATTACAATAATTATATTTAGCTAACATGTTTTGGAGGAGGTTGTACACCCAGTTCTCATGGACTCCAGTCGATGCACAAGATAACCCACTTTGTTTGGCAGCTGACCTAGCTCAATAATCATCTTCCTGATTAATTATAATAATCAATACATTAAAATCAAGTGTGCTAAAGCTGAAGCTTATCAAGTGTGTGAATTGCTTCGGGATGACTGAGCGTTATGTTTTTACAGGACTAACAATAGTATTTATGTCACCTTAAAAACAGTTAAATGTATTATCTGAGTCGGCACAGTGCTTTGTGTTTCTATGTTCACAGGCTTCAATAGAGGACAGACCTTACAACAGAGCACTTTAATAACATCTTACTGATATTTTTTACATTATATGAGTCACAAGTTCATGCCTCATCAACTCTTTTCACCTTTTTTGTTTTCACCAGTGTGATGTGATTCAACAAGAATTCTACTCTTAAAAAAAATAAAAGCTATTCTACAACACAACAGCACAAGTGCAGCTCTGGTGCCACTAGGTGGCTTTAGACATCTATCAGTGGAATGACTTCAATGAAATAAGGATTCCATGAAATCAAAGAATTTAGAGGCTTTTAGTTCATGTCTATTAGTTCTGAAGCCATGTACGGTATATGTTAGTGTATTTAAAAAAAGCTCTCATAGGGTCTTTAATATGTAAGTAATGGTATAACCACCATCGCTCGAAAGGACATGAACCCTCAATCATTAAAATGTGACATAATGTATTGGGTGAATGTCTAGTAAATCGCAGTGGAAGTTCAGGCTAGGGTGTCATAATTATATGTTGGTGACAAAATTGCCAAGGGGCAGATTTCCTATGTGCAGTGTGCCATTCACACAGACAAGAACATTTTGTCCAAAGAAGTGATTTTAACAGAAAAGAGATCTTTAAAATAAAATAATAGAAGGAATTACGGTAATACTTTACAATAAGTTTCCATTCGTTAATATTGGTTAACAACATTAGTTAACACAAACTAACTGTGAACAATAATTTTACTTTATTAATCTAGGTTAATGTTAATTTCAACATATAGTAATACATTTTTAAACTCAAAAGTTGTATATGTTAACATTAGTTTATACACTATGAACTAATGTTGAACAATTGTATTTTATTCATTAGCATTAACAAAGAACAATAAATGCTGTAAAAAAAATACACAGATGAGCCAAAACATTATGATCACCTGCTGTTGGTCCTCCGTGCCCTGCCAAAGCAGCGCCGACCCGCTGAGGTATGGTCTCTACAAGACTCCTGAAGGTGTCCTGTGGTATCTGATTAATAATAATAAAAAATAAAAATCCTTGTCTGTCTCTTTCTTCTGTGCTAATATCTTTACTATTCCAGCCACTTTGAGAACTTGGCAGTCTTATAATGCAGATGTTGTTAAACTTTGTTTGTCAAATTGCTTGCTATGTATCGCATTTGTAAGTCGCTTTGGATAAAAGCTCAAAATAATTTGGTGCTTGTCAAAGTCACTCAGGTCTTTTACTCCTGCCCATTTCTCCTGCATTCAACACGTTGAATACAAGAACTGATTGTTCGCTTGAATGTTATTCACTTCGTCTGTGAGTGGTCATAATGTTTTGGCTCATCGGTGTACATTGTTCATTGTTAGTTAACTAATGTTAACGAATGGAACCTTATTGTAAAGTGATACCGATATACAACTTTGCTGAGAGGTAAATTAAACACCCACATTACAGTCTGCTCTGGCTTTTCTCAATTGGACCTCAAAACAGTTCCCAAAAATATTAGTTACGCTCGTTTTGCTGTAATAGCTGAAATTAGCAGCTTTTCAGTCAGCACCATAAATTAGATCTCAAATGAGTCATCGCAATCACTTTGAGGGTGCTTTTTCCACCTTTGGCCGCACTTAAAAAACATTTACGTAGGCTATTTGTCAAAGAGAGATTCGCTGATCATTACAAATAGTTAGCTTGGCCTGCAAAGACTGAAACAACGTTTGAAACTGCGGTTACTGTTGCTTGTTAACTAATTCACCAGCTAATCCACTTTAATGTCTGTAGAAATACAGATCACACTTGGGCACTCAGTCAGGGCACTGAATGAAATGGGATTAGGCCATTGAGTGGAATGTAGAGCCATAAATAAGGAATTCGATAATTATAGTTTTAAAGAGAATGCCGCGAGTAGGCTACTGCAAGACCTAGTTGCTTCTGGTTACATAAGAGTAGTATAATAACACCTTCATATAAGATACCAAACACCGTGTCCTAACAAGACGTGACACCGCGACAAGCTATAAAAGTTATCTTTTCCATGTTAATCAGTTTTTATCCTAACCAGCCGCGTCACACGACGAGCGACGAGGATCCCTATTTTAGGAATAGTTTATATTTATGCGACGTTGTGCCAGGCAGCGCAGTCTACAAATAGATCTAAAATGATTCTTATTGCGGTATACAAAACCGGCATCTCATAAACCGGTTCAGAACAAATTACATTTTGGCCGAGGCTCATTCCAACTTCCTATCCGCTTACCTGTTACGAGGAGATCGGCAGAATAACAGAACAACCGAACAGAAGTACCACGTGAACTTAAACAATAGTAAGGCCGTGAGTCCACTAAAGCATTTTTTTGCAGCTGAATATGCCAGGCGCTCTTCTGAATTACATTTTGGCCGAGGCTCATTCCAACAGTTGGGGGCGCTAGAGAGCACTTTGAAGGAGCAGCATTTTTTTCAGCCGCTTTGCTATGATACGGGATATCCACGGAAGTAATGTGTTGTAAGTACCAAATTTCGCAGATATCAACAAGTACTGAATGTAAAAATGTCGACAAAAAGAAGACTACTTTCTCTCTGGCCCTTACTCTGGATAAAGGAAATGCTGAAGCATATTTGTTTCATATTAATATTGTGGTAGTATGTAGAATGTCATCTGGTACAGACATGAATACTCAGACACCAGCAAACTTCTCCATTGTTGTTCAGTCGTTGTACATGTAGGATGTGACGGTTAGTCGGTGTGGCATTTGTCCCGCCCCACATCCACTGTGATTGGACGGCTGGGCAAAAAGTGACAGTGACGAGCTGTCAACCAAAAGCGTTTCAACTAAAGTTTAAAAAATTTCAACTATCGGCGACCTCCTAAATGTTTTTGATTTTGAAACGTTAAATAATAAATGTAAAGTTAATTGGCTTAGTCGGATTGTAAGTAATCCTTATTCCATTTGGAACTTGATCCCCCCATTTTATGTGTAATAGGCCTACCACTGATCTATATCAGTGTGTAATACACATTTCATTCTTAGTAATAATAATATTGATAAAATACCAGTAAGACTATCTGAATTTCATCGCCTGGCCTTTTTATCACGGACTTTGATTATCAAGCATAACTTTTCACCACATAAGTAGGCTATTATATGGCACAATAAGGATATATTATAAACGCAAGTCGTTGTTTCTGAAACATTGGTTTGATAATGGCATCATTTTGATGGATCAGTTATTTAATTTAAATGGTTTTCTTTTCACTTACAATGAGTTTTTGGCACAGTATAAAATTCGTGTAACTCCAGGGGACTATGCAAAAAATGTTTGTGCAATTTCTCCTGAAATATGTATGCTGTTTAGACATCAGAAAAGAAGTAACATTCAACAATGGTCCCCGCCTATAGCTAGTAAATATTTGTTTTTCCCTTAACTCACAATACAGATCCATAAAAGCGTTATTTCAAAGAAACAATTGTCTCTGCCTTTTATTGACTCATATAGGAATAGTTTGACAGACAATATTTAGTGGAAAAAGGTTTGGCTTATACCTAATCAATATTTAATTACAATCAACGTTAGGAGGTATCATTCAAAATGATATATATAATTTACCCAATGAAACATCACTTTGTAAAATTTAAAGGTGATATTGATTTTAATTGCACTTTTTGGGACAGTTGTCCTGAAACCTTGGTTCATTTATTCTGGCACTTCCCATTAGACCGTTATGGCAAAATGTTTGTAATTTTATCACAAAAAAAACATTGATGGCCAATTTGTGCTGTTTTAGAAACATTTATTAATTGGTCTTCTGGATAATTGTATAGACAAGCACAGTCAGATTTATGAAATATATTCTTTTAATGGCAAAATTCCATGTTCACAAATGTAAGTTTTCCTATTAAAAAAAAACTTTTTTACATAATTCAAGAAATAAATGGAACTATAAATTGACCCGCTTTTCTATCAAGGAAAAAGCAGTTACAACTTTGAAAATTTGTAAATGTTTGAATATTTTAAATGTAAATCTACATTAAGCCCCCCTAGTGTGCATCCATTTGTTATATTATGTTGTATTTTCTGTATACTCTAATTATTGTAACACTTTTTGTTGTTGTTAATAAATAATAATAATAATAATAAATAAATAAATAAAGAAAAAAATAAACAACTCTTGGCGACGTAAAATAAACGCCAAACAAGCTGTGCTCAGCGTGGAATAGACACTCAGTGTGTTATCACGTTGCTGGTTTTTTTTTGTTGTTGTTGTTTAAAATACGCGGCGCTCCCATTGCAAACAATTAAAAAAATATGCAGGCCTCAGGGAAAAAACGCATGGGAGGACACACGGCCTAACAGACTGAAGAAGGATGCATTCATAAAGTAACTTTGCCCTGTATATTGTATAGCTTGTCGCTGGAATCTTATCACATCGCGTCTGGTTAAGAGGAGGTGTTATGAATAAAGAGGTACTTATCTTATCACCATGAGGATGTCCTAAACTATAAAATAACTCACAGATTTGATTTTAAGTTTATGAATATTTTTCTAATTAACAGTTCTAATTAAGCCAACTATTGGTCCTTTCAGTCATTGCGATTGGTGCTCTTCATAGTTGGAAGGGCCAGATTATTCAAAATTGAATAATTGATAACACTTTACAAAAAGGTTACATTTGTTAACATAAAATAATGCATTAGGTATCAATAACAAACAATATATTTTTTTATTAATCTTTTTATGAATCCGTTTATGAAAATACAATTGTTCATTGTTAGTTCATTGTGCATTAAAGTAATGTTAACATAATCAACTTTTGATTTAAAAAAATGCATTATTTTGTTGAAATTAACATTAACCAAGATTAATAAATGCTTAATAAGTATTGTTCATGTTAGTTCAGGTTACCTAATGTTGTTAAATAATATTAACAAATGGAACCTTATTGTAAAGTGTTACCAAATCATTAAATAAATATTAAAATATATACAGTAAATAAATAATTAAATACACCACTCAGAACTTATTGTACCAATCTTAGCCATAGCTGCGGTGTAAAAAGAAACACCTTAAATCACAAACTAGAAAGTCAGAATAAATCTATTTTAAAAGATAATGCCCACTGCTGTTGAAAGGCGTGCTGATAAATGTAACCCGCAAACGTGCTAAAATTAAATACAAAGGACATTTAATTTAATAATTTTATATTTTTTAATTATTATTTCAGTAACACTTTACAATAATGTTCCATTTAGTATCATAAGTTATCTAGTTAACATGAAATAACAATGAACAATACTTTTACAACATTTATTAATCTTGGTTAACTAAGCAATAAGGCTATATTGTGAATATAGTTACAGCTGTAGGCACAATGTAAAGCAATCCTTTCAGCTGTGACTATGTTCACAATATGACACAGCCTTGAGTGCCTTTTATAAAACAGTCACCACATAATAAAAGTACACATGTTCATTTATGTTTCATGTAAAATCATTAAATGGCATCCTTCCATCAGAAAATATATTCCCTGGCAGTAAACATAATGTTGCTTGGCAACAAGAATAACTGTCAGCTATGGGTGCTGCAGAGTGATACAAATAAAAGTTTCATGATGAGGTCAGAGCTGTGTTTTATCATGAATAAAGCACAGCTGTTAACTAATCAGCATCCATGACCGGAAATATCAGTTTTATGTCAATTTCATCATATACTAATACATTTTTATTCAAAAGATAATGTTAACATTAGTTAATGTACTATGAACTAACAATAAACAATTGGATTTTTATTAAATAACATTAACAACAATTAATAAATGCTGTAAATATATATATATATATATATATATATATATTGTTCATTGTTAGTTCATGATACCTAACGCATTAACTAATGTTAACGAATGGAACATTATTCTAAAGTGTTACCATTATTTCATCATGTATTACATAGTTTATTAAAAAAAAAAAAAAAATTTATTTAATGATATTATTTTAAGTGGTCCTCCATATGTGTATGCTATACAATGGCCCCAAAAAGCATTTAGACTCATGAGCCACACTTACCAATTTTAACGAATATCATTGCATTTAACATCATTGCGTTTTGTTATTAAAATATCAAACCAAGAGGCATCTTGAAATAAAATCTGCTTGACCTTTTATAGCAACTTACTTTCCTTTTCTTGCCATTTTGTAATCACTTTTACCCAACTAGTCCCAAGGTCATTTTTAATGAATGTATAATTCAGCTCCCTTCAATACACATACTGATAGCACACGTGCACGTTTAAATCAAAACATTTCACAAACAGAAGACTGTGAGGTTTTAAAGTATAAAACATTGAAATACTGTTCAAAATTAAGACACATTAAAAGGGTATTTGGACACTTTCTAGTTTTAAATATAGTGGAACATGTCCATAACTAATGAAGAATTACAACTGTGGATACTATATAAATACACCTGTGCAAATTTTAGGGGAGTGGACTTTATACAGTACATCCACTATAAATTAACTTGGGATAAAAGTAATACCAAAAATGGCAAGTAAAGTTTGCTCTGAGAAAAGGTCTAGCAATCGTAGATGCCACTTTGTTTGGTAAGTTGAAATGTAACGCAAGACCATCCATACATTTTAAGTGTCCAAATACTGTTTGGTGCCACTGTATGGATGGTTATTTTGGTGACTTTGCAGGCTAGGTGATGTTTGTGTGCCTTACCTGTGAATATATTACAATGTTCACTTTCAACATATTATCCTCATGCAATCATAATGTTTAAATTACACTGTGCTTATTTACAAAGTTTTAAGTTGCTCCACAACATTGGCACATAATAGAACTCATCTGGTTTTCAAAACGAGGTATAGCGGTAAATAACAAATACTGTAACAAAAAAGAAACAAATTAAGTGGGTCACCGTGTGTGACTATGGACATCCAGTGATTGTTCTAGCGTAATATGTTTTAGGAATATCCTTTCAAAAATTAAAAAAATAAGATTCTTATAAAACCATTTCACAGAAGACACTATTTGTGCTAGTGACCTCATATATCAAGATTGCACCATGATATCCAGCTTTGTTATCATCTGCTGTAATCATCCAATCAATGGCCAGAATTCTGTTATTCCTTAGAAAATGGAACTCGTCAGAGTCACTTTCAGCAGTAGCTCTCAGAATACCTCACTGCTCCCTCTCCACCACACTGGGGCAATGCTGGCACATCCAACCCGTTCAGAACCTGCTTTCGGGCATAGATATAGCAGTATGCTTTGCCTTTCTTGGCTCCAGGGTGGTAGTGATGCTGAATGTTTGGTTGGATAGCTGTCGGTGTGTCTTCAGAAGACAGCTGACTGCCACTGTCCAGAGGGCAGTCTGGGAAGCAGGGTGGGTTGTGGTAGCACTGAGGTCCAGCACCCCCGCGATGTGTGTTGCTACCTGTATTGCGTTGATCATCTAAAAAGCTCATTCCTAGTTTCCATCGCTGCCATTTCTTTTTGATTTCTGACTGCACCTGTAATAAGACAGGAAACATAAAATTGTGGACATGTGAAGAAAGAGATTATTGGTTTTATTTGAAGGAATACAAAAGGATTGCACAAATGCTCCATACCATCACCATATTAAGCAATTAGTATTTAGCAAATTGTTAACTGCAGATTAGAAACACATTTAGAGAACACGTTGCAGCGATCAGTGGTGTCTATACAAAGTGGCATCTCAACATTAGAGGCAGGTGGAGCCATGCCCCACCAGATTTGGCACTGCTGTGTAATGTCTGGCATAATCATACATTTATTTTAAGCGATCATATATTTTCATTTTCATATATTTTCACAAGCAAATTTCATCTTAAACTTGTTTTATGTCCATTATACAAGACAACAGTATATATTCTTTTGAGAAATCCTACAATTAATAAGGTCTGTTAAGTTAAAGCCATTTAATCTAATTGCCTTTGCATGGGGCTAGCCCATTGTTCTCTTTTTATTACTGTATTGTTGTATTCGTGCATACAAATTATATTTTATATAAATTAAATACCATTTTTACTTGTGTTTATTTACATTTATTTAAAAAAAAAATATTTTTCATTAAACATTTTGAATTTAATTTCTAATCAAATAAACAAATATCAAGATATGTTTAGAATATTGTCAACAACCTGAAAAATAGAGATATAATATTTTGAGCCATAACACCCCATCACTGGGCCCCCCAGATGGTCAGTTGTTTGGGGCCTCAGAAATCATTGTAGGATATGAGTAGCCAGGCAGAAGGAAATTAAGAAGAATTATGACAAAATTACACCAAGATGGCCTAAAATTCTGGAAAATTCCTCTAAGCATTATGTAGCTAGAAATTTAGACTGGTGCCAAGGAGTCTGAGCTGACCTGCATCTGGCCAATGTAACTGTCACAAAACAAGGGAGGAAGTCCAGAAAACCCCAAACTTTACCCCAAATGCCAACTGGCAAGCACATTCCAGAGAAAGAACTGTGACCTTGGAAGCCTGGGGCTTCCAGAAAACAAACCAAGCAAATTTGTTCTATTCATTCAGTCAGAACACACAAACACTTAAAATTATATACTGAATGACCATCATGCGACAGTCAGCGGTTATACCCATCACATGCTTAAAAGTCATTGTTCAAGACAGAGAGACTGAATAGACACGCACTGGATCCGAACCGTTGAACTGTTTTAAGTTGGATGCAAAAAAAATGTTCTTATCGCCTAAAGACTATTTTTACAATGCATATACATATATTATGAACTATAACTATAAAAAAATACTCCATTGTATCATTCTACACTTTTCAATGCACATAAACTAATGTTAATATGCTAATGTAACCGGAATAGTTGTGTCCGTTTGATTTGGCCAGGCCCCCGGGACATGCATAATGTTAATCACCTAATTAGTACCAGGTGAGGTTGTATGTGTGTGTGTATATATATATAAAGGTTTCCGGTGTATCTTTGGAAGCATGTTGACTGGTGTCCGGCTGATGTAAATTCGGACGCTGGAAGATTTTCCCTTGCTGTAAACATCGGAGCTATACAGGTCTAGTGTTTGGCTGTGGCTGCATTTGGGGCACCCAGCGCTGTGTGTTTCAACTGAGTAGTTGATGTGGAAATGACCAATGTGCTGACAATCAGCTGAAGCGGCGCATGTTGTATGATGTCCGGGTGTTCTCGTGGATGGACAATTAGGACCGCGGCCCGGCTTCCCCTTCTGCTTTACCCTTTATCCTTGTTGATGCAGGGTTTTCGCCTTGCCCTGTTGCTTCCGCCCGCTGGACTGATCGCACCCCAATTGAGCTCCGAATCGGGAGATTGTGCAATTGTGTATCAACCGCACATCGGCGCCACATCGTCTTGTTTCAACTGGGCTGTGACTTTAATGTGAGTTTGTGTTTTGTTTTGTGTCAGTTTTTTTACATTGGGGAACTTTGATTCCGTCCTCGTATTCTGTGTGTGTGTGTGTGTGTGTGTGTGTGTGTGTGTGTGTGTGTGTGTGTGTGTGTGTGTGTGTGTGTGATCGGTTAACCGCGAAGTGCGTGCGCGCCTGTGTGTGCGCTAGTGTGTGCGCGTGTATGTAATTATCCCATTGTAAGTAAATTTGTTTGTGTATGTAAAGTGAGTGAATGTGTGGTGATTTACATAAAAGTAACTGTATTTTGTGTAGATTTATATTTTGTAGTTAAAAGTGATTTATTTATTAGTTTTTTTTATTATTTGTTTTTGGTTTAGTTGATGTGTTTTTGTATAATTGAATTTGGTGGTAATTGTGAAATTGTCCTTTTTTTTTTTTCTTTTATATGCCTCTGGTCAATCAGAGGCTCTAGTTTTCTAATTCTATTAGGGGCCGGAGCTGTGGCGGGAGAGGGCACTATCTGCTCTAGGATAACGAGTACCCTAGTTCACTGAGTGTTGTGACTATTTTTGTGTGTTACTTGCATATGTGCGTGTGAATTGAGTGCACTAGTGTATGTGTGGAATTTATAGGGAAGTGGAAATTGAGCAGGTTTTTATTTCTCTCCCTGCCATCGACTGTGTGCTCCTATGTGAATTGTATTTGAATGTGTGTTATTTCTTTGAATAAGTTACCTGACCCGGTTCTATGTCAATGACTTGTGTGGGGTTGGTATGTTTTTAGATATTATTAAATCTTAAAATAAAGTATTTTTGTATATTCACGTCTCTGCTCTATCTCTGTGGGAACGGAACTGTGTGCCCTTATTGGGTTGTTATTTCCTTGGGTGAAACTCCCAAGGTGGCGTAGTCTGTGTTTAGCGAGGATTGTCTTTATTAATTACTGGGGTACTTGGGTTGAGCCTGTGTCTCGTGGCGGTGCTGGGAGACTTTGGCTCTTAATCCTTGTAGCTTTTACCCTCTTTATCATTAATAAAAATATTCCCTCCCGCATTACGGGTTGGAAAATGACACCGGCATAATCATAAAGTCACAAGCTAATCCTTATGCAAATTTCCTACATCACCCCAGCCCTGCTTACATATTGTACTTCTCATTACTTTAGTGCTACTTTAGCATTATCAGTTATGACACATTGTCTTTTTTGTCTATATTTCTGAGGGGCTTTAGAGTGAGAGTGCGCTATGCGACTCATCAAAATATCTGCTGTGACCAAAATGAAAAGGGCACAGATGTTTATCAGTCCTCATTTGTGACTTATGTTTGATGTACCTGTAAATATCTGTGCAACACACATTAAACTGAAATGGCCTCAATTATGAAACACGAGCTGAACAAATTTCTGTGTAAATCTTTTGTAAAATTATTCTTATGTAAAATGTCACACTGAATTGAATGTGAAAATGTATGTAAGAAACTTGGATGGTTTACACAGAAAGGTCAGAGGCTCATAATTCACTGCTTTTTGGCATTAACAGGAGATTTTTATTTACTGTATTACTTTTGTCACACTTCTTGTTTTGTAAATTCAAAGAGCCTTGACTTACCTCTTTATTGACAAAGCAGTACAATATGGCCACCAGAAAACCCTGTGAGAGACAAACGCTACATTGAAAAAGTCCATGGATTTGTAAGTACACTTTGTAAACAACACTCAGTAAATGTGTTGTGACTTGGTCTGTCGCTCTTGATTCCTTTAGTTGTACCTGAAAAGAGTTGAAGAAGAGTTCAAAGAACAGGCTGACATTGCGAAGTACGCCCTCAGTCTGTTCCTCCGTCATCACAGCAAACACCACCTCATGAATCCCTAACAGGGGAATGAGGGTCAGTGTGGACTTCGCTAACCTGAGGGCCCAAGAACACACAGATTATCCAAAACACAGTCTATTTTACTTCACAATATCACTTCTAATGTTACAGTCAGAATTTGGGAATTTATGAGCACTTCTTTGAATTCAACTTTTGAGAAAAATATCTTCATTTCTTTACAGGTACCAGTAGTTCTGGTCCTCTGATTTGATTGTAAAAGATGTGTTCTAGATGTGCTTATATTTTTATTACAGTACTGGGACACTTCACTGTTTGTAGAAATTTGCTTGGTCTTGTTTGCCAGCAGAAAATAAATAAATAACTTTCTCTATAATGTATACGTTACTTGATATTATCTTGTTTATAATACTGTTGTATAAAAGTAACATCACAATCACAATTATGAACTTAATATCAATATTGAATATTGCTGTTCTTTTACTTTCACATGCAAAATAAATTCTAAACAAACTAGTTCTTTCAGATGAAATAAAAAATAAATGTTTAGGTTATAAATTTTTTTAAATACGTTTTTCACAAATCTAATTATCCTCTATCATTGTTTCAGATACATGTATGTGACGAGGAGGAGGGCGTGGCCGGGCTGTGAGAGTGCATGGCCAGCACTGAATCAGTAGATCATTGGGAGTGCGAGATAAAGGGAGCTGGAGACACTAGTTCAAGAGTGAGAGAGGTGCACGCGGTCTGCGTATCCTTATGTTTTATGTTGTTTTAAGTTTAGTTATATCATTAAACCATGTTTATAGTTCAGCCGATTCCCGCCTCCTCCTTGTCCATCCTTTAAACTATTACAATGTAATTTTACAGTACATTAGATTCCAACCAATGTCTTTTCCACTATCCTTAAGCTAAATTGAAGACTAAAAATAATCTCTGAAGAACGGCTCTCTAAAACACCTGCCTCAAAGCTGAAATTTCAAGCATTTTTCCTTTAAAAATGTTGATACATCAAAGGCTTGCAAAACACAGTTAATGTAACCTATGTTGAAACAGAACTACTGTATATTTTTGGAGGAACAAGGAAAGGCCAACATTTCAGATGGTTTTTAAGGAGTGATTTTAATGTTAATTTGAAATGTAACATAATAAAAACATAATAAACATGAAAAACAAATGCAGCTCATTTTATCATCAGAAAAATTATTATTTAAACATATTATTAAAAAATATAGTCCAAATTCTTACCTAAATTTATAATCTGTATATCTCATCTGATGTGCTTTTAATTTGGAGATGAGGATCTGAATAATCCTTATAAATATGAAAAAGTTCACCTGCAAAATATGATTAATTTCTTGTATTAAATTTTTTAAATTAATTTTATTACATATAAATAATAGCATGAAGAAAGTTTAGTATATATGCACACAAAAGTGTTCATCCTGGAGAAAGCAACAAATAAAAAAAATTTATTAATTTATTTATGCATTAGCAATTCACAAACATAAATTTAACTTAGCCACCTCACTGCAGGATCCTCCAAATTCAGTGTGACAGATACATGCAAGACCTAGTTCAAACCTAACCGGAAGACTTTCAGCATGCGCTCAACACGATCTAGAATAATGAGTCATCCATGCATAATGCATGAGGGAAGAGTAAATTTAACTTATTTAAATTGCAAGTTGAGAGTTGATGAGTTGTAATGTGACACCATAAAGAACTGCAAGAGAAGTCTACAACTAAAATCTAAAAGTGCAAAACTCCTAGCAATGCTCAAACTGGCATGATAATCTTCTAGCTATACTAGACACTTCTATCAAAGATAGAAAAATGTGAAGTGAAAAGTGTAAGCGTTTTGGCCCTGTGGCACAATCAAAACATTGCTACATTTGTTTGAGCATCCGGACCAGCCCGACATAGCAGCATTGGCTCAACCAAAAGTCTGGGTTTGTGGCAGAACTATTGCTCGACCAATGGCAGATGAGTGTTCAGGAAACTCGATGGAAAACATGTAATTATTGTTGCTTTTCTGTTTGGTGCACTAGTAGCAAAGAAATAACACTTTTCCCCATAAATGAAGACAATCAGAGAGAGAATGAAAATGCTTACAGACAAATTAAGGCAAAAACAGGTCAATACTTACTAAAATTGCTAAAAGTATTGGTGTCCGAATGATCCACCAATATCCTATATTTCCATTGATCTCCCAGCACCTTGAAAGAGATTTTAGGCACAGTTGTTGCTCTCACTTGTTTTTTTATTAAATGAAAGAAAGCTGTATTACATCAAGATTAATCTGCACCTTACCTTGTATTCTCATACAGGTACCGCATAACTATCCAAGGCACCACAAAGAGCACAGGTGCTCCTATCAGAAGATATCAGATGAAATACCAGATGAAATGCCAATATAAATAATTTTCATACTGGTACATTTTCAGAAGTGTAGTGATATGTGTTTACATACCCCAGCCGACAAAGACATACACGCAGAAGTAGCTGTTTTCTGAGAAAACCAGCAACACCAGTAGATTGTGAAGATACAGTCCTTCTACCAGTAGCCAGTAGTAGTTGGCTCCAACACAGTACTGCATCACGACCTGGGCCACACGGCAGCCTGACATAGCCTGTAGGTGTTTAAAGTGAATCAAACTAAATCAAACCATGTACATTTATAGTTTGTGGAATTTCTGCAGGTTGTGATATGTTTCCAAGAGATAGTTCATCCAAAATGTTAAATTCTGTCATCATTTACCCCTCCACATCACCAGTTTACATCTTGTCCCCAGTATGACTTACTTCCATACAGTTTCATCACATATCCATACAATGAAAGTGAATGGTGACTAAGACTGAACATTCTGGGCCCTATTTTAAGAGTACTAGCCATAAGTCAATGGGCATGGCCTGGAAGTTTTGTTATTTTTGTGCAAGCATGTGCTAATTCTGGGCACAAGTAGGCAAGTAGCATAGCGCTAATGGGTTGGATCAAGTGCAATTTAATTATGAGGTTCTTCTCCGGCACCGTCTGCATCCTATTATATGCAGTAGTCCATTCCCTTTCAAGCACCAGTGATATAAACAAATACAGCACATTCACAAGTTGATAGTGTAAATAGATTTTATGAAATTAATTAGAAGAGTATACATTTGATCTTATGTGAATTAATTGCATCACTGTTGTATGTCTGGCATATTTCTATGACAGTGACATGCTCCTTTTATACTCATTGAAAACGTGGTTCTCGTCAGGATTTCGATTTACGCTCCATTAAATTATAGAGAATCTAAGTATTATTAATAATTTTCATCTACTGACACACAAATCTTGGTTAGCATTTACACTGATTGTATCGGAACTCACTTCACTTCTACCAGTCGGTTTAGAAAAATCTAATTTATTTATTGAAACACAAAAAAATGAAACCAGAAATATTTCTTAATTCAAATTACACTTCAAACAAAGCGTCAAATATTATCAAAATAACAAAGTGGTAAAAAATAAAAATCATACCAAATCCAAACATTTTTACCCTCTCCAACTTCTTCTACCGGACCCTTATGCAGTGACTTAAAAATCACTTTATGACAACAGGTGGAAAATACAAATACAAATTAGATCATAAATACAATTGTAAATATAAACATAATAATAATTGAAAAATCAACCATGACCAAAAGATAGTTTAACACAAATCTCATGCATATTTGTTTCATTAAAACGACTACAACAGTGATCATCATGGACATAATTGTATGTTTCACTGTCTTTTCAGAGTTTGGACATGGACATTAGACTTTGCGTTGAGCTAAGACCCGCTTTTGAAACATCTAGCACAATGACCTATTTCTTAGGAAATTCGAAAATTGCACTTTGAGGCACTTCATTTATATCCAATACACCCCCAGTTTGCATGCATACACCAACGGATAGCACAAACACTCCCACTCAAGGCCACTTGCACTTTGTGCTGGCACGAAAATTGCACTTAGAATTAGCGCTCTCACGATAATTGGATAAGATGTTGTGCATGGTCGTTGTACAAATATTTTTGTATGCGAGTTTGCATTTGTTTTTGTGCGCTGTGTTTGTAGGTTTATCGCTACATGTTCACTTACCTGGTCACTCAGAATGGTGGAAAAATCTTTGTTGTCTCTGAACTCAAGAGTATCTTTCATAAGAAGTGCATCCCTTGTGAGGATGGACACAGCTCGCAGGATGAACGAGGCAAACAGGTTGGTGTGGATGTAGTTACGTGTGCAGCGGAGCTTCCTACATAATACACAAACAAAAATGTATACATTTTTAACCTTCTGGGAAGTAGAAAGAAGCAGCCCCATAAAATAAAAGCTAAAACAGGGGAAAATGTATTTACTGTGACATTTATCCAGAAATATCCTAGGATGATACTTAAAATAACAATACAAGAATATTACAATTGCAGCTGATAATGGTGGTAAATAACCTATGATGCCACAGTAAATAACAAATAATATAGAATAAGCACAATGTAGAAAGAAATCTAGGCAAATAATCAATATAATCACACATTATAAGTCTTTTACAGTGATCAATATTTCATTATCAAGAGAAAAAAGAAGCATCCGTGTTCGGAGTATGTGTTTACAAAAAGCAGTGATTGTCAACACCATTCTGGTAGTACAACATTAAATATAAAATCCAATGTCATATCACAAAAAATGCAGACAGATGGACTGTAAGGGAACTTGTTAAGAATGCAAAGTGTGTTGAAATGGCACATGTTATATAATGCTGATAGCTACACTTTAGATAATGATCTCATGTTAAAATGGAACATAAAATGACTATATATCCTTAGGGTAATGAAGCATTTGCAACGACATGCTGTTTTTTTCTCGCATACACTGATGTTTTCTTCACTTTTAACGATCATTCTGACCAGTCAAGTGTTCCATCTCATGGGGTCTTTATACAGTGAGTGCCACTGTTATTGTACATTATTTTTATTTTTGTTTTGTTTGTCTTCTGGTATGCTTGACAACACTTTATTTTTACTTGTTTTATGCATGACAGAACCATCAGGGAACGTTTCAGTTGAAGCAAAACTGTCACTCACCTGAATATGAGAAGTATCACGAGTGCCAAGGACAGGCTGATCAGAGACAGAGAGTAACCGACTGTGTACATCACCCTAAAATAGGCCAAGATCAACATCTGATTCTCCTGTTAAGACGTGTACATAAAATGGGTAAAAGAATAGCACAATACAATGAACAACCATCTCTACGCTGTGGTTGTTGTTAAGGCACAACAAACATCAGAGGGCATCAGTTTACAAACACAGCCATGCTTTAAGTGAACCACATGTTGTTATAGGGCTGGCCTCTCTGAAATAACCAATTGCACTCTGTGTTAATGAAGTAATTTACAAAGTAATTAATTCTAAGAAAAACTCTAAGACACATCTCCACCCTGCAGATCTACCACACTGACAACCAACAGTACAATCTGCCTCAGGCAATGAGTAATAATGACATGTTTATATTCAAGGATCACACAACTGAGTAATAACCAACAGTATAGCTCTGACTGTGAGCAAGAGATAAAATCTGGCATGGCTATAAGCTTTGAAAATAACAGTAGAGCTCATCAAGTGAGGCTAGTGTGGAGAGAAAATCTGCTCACGAGTTCTTTGGTTGTTGTGATGATCCAAAAATTAGAGGATATTGAGGTAGCACAATCTTTTTTGGTTTATTTCTGAGAATGCTCATATTTTTCAGTCATGGTGTACCTGAACCTGTTATACATTTGTATTCTGCTGTTTTGTTTGTATAAAGTGGTGCAAATTTGTCCACCTCCTGATTACAAAAAGCGTATTGTGATTAAACTTCTTTAACATTACATTGATCAATATACCAAACAGTTAATGCTCAGACAAATAAAGTCCTAGTATAAAGAACTTGCATGAGAAATTAATGAATGATTCTAGCTTGCTTTGTTATGGGTCTCTTTACCTGTGCTATCTGCTGGCTGCCATCTGCATTGCATTGTGAGTGGTCTCTCCAGGTGCGACTGTTGTTGACGGTGAGCCACTGGCCATCTGGACCGCATTCTCGCAACACAAATCCATTGTGCACTACAGAAGGAAGTAATCCAGTAGATTACACATTTTCTAGTTACTGTATTTCGAACAGGATTTTTCTAGATCTAATGTGAATGTCAATCTGAGAACAGTTCTATAAATTATGATTGACCAGCTTCAATGCTTCAAGTACCTTACGATTTAAACTTGGACAATTTGAAACTTCAAAACTCATTCTTTGAAGTTTCACTCAGTGTTTTTTAAAAACACATAGCATTTACATCATGTGGTTTATTAAGGAGACGTGTGCTATTCATTTTCTTAGTTGACCATAAAACTTAATCTACTGTAATAGAGATTTTGTGGTGGGCTCTTTTGATCTTTTGGCCACTATGCACCCACCTAGCAACAATGAAGTAAATGTGCTGTATAATGGGGGTTCCCATTGAGTCATACTCTGGGGTGCTCTCTATTATTTATATTAACATTATTAAAAACCTATTATAATGCCACTTATGCATTTACATGGCCACACAAGCCAAGTTCTTCGGCATAAACCTTGGTGTGTTAAACCACTTTCTCTTCCTCCCTGAAACAGTAGATGATGACATTTGCATTTATATAACATTTCAGAACGCTGTTCTCTGCAAAAACCCTGGAATAAGCTGTTTTTTTTTTTTTAAAGGAATAGTTCACCCTAGGTTGATAATTCTCTGTAGAGCGGAGGAGGGTGGGGCCAGGTGGAACAGTGCATGGCCAGACAATCAGACAATCAGTCTGATGGGCGTGCGCGAGGGATAAAGGTGGCCAGTGATGACAGTTCAAGAGAGAGAGAGAATGACAGGCAGCTGCTCAGTGTGTTTATGTCCGTGTGTTTTTTTCCCCATTTATTTATTTATTTAATTGGCCAATGTAAAGTGGTATAAGGGAAAGGCTAAAACCGGCTTGACAATATAAATAATAGTTTAATGAAGAAATAAACGAAAAACTCACATCCATAAACACACAGATCAGCTGCCTGTCATTCTCTCTCTCTCGAACTGTCGTCACTGGCCGCCTTTATCCCTTGTGTGCGCCCATCAGGCTGATTGAGGTCTGGATGTGTGCTGTTCCAGCCCGACCCTGCCCTTCTCCGCTCTACATTCTCTCATCATTTACTCAACATTATGTCGTCTCAAACTGGGATAACTTACTTTCTTCCATGGAACACAAACTAAGATATTTTAAAGGAGATATGATGTCTGTTTTCATGTACCAAAAAAAGACAAAGCCAGTATAAAGGTAATCGATACAATCGGTTTGAGTGGAACAGAGTAAAATATAATTAGTTTTTACTTTAAATGTATGTAAAACAGTTCACGTTACGGGCAAGTAAGAGGCGAGAAACCGGCTTAACATATAAACTTAAAGGTTTAATGAAGAACTCAAAAGACAAACACATAATAAGACAGACGTCCGTAATTGAGCTCTCTCTCCCGATCACCGTCCGCGAGTGGCCTTTATCCCTCTTGATGGCGTAATTAGCCTAATACGGGACCGGGCGTGTGTAATCACGCGCCGGTCCCGCCCTCCACCGTGCCACATTCCTCCCCCGTTCTTTCAGGCTGGGGACCCCCGGCCTGACGTACATCCCCTGGGGGGGGAGCGCCTCCCGCGCAGTCTGCCGGCAGGTCATCCCCATTAACCTGGACGAGGGAGGGGGCAAGGGGAGGGAAACAAAAAAACAACAATTAAAAATGGGGGGGAGGGTTCCTGCACTGGGCGGTACCTCCCCTCCCACAAACACCATAATTTAAAAAAAAGGGGCAACAATTAAAAATGGGGGGGGAGGTTCCTGCACTGGGCGGTACCTCACCACCCACGAAGACCATAATTTAAAAAAAAAAAAAGGAGGGAAAAGGCCAACGCAGAGCGGTATCGAGAGAGAGAGATTAAAGGAAAGAAAGAAAAAAAACGTACTCGCCGGTTCTCTGATACGCCGTAGCTCGTTCCTCAGCCACTTCTCCACCCTCTACAGGACAACAGCCGTGCCTCTCCAGGCAGATCGGAGGCAGTCCTCAGCCCCTGGCGGACGGAACGCCCCGCCGCGTTCCCAGGGTGTCGAAGGGGCCTCCCCCCGCCCCTGGCAGCGGTTCTCCCGCTCCAGGCGGTCGGCGGCGAGCCCCTCCCCGCACGCGGTCGGCAGTCTCCAACCCCGCCGCGTTCCAGCGGCCAGTAGGGAACTCCCCCGCCCCTGGCAGCGGCCCTAACCGCTCCAGGCGGTCGGCCAGGAGCCCCTCCTCCCCTCGCGGTCGGCGGCCGTTCCTCCGCGTCCAGGCGGCTGGGCTCCTCCGTCCCCCGGCAGATGGCCGCGGCTGCTCCATTGAGAAGTGGCGAGAACTCCGCTATGGCGTATCCCTCTTCCTTCCCGGGTTTCGGCACCAATGTAAAACAGTTCACGTTACGGGCAAGGAAGAGGCGAGAAACCGGCTTAACATATAAACTTAAAGGTTTAATGAAGAACTCAAAAGACAAACACATAATAAGACGGACGTCCGTAATTGAGCTCTCTCTCCCGATCACCGTCCGCGAGTGGCCTTTATCCCTCTTGACGGCGTAATTAGCCTAATACGGGACCGGGCGTGCGTAATCACGCGCCGGTCCCGCCCTCCACCGTGCCACAATGTATTAGCAGGAAAGATGTGCCAGAGTGTTGTAGTGAATGTAGTTGTCCAACAACTGACTAGTTGTTGGTGGGATCGACTACTAACCTTCATATTTTTAGTGGTGGTGTTTTTAATAGGAGACAATTCAAATGAATTGAGAGGCGCAACTTCTTGGAGAGCGTTTTTGCATGATGATAACTTGCTGTGCTTAACAGTGAATAAACAGTCACTATGGTAAAACCATAAAAGAAAGAAGTTTCGTCTCTTGCAGATGCTTTTGGTTTAGTCCTTTTATGTGCTGCTGTTACAGCCATCAATGCACCGAATCAATACATTTCAAGACGATTACTGTCGGATGTTAAATTATATGCTGTGAGTATTGTTCCCATATTTGTGAGGTGCTGAAGAGAGATTAAAACATTTTGCTGATTCTGTCTGACACTACTTGAATAAGTACTTGCAGTAAAAAAAGTTTTAAATTGCTTGATGTTGTGAACTAGATGTGTACCCGTAATATTATTTTGCTGCTCTGGGATTTTGAAAGAGCAGCGAGGATCACCCTGAAGAACTGCGTTTAAATTGAAGCTCATCATTCTGCATTCAGGATGCGTATAAGCAGTTTTTGCCGCTCTGTGCCTTTCTTATTTCTTACTTTTCTTTGATAATTTTGTGCAGTATGATGTGTTATTTAGCATTTTTATTTGTTGAACATCCATTTGATACTATGTTAAAGTGCTACGCTCAGTGTCCATGTATCCTTCTGAAACATCTGATCGGAGCATACCTGTCAACTTGGGTAACAAAATCCGGGAGACCTCAGAGCGCCTCAGTGCTGGATGGCAGAGGCAGGCTAAATATGTAAATTGTGCCGTTGTGATTTAATGTGCTGAGTAACGTTATTTTCCCCACTGGGTCCGATATTAAAATCAGTAAGACACACTTCGCAAAAGGCGTGGCCACTGTCGATTTTTCTTTGAGATATGACTGCAATGGCAAGATGTAAAGTAAAAAAGGAGTTACAATTTGGTCTGTTCTCACCCCAAGCCAATTGGATTGCTTCAGAACACATGGATTAAACCACGGGAGTAGTATGGATTACATTTATGATGCCTTTATGTGCATTTTGGAGTTTGAAAATTTGGTCACCATTCGCTTGCATTGTATCCATTAAAATATATTTCTTTGTGTTCCACAGAAGAAAGTCATTCAAGTTTGAGAAGAATAAGGGTGAGTAAATGATGAGAGAATTATAATTTTGTCTGAGCTATTCCATTAAGTGCATGTAAACAGGGTTTTTGAAGATATAGAATTAAAGATATATATATGGAATGAAAGAAATAGAAGCCTTAATGATGCTGACACTGCACTCTAACCACTATGCTTCTAACTACAAGTGGAGAGCTGTAGTTCCAACCACACAACTTTGCGATGCTGTTTGGGAATGATCGTTTGGAACTTTAGTTTTAGAAAAAGCAACTACATAGAAATGCCCTAGCAACACCCTGCATAATGAGCAGCAGGTTTTGCATTGATAGCAACACTCACATTTTCTTCAGAAAATTCAAAATGATAATTAAATTATGATTTTAATTAGAATTGACAGCAGTCATACCTTGATCATACCAAGGCAGATACCAGGGACAGGGCACTTTGACAGTTGTGTTTGGCACTCCATCTGTCCAACAAGCGTACATATCAAACATGCGATTGCAAAACAAGCCTAATGGAAAGAATAGATATAACGTGAATGATGCTGATGTTGACGTTGATGAAAATGATAAAGAAGACATCTAAAACTCTATAAATCTACATATAGTATAAAAAACTATTCTTAATGTCTTATTGCTGAATTCCTCATTAGAACTATGACCTTATTCACACTAAATACGCAAGCATATTTATATTGCTAGAACCATAACAAACATTTAGAGAGGATAGTGAAACGTTCCTCTCTGTGTGTTTATCTCTCTTTGTATACATAGTAAATCTCAACCAGCTCTGTTTTCCGCTGTTGGTATAGAAACACATACACACAAGCAGATGTGTATGCACACAGTCATGAATGGATTGATCTGATGCCTACCTGAGGGTGTGGGATCTGAGCTCATCTTTACAAGGCACTCGTTCTGATACCTGTTCCATTCTTGCACTGTGTCCTTCACTGTCTTCCCACTCACACTCTGGAAAACATGTATTAAACAATGAAGCTGTAACATTTGCCAGTGAAAATGTCATCACGGCAAGCAAAAAACTGAAACTGTTAGCCTTATCGTTGAGCCCTGTTTGTGTTAAAAGTTAATTAATAACTCCTATTGTGTATTGGCCTCTGCCTGGTGACTATACTTAGTAAACTGGTGAGTTAGATATGAGTTCCTAAATACTTCTGATGCTAAACATAGCTGTTGATACATACAGTACCTCATGTATGCACAAGACAGATAGAGTGAAGAGGAGGATGATAGGGGTGCTCTTCATCACTGAGACAGGTAACTGGGCCAGGGGCCAGACATCTTAGTTCTGGGCCCTCATCCAACCAGACCCTGAGTAGCCCATTCTTTCAGACCGGTGCACCAACAGCTGTGCCCTTCAGACCCAAAGCATAGCAGAGAAAACCATAAGGGTAACGTGACAGCTCAGAAAGAATTAAATGTCCAGATGGCTGCATTATACATGACAATTCAAGTACTCCATCTGACGTCAAAATGCATTAACTAAATATTATACAAAAAATGATCGATTCTAATGACAAAAATGTTTGTTACTTCCTTTATTATCCAGTATAATTTTTTTGCCCACTTCCTGTGTCTAAAACTGGCATATATTAATTTCCAGGAGAAACACGCTTGACCGACTGCATGTCACAGAAACTGATTGTTTGGATCAGTGCATGCTTATTCATTAGGTGCAACACATGTCATGAGCAAAATAAACACAGGATTGGATTTACTGAATGGATAATGGAGACTTCCCCTGCAAGCGGTGAGCCAGATGAGGGAGAGATCCGGGCAAGCTCCAATATCTCATCGCATTGGCCGAAAATGCTAACTTACTGTCATCTGAACTAGTCAGTGTCAAATGGAAACCACGCGAGAGATCCAAAGTGTGCCCAGCCAGAAAAACGAATAGTTTTGAAATTTTAAACTTCGGCGAAAGACAATTTCAAGGGCTATTGCTCAGTGTAAGGAAGTGGAATCTCTGTTCCTTGAACATTTCCGGCTATTTGTCAAACTCATTCAAAACAACAGTGGGAGGCGCTTCATTCATAGTGACTTTAACACGATTTACCTTAATAACATCAATACAATTGTAATAGAATGTCATTATTAAAATGTGGACCATGTTGTTCGGTGGCTGGATGCTCCCTGGATGCCTGGAACTAATGGAAATTAAAGCGTTTAGATTTCTGAAAAAACAAAGACAGTGAAGTGCAGTGAAGCGGATGGCTGGATGGATATATGCAGTACTAACAACTGTAGAACACATCTAATTTCTGGTAGGTGAACAACATTTTTGCTAATTAATAGTAAGTTTGATAGGTAGAGTTTACCTGTCTAATTAAGTCAAAGTATTCCTTTATGGGTTCTAAAGTGACTATATATCACTCCCATTATACTGAATGAAGCTGTGCAAGTCATTTACATTTACAGTCACATAGTAGATGTTTTTATCTAAAGCAACCTACAAATAAGGCAATACCTAACAAGCAATTTATCAACAATATCTGCAGTATCGCACTGCCAAGAGTAGCCAGAGTAGTATAGAAACTTCTGCAGAAGAAAGAGACACACAAAGAAAGGATTTTATAATTAAAAAACCTTACATTGTGTGCAAGTAACGAGCTTGCAGCATTAACAGCTTTATTGGTTGTAACAGAAGCAATCCAATATTCTCGAACTTTCCGCTGAGAAAATAATTGTGAGCATCTAAACTATGATACCCTTTCATCACCTCTCTCGCTGAGACGCACTCAACAATACATATGCATAAGTCACTTTAGGTACATGTTTGATTTTCTTTGAGAAAATATGTTGACTCAGAGTCTTATTTAAAGATCCAGTAGTGACACCTCATTGTTTATTTTCAGTTTTTGCAAATATCTAATTTGTTCTGTTTTAGCTAGACTCTAAAATTACTTAGGCTAGTCATATTATTTTGACAGTTCTGGGTTATAAAAATGCCGCTACCAGAAATGCAACAGAGCCAGACATGCGCAGTAGTGGTCTAATTCATTTATTATAGTTTATTTCCTTGAAATTGTCTATATCTGTATGAATAGTGTCTTTTAATGCATTGGCAATGTACTCAGTTATAGAAACTTAAAATGCAGTGAATCTAAAAAGAAACTTGAGGCAGGCAAACCAGGACCTATTAGTTCCCTATAAAATACATATTTATCAAATTGTGGCATAAAAAAAAAAAAAAAACAATTCAATTTGGTAAAATGTGAAATGTCCAGGATTGGAGTTTAAAAAAATTCAAATTCAAACCTATTTAAAATACAACATAATATTAGATTTGGCAAAATCACACTTATAATTCAAATTCAAAAGTCTATAATTCAAATTTACACAATTAAAATTCAAATTGTTTTGTCGTATTTCTGGCTCCATACAAAGCGTAAGGTCATTTTACCTCTCTCCCAGATTACACCTGATTGAAGTCTCTTCAAGTCTGCATAAAGGGAGCAACAATAAAAGGAGCAACAATTTCCTTTATCCAGATGATGTCTAAATAAATAAGTGACCCAACAGGCAAACATTGTCCTGCTAAATCATGTACAGTACGATCAGGTTGGTGTTCAATTATTTACAGTAGTTTGTGGTGTTGTGCTAAGCAGGTTGGAAAATGTTGAGGGTACAAACACTTCACATGAAGTAGTGTAGCACCAGGAGGAATTTTGAGAAGAGGACATTCATATAATCACTCTAATCACAATGGTTGGGGGTATAAAAACAACCGCTTACCTCAACTTACTTTAACAACTCTTCCGGCATCACGTCTCCCCTATCAACTTCACCTTTAATTCCAGTAAAATCCAGAGGTAAAACTTTGACTTTGATTCAACCCTGTTTTATATCAACATGCAAACTGGTAAAAAATTATTTACATTTTTCATCAAAGCTAAAGCTCTAGATGTTTTTCTAGTTTACTGAGATAGGAATTTCTAGCAGATTAGTGGTGATGATTTTGATTCATTTCAGTGAGTCTTTGAATTTGATTCCATTCACCAAAAAGATTTGTTTAGATTCGTTCATTAATTAATTCATTGACAATATCTGTAAGATACGCCTTTTGTACCTGTAGATATTGCCAAATGACCGTTTTTAATTAACTGCAATGAACCAAATGCATTAATTCACGACCAGAACAAGTCTAATTATCCTTAATTGAAATGTGTCTACAATACTACTGAGACTCTAGCATGTGGTGTTTAAGCATCATTAGCGTTTTCCCCCCAGATGGCAACAAAAGCATATCTATCATACTGTGATCTGCTGAGCATGACTATTTATCAGGCTATACAAAAAAAAAAAACAATACTAGCCTACAAAATAATTTTGAGTTCCAGTAACATCCTTATGTCATTTTAATGTATGGTCATCACTCACTTTTATTTATAATCAATCCGGCTCCTTTTCTTGTTGAATGAGATTGACAAACTAAACAAATGACATGCAGCTCCTTTCATATGCTAACGAGTTTACCATTACACATAGTATCAGTTTGTTCCTGGATGACATTGAGTCATCTAGTTCAGACTCAGATTACTGATTGGTTCAGTGAAGGGTGTTTTCATTCAGCGGGTGAAACCAAGCTGCATCACAGCCTGCACTCAAATGCTATTGGCTCACGCTAAAGTCAGTCTTTACAGGCATGAAAAGTAGTAGAGCTCACTGACTTCAAAAAGGAGAGACATCAGTGAACGAGAAATATGAGTCAGTGTATGGAGGTGAATGAGAATGATTCGCTGACTTAAAATATTTGATCAAAAAGACAGAATCGATCACTAAACAAACATTACTATAGCAGATGACATATTGACAGAGTTGCCATATTTTAGACCATGATGGTTTATGGCACATTTAAAAAAAAAAAAAAAAAAAAAAAAAAAATTTGACTTTCTAGGTGGGGTGTACGCCAGGACTCCAAGATAGATTTACTCAACAATTTATTCCTGGAGGCCAAAAACACATCATCAGCACAATTCTGCAGTGTTTGTATTCTCTGACCTTTAAAGAATTTTTCAATTAATTCTTAGAATTATATTTAACCCAGAATATCCACTTGTTCCACAGCCAATAATATATTTACTCAAAAATGAAAGCCTGCTCACTGTGAACACAGTCAAATGACTAAATCATACCAGTATACTTTGCCAGCTCTTATGGCACATCAATTTCTCAAGCAACCATTTAAGGACAAGAGGCCGGGGGTAGAAAACATTCCTCTGTTAAGCTGGCAAGTCTGTTTTATTCAAAAGCATGTTTGCTTAAATCCGACAATTAGCAGCTGTCACAGATCCAGACTCTTCTACAATCTGTTAATCAGTCAAAACTTCCATCAGGCAAGTCAACCATGATTACATATTAACACTGATTAAAACTACACTTGCGTTAACATACAATGTCACAGTGCAATATGAAAAAACAGTAGGCATGTCATGAAATATCGATATATTGATTATTGATTGGCACAGTTTTTTATCGATATTTTTTTTTTGAGTCACTGATATATTAAAATTAGCCGACATTTAAATTAGAAGCCTAATTGCTTTTCAATTTACTCAGTTGGCCTAATTGCATTGGGAGACCACAAGAGAGTTATATAACATTTACTAAGGATTGTTGCAGTCTGGAAAGGCACAGGTATCACACACACAGGCTGAGTTCAGAACTGAACACTACCCATACTACTCGCACAAAAATAATTGTATTATGGCAGTATGCAATACCGAACTCAGTGACCCACACATCAGGATGAGCTGATGCAGCACAGCAGATGGCAGTACAAAGTGAAAAAAAAATGTGTACTTCGTGACATTGATGAGTTTGCAAGTTAGTGTTTGAAACTGTTGTAACTGTTGTATGGCAATGTTTAATATGCAATTTCTCTTTATGTAGCCTTGAATGGGTCTTTAAGTCAAACCACAGAACGACATACTGAAAACACATTGTGTAGGCTATATGAAAGATTAAGATACTGTATTTTCCAGAAATAAAGTCGCACCTGAATATAAGTCGCACTTGGTAAAAATCGCGTTGTTCAGAGAAAAAAATTCAGATACAGTAAGTCGGATCTCTGTATAAGTCGCACTGACAGAGGTTATAAGTGGCAGGCATTAGGACCCGGGAGCAGCCGCCCAAGTCCTGACTTCCCTTCATCAAAAAAGTCAGACAGGCTCTGTTATGAATATTAAATTACCTCAGGAAATACAGCTCCCTTATGATTCAGTACACTTGGCATTGCGTTTGGGGCAGTGCCTTCTTACACGGCCTAGTTAAAAACCTCTCTAAAATAACAGCAATATTGTAATCCTTACAAAGCAATTGCTTATTGTATATTGTGTGAATATATATATATATATATATATATATATATATATATATATATATATATATATATATATAAAATAAAAGAGTTGCTTGCATGTTTGAGTCTTTTTTAAGTAGTCGTTCAGTAAGTGTTCCTTTTGCAAGAGGCACATCCCAGTAAACTTCCCCATACATGAAATTATTATATTTCTTCAAGAGTGATTAGACACGGGACTCACTCTGTCAATGCTCAAAGTGTATGTGGTGACTATATCTGCGCATCACGCACATGAAGCCGGCGCCACTATAGGCAAGCATGATTTAATCTCAAAGTTCCCTAAAGGAGCAAGATAATTAAACCCACCTTGGCCAGCTACAGTCCCGACTTTGGACTTTAGTTTAATTTAGTCCTAAAAGCTCACACAGGGCACCCCCTTTGAGCCTTTGGACTCCGCTATGTGCCTACGGTCCCAACCACGCCCTTCTAAGCACAGGCGGTTCACCTTCAGGCCTTCTTCCCTCCTCTATTTTATTCGGATGAGGAACATCAATTGCATTTGTTATGCCCTGTGCGGACGCTACACGTATACATTGAGCATACATGCCAGTTCAGACAGTCTGATCAGCTCTTTATATGCTATGGAGGACTCATGAAAGGAATGTCCATATCCAAGCAAAGACTTTCTCAATGGATTGTCAATGCTGTTTCCCTGGCTTATAAGTAGCAGGGTAATACTTGCTACTTACTTGGTATTAAAGCACACTCAACTAGAGGCATGGCCTCCTCATGGGCATGGACGAACAGTGTGTCCTTACAAGACATGTTTTGCAGCAGGACGTTCTTCTCAAAACATATTCACAAGGTTTTACAACCTAAAAGTAACGTCTCTCTCTTCACAAGTCCTCTCTGTTTAGAGCGCTTGCTATTTCATTGACCAGATATATACACTTATGCTCCTTCTTTTAAGGATGAGCTCCCCATCTTTTTACACAACCGCCCTGAATTCAGGCCATTGTAATTTACCATAAGTCACAAGCATTTACATTATAAATAAACTCCCTTCCCAACTGGGTTCTTGAAGGAGTTAATTCATACTATATGGCAATAGTTCATATATTCATTCCGAGTGCTCCCCTCCTGGCCCAATACAAATGTCACTCACTGCGGCATACTCCTGTCGGTCGCCATCCCACAAGACTTCGGCGCATTTTGAGATTTTTGAGTGGTGTGATGGGATTCATAAGGGAATGTTTTGGTTACCTTGGTTCCCTGTGACGAAGGGAAGGAGACATTGCAAACGCTTGACAGTTACACTACAAGACTCAAAATTCTTGAGGTATGAGCGATGCACTCCTTGTTTTCAGTCAGAAATTGTGCACCTGGTTTTATAGCGGACAGCTTCGCACCAAAACAGGCGGGGCTCAAACACCATAGCCAATATTAGAATATTGGTGTTATTGTAGAGAGGTTTCAACTAGAATATATAAGAAGGCACTGCCCATATGTGTTAATAAATACAATGTCTCGTTCCCTGCGTCTCAGGGTACCAAAGTTGCGTACATAACCAAGATGATCTCTATGCTTTGTAACCCTATGCTGTATACAAATAAACAGCTTTTAGTCTGTGAGTAAATATGTATTCTATTCATTCATTAACATTAGAGACTGTCTATCAGTGGATATAATTCACAGGACCTTTCAGATGATGAAAAAACTGTGACTTATATTTCGAAAAATACAGTGCACAATCCATCATCCAGTGATGGCTAGAGTAAATAAGCTTTGTCCTTTGAAAATTATTTGGGTCGAATTTAATGAAAAACTATGTGAATTGCACTCCGTGGCACTGCATAATTTTGACACTGAGCAATGAGGGTGTGTGCATACCTTTGTACAAAATTATTGTTTCAGATATAAGAACCCATGTCATACGCCATATGTATTCGTTGTGCGACCCCCTTTAATTTACACTGCCGTTCACACTTTACCAAAGTTGTGTTGAGAAATATGTTTCAAAAAACACTATTGTGCAACACGCAGACCAATTTTTATCTGAATAATTTAAACTGATATATATCGATGATCATTTGGAAAATCTTCTGTTTATCAATGCGTGAAAAAGACATTGATCCCAAGCCTAAATAACAGTTGTACTCCTGGAAAAATTACATTATTATGTAGTAAGCGGTAATTATCTACTGGTCATTGTATTAAGTGTTAGTCTGGTGAAGACCTGTTTCTGCACTGTGGCTGAGGTAACACTTATCTTGGTTTCTTACACAATAGAAATTGTGGCGGCGTAGTGGCTAGAGCACAGGGCTGCTAATCAGAAGGTCGCTGGTTCGAACCCCACAGCCACCACCATTGTGCCCTTGAGCAAGGCACTTAACTCCAGATTGCTCCAGGGGGATTGTCCTGTAATAAGGGCTCTGTAAGTCGCTTTGGATAAAAGCGTCTGCCAAATATGTAAATGTAAATGTAATGTGACATACAGTACACATATACAGGGACAATACCCTTGAAGCAACCTGGGGTTAAGTGACTAGCTCAAGGGTACAACGGATCACTACCTGTGGGGCTCAAACCAGGTCAGCAATTGGATAGTTAGCATTACACCTTTAGTCCCAGCTGGTAGATGCCAGAACTACAACATATGGTGTCATAGAGCATGTTTCCTTATTGACGAAGATTCAAATATAGCCATGTATTCTGGCAAAACACACATTTTCAAGTAACAATGTTACCAGGGGTTCCTGTGCCATAGTAAAGAATCAGGATGCTAATATAAAGTTTATGCATCTATTTTTACCCTAAATTCACCCCAAAGTTTTTATTTAAAAGGAACAAGAAATAACAAAGGTGAAAACCAAAGACAGTGTTGCAAACCTGCCACATAACCATAACCAATCATAATCAACTTTCCTTAGGGCTAGCATATTTCTAAAACAATAAATAAACATTCTAACTGAATAAGATGACAAACAAATCCCCAGATGTTGGATGTTATTTGTAACTGTCACTCTTGTCAAAAAGCAGGATATCAAGTGAAATAAAAATATATGAAATTCAAGGCCGCTGAGTTTTGTGCCTGGCCACTAATGTCGTCTTAAACTGGGAACAAGAGGAGATGCCCTGTGGGCATCATTTATGAACATTAGATATACAGTATTTCCACTGTTGGCTTGGGCTGAAATAACAAAGAATTTGTATTCATGCTTTGAGTACAAGGATCAAGTTTAATAAGGGTCCAAGAATTTAAAGGAGATATCATATGAGCAAGAGTGCGATATGGCCCTACACCAGCACTGTTGTGATTCGGCCGCAGGCAATTAGAGCAGTGCTGATGTAGGGCCATATAGCACGATTGTGAGTGTGATATTGCTTATATACAACAGTTCAATGAACAAGTACATTTTAAAAAATTAGGAAAAACCTGTTGCCACACCCAATCAGAGATGCTTACAGCTTTCTGAAGGTCGGTTTTCTCAGTGGAATATAGACATCCAAGCGGGGTATTCCTCTCTATTTTGGGGTAGCCGGTTCGCAAATGTCATTAACTATAGAAACAGCGATGTCCTCCGCCATTTTAAACAGTATGTATCCAATATGGAAACTCGCAGAGCGCTGTTCTATGTATATATGTAGGCTAACATATGTAATTTCAAAAATAAAGACAGTAACTCCTAACACATATGCACTACACTTAAACTTTAGTTTAGATCAGCAGGAACACAAGCGGAGTGATACACACAGTGAAGCGTCTGAGTGCTGATGCTTTCACACCATCAGTGCTCATGGAACATCTCTCGTCCAATCAGATTTGAGGACCGTAACTAACTGTGATATATATATATATATATATATATATATATATATATATATATATATATATATATATATATATATATATATACATATACACACACACACACACACACACACACACACACACACATACATACATACAGTATTTAAATACTGTGTGAGATAGTAATACTCGTTTCATACAATAAAACTGAATGTTGATCATTGGCATCAACCTAAATTTTTATTACAATAAAAATGTTATGTTAGATCAGGATGTGAACCCTTGTGTCTCAACCATGTTCACACGGAAGGTCAGCATGTTGTTTCCGAGAGTTACAGTACCCTAGGATCGGAACATTATACCGACTCAATGAGAAGTGCTATCTCCTATCATACATTTTTTGCATCGACTCCAGTTTATCATAACTTGTGGCACAATCAGATGCATGTTGTGCCAGTAACGTGGGAGACGTGGATTTGGAAAACAGGAAGTAATTGTTTTTGCATAATCATTGACGAGCACTATTCAAAGGTTGCATATTTCCCCTCTAACATTAGATTTGGGTTTTGGGTTGGGGGTATAGTTTATAAAATATGCATTCCTCTTCACTGTATTTCATCCTGTACAGCTGAAAACAACTAACTCCACAACTCGTTTTTAGTGAGTTACTCGAGTATTTGGTGAGTCTCGTTTTCTCCATGAACATTTCACAATGAAAATGGGGCTCACACGTTTCCATCCGCACAAAAACACTTAATGCTTTGGCCACTGGGGCCAATGTTTAGAATTTTGATAAGAACAGACCGATCTTAACTAAAAAAAAAAAAAAAAAAAAAAAAAGTCAACTATCTGTTTCCAATTTCACTGTGTGATCAGTCAGGTTTCTCCTAGCATGCACACCAAAAACTACTCTAGACTAACATATCTTACGCTTGAGTAATGCACTAAAATCTGTTAAAAATGTTTCTTTTATTTGGTCTTGTCTTAACTTAGGTTAACAGAGTTTGCCTGAAAACTTCTAATTTAGTCCAAATGTAACTATAATTTCTTAGTAAACACTCTTAAAAAAATTGCTGAGTGTACATTTCAGACAGCACATCTGTGCAGTGTTAGCACATTTCAGTGCTATATAAGGAAAGAAAATTTTCTCATGCCTTTATTTACACCCAGAAAATCATCCCAAATAAAATCTTGCAATAGCATCTCATAACAGCCCTGCATAGTTGCAGCATTGTGAGTGAAACAGAAAGAGGAGAGAGTGTATTCATTGCTTTTTTCCAAGGCAGCAATGAAACTACACTCTAACACCTCACTAGAGGCCAACACACTAACTGTGTGTCACTGATAAGTGCAACACTAGATGAACCTTAAAAGCAGCTGCAACATTAGCGCAGAATAGTTTAGCTAAGGCTATATGCTTGCTTACATAACTCACTGCCTACTCGCAACCTGCCCTCTAATGTACTAGAAATCAATTATTACTCAGGTAAGTGGAGAATGTGTCTGTTACAGGTCTGCTTACGGGGCACTTTTGAATAGATTTTTGAGAATTCAGGCTTTGCTTTAGATAAGTAAGCTTTACACCAAGTTTAAGATTGACAAAACAATCTCACCAGCATCAAGTGCAAATTAGAGGGTGCAAATGGTATGAAATGACAAAAACATAACCAATGGAAATACATATCCTCTCGAGTACAAATTATGATTACTCAATGTGCTGAAGTGTGCATTTTTTTCAATGTTAAATTTGTTTCTCCTAGTCCATCTTAATTTGCAGAGACAACTATAAAAAGCCATTTATTTGTAGGTCGATTTACTTTAAAAGTTTAAACACAGCGGTGCTTGTCACACAATGGTCACACTGGAAATTAACATGTTGCTTCCCAAAAGTTCATATACCCTGAAATCAACCCCATTATGTTGACTTACTGACAAGCACCATCCCCCGTCTGACAATTTTTGCTCCAACTCAACACATTTCCCTTAAGCGCTGATAGTGTGTTGCGAAAACAACCATCTGAGAACCAGGAGTTATCACGTTCAAAAAAACAATGGTGAGCATGATTCAGATGTTGCATTTTTGCTCTAAAATTACATCTTTACTCCACTGATGTTTAGATTTAGGGTTGGAGCTTGGGAGTATTCATTCCTGTTCGCTACAACCTTGCGTTTGGCACCACTCCGTGGACATTTCACCCAGAAACTGGAAATCACACATGCCCAAACATTTAAAAACACTTCCAGCTCCGGTCACTGGGGGCAGTATTTCGAGTGTCATCAGTCTGGTTTGTTTTAACATCCAGACTAGCCTGACATGGCAACATTGGCAACACCAAAGGCATGACTTTTTGTGACATTAGTGGCAAAGAAATTACACACTTTTAATTTAATTAAATTATTTATTTATTTATTAACATCTTTTGCAACAGATCCAGCTATTTGGAAGTAGTTAATTGACATACAGTATGTGACCCTTTAAAATGTGTGTGGTATCATATTTCAGCCATATTATTAATGTGCACAGATATGCAACACTATATTGGCCCTCAGATAAAGTTCACAGTGGTTTGCAGAGGGCATTTTTACTGGTTTAGTTGCTCATTCAAAACAGATTAGACAACCATTGATTTGAACCCTTGCTAGTTTGATTTAGATGCAATATAAATCCCCAAATGTCTGCAGTGTGTTTGATGTGTAATTTTTGTTCTCTGCTCAGGGATCTGGAATGTAGAATGGGCATATTTGGAGTATTAAACCTCTAAAACAGGGGAGACAGAGCAGACCTCTCCATCCACTACAGTAATGGCCTGCTCTCCCAATTTTTAAAGAAGCTTGTTTAGCATTCCTTTGCTATATATTTCAGTGTGATCTATGGCAATCCAAGCCTGGCCTTGTTATGATTAGTTTTCCCAAAACCAGCTGCAAAGCTTTTTAAACTAGGATGGGTCGAAAAGAAACAGAGGATATTCTATTAGCTGTATCAGTTTATTTATGTCTATGAATTTGTTATACATCCCCAGTTATCTGTGCATTCCAGATACTGCCCATTCTCTTCATTTATAATTATTCTTCATTTTTCTGAAACAGTCATTAATTGCAGCAATGGATCTTTTTTTGCCTAAATTTATATCACATCCCAGCTATTAAAAGCTCTACAATGGAATACAGAATACAGATAGAACCTTATAATACTGTAAGGCTAGATTGTGTGTTCCATGAGGTTCCACAGTAATATAATGTCCAAAATTAAAGATGGGTAACACTTTACAATAAGGTTCCATTTGTTAACATAAGTTAACAACATTAATTAACATGAACTAACAATGAACAATACTTTTAATGCATTTATTCATCTTTGTTAATGGTAATTTTTATAGTAATACAAATTTTTAGTAATACATTTTTAATCTCAAAAGATAACATTGCATAATGCACTATGAACTAACATGAACTAACAATGAACAATAGTATTGTTATTAAATATCATGAACAAAGATTAATTAATTATGTAAAAAAATTTTTTAAAAAAATGTGTTAATTGTTTGTCCATGATAATTAATGCATTTACTAATGTGAACAAATGAAACCTTACAGTAACGTATTACCATTAAATGTTACAGGTTTTGACTGACCAGTGTTGCCAGATGTACGATAATTATCGTATTTGTACGATAATTTTGACCTCTGTACGATGTACGATCAATAATGAAAAAAATCCCATAATGTACGATAATTTCAGAGTTTTCAGTCATTCGTCCAAACACACATCCTACCGCTTCTCTCTCGGACCCCGAATCATTTCGCAGGCTCGCCTGCCTGCACGCAAGCACGTATACACACACACACACACACACACACACACACACACACACACACACACAGCACAAGTGGATGTGGCATCCGATGATGACAGAAACTTAGAGATACCCAAAATAAGTCAAAAAGTAAAGTCATTTTCTGTATATTTTTTTAATTAAAAATTTCCATGAAGATGCAGTTCCCTACAAAATCACCCCAATCATTCTAGAATAATTAATTCTTCTCAAATAGAGCTATTCAAGTCATCTGGCGAAGTCATCCTGTATTTTTTTCATATCGCAATATATATCGCAGAAAAACAAAATATCGCAATGTCAGTTTTTTCCAATATCGCGCAGCCCTAACGTTAGAGATCTTTTATGTTATTGGTCGCCACAATAATTATGGGCCACCGCAGTCTAGATGATTAATGGAAACACTGAGCTAAAACAATACATTGTAAACACTGTATATTTTCCATTCAAATCTTTTTGCTTTGGTGATTTAATTACTTAAATATTTTCTTATTTTTAAGGAGATAATCATGTTTCACATTAATTTATAGCAAATTCATCATTGTAACTGGATATATACTGGACACTCATTCACCCATTAAATGATAATTTACCGCACTGCATTATACTGTACATTCACTGTATCAAAACACAATGAGTATTTCACTGTGGTCAATATTACAGTACATCATCTGAAAATAGAAAGTATCATAATACATTTAAGTAGTTTCCATTTCAGGTGAATGCAAAGGCGAGCGAGAGCACAGCTGTGGGAACATTCTAGTTGTTGTGGTCAGGATCAGTTTGACACAACCAGAAGTAGTGAAATAAACTTTTAAAATAGCCCTGTGCAACGATTCAGGGATAAATCAAGGACCTTCTTATCAAGGTCTACAGTGAAAGCACAAACATTCAGATTAAATATTTAAAGACAATCAAAATGTAGTTTGTAGTGAAACCCTTTGGCAATAGCTACATGAGCAGAATGAAGGACATTTAAAAAAGGGAGGGCAGGGTCAATGAGGACAATGCTTCCTCCAGGTCTCATGACATACTGTATTTCCGTCTTTCCAGAACTGACATGACAAACGGAGGATTCTACTAACCAAATGTGTAACATGCAAGGAGACTTGGATTCGATCCTGACCTGATTTTTTTTTTATTTTTATTTTTTTTTAATATCCCAATTAAAATTGTAACTGAACTTGACAGCCAGTGATCACCATGCATTTTTGATGTATAGAAATAAGTTTAAATAATTTTCCATTTAAAGCATGCAATCCACGGAGGGTGTGACTTGATTGGACAGACCAAATTTATATTTGCGAACTGCTGATTTTTGCCAAAGCACTTTAAACAAATGCTGTTCCCCGTCTGTCGCTCACTTCGACGTTGTGTTGTTGTGTCTCTCTTGAGCGCCGAATATGCATCTGATCTATGAAAAAAGGCCAATGAGAAGTTGGCAGGCAGTATTTGCATACCCCGCCCCCGGACATACGGGTATAAAAGCGTGGAAATACATAGAGTTCATTCAGAAATTTTCTTCAGAGCCGATGGTTGTACTGCAGCGGGCTGCAAGTCACACATCAGTTCCTGTTCCTCTGACGCTCTCTGCTGTTGGATCTACGGCGCACTACAGCGGCTTTCCTTGCACGGCAGTGCAGTTTGCCCCTGGGTGCTTCGACAGCGCAGAGCATATTAAAAGAGTGTTTTTCCTCTATTAGAGTAATACACAGCGGCATTAAACGTAAATTTTCAGGACGTGTCTTTATAAAGATGCCATTACGCCCCTGTGTACTTCGTGGATGCGGTAGAGTGCTCGCTGCTTCAGATGGACCTGTCGACCTGACGCAATAGAGCCTGTCCCTCCAAACAAAACGAAGATGGGTTTCTACAGCCCTTACTTCGTTGTACCCAAGAAAGGCGTTGGCTTACGACCAATCTTGGACCTGCGAGTTTTCAACCGGGATCTGCTCAAACTTCCGTTCAAAATGCTCACGCAAAAACACATTCTAACTTGCATCCGGCATCTAGATTGGTTCGCAGCGGTAGACCTGAAGGACGCGTACATTCACGTCTCAATTCTGCCTCGACACTAACCCTTTCTACTGTTCGTGTTTGACGGCCAGGTGTATCAGTACAAAGTCCTCCCCTTCGGCATGTCTCTGTCCCCTCGCGTCTTCACGAAAGTTGCAGAGGCAGTTCTTGCCCCGCTCTGAGAAGCCGGCATCCGCATACTCAATTACCTCAACGACTGGCTTATCCTGGCCCACTTATCCAGTTACTATGCGCTCACAGAGACCAGGTGCTCAGGCACCTCAGCCGCTTGGGGCTTCAGGTCAACTGGGAAAAGAGCAAGCTCTTCCCGGTAAATAGCATCTCTTTTCTCGGCATGGAGTTAGACTTGGTCTAAATGTCAGCACGTCTCACCAACGAGCGTGCGCAGTCAGTGCTGAGATGTCTCACCACTCTCAGGCCAGGCACATCGTTCCCTTTAAAACTTTTCCAGAGGCTCCTGGGGCATATAGCATCCTCCGCGGCGGTCGCGCCGAAGGGGTTGATGCATATGAGACCGCTTCAGCACTGGCTTCAGACCCGAGTCCCGAGACAAGCATGGCGCCGTGGCACGCTCTGTGTGAAGATCACCCCCGCCTGCCGCCAAACATTCAAACCCTGGACAGACCTCTGCTTTTTACGGGCAGGAGTACCCTTGCAGCAGGTTTCCCGATGTGTCCTGGTCACGACCGATGCCTCCAGATTGGGTTGGGGCGCCGTGTGAAACAAGCATGCAGCCGCAGGCCGTTGGAAAGGGGCCCTGCTGCACTGGCACATCAACTGCCTAGAGTTGCTGACTGTTTTCTTTGCCCTGCGGAAGTTCCTCCCATTAGTTCGGAACAAACATGTCCTAGTCAGGTCAGACAGCACCACCGTGGTAGCGTACATAAATCGCCAAGGCGGCGTACGCTCCCGCCACATGTCACGACTCGCACGTCATCTCCTCCTCCTACTCAAGTCGCTGCATGCCACTCACATCCCTGGCAACCTCAATGTGGTAGCGGACGCGCTGTCACGACAACACTTGCCCAGTGGAGAGTGCCCAGGTAGACCTGTTTGCCACTCTGGCATCCGCACCCAGACCTTTAGAACCTCCAAGTCTGGCCCCTGGACAGGACACGGAAGATCTAGCTGGTCTACCACCTGCCATCGTAGACACAATCAGCCAAGCCAGAGCCCCTTCTACCAGGCATCTTTATGCCCTCAAGTGGCGCCTGTTCACAAATTGCTGTTCTTCCCGGGCTGAAGACCCACAGAAGTACGCAGTTAGGTCAGTGCTCTTATTTCTGCAGGAGAGGCTAGAGGGGAGGCTGTCCCCTTCCACCCTAAAGGTGTATGTCGCTGCCATCGCGGCTCACCACGACGCTGTAGTTGGCAAGTCTTTAGGTAAGCACGACTTAATTATCAGGTTCCTAAAAGGCGCCCAGAGGTTAAATCCCTCCTGGCCAAGCCTGTTCCCCTCATGGGACCTCTCAGTGGTCCTCTCGGGCCTATAGAGACCTCACATCGAGCCGCTAGAATCAGCTGGACTTAGGGCCCTCTCTCTAAAGACGGCCCTGCTGATCACGCTCGCCTCCATCAAGAGGGTCGGGGACCTGCAAGCATTCTCTGTTAGCGACACTTGCCTAGAGTTCGGTCCGGAAGACACTTTGTGATCCTAAGACCGTGACCGGGCTACGTGCCCAAGGTTCCTACCACACTCTTTAGAGACCAGGTAGTGAATCTGCAAGCGCTGCCCTGGGAGGAGGCAGACCAAGCCCCTTCGTTGCTGTGTCCGGTACGTGCTTTGCGTACCTACTTGGACCGCACGCAGAGCTTTAGATGTTCTGAGCAGCTCTTTGTCTGCTTTGATGGACAGTGGAAAGGGAACGCTGTCTCCAAACAGAGGCTTTCCCACTGTGTAGTGGACACCATTTTATTGGCCTATCACACCCAGGCCGTGTCCCCCCCCCCTTATGGGTCCGAGCACACTCGACAAGGAGTGTTGCGTCCTCATGGGCACTGGCCAGGGGTACCTCCCTAGCAGACATATGTAGAGCAGTGGGTTGGGCAACACCTAATACCTTCGTGAGATTTTACAATCTCCGGGTTGAGTCAGTATCGTCCCGTGCTTTCTCAGGACCGAGCTGGTAGAACTCGGTAACACGCTGACAGTCTGGCCGGGTGGATCGCTTGCGCCTAGCGCCCTTTCCCTCGGCTGAGGTAAAACTGTGCGCTTTCTCTCCCAGGAGATCCCACACATTCGGATCCCTGGACGATTCCTCCCTAGCCCTTTGGGTCCGCAGTTCAGCAGAGGAACTCGCCGACCCAATCCATTGCGGGTACTTAATCAACCCTGTACTGGAATAGGTGCTCCGCAGGACAGGACTCCTATGTGGACTCCACCTGTGTGTATTTTCTGCGGTACGGTCCCCTTACGAGTGGACCCGCGTCTCCCTTAGGCAGTTCCAGCTGCCCTCCGGTTGCCGTGTTGTAGCAACTCCCCCCTCCTAGCGAGGTTGGATCTACCACTGCGCCATCTCCACATGCCATCTAAAAACCCATGTGATGTATTCGCCACCAGGTGTGGCCTCCGCAGGGTCTTTTCCCCCTGAAAGAATAGGAAACTGGGTAAGACCCCCTTCCCTCGATGCATGTAAGGGACCTGGCCGTTCTTGCTCTATGCAGAGAAACATAGAGAGAAAAGAGCGTCGCCTTGTTCCCCTGCCTAGGGTAACCAGAAGGATTCCAACAACTTTTGTGGAGCATTGGGGATGGGTGCGTGCAGTCTGACACAGCTGGTCGCCTTTGCACGTAAAATACCTGCCTGCTCCTGTGTCAGCAGAACATGTACACGGCTCAGCGCATGGCATGATTTAAATTGGACCCCTAGTGTCGAAGTGAGCGACAGACAGGGAACATCTAGGTTACGTATGTAACCTCTGTTCCCTGATGGATGGAACGAGATGTTGTGTCCTCCCGGCCACGTTGCTGAGCCAAGCCACTGTAGTGGCCGGACCATTTCCTACTCCTCAGAAAAATCCTGAATGAACTCGACATATTTCCCTGCTTTTATACCCGTATGTCCGGGGGCGGCGTATGCAAATACTGTCTGCCAAATTCTCATTGGCCTTTTTTCATAGATCAGAGGCATATTCGGCGCTCAAGAGAGACCCCAAGTGTCGCTTCTTCGACACAATGTCTCGTTCCCTCTATCAGGGAACGGAGGTTACATCCGTAACCTAGACGTTTTACTTACAATAATCATGCAACATTATCATAAAATTACCTTTACAAATATTTTTTCTGGAAGCTGCATTCAAAATCCACTTGGCTCAAAAATTGGAGGGGGGCAAGAATGGACAGTGTCTGCACTCAACTGTATGAGCGTAAAAGACTCAAGGATGGGTTGGGATTTTGTAAACAGTTTTCACTTTACGTCCTCCGGAAGCCATCCACATAAACACGCAGTCCTATTAATAATAATGATTATGATTTAGTGTTGAAAACATTAGCACTGTGTGTCTTTCTGCCTTCTCTGCTGTAGTGTCAAGGCCTTTCCATTTTTAACACTCACCTAAAATGAATGGGTTCATGTTTGCACTCATAGATTGTCAGTCATGACCTCTTAATTCCAGTATGAGAGGGAAAATACCAATACGAATAGCAACTATAAGGTAAGAAGTTTGTAATTCTACAGTATATTTTGATTAAAAAAAAGCTGGGTTAAAAACCTTGCTTAGTATTTATGAATCATTAGAAAAGACAGACCCATTCTCTGGAAACTGTCCCGTTAGTGCCTGAAACATTTGGGAATATAAATTTGTTTGTTTTTGATCATTTCATTTGAAAAGTTTACCACTGTAACTTTAACAAATCTTATTTTCTGGGTTTTATTTCAGGCCCAGAGTATTGGGCCACAACCACTACAATGAGATGAGATTTTTGGTCAAACATTGTGTGTTTTTTTTTTAATATTGTTCATCCATATTTGTTTATTTACAATTTTATATATATAAATACAAATATTACCCAAGACATTTCCCAGATAGCACACGTACATCTCCAAGATGTCTGTTTTAGATATTTTCATCTGGACAGCATCACAAACTAATTAACATCTGCTAAACATCTTAAAAATATGTCTCAAAGAGATCTGCTGAATGTCTAATTGACATGCAAGGCATTCTCATTGATATGTTTTGTAGACATATAGTATTGCAGATGAGCAAACAACATTCAAAATACGTCTTCCAGATGTAAACACAAACATCAAATAGACGTGTATTATGTGTGCTATCAGGGTTCTCTTTCATTTCTTAATTCACTTTGTGAAACAGTCATTCAACCCTGTTTCATTAAAAATGTTTGGCTAATAATAGGTTTAACTAGTAAATTACATTGCACCACATAAAAAGATTTACAGTAAATATTTTTGTTTTGTATTTATTTTATTGAGATATATATATATATATATATATATATATATATATACAGTGAGGAAAATAAGTATTTGAACACCCTGCTATTTTGCAAGTTCTCCCACTTGGAAATCATGGAGGGGTCTGAAATTGTCATCGTAGGTGCATGTCCACTGTGAGAGACATAATCAAAAAAAAAAAATCCAGAAATCACAATATATGATTTTTTAACTATTTATTTGTATGATACAGCTGCAAATAAGTATTTGAACACCTGTCTATCAGCTAGAATTCTGACCCTCAAAGACCTGTTAGTCTGCCTTTAAAATGTCCACCTCCACTCCATTTATTATCCTAAATTAGATGGACCTGTTTGAGGTCGTTAGCTGCATAAAGACACCTGTCCACCCCATACAATCAGTAAGAATCCAACTACTAACATGGCCAAGACCAAAGAGCTGTCCAAAGACACTAGAGACAAAATTGTACACCAATTTTCCAAGTGGGAGAACTTGCAAAATAGCAGGGTGTTCAAATACTTATTTTCCTCACTGTATATATATATATATATATATATATATATATATATATATATATATATATATATAACTAATCACTGTGATTTTTGTAATAGAGTTGAAATATTTGACATTTTAAGCATTTGTTTCATCTTAGGTCATCGCCATGAATCATATCAATCTTGAATAACAAAAATTGGTTCACCCAATACCAAATCGTTCTGTAGGCTGTATTGATTTGCACTGAATGTTACCATGGTTTCTTTTTAAAACCTGAAAGTCATTACTTCTATGCAGGCTATTCGACATGTCTTGCTGCTGAAATATGAGAGAAATTGCCTCGTGTGTTTTAGTTTTGTTGCACGTGCTTAACTGATTTCACGGTGCAGAATGCCAAAGCAAACTGGCGATGACGATGCGCTGGAGCGCGCTTTTACGCGCATGCTGCGCAGCAGGGCGCACAAATGTAAGGGGAGCTGTACAAATAAATATCGTTTTAACAACTGTGTCATGTCATGTTAAATTGCAGTGTGAGATACACACAACTGACACCTTCACGGTAAAATCTTAAACTATCGGAGTGCCAGAACTACTTTGTAATACACAATGTTAACACAAACCATAGCCTATCATGGTCGTCCACTTCACTTGCACTTGAATATAAACATTCTGTTTCATGTGGGTTACCATAACACACGAGACACGCTATATACATTTTAGATAGGCTATAGTTTAATATGTATATATATAGTATATATAATTTAATATGACGAATTCACCTGACTGCATAACAATACCAACGAAAGTAATCTGAAGGGTTAGATCAAATAACAGAACCTTAGTGGCCATTCAGACCAAACGCGTTCTTGCACTGAAAAACGCAACAAACAGAACAGAACGCATCGAGACGCGCCTTTTTAAATCGACAAAGCGTGTAAAAACACGGCGTTCCTTCATGAGACACTGTAAAAAATAAACAGCGAGACGTGGCACGTCCCCACTTTTTACAGATTACAGATTATTTGTGCGCAATCTCCCCCCAAATTCAACATAATCTAAAAACTTATGACACGGTAATTTTAAATGTTGTGCTGAAAAACAAGACTGTCAGTGCTAGAACTGTACACAAACAACAGTAGAATCGGTTTACCCATATGCACTGATTTCTAATATTTATATCATAAACATAATCGTTCTAAATATTTCACTCGTTACTTCAAACAATACATATGATACATAGGATACATACAACCGATAGGCTACTTGCCTTGCCTACATATAGTTCAAGAAAATAAAGTAGTCTAATTACACAAAAGACACACTCAACACAAATCGTAATTTCATCCAAAACATCCTAATCAATCCAGCGTCTTACCGTTTGGAGAAACATCTTAATCTTGAATAATAAGAAATCTTCCTTTTGGTTTAGTCGAACTGCGCAAACCCACTTTCCTCAGTACAGTAAATTAGAAAAGCTGTTCCGCTCTACTTATTGGCGATACTATTCATTCTATGTGTCATATTCCAAAGTCAGAAGAAAATTCAATCACATAGAGCCTCTGTGCGCGAGTGCACACATCAGAATGAACACGCGCACACCAGACTGGCTCACCTATTAAACCATTGTGACAGATGAATATTCGTGTTCCTTAAAGGTACAGGAGCCAAATATGGCGTCATCCTACATGACTACAAACTCATGTGAATATTACTAATATAATGTGGCTCCTTTCTGAGTTATTTTTGTCAGGAACTACAACATCAACAAATAAACCACATTTCAAATCAAATGTGCTTTAAAGGAATGTGAAGGAAGCTTTAAAAATTACATTTTAATTACTAGTGACAGTGGACAAAGAGGACACAAAGTGGAGGAAGCAAATAAAAGTAGATATATAGTGACAGACAGATAGATTATGAAAGTGTCCGGTGTATGCAATATCCAATAAATACTCTATATAAAAATAGAAAAAATATCTCAATAAAATGAACTTTTACATGAAATACATTTGTGACAATAAAATAATAAGTTAAACATATAACTCATGTGGGCCCGCACGCACACACTCACGCTCACCCCCTCGTTACAGGCCTGTAGGCCTACCATTGCTAGTGTGCGTTGCCACAAAACTAACAAAATAAAGATTGAGTACCTTAATTACCTTTTAGCTCTAGTGTCCTCCAAATTTTCTAGTGGCCTCACTGGTCCCTCGTAGCCAGAGGTTCCCTGAACCTCACGGTGATTCAGGGCACTATCTGGATCTCCCTCCAGGCAGTGTTTCTGAAGATTTAACTGTATAACTGTGGTTAATGATGATGGTTTCTTCAGCAAGCATCTAGTCCATAGGCTACTGCAGTTGTGTATTAACAATACTTGGCTGATGTATGCTTCTATTCAGAACTAACTCGTCTGGGACCGGTTCCACCAGCTATGGGTAAGTTACAACTTAGCCTAGTAGTGGCATCATTGGGCACTAAGTCACAATTTACACGCTACTTAATATTTGAGCGTTGCACCATTAAACTTAGGTAGGGTGTAACCCTACGTATGAACTAAAAATTTACGGAAGACTCCGACCAGGAGAAGCCTAACTTTTGGAATAAAAAAGCTGAATGATTTAATGACATCAATGAGCTCATGCTTTACGTGACAGACTATAATCCTTTAGACATATAATGATGTTGATAATTACACTCATTTACATTTACGAGAGAATATTATTAAAAAATAAAATCGCTTCTTAGCCGCTCTTCAGCATGAAACTGATCTAACCGTGCATGTGGTGGGTCACCCAGTGTCAAGTTTTATCACATAAAATTTTTTTATTATATGATATTAAAAGGAATAAATGTCAGTTTTTACAACCTGATATATTATTATTTATGTATTGGCTTTATTAATTGTAGACAGTTTCTGAAAAATATTATATATATATATATATATATATATATATATATATATATATATATATATATATATAGGCTAAATAAACAATATGTTAAATCTACGTTTATTACTTGTCGTATTTCAATGGTAATATAATTTATTACAGCTGATATTTACCTGAGCAGACAAGGCTTGAACATCAACCGTAACAAGATAAAACTAAAATGTATGGCTTTTTAACACTCCTGTGTCAAGTTTGAAGCCTGCTTATTGGATCAATAAAGGTAATCATCATATTATGCGACTACGCATTATTTACAGAGAGCTTATGGCCTACTAGTTAAGTCTTGCCTTAAGAAAAGGTGGTGCAACCAAATTAGGCACTGACTTAGTTACAAAATAACTAGTAATTACTAAGCCCTTAGATTGAACTTTACTCCCAACTTAAGTGAGACCTTACAGAATGCTGGTGCAACCCTACCCTGGTGCTCACACACAAGTTAGGGAAAATAATGAGATGACATTTAATGTCTTTCCTCTTAGAACAGACACAAATAAAACCCTATCACAAAACAAAACAAAAATACTCAGCGAGATGCTGAATGAATATCTTACTAACACTGAAAGCAATTAAATGAGAGTAAATTAATTAATTAATTACGTGAACTCTCCCTCTCTAACGGATTCACATCTCACACATGTGCGCTCTCACCTCACCCCTCCCCCAAACTCACAAGAACCAATAATGTATCAAATCCACCTGCGTATAAGGTGGGCTTAATATACACCAATGAATAAAGGTTGAACTAGCAACTAGCAAAAAAAAAACAAAAACAGGTTTTGCTAAAAGTACATTACAAACAAACATTATGATTAATAGGGTGTCTCTTAAAGGAACAGGTACCAAAATATACTTTACTTTGTGAACTATAATAAAACTCAACACACATATTAAGCATTTTTGAAAAATGCAGCTAATTTCTGACTACCTCGATTTTGTATCTGGCTGCCTCTCACACAGGAAACATCAATGCATTATACATTCACAAAAGAACACATACTAAATCGCACTGTGGTATTAATGTGGTTTGTTTTGCTATTCCTGGAATGGCTGATTTGATGTTCATCCTGCCAAAAATAGGTCATGTATTATCAGCTATCATTAGCAACGTTAACATTCTTTTGCAAAGTCTACAAAGCACCTCTCCAGTCTATTCAATGGCATTCCAGGTATTAAATCATTATTAAATCATTTGGAAACTTTAAAATGTTCAGATTACAGTGATATTACAAGAATTTCACCTGCTGTTGCACTCGTGTACACAGTAGTGTGACAATAAAGTGATTTGATTTGATATTACACAGTATAACAAAATGTCAAATTGCTTCCTAAATTAAATGCTTTTGCGTTGGTTTGTTTGTTTGTTTGTTTGTGTGTTTTAAAAACATAAGGCATGCTACAGTATGACTAGTTATCAAGCTTTTATTTGAAATAAAACATCTTAAGGTTTGTTCTGTCAGCACTGACAGATTTTGTACAATACCTGATGACTTGGGGGAAAAAAAGGAAAATGATGTCAAACATATGCTTTGAAGATGAACAGATTAGTTGATGGGCGGGGTTGATGTCAATCTAGCTATATTAGGTCACAAAACAGCAAACCCCATTTGGCTATTATATTCATGTTAATCAAATGACCCACTTTCCACCATGCTAGTTGTTCAAGGTTTTATTTTTATTTTTTTCCTTTTGGTAATTATTAGCAATTGTGTCAGCAGTGGTATGTGCTTGAGATTCACCTTTAATTCACAGCACAATTACTGGGGAATTTGGTAATAATGTGCCAGCATATTCTACTTTTTAATTTTAGATAGTATCAGTTTAGTCACTGTTGACATAGAAGGTATGGCATCCTTACTTCCAACCCTCCCATTCTTTCAAACAACTTTTCAGGTTGTTGTGGTAGTGTGTCTTGTATTCTTAAATGTGTAAACACCACACAAAGAAATTTGTCACCTGAAAAAAAATTGAGAAATGTTGCCTGTAAAACTGGAAAATGGATGACAGGGTTTGTTATGGAAGCTTTTATTTATTTAGTACAATGCCTGACCTGTAAAGCTGGCACTACAATAGCAGACTCAAAACAACTTGTTTTGGATGAGGGTTTCACATATGCAGACCAAGGCTGTAACCATGGGGGGGATCACTGGTGTCGGTGGTCTCAAATATAATGATACATTTTGATAGAAACTGTGTCTACATTGCTACCAATTTGCCTATTTCAGTCATCTTTTCTTTCTTTTTTATGCTGTCTCAAAGAAAGGCTAATACAATTTGAATTCATTTTCATCACTGAGGTAGTATCTGTAAAATGACATGACTGTGTCAGTCGGTTTGCAAAAAGAAAATACACAAAATTCTTCACCACCCTCAAGTTGTCACTCATTGTGTTTTTTCCACCAGTAGAATCTTAACACAATCTTTTATTCAAGAACGCTAACGCTACGCTTTTCCATACAAAAACAGTTCTTATTGACCACTGCAGTCAATGTCCAAAGAGAAGGGGAAAAAAATAGTATTAAAATACCATAAAAGTAGTCTATACAACACAAAGCTGTTGTATGGCCCCAGAAACCTTGGAATATTTTTTATTTGATTTTATACTTTTGTGGTGCTTTATATTATTTGTCCTTTTTTAATCTCGACAGCTCCTGCTCACTATAAACTGTTATTGTATGGTATACAGCTGTTTAAAATATCTATGTTTATGTTCCAAGAAAAAGTAACAGCATATGGGCTTTGAACAACATAAGGGTGAGTAAATGAGTGAGTAAAAGTACATTTTCAAATTTTAGGTGAACCACTCCTTTAACTGGTGGCTCAGTTTTGAGAACAGGCCTGACAAGGACATACTAAAAAAAAATGTCAAATAATTAAAAAATGTATTTTATTTTTTAAAAGAAGACTCTTAGGAGATGCTGTTAAAAAAAAATCATAATTAATTAAATTATTTAATTAAGATTTAAAATGATTACCTAACAATATTCGCATTAAACACGTATGGCACTGTCCTTGCCAAAAGTCTTACCATGTTCTAGTAATCTGAGGGTGATAGCGCTCTACTTTATGTTTTATTGATAATTCTCTTAGACTATGTCAAGGGAATTTTCTAAAAAGCTACTTCAAAAGACTGCCAGATTACCACATTTATTCAGTTCATTTACAATATACACACATTTGCTCTTTTTGTTAAGCCTAATATGCTGAAATCTACTCTCTGTTTATGTTTCATATTCACAATTATGAATGAAACACAAATCACATACTGTACATTAAAAATTGTAAATTCAACATTATGAATTTCACCAAATGGTGAATAGTTTATACCCTTGTAAATTACTGTCAGTTGGTACAACACTTCTATCATAAAATAGTGGGCAAATATTGCATGTTTACATCTTACATGACACCAAAGTCCCAGGTATACTTTGTTTTTGCACATTCCAAATCACCTCGCCCCCGGTCGACCTTGTTGCCTTTCTGAAAATACTTTTCTGACTGCGAATAAATAGGATTTTGTTTTGCTTTGTGACACACAAAGTCAATGGCTAGCACGTGTGCAGACAACGCGCATAGCCGAGAACGCTTGGACGAGCCAAGGGGTGCTTCTCATTCCCTAAAGGCCAAAGTATACTTTGCGCATCCACATTGCTGATCGCTCCACGTATAGTATGTGTGATGCAAATTGCGTAATCACCACAGCCACATGGCTTGACCAAGCGCGGATTCGATTTTTTTTCTCATATGTGCATGCGCTGGCCATTGACTGTACTAAAAGAGTATCACAAAGCAGCTGTAGTGTGCATGCATCGAACATGCTCGTGTTCACTCGTGGTCATAAAAGTATACTTACAAAGGCAACGAGGTTGACAGGGCACGATCCGATCCGGACCGCACAAAAACGAAGTATATAGTATATACCTGGGACTTAAATTGCGCATCCTCATTTCTCACTCGGAATCAAAGTCTGCCATCATGAAGGACAACTAGAATTCTCTAAATGCACTGCAAGGAGGCAAGGACAGATGACGGAGGAAGCTAAAAGCCAAAGTATACTTTGAGCATCCACATTGCTGATTGCTCCGCACACAGTATGCGTGATACAAATTTCAACATCAGCACAGCCACGTCACATAGATTTTGTTGACCCGTGCATGTGGTCCTCGTCTGTGCGAGTCATCTGCACATTCACTGGCCATTGATTGTACTAAAAGTGTGTCACAAAGCAGTTGTAGTGTGCATGCATCGAACGAATTCCTATTTGTTTGCGGTCAGAAAAGTATATTCTGAAAGTTGACGCAGTCAGCCAGGTTCGATCTGATCCAGAGCGCGCAAAAATTAAGTATACCTTGGCCTTTTCAGAGGATGCTTTAGCCTGGAAATACAGGAGCATCCTATGCAGAAGACTTTTTAGTCGAAGTACCTGACGCATGTATTAATTCTCCTCCCCTTCACATCTTACACATTAGTTTTAATTCATGTATCACCTTTGAAGTTTAAATAAACCATTTTTGGCACATTGTTCAACAGTGCATCTTGAATAATTTAGATTTAATATGAATATATATTTTTAATACATTTTCAATAACATAATGCAACCAAGCTGGGGTACTGCAGCTGCATGAAGTGACACATGAGTGAGTAGGACATTTCATTTTTCAAATTCGTCTTGCTTTGATTCCTCCATCCTCATGTCCTAAGAGGGTGGAGCTAGGAAGTGTGGATAGAAAGGGAGGAAAGAAAAGGAAACGAGGATGCACAATTTTAGAAATGAGAAGCACCCAAGAAAATCTAGGTGGCGTGCAGCCATGCTGGCCCACGGGTACACGGAGGTCCCCCAGGTGGATAGAGAGGTTGCGATCGACCTGTGCCCTGAGAATGCTGCCACCTGGCAGGATTGTCTGGTAAGGCCTGTAGGATGACATCGTCGCTGACCTCGAAAGCATACAGCGCCACTGGTCAGGCAGCCTCTGCCCTGCAAGCCATGGCTCTCCTGCAGGTCCACCAAGCCAAGGGATTTAAAGATCTGCACTTGGGTGGTCCTGACTCGGGCAGGCAATGGCCACCATTGTTGTCCAGGAACATCACCTGTGGCTATACTTGGTCGAGATGCGCAACGTTAACAAAAAAAACGCTTCCTCAATGCCCCCGTCTCCCAGTTTGATCTCTTCGCTCAGCAGTTTTCGGCAGTAAAGAGGAGACAGAGGTTGTCTCTCACATCATGCTGAGGCGCCACCCCAGCGCAGCCCATGCCCCGTCTGCCCGCCGAGAGCGTCCCACTGCAACTTCATCAGCCAGACAACAGGCAGCTCCGCCTCAACCCGGGCCCAGCTCTCAGCCCCAGCGGCATACACCCCCCGGCTCCAGGACCTCCTCTAGGATCCCGAAGGCTCCTAAGTGCTCCTGAGACGGAAGACCCAGGCAGTCAGATGTTAGCTCTGGATCTGGTACCATGACCACTCCATCCTCCTGTGGAGGACCGGGAGGTAAATCCTTATTTGCCTTATTTTCTTTTGCCCCTTTGGGCTGAGGTCACAAATCTGCTACTCAAAGATGCGATAGTGTCTGTCCCTCCAGCCAAGATGTAGAAAGGTTTCTACAGCCCTTACTTCATCATACCCAAAAAAGGCAGTAGGTTCCAGCCAATCTTGGACTCAGTCTCAATGTCAGCGTGCTTCACGAACGAGCGTATGCATTCATTGCTAAAGTGCCTCACTCTCTTCAACGCTGGCACAGCGATTCCTCTAAAACAGTTCCTGAGGTTCCTGGGGCACATGGCATCCTCGGCCGCAGTTGCGCCGCTCGGGTTGATGCATATGAGACCGCTTCAGCACTGGCTTCAGACTCAATTCCCGAGATTGGCATGGAGCCACAACACATACCATGTGTTAATCACCCCTTCCTGCCGTCAGACTTTCAACCCTTGTACAGACCTCTGTTTTCTGTGGACAGGAGTCCCCCTACAGCAGGTGTCCAGATTTGTCATGATCACCACAGACGCCTCTCAACTGGGTTGGGGCACCGTGTGCAAGGAGCATGCAGCGGCTGGCTCCTGGAGAAGGCCCCTACTGCGTTGGCACATCAACTGCCTAGAGTTGCTGGCTGTATTCCTTGCCCTGCAAAGGTTTCTCCTGCTGATTCGGGGCAAGCACGTATTGATCCGTTCAGACCGCACCGCGATGGTAGCGTACATAAATTACCATGGCGGAGTGTGCTCTTGTCAACTCGCCAGCCATCTCCTCCTTTGGAGTCAGCGACTCAGATCACTGCACACCACTCATATCCCAGGCAACCTCAACACGGTAGCGGACATGCTGTCGTGACAGGTCTCGCTCAGCGGAGAGTGGAGGCTCCACCCCATGGCAGTCCAGCTGATTTGGGACTGGTTCAGCATAGCACAGATAGATCTATTTGCCTCCCAAGACAACTCCCACTGCCTGCTGTGGTACTCCCAAACGGGGGCACACTTCGGAACAGACGCACTGGCACACAGCTAGCCCAGGGGCTGCGCAACTATGCATTTACCCAAGTGAGCCTTCTTGCACTGGTGCTGTGCAAGGTCAGGGAGGACAGGGAACATCACCTTAGTGGCCCACTCAGACTTGGTTCTCGGATCTCACGCTCCTCACGACAGCACCTCCCTGGCAAATTCCCCTGAGGAAGGACCTGCTTTCTCAGGGACGGGGCACCCTCTGGCATCCACGCCCAGACCTCTGGAACCTCCACGTCTGGCCCTTGGACAGGACTTGGAAGATCTGAGTGACCTACTGTACCACCTGCGGTCGTAGACACGATCAACCAAGCCAGAGCTCCCCCTACCAGGCAGATTTATGCCCTAAAGTGGCACTGGTCAGTGCTTTCATTCCTACAAGAGAGGCTGGAGGGGAGGCTGTCCCACTCAACCTTGAAGGTGTATGTAGTCGCTATTTCGACCCACCACGACGCAGTGGATGGTAAGACCTTGGGTAAGAACGATTGATTATCAGGTTCCTTAGTTCCAACCTGTTCCCCTCCTGGGATCTCTCAGTGGTCCCCTCAGGCCTTCAGAGAACCCCCTTTGAGCCGATTGACTCAGTAGATTACAAGGCCCTCTCCTTGAAGACGCCCCTTCTGATAGCGCTTGCTTCCATCAAGAGGGTTGGGGACCTGCAAGTGTTCTCTGTCAGCGACACTTGCCTGGAGTTCGGTCCAGCAGATACCCATGTCATCCTATGACAGCGACCGGGCTACATGCCCCCTTTAGAGACCAGGTCGTGAACCTGCAAGCGCTGCCCCGGGAGGAGGCAGACCCAGCCTTTTCGTTGTTGTGTCTGGTACATGTTTTGCATATCTATATAGACTGCACACAGAGCTTTAGATGTTCTGAACAGGTCTTTGTCTGCTTTGGTGGACGGCTGAAAGGGAATGCCGTCTCCAAATATTTTAGCCCACTGGGTCATTGACACCATCTATCTGGCCTACCAGACCCAGGACGTGCCCGCCCCTTTGCAGTTTTGAGCACACTCAACAAGAAGTGTGGCATACTCATGGGAACTGGCCAATGGCACCTCCCTAGCAGACATCTGCAGATCAGTGGGCTGGGCAACAGCCAATACCTTTGCGAGATTCTATAATCTCAAGGTTGAGTTGGTCTCGTCCCGTGTTTTGTGAGCTCAGTAACGTGGTAACTATGAGTTTCAAGTACTCTGCACTGGGGTAGGGCTTCACAGGCCTAATTCCCTCTTCAGGCAACTCCGTGTGATGTATTTTCCGCAGTACGGTCCCCCTGTCGGCGGACCCGCGTCTCCCTTGGGCAGTCTCTTTACCCCAGTCGCTGTGTTTGTAGCGCTCCTCCCTTACTAGGACCTACCACCGTGCCACACCCACATGTGGCTTGACAACCCATGTGAAGTATTGGCCACATGCTTCCTCCCCCCAGCCTGGGCAGGATGTGGTCTCCGCAGATAATTTTCCCCCTGAAAGTATAGGAACAGAAAAGAACGCCTTCCCCGATGTGTTTTATAGCATTAAGATAGCCCCAGTCACTTTTTGCTCTATGACAAGAAACATAGAGAGAGAAAAGGACTCGGCTGGTCGGCTTGCTCCCATGATAGTCATGTTGCTTGTTCTCCCCTCAGGGGTGCTGGGAACCCAAGAACTGTACATGGCACTTTGTTGGGGCGTTGGGGAGGGTTACGCGTGGCCGATGCAGCTGCTTCTATCACGCAGTAGCTTGCTTGCACCTGTGTCAGAAGTTCACGTAACACGGTCTAATGCATGGCTTTTTTAAATGGGACCCCTTGTCTCTACATTCAACACAATGTCGAGTGAGTGACAGAAGGGGAATGTCATGGTTACTGTTGTAACCTCTGTTCCCTGATGGAGGGAACGAGACAATGTGTCCCCCTTGCCACGTCATTAGACCTACCCCTGTAAACAGCCGAACCTTACTCTCGGTTCCTCGGTGAAAAACCTGAATGACAGACGCACATCCACTTCCCTTTATGCCCGTATGTCCGGGGGTGGGACATGCTAATTCTGTCTGACAATTTCTCATTGGCTTTTTCTCAAATCCAGAGGTACGTGAGGCTCTCAAGAAAGAACCCTTGTATCACTACATTCGACACAATGTCTTGTTCCCTCCATCAGGGAACGGAGGATACAACATTAACCATGATGTTTTGAAAGCACATCCATCCATCATAAAAGTAATCTATACAGCTGTAGTGGATTAATAAAGGCCTTCTGAAGTGAAGCGCTGCATTTTTGTATGAAAAATATCCATATTTCTAACTTTATAAACTAGAATCACTGGCTTCCGGTAATGGCCATCCGCGTGTTCACGAGAGAGTCGAGTTCCGGTATGACGTAGGTGTAGAATCAGCTCCTGTGAGAAGTGATGAATGCACTGGATATATGCTGCATACCATTCCCAGGGTCACTGGTAATATTATTATAATTTTTTTTGTATGGGCCTTTTAAACAGGGTCCATTGAGTAGGCTGTACCATAGAGCAGTGGTTCCCAACCCTGTTCACGGAGGCCCCCCAACACTACACATTTGGGATATCTCCCTAATCAAACACACCTGATTCAACTTATTAGTTAATGAGTAGAGACTCTAAGACTTGAATTGGGTGTGTCAGATAATGGAGATATACAAAATGTGCATTGTTTGGGGTCCTCCAGTAACAGAGTTGGGTACCACTGCCATAGATGATCTTAGTGGTTTTCCTGCTAGTGTGGAACAAAAATGGAGGAAACTGTCCAAGCCGCTCTGTCTCTAATCACAATTCACTTTCATTGTTTAGAAAATAATGACAACGGAAGTGAATGGGGATCAGATTGGGACAGAGAAGCTTGGTAATTCTGCTAAATATCTTGTAATGTGTTCCACACAATCAAGAATGTAATTCAAGTTTGGAACAAGGGTTGAATGAATGGAATTGGGGTGAATAAATGTAGACAGAATTATTGTATATAAAAATCCCTTTAATAATGCTGTTCAACCATTCTACATACCTTTTATGACCAAGAACATGTAGGTAACAGGCTTTAAATTTTGCCCCTATCTGGTCAAAAAGACAAACCCTTTGCAAAAATCTGCACAAGTTATTTTATGGGCCAACCCATCGATTTACTGTGACAGCTCCACCCTATCAATCAGGGTGGCATGAACCAAACCCAGTGTGACTCATCAGACATATCACTATTTCCCAGAGAGAATAGACATTTGTGTGTAATTAGTCCACATTATAATCCATATTTAGCCCACATTATAATCCATATTTAGCCATCATTAAGATAAACTATCCACATGCAGTTACTAATAGGCCTATACCTCTGATTACACATTTTATACATATGATGTGCTCACAGTGTGTAATCACATTTTCGTCAAATTCCTCATTGTCTTCCGTGTTCCAGAATTTAATCAATTTGGTAATTTTTAATTTCACTTACTTAACTTATACAATGAAAACTAAGTACACACACTGACATCCTAACAAATGTCTGTGCTTTTAATTATTTTTAACATGTAACTTATTATCTATAAAAACTTAGGGAAACGTTTTTTTCTATCTTCCAGCAGTGTTTTATGAAGGAAAATGCATAAGGAAAACAATCAAATCTACACTGATTTGAGAAACAATTTTCAACAGGTGTGGCCATAGGGTAAATCAATGTCATGGACAAACTTGTTTTTTTCCTGACAGGAAATGTTTCTATAATATTATGTCATCTACAATTGTTTCTCTGTCCAAAGCAATGGCCAGAGCAAATAACAGGAGCACCATACAAGGTCACAAGCGAATGTGATGGACAGCAGGTGGAGGACAGCTAGAGTTAAAGACATGCTGCAGAAGCTATATAAGCAGACCGAAGAGGCAATAAACTTGAATCACCCAAATTAAAATGGGAAATGATCATACAATTTTCATAAACAGCAAATAGATTCAATGGGGACAAATGGAGACATATGCAAAGGTCTCCTGCTTCTCAGATTTTGTTTCTGAGAAAAAGACCCCAGTAGTTTCAGATGTGTGTCTTCTAGAGCTTCAAATGAGATCTCAAAATTCACATCCTATTCTCAGATTTGTCAAGATACCGCATTCTGCCCGCCAGACAACAATAAAACATTTATTGTTATTCAGATTTTTTATAGCTCTTTTTATAGCTGTAGATCTTACTGTATGAAAACAATTGTCTATTTGACAAATATTGTCTATTTTTCTTTTTGAAGCTATTTGGAGAAACTTCTAAGAAATTGTTACTCAAATTAGATATTAAACTAACAGAACTTAAAACTTTTTTTGTTTAGACTAGTAGCATACCTGTTGATAGGAAGGATTTTATTTGTGCTGCACTTTTAATGCTGAACTTTCATAATGTAATGTTGGGTGTATGGGAGTGGAAGAGAGGGAGGAAAAACAGGAGTGGAATCATTCAATCTTTTCAATTCAATCACTTGAGTGGAACAAACACTGGAGTAAAACTAGAGGGTATATATACACAAAGAACGAAATGAGGGAATAGAATACAGGTGTGGATGATGAGCAGGTAAGAATGATGAGGGCTGTGAATTCTGGAAAATGTAGAGCAAAAAAAACTTCAAAATAAGAGTCCTTGAAGACACATGAGTTTGATACACTGTGATACATAAAGTACTTTCAATTTGAGCCATTCATGTTTTCTAGGCTTTAATATTGTTAAATAAAAGGCATGTTCATCACTTTACACTTGAACACTGATTACACAAGCAATTATGCAAGGCAAAGCACTGTTGCAGAAGCAGTAGCTATCATGAGAAGTCCTAATTCATGTAAAGACCTCACGAGTCTACCTGCGTGAGTCCACCGAGCAAGGACATGCATGAGGCACTTACGTATCACTTTTATTACATCTATTCCCTGTTGTTTTAGTATTTCTTCCCCTTTTCATTCTCTCCTGCTCTATGTACTTACAACACTGTCACTCACATTTGCCATTTCAGAAATAGGAGACTATTTTGAGCATCTTGCGCTATTTCTCCACTTCCTCTACTAAACCTCTCTATTTTCTATCAGTCTTTGGAACTTCCAGTCAGCTGTAAACAAAGCTGACATTTTTCTTTAAACCTCTGTCCTCTTTGTGTGATAATAATACGTGTGAACTACGTGCCATTACTATCACCCATCTGGTAAAATTCATTTCTTTCCTCTCTGCTCACATCTTCACCACCAAAATGTCATTCTATAAAAACAAAATCCTCAGAATTTCTGACAAGCGCATGCTCTTCACATGTCTCCTCTGCCCTCCTCCCTTTAACATCTTCTCTATCTCTCACTCCAGCCTGATGATCCTAATCCTACGATTAGCCTGCCTGGTAGACATCTCGTGCCTACCACCTCCAACTCAAACTATCAAAGACAGAACTTCTCGTTTTTCCAATGATCCCAGTTACTGCATACAACAAAACATTACTGTTCAACTACACTTTTCAAGGATCACGCCATCCAGGACAGCCAGAAATTGTGGGGTTGTGTTTGAAGAAAAGCTAAACTTCATGGATAACATCGTAATGACAGCACAATCATGCAGATTTACACTGTACAACATTATGAAGATCAGACCTTTCCTATCTGAGCATGCTACACAATGTCGTATTCAAGCTCTTGTAATATCTAGACTGGACTACTGCAATGTTATACTGGCAGGACTTCCTGCGTGTACAGTCAAACCCGAGCAGCCGAGTCGCTAACTATTTTCAAGAAACATCTAAAGACACATCTCTTTTGTGAGCACATGACCCAATCCTACTAATGCACTGACTGTCTTCTTCCTTCAAAAAAATCTCAATCCTTTCTTTCACCACTGTGAATATGTTATATTGCAGCACTTCTCATGTTATTGCCTCCTTATGACAAATCGTTTTTGCTGTATTCCTCATTTGTAAGTAACTTTGGATAAAATATTTTGCTAAATGAATAAAAGTAAATGTAAAGTTCATTGAGTTTCCTAAGCCATGAAGGGCAACCTCTGAGCATACAATTGTCCTCTAGGCAGTGACTACTCAATTTAATTATAAGGTGTCACAATAAGCTGAGTTATCACATTGTATCAGTTAAAGAGTTTAAAACACAACTATAATACCACTGAAAATACTAATTATGAGGACAATAGGTTTAGACTTTAATTATATTAATTAATGATCCTATAATTTAAATTACAGCATTGCATTGTAAAAGAATTACATTTAGACAGTGCAATGTATCAATGCACTACTCAGATCACTTGTCTCTCTCAATGACAATACAGAGGTCAAAGTATGCATTAGTATGCAGTAACAGTTCTGACGACTGTAAAGAAAGCACCTAGGAAGCATATCACATTATGCAACTGTAAGTAATAATTCAGATGGAAAGAGAAATACATGATACTGTACCAACCAGTTTAGCTGAAGTTGGGCTTTTAAAACAATGTTTAGAGAGCAGAGCATAAAAATATCCAACTAAGGAGCTGTTCTGTTAAAAGCTAGTATGGCAAACTTGCAATTTTACTTAGCAGTGCATCCATTTCAGGGGGAAACTTTCTATTGTGGGTTTGGAGTCAATGACTATAGAGAGAAAGAAATTGTCAAAGTACTACAGTAGTTTAATTATGAGAACATAAAGATTACAATTGATTACAATTATTATTAGAAGCACCATAATAATAGTTTCTCTCTACAGTTTATAATATGGTTAATGAGTTATGTTGTACTGATTCAGCATCTTCATGTCATTTATTTAGTTTCTCCCCCCTTGAAAACTGGAGTATGCCTTTTTGTCCATGTTAATTAGCTTAGAAGCCATCTATATGCTGGTGTACTCCCAAAAGTTGATGAAACTGTACTTTAGTAAATCTGCACATTTAAAATGTACAGTCTTTCTCTTCTGAGAAAATGGAGCAAAAATATTGATGACTCATCTTGCAACTAACAAGTAGTGGTTCATGGCTGTAATGTGACTAAAACCTATTGGCTATTTAAAAAATGGGCAAACCCTTCAATATGTCCTGCCCAAACCTACAGTATGTCAATGCAGGAAAAAAAACGGCATTTGTCAAGTTCTTTCATGAGGTCTTTAAATGTAAATAAGGAAATTAGGACAAAAATACTCTTAATTTTGAGCTGAGTCTACTGTACATGAAATTTTTTCAATGTGTCTCTGTTTCTTGGCTCACCATGTCCTTAAGCTAACCACTTTCTTTAGTTTTTTCTTGATTAATTTTAAGCATCCACTCTGACATCCTAAACTTTAAGTAGTCTCCTAGAAATGTCCAGAAAAGCAGATCCAAAAGGGGAGCTTTTCACTTAGTCGTAAAGCAGATAAATTACTTCTTGCTTATCCATAAATCAGCCAGGAGCAAGAATTATTCACATCAAGCTCTATGGTGGTACAGCTCTGTGAACAGCACAAGGGAATGAGCCACAAATAATTGTTCCTATGGTATAAAATGAGACAGAGACTCATAAATCTATGCTTGTCACATCCAGCATGACTGGGAGCAAATCACTCATATAAAGACAGGCTGAATGATGACAATAACCTCACTAGTGCAGAAGTTTTCGTAACACATCTCCATGATTAAAATGACAGACATTTTTGGATATGTGATATATCTGGGTGTAAATGTGAGGATAGAGAATTGTTGTGCTCTCCTTTATCAGTATAGGAATAATGACCTATAATGAATATTTACATTAATATTTTGCAGCTTTATGCAATTCAACCATTTTTAATCAGTGTTCTTGATACTGTATATACAGCAAGTTTTTTTGCTGTAATTTGACAAACCCAGTCTTGTCATTGTACAAAGGAATTTACAGCCACTGACATATTTATGATATATTAAAGACTTGTAAATGAACAATGATGTTAAGGCTCAATTCTAAACCCTTAAAATAAAATTTGATTATGGACTAGGAACAGTAGCAGGTGAAGAACCCTGGGTGCTGAAAAAAGCACCTTAAATTTGGAATTTAAAGGACAATGCAGTGGATCAAACTGTTGGATAAGTTGAAACTACCACACTAACACAGCCACTTCAACATGCCCTTCATTATAAAGGGAGTTTAAGCAGCCAAACACAGATGCATCCCACTGACTAAACAACAGAGAAGAGATAAAACAGGATTAAAGAAATTTAGTCACTGGTAAAAGCAGCCAAAACAATTGTCTCTCTGTGAAGTTCAAGAAGAAAAGTGTAAGAATATTTTAGATTAAATGCATGTTAAGCTCAATTGACAGCATTTGTGATATATTATTGTTTACCACAAAAAATATTTTATGTTTTTAAACTACTGCAGCTCAAATATGACATGAGTTTTAACAGAAGAATTAATGTAAGTGCTTTTATAAAATTTTAAGCTTCACATTTCTTCATATTCCTTCAAATTTATCATAGATTTGTTTTAAGTGGTTAATGAGTAATTTTGTTAGGTTCGGTGTCTTCAAATTCACTGCCCCCATGAAATCATAATTTGAGTTTTGTGGCTTTTAGGTTTGAAGCCATCTAATTTATATTCTGTCTACTGTCTACTACACCACAGTGACCGCTCGAATCGCTGCCTGTCTGGCTGACATCTCAGCCTGGATGAAGGAACACCACCTGCAACTCAACCCAGCCAAGACTGAACTCCTTGTCTTTCCAGCCAACCCTGATGTTGAACACAACATCACTGTGCAGCTGGGTCCAACTACAGTTTTGCCTTCCAAAACGGTCAGAAATCTAGGGGTAACCATTGATGACAAGCTAAATTTCACAGACCACATCTCAAAGACTGCAAGATCATGTAGATTTACACTCTACAATATCAGGAAGATAAGACCTTTCCTCTCTGAACATGCCACACAACTGCTTGTTCAGTCACTTGTCATAACTAGGCTGGACTACTGTAACGCTCTCTTTGCAGGCCTTCCTGCATGTGCTATTAGACCTCTGCAAATGATCCAGAATGCAGCAGCACGTCTGGTCTTTAATGCGCCAAAGAGAGCACATGTTACACCACTCTTTGTCTCTCTCCACTGGCTGCCGGTTCATGCACGTATTAAATTCAAGGCCCTGATGCTGGCATACAGAACAATCACTGGGTCTGCTCCAGCATACCTAAAAACATTTATGCAGAGCTACACTCCCACCAGAAGCCTGCGGTCGGCAAATGAGCGGCGCCTTGTTGTACCAAAACAAAGAGGCACCAAAACACTTTTCCGGACTTTCAGCTTTATCATACCACGTTGGTGGAATGACCTCCCCAACTCAATCCGTGAAGCTGACTCACTCTCTATATTCAAAAAACGGCTAAAAACACATCTTTTCCAAGAGTATTTAACCAGCCGCTAAAAAAAAAAAAAAAATCTAAATGTATTAACAATTCTTTTTGCACTTAAATCAGTTTTGTATACTATTGTGATGATAGTGAAACTTTGTAGTATGGCACTTTTCGTACCACGGTCTCCTTAAGATGATTCGCTTATGTTCTTCCTCTTTTGTAAGTCGCTTTGGATAAAAGCGTCTGCCAAATGAAAAAATGTATATGTAAATGTACTGTAAAAAGCTGAAAATTTTAATATAAAAGGCAGGTTTAAAATCACCTGATGAGATGAATATCTCAGCTCTGTACATCCATACAATACAAGTGAATGGTGGCCAGAAATCTGAAGGTCCAAAAAGCAGATAAAAGCAGCATAAAAGTAATCCATAACTCCAGTCTTAATCCATATCTTCATATGATAGGTGTGGGTAAGAAACAGATACAAAAGTTGAAAATAAACAGGTACAACATATGCATTTCAGATATGAAAGTGGAAGTAAAAGTGGAGATTTATATTTAAAAAAGCATTTAAATATTGATCTGTTTCCCACCCACACCTATCATAACACTTTTGAAGATATGGATTTAACCACTGTAGTATAATGGATTATATAATTACTTTTAAGCTATTATTTCTCTGCTTTTGGAGATTCGGATTTCTGGACACCATTCACTTGCATTGAAAAAAAATTAAAAATTCTAAAATTCTTTGTTTGTGTTCAGCAGAAGAAAGATTCATACACATCTTGGATGGCATGATGGTGAGTAAATGATGAGATAATTAAAAATTTTGGGTGAACTATTTCGTTTAATTTGGCCTGAAATGTTGAGGTAGCAATCACACTAAATTGCAAAAAATGTCCCAGATTAACCTAATTCACCCTATATGCATAATGACAATAATACCATATACCATGTCATGTTTTCTTGCCCATTTGTGAGTTTTATCTCTTTGAAATAGGATTTTAAAATAATTTCATAAGCACTTAAAAATTAAGCCATTAAAATGCTATGCTCTGCTTGTTTACTTTCAAATACTCCTGTCTGGATGAAACAAACATGACAGTTCAAAACGGCCAAAACTGTTAAAAAAAATATGCTGGCACATGCACAAGGGTGTAGATTTGTATTGAACATTATACATCCCTCCCCCATCCCCATTGTAATCCCAACCATTATTTAGTCTACACCATAAACTGAATAAAGAGAAAGTAAAACTACAAAAAGCTCCTGATCAGAAAACGTCTAGCATGTTGCTTAATCAACTTGTCAAGAGTGACTTTAGTTCAGCAGTTGAAAGCATTAAGTCTAATGAGCTTAGTATCAGTAAATCTTTACAAATACTCAACATTCCTCTTTTACTTATTTGTAAATTTGAATTGAACTAATTCGTCTGCCAATCCTTAGTATTTGCCTCTGTTAAAACTCCAAACCACTATGAATCTCAGATTTGTGAATGTCCCGTTGATGAAGCCAATGTAACATTTGCAGACAAAACTTACAGTAATTGTGCAATTATCTATAATTAGAACAAAATGTAATCTAACTGAAAATTCACAAAGTTGCTATCCTGTTTGCACAGTGATATGTGAATATATATACATGAATGTTGATGTGTTAGTCACTATATCAGGTAGTATTTGACAATATTCAGTAACAGTTTACAATACATTAGTGTAACAAAGTTTGTGATGGGGGGGATTTAACAATCTCATCTCCTTATTTCACTCTCCATTCACATGCTGGTGCTCCACCACGCCTCCACCACCACATACCCCCACCACATACCCTGCCCGACTCAGGCCAGGGAGACCATTGGCCTACCAAGTTTTGGAGAGAAAGTCCACAACAGCCATCTGTGCTCCTGGCCTGTTGACCACCTCAAACTTAAAAGGCTGAAGAGCCAGATACCAACGTGTGATCTGCGGAGAGGGTGAAAGCCCGTCTCAGGAGGTAGTACTGAAGGGTGACGACTGCCCACTTGATGGCCAGACACTCCTTCTCAATGGTGCTATACCTTGCCTCTCTCACCGAGAGCTTCCGACTGATACAGAACTGTGCGCTTCTCCCCCTTGACCAGCTGGGACAACACGGCTCCCAACCCTCTCTCCAAAGTGTCGGTCTGTAACACAAAATGTAACAATGGCTCTCTTTCTAGTGAGATCAGTCAGCAGGCTGGTGACATCCGAATAATTAGGCACAAACCTTCTATAGTAGCCAGCCAACCCAAGATACCATACTTCCACCAACCCAATTGTGAACTTCTTAGGGTTTACCATGAGTGCCCCCATCGCAGCAACTTCAGAACAGCCCGCAGATGCTGCAGTTCCCGCTGCCAATCATTATTGTATATAGCAGTGTAAGCAGAGTGTGGTCTGAGGACTATGTCCATAAGGCGCTGAAACATAGCCGAAGCCCCCAACAAAGCGAAAGGAAGTGTCATAAATTAGTGTAATCCAAATGGTGTGGAAAAAAGCATTTTCTCATAGGACACTGGCATTAATGCCAATAACCTTTTGTCAAATCTAGTGTCGAATTTTAGCAAGCCTCCCCCAACTGATCGAGCAGTTCATCAATATGAGGCATTGGATATGCATTAAATTTAGACACAGCATTGACTTTCCTATAATCCACATAGAACCGGACCGAACAATCACTCTTCGGAACCAGCATCACCACACTGGCCCAGTCACTGTGGGACACTTCTATTACCCCCATATCGAGCATAGCCTTTTATTCTTCTCCAACCACTTTTTTTTGTGCTCGGGTAATCGGTAGTGACGACTGCGTGCCACTACCCCTGGGTTTGTTTCGATATGGTGTTCTATGAGATTCATACTACCGGGAAGGGGCAAGAATATTGTCAGAGAATTAGTTTTGCAACCGAGCCACGTCAGTGATTTGCAACGGTGAGAGGTGGTCTCTGGAACTGACCAGGGTGCCTCCATTGGCTTTTAAGTTCACCTCTGGCCCTAGCTCCTCCCTCTCTGGTACCACCTCCCTTCACAGTTTTTAAATGTTCGAGGTGTTAAATTTGCCATGCTCTGCCCCTATTTGTTCGTTTAACCTCATTATTGACTTCCCCGACTCGAAGTGTGACCTCAATGGGCCCTTGCCACTTTGCAAGTAATTTAAAGCTTGATGTGTTTAGTAATACAAGGACTTTCCTTGTGTAAATTCCCGTAGCTGAGCTCCCCTGTTATACACCCGGGACTGTGTGATGAATCACCATTTGTTTTTTTACAAGAATGTATTGAATTTAGTTTTTGCTGGTTGAAGATCCATCCTCCCAATTTTCCCTCATGACATCTAAGACACAGCGAGTCACACGGCCATCCAATATTTCGAATGGGGAGAACCTCATGGAGGCTTGCAAGACCTCTACAGGACCCATCCACTCAAATTTCCCACAATAAAGTGGTAAATGCTGGCCAATTCGTACTCAATATTAGCGGATGGGTGAGGTGACTCACCACTATATTTTTGTCTCTGGATTTGAATAGTCAGGGTCACTACAGGATAACTGTGGACATCACCATGCACACATCTCACCCTCACCCTGTGACTAGCACCCAAAGCCTCATATTAATCCAGGCATTGATGGATAAAGGTTTGGTTGCAACCTGAATATACAGTGGCCTGGTATATATCCCCCTTAATACTCACAGGTAAGCGGTATGTTCCTGCTTGATTTGGGGTGGCCGGTGGAGCGTAGGGACCCGAACCAATGTCCGAACCTCCATCATCGGGCATTGGTCTTGGAAATGCCCAAGCTCCCCTCAGCTCCAGCAAACCAGCCCAGAATTTCCACCCATGCCTGTGGCAGCGGATTCACTGTCCTGGGAGTGAGAGTGGAGAGGGACAGAGGAAACCAGCCGGTTGTGCAATCCCTGAAGCCGGGGAGCTGGTTTGGCTCTGGGGGCCCAAATTGACAAGTGGAACATGGGCCGGTGCAGTCATGGGGTCCGGGGTCGGGGTGGGGTAGCAAGCTCCGGAGCACCTGCCGGTACTCCGCTTGGGCCTGGAGCAGCATGCTCCTGCTTCATGCGCAGCTTGAGGGGGGCCTGATGCTGTGACTGGTGGATGCTGGAGAGGGTCTTAAACATTTCCTTCAGAGGTGAGGCCTCCATGGCGGTGTTCTTTCTCCTTCAATTCCCAGGTTTCAGCACCAGTGTAACAAATGTTGTGATGGGGGGTAATTTATTTTACACTCAAAAAACTTGTTTTCAGCAGACTGTCAACACACTCTCTCTCTGGGTGTGTGTGAATGGGTAGCTCTCTCTCTCCTCACTGGCATCTTGTTCTCTCTGAATACTCATCTCCATTCTCACTACAGTGACAAACATCTGTTAGAGACAATCCTTGCCAGGTGATGATCCTTTCTGTTCTCATCTACTGATCTCGCTCTCCAATCACAAGCTGCCGCTCAATCACACCACAATTACTTACCATGAACTAAAAATGAACAATACTATAAAAGCAATTATTAATGTTTAATATTTAATATTAAAATTAATCTTTAAATTATTAATCAGCATATAGAAATACATTTTTAAAATCAAAAGTTGTATATGTGTAACGTTTGGGTGTCCTAGGAGTCAAGGAGATAGGAGACGCAGAAGTAGGTACTTTAAATCCTTTAATCATTAACACACTGGAGTAGTACACACACTGGAGTAGGAACACACGCTGGAGTAGTATCAAACTTAACTATTCAAACATGACAAACTAAACATCTCTATGAACACAACATTACCAAACACAATTCACATTCAAGGACTGACCCAGACTGACAGAACTAGAGGGAATATATACACTAAGGAACAAAACAAGGGAATGGCACACAGGTGAGGATAATGGAGTAATTAGGGCAGTGACTTCTGGGAAGTGTAGTGAGGGAGAGAACTTCAAAATAAGAGACGTTGAAAAGGGTGCAGACAGGCTGTGACATATGTTAACCTTAATTAATGCACTATGAACTTGCATGAACTAACAATGAACAATTTTATTTTTATTAACTAGCATTAACAAAGATTAATGAATACTGTTAAAAATTAGTTGTTTGTTCATGATACATAATGTATTAACTAATGTGTAACGCAGTTCAGTGGAAAGGAGGAGGCGAGAACCGGCTTGGCAATGTAAATAATATTTTAATGATAAACTTAAACATAAGACAAAACACACACACATGACGGCATGTCCGTAAACGATCTCTCTCTCTCTCGCACCATCCTCCACAGTCGGCCTTTATCCCTCTCGGAGTCTTGATTAGCCTGATTAGGGACTGGGTGTGTAGAATCATGACCCGGCCCCGCCATCCGCCCTGCCACATAATGTTAACGAATGGGACCTTATTGTAAAGTGTTACCCAATATCCTGTATGATGTACACATGTCTGCAGTGAGAACTTTTGCGACAGTTTAATTCCTCACAGTCTGAGGTCGGTAGGTCAACCTGTCAAAGTGTTTGTTTACCACAATTTAGCTCTTTATTCTATTACTGCTGGATTAATGAAAAATAAGAATTGCTCACATGGCTTTACATAATGATGGGTTTATGGATAAAATTTGAGATTTTGAACACAGTGCCTACAGTATTCAAGCATTAAAGGAGCAGAAGCATAGTGTTTTTATTAAAGCTCTATTAGTCAATGTTGAATCAAAGATCAGAGCTGTCATACCTACCCTTTTACAAATTGTGTCTTACTGGGCAGTATATTCATTCAGATTCACACAATCTGCAACTTGACGATAGCTTAAAGCTATTGCTTTAGTACTGTATATACACCATTTTTAATCTTAGCACTGACTCTGACAGACAAATAAGTCTTTGTGGTTTAAAAAAAAACATATCCCAACAATATAAATGTTGGTAACACAATACTTCACAATAAGGTTGTATACATTAACATTAATTAACGCAATAGTTAAAATGAACTAAAAATGAACCGTATTTTAGTATATTTCATAATCTTTGTTAATGTTAATTTCTACATATTACATTACTTTATTGCATTATGAACTAATATGAACTAACAATGAACATTAGTAAATGTATAAATTAACATGAACCAAGATTAATAAATGGTGTGAATAATATTGTTTAAAAGTTTATGAAACCTAATGCACAATGTTAACATACACAACCTTGTTGTAAAGTTTAACTAAATGTTTCACTATCGGCTATGGACAAGGAACATTTTAAGTTGTAATTCATGCCAAACATGGTACATTACACAGATTACTACCACCATTATAAAAAGACTCCTTAGTTTGTTATCAAAAAGTTGTGTCTAAATGTGTGTTACTGACAATTAGAGATAAGATGCTATGGAAGTGCCGAAGCATGAATGAACTAAGCGTTCATTTTCTTTGTTTTCTGGATTATCGCAATGTCAGATATTATTATTGCAGCACCAGATTTTCCCTTTGAGATATTTCACTACTGTGCAGCTGACAGAGAGGATAATGGAATTCAGTGGAGTATTCAGGTGTCAATGACATGTGTGACACATAGCAAAATTTTCCCATTGCGGTTCTTTGCCTATGAACATATTAAAAATACATTTATACAGGCAGTTTTTGGTGTATGCTTGAGAATGTTAGTCAAACCTCACAGATTAACACACAGTGTCATACACCGTCTACATCCCTATTCTTTGTAAAGCTGCTTTGGAACACTGCGGTATGTAATGTGAAAAATGCTCCACTCATGCATTAGACACTGAATATGTTTAGTTTAACTGCAAAAGGCACCTTTTGATGGCACAACTGAGTAGAATAAATTTGCAATGATTCCTAAAACACCTAAATCCACTTGAAAATTGTTGCTGTAGCTAAGTACTTTTATCCAAATCAGGGATGTCAGCATAAGGGTAATCAAACAGAGGTATGTTATAGCACTGCTGAAGAAATTGTTTAATGGGCAATGTGCCCATCTGACTAGTGACTACTACTTAATTTTTACAGTATCTCCAGATTCAGTAAACCAATAAGAAGCAAGTAACACAAGCCAAGTTAATTACATGGCTACACTGTTTAAACAGCTGTTGATAATGAGAATAAAAATGTAGCTTTAGAGGTGAATCGTCATAATAGTAAACTTCCTCAAGCAAACATGGACACCGAATTAAACAAAATTAAAATACAATCAATCATGTCTAGCACTCTTAGACTACACAATATTTCAGCATCCAGCTACAAAAGAATCTGCAAGGAGGACCCCATGACATTGCTTGAAGAGTGGAGTTTTTTTTCTTGTGTTGAAGTTTTAGTGAACATCACAGCCATGAACCATGTTGCTACTTGCTAGTCGTTTGCAGGGGGAGGGACATTTACATATTAAAGAAAATTTGATTGGACAAAAATCTATGAGTCATCAATATTTTTGGTCCGTTTTCCTGGAAGAGAACATTTTTTAATTTGAATTATGTATAGTATATTTGCTAAATGTTTTACTTTCAGGAGTACACTGTATTGATTCAAAGCTTGTGGACATGGACTAAAAGTCACAAAACTATTTAAAGAAAACAGAACAATTAAGTGTTAATTAACGTAATAGTTCTGTCCGGTACTTCAGTGCTGGCAAAGAATGAGATTACTCACTGCACTGAGTAATCACGAACACATCACAAATTATCAGAATAGGTTGTAAATGTATTTTTACAGCTGACTATGACATCATACTGTATTCTGACAGCACAGAGACAAAAAAGAAAGATATGGTTTCACAGAAAAGCATGAAATGGCTCTTCAGCTATTAAAATGTTTTACATTTCACAGTAGGAGTTGATACTTACAGATGCATGTAATGGAATAACAAATCTTTAATTGAATTTAAAAATTATAAGCACAAGGTTTGTGCGTGTGCAGAGGTGGCTAATAAAGTAGACAAATTCATACTCCGGAGGACTTTCTCACTGATCCATGAGAGGTTTATACTCTCCATCTGGCAGGGTTCCAGGCAAACATGGTGGGCAAAAATACACCCTATAGATGGTACCCAGAAAGACAAAGAGTGACTCTTTATGTGTGTTCGCAGGAGAGAATTTACATCCTGTGTAAAATGATGAGGAACTTGTCATTTGAAACACTGGTAAATCAACAAAAATTTATCAACATTTAAGACAGAGTGGAAAGCCTGGAACATGCTCTGTTGCATTTCATGTTATAACTCACCATTATGTCATAACATTAAATAAATGCTCATGTAATTATTGTAAGAAACAATTTTCATGTCAGTTTTTTTTTTTTCCAAATAATTTTGTAACGCGATTCACACGACTGACATGGAGGGAGGACACAGAGGCAGGGGCGTAACTCAAAAGGTAAGACTTTAATAATTGGGGAAACAGTGTAAAAACAATAGCTATTCCAAAAAAGGCTCTCTCTCATAGGCCAACACTGGACTGGCATTCTCACTGTTTCACTGGTAGTGCTGTGGCTCTTTTATGCCGCTCTGCCCGTGCTCACTGAAATTAGAGACAGGTGTTAGACATAATTTAGCTCAGGTGCAAGCGCCCTTACCGCTTTCCCTCCCCGGACGGGCGCTTGACCACGCCCCCGCTGCCACAAATTTATATCAGGTTAATATATCAGACTGAAAAAGGACCTCCTGTTACATCTTATGTAAAAAAAAATGTAACAGGGTCAAAAAGTGTTGCATTTTATGGCTGGCCTATAATAATATTATTTACGTTGCAAAAAAAATCCAAATAATACTTTTTGATGTACAGTCATATATTTCTACAGATTTAGAGACACTAAAGCTTCTACTGTAGAGCTATGCTTAAATTCTAAACTTTATTTCCCTTTCAAGTCAGTAACTAACGCTGAGGGAGCTCCTCCTAGGAGTGGTGACCTTGAAAACCCTATCCCATCTCGCCAATTTCATTGGCTGGCGATGCTTGGCACTCTGCATCATCGCAGGTCTATAAGCCGGAGCCCTGTGTTCTCTTTCAGCGAAAGAATCTAAAAGAGCTTTTTGCTTTGAGCTGAAGGTGGCATTTTTGCTAATATTTCCACAAGAAAATGAGCAATACATCTCTCTGTCAGACAAGCATGAGTGCTGTTTTCTAAGAGTGATTGTTGATACTGATTGCTCAATGTGAGCACAAGTAACTCATGATGCTTGGTTCTAGAAAGTCCCTTTTGTTCTGAAAGACAAAGCTGCTTCTCTCTCCTCCCACTTGCTCCTCAGCAGCTCATGAGGGACCGTATGAGCGAGACATGAGAGGATGGGATGCTAGGAGGAGCTCCTACAGCATCAGCTACTGACGCAGCATCGCTTTCCCTACTTTCAGGGAATCAAGGTTACATCAGTAACCGAGATGATTTGGTTGAAGTTTACTTAATATTGTATTTCTGTTGAACACGTTTAATTTTTTTCAAATCAATAGCTTCAGATCAAACAAAAATTAGTGCACACCATTTGAATACCCCTGATTTGTATTAAAGACTCCAATCTATGGATCAAATTTTACCTTTACATAATTTTGATCCTGACCTACACAGCACATTTAGCTAAATAAAGGCATTTGGTTTTCTTCTTGCATGTTTTTACATACAGCAACTCCCAGCAAACCACTACAGACACACACACACATACACACACACTTGTTGAGTGATTGAGTTGAAAATGTCATGATTCACATACAGTAAACAACCCACAGTGTCATAAATGATGTAAAATTACAATTAATTGCATACATCAATATTAGCCATGAAAGGCGCCCAAATAAAAATTATTCAATATATAATGATTAAATCATTCTAAATAGTTAAATACAACTATTTATAAATACATTATAAATATAATAGTTTAGATAAGTAAAATAAATCACATTATTGTGGCAGACAAGTATGGCAATACAAAAAGTGGCTTTAGAAGGCAATGTATAATTTATTTCCATACTATTGAAGATTGGCCTACAGTCCACAGCAATCCATTTTGCAATTGAATTTGTCAATCTGTCAGAGGTAAACTTATTATAATGGCTTTTCAAAGGAAACGTCTATGTACACAGGGGTCAGAAGAATGCTTTTGGAAAACAAGTGTTTCCATAGGGTTAAACTGATGGACACACTGTAATACATTTCTGTAGTTTTCACAGCATTAATACTGTATAATGATCAAATGCTTACTGTAGAACCTGTATATTGCTGTACTCTGCAAAGCATCATGGTCAAATTTCTTTGGCAGGTGAATTTAATAATAAATATATTTTTCCTGTGAATCACATTAGTCATTTTGAGCAGGATTTTTTTTTCAGCTGTGGAAACAATAATCTGTTTGAGACGAGGCAGGCAAAGAATGAGGATCTAAGTGCAGCTTTATTAAAATAAGAAAACTCAGAATAAAGACACAGGGACTCTAACACAGAGCATAACAAAACATGCAAGAACTGACACACGGAAACCAAGGGCTTAAATACACAAGGGAGTGAACAAGGGAATGAGGAACACCTGGGGAAACAATCAGGGAAAGAAAAATAATCAGGGAGAACCAATCAAGGAATAAAAACTACAAAACTAACAGGAAACAGGAACTAAACAAGAATTTCAGCATAAAATTACAAAAGGGAACAGGGAATATGACACTGTCTTTGATGACGGTACACTTTGCATTATTTCCAACACAGACTTTTTCTAGTTTTTGTTATCATGCAGACAGAAGAGTAGCTGACAAGTTTATATCCTCCATAACGTTAAAAGTTACACAAATGATGGCCACCTACTTTTCTCCACACTATTTTGTTGTAAGAGCTTCCTGACAAGATTCCACACTTTCTTCAGCCTTTGACTTCAACAAGGTAACTTTGCTCATTATTTTGCAATGCTACATTAATTTAGCACAGTTTCCTCATGTAAAGTTACCTGTGTGTTTAACTTTAAGAGTGCACTGGGAGAGAGAAGTAGAGAGAGGCACCCTCCCAAAGACGGATTAAGACCTGAGAGGCCCATGGGCCGGTACACCGTGGAGGCCCCCATTACGTGATTACTTTCACAATTATGTGCCACAGGACGCTTGTCCGATTTGGTTGGATTTTTAAAATAGATGGAAGAAAAGTTTATAGCACAGCCAATTATGTGTATGTTACTTTTTAATTATGAACCAATTCAAAAACATGCATTATTATTAGGGATGTGCACCTTATTCAAATATCAAAATTACTATTCGGTTATTATGCATGTTAGTACTTCAACCCAATCTGAGTCCGACAGTAGGCTTCCTGACAAACCTACAGGCTTTGGGTCAGGTTCGGGTCAGTTTTTCAAGTAAGCTCTATGTCGAGTTACGGGCTGTTTTTAAATTGTTTTTCTATGTAAAAACACACTGGATGGACGTCTTTGATCGTTGCACATGCCACAACTCGGGGCCATCACACTTTTTAGACACTGCATTAAGTTTAAAAGAACTTAAATATTTATAAACTCATCTCAAGACACGTGTTCAATTTCACTATTTGTTGCACTGTATCAAGCTTTTTCAGTGCTGGTGTCACAAATCAACATTCTGATGAAGTTCAAGTTGCAAAGAGGAATGTGACTGTTACACATTATTCCAGATTGTTTTTCACCTGGCAAAGTTTCAGGTCCTGTTAAAGAGTGAGCCAATGTTTTTTCCCCTTTTGCGCTGGTGTGCAGACAATAATTAGCCTACACAAGTTAAATGCTGAATCATTTAAAAATCAAATCATCCCGAAGAAGTCCTAAAAACCTTAGCGTTTGCTGCCTCGTGGAAAGTGAACCTGCCCTGGCAAAATTACGCATTTTTCATTGATTAAGAATAGGCCTATTATGTTGCAGGCAGTGACAGAGATTATTTTTGTTGGACTTTTATGTGATTTTTATCATTTGAAGATGTATGTTTTGTGCTATTTAGGCACATAGCTCACTGTGCACTGTATTCCCTGCTAATCTGAGATTGTGTTTGACGCATTCATAGAAATAAATGTCTTTATTCCAGAGTACTAACAAATAACAGAATAACCATTCGTGAACTCTCACAGTTAATCAAATGTAGCGGGGATTTCTTGCTACAATGTAGGGGTAAACAATTTATCAAATATTTTGAACGGATAAAACTGTGACAGGAGCTAGGTCCCCATCTTCTAGTGCAATTAATTCCCGTACTTAAAAAAAAAAAAAGAAGTATGTTTTTGTCTGCCTTGTATAATTGTGTTCTCTTACTTTTGAACAAACTGGTGAAAAGGAGGCTCCAGGATTCAGTTTGGGCACATTAGCTTCTCCAGAGTGTAATGTATAAGTGTGGTGTATTTAACTTACCCCCTGATCTCTTCCCCAGCCTGCTAGACAGAAGGAATGCCCCCACTCCAAGATAATACCACAAGTTAAATTTGAAATTTTACTTTGCTTAGAAACTTGTTTATTTCTTAAGAAAACTTCAATAAACAAAAAAAACAATAACAATACTAATATTAATGAGTTTCAGCAATAAACCCAAAACATTTAGTTCACATTTATATACAATTTAAAAACATTTGATCATTCATTTCACTGTTTCAACCATTTGTTTCACTGTTCTTTCTCTTCAGAATGACTTGAATTAAATATTCAATCAACAAACAGATAAAATTAAATATACAAATAGTAACAATTCAGATATAGTTCTCAGATAGTAAACAGATCAGTTCAATAAATGTCAAAAACCCATCAGACACATTTTCTAGAATTTCTGGCACACACTGAATTTTAACTTTACCCCACTGAAGAACTGGGATGGTAATGGAGCATCCTGGTATGGCAGGGTAATCTGCTTCATTAAACAGCGACTTGTTTAAATTTTGGAAGTCTCTGTCTTCAAAAACACAAGGAAGACCGTTCCTAGTGAAACAACAACAAGGCAACATCCACTTGAAACTTTCACTTGACAAAATAGTCTCTTTCACGAACACGGTACTGTGAAGAAAGTTCAGTTCAACAACTCTGTAGTTCACACACAGCAATGGTTACTACTTTTGCATTAAAGTTCAAAGCACAGTAAAAAAACGTCCTGGTTACTTCCGTATTGTCCATTACTTGATGGAGGGAACGAGACGCTGTGTCGATGTAGTGATGCTAGGGGTCGCTCTTGAGAGCCTGAGACACCTCTGATCTTTGATAAAAGGCCAATGGGTATTGGCGAGTGGTATTTGCAAGCCACTCCCCTGGACATACGGGTATAAAAGGAGGGGACGGGCATACTGTTCATTCAGGTTTTGTGCTTAGGAGCCGAGAATAAGGTCCCGGCCATTTCAGCGGGACACAACGTCTCATTCCCTCCATCGGTGAACGGATGTTACGGAGGTAACCAGGACGTTCCCTATCTGTCACTCATTTGACGTTGTGTCGATGTAGACACTAGGGGTCCCCTACTAAAACGCCACAACTAGCTGAACTGTGTTACGTGGATCAGTGGTGCGAGATGGGCAGACTATTGTGTGCCGCTTAGCCAGCACACCGGGAAGGCACGTAACATCCCCTGATGCTAGTATAAGTGCCGTACAGCCCTTTGGGGACGAGTCGACTGCCCAAAGGATAGTGACAGGCTAGCCCTTCCTCAAGGGAATTCACCAGGGAGTGGCTGACGTGATGTGCGTGAGGTCAGAGAACCAAGCCTGGGTAGGCCAGTAGGGTGCTACTAGGATGACCTGCTTCTTGTCCTCCCTGACCTAGCACAGGGTCTGTGCAAGCAGGCTCACTGGGAGGAATGCATACTTGCATAGTCCAGGCAGCCAGCTGTGTGCCAGCGTGTCTATACTGAGCGGTGCCTCGGTCAGGGTGTACCAGAGCGGGCAATGGGAGGATTCTGGGGAGGCGAACAGGTCTACCTGTGCCTGCCCATATTGACTCCAGATCAGCTGGACCACCTGAGGGTGGATTCTCCACTCTCCCTTGCAGGTGATCTGGCATGAAAGCGTGTCTGCTGTGGTGTTGAGAACGCCCAGGATGTGAGTGGCTCGCAGCGACTTGAGACGGCGGGCAAGTTGTGACATGCAAGGGGAGCGTAAACCTCCTTGGCAGTTGATATGGTGGTTGATATATGCTACCGTGGTCGTGTTGTCTGTTTGAACCAGCACGTGCTCACCCTGGATCAACGCCCGGAACCTCCACAGGGTGAGCAGTATTGCCAACAACTTGAGGCAGTTGATGTGCCAATGGAGCCATGGGCCCATCCAGTAGCCAGCAGCTGCGTGCCCATTGCATACAGCGCCCCAGCCCGTCTTGGAGGCAATGGTCGTAACCATGAATCACCTTAAGACCTTTACTAGGGGAACACCTTAGTAGAAATGCAAGGTCATTCCAAGGGCTGAAAAGGCGGCGACAGATCGGTGTGATGGCCACGCAATGTGTCCCGTGGTGCCATGCCCATCTCGGAACTCGAGTCTGGAGCCAGTGCAGAAGCGGTCTTATATGCATCAACCCGAGCAGTGTGGCCACCGCCAAGGATGCCATATGCCCCAGGAGCCTCTGAAATAGTTTCAGTGGAACCGCCGTCTTCTGTCTGAACGCCTTTAAACATGTCAACACCGACTGGGCGCTCGTTCATGAGGTGCACCATCATTGAGAAAACGTAATCTGGAGTCCAACTCCAGACCGAAAAAAGAGATGCTCTGAACCCAGAGGAGCTTGCTCTTTTCCCGGTCGACCCAAAGCCCTAGCCGACTGAGTTGTGCGAGCATCAGGTCCCTGTGCACACACAACACGTCTTGAGAGTTAGCTATGATTAGTACGTTGTCGAGGTAGTTGAGAATGCAAATGCAGACTTCCATTAATGGGGCAAGGGCGGCCTCTGTGACCTTCGTGAAGATGCGAGGAGACAAGGACCGGCCGAAAGGGAGAACTTTGTACTTGTGTGCCCGACCCTCGAATGCAAACCGCAGGAAGCGTCTTTGTCGAGGTAAAATTGAGATGTGGAAGTTCGTGTCCTTCAGGTCTACAGCCGCAAACCAATTTTGATGTCGGATGCTCGCTAGAATGTGCCTTTGCATCAGCATCTTGAATGGGAGACTGTGTAAAGCCCGGTTCAGTACTCGTAGGTCCAAGATTGGCCGCAACCCACCTCCTTTTTTCCAAAGTTTTTTCCAAACAATGAAGTAGGGGCTGTAAAACAGTCATCCATTAGCCATCATGAGGGGTTGGAGAGTGCGAGCCACGTGTAGGCCAGCCTGGGATAGGCCGGCCTTGGAGATGGGGGCGTTCAGGAAGCGTGTCTTTTCGACCTCTTGCATCTCGACCAGGTTAAACCATAGGTGGCGCTCCTGGACCAGCAAAGTGGACATCGTCCACCCGAGAGTCCGCACTGTGACCTTCCTCACCCGGAGGGCAAGGTCGGTCACCAAGTGCAGCTCCTGCATCAATCCCTGGGTGGAACTACCCTCCTGCAGCTCTTTCAGCAACTTGGCATGGTGTACCTGCAGGAGAGCCATGGAATGCAGGGTGGAGGTGGCTTGCCCAGCGGCACCATAGGCCTGGCCATCAGGTACGACGTAAGCCTACAGGCCCTGGATGGGAGCTTTGGGTGCCCGCACCAGGTGGCGGCACTCTGCGGGCATAGGTGCACCACAAGCGCCTTGTCCACTGGGGGCATCACCGAGAAACCCCTGATCACTCCGCAACTGTAATTAAGTAGTTTTTCACAAGAACTTTAAGTAGTTTAAAAATGTTATACTTTTACTAATATACGAGTACATTTTAAGTGTTGTAACTGTACTTTTACTACGCTATTTTCCCACCACCTGTGTTCGCTACTTTATCTCCAGATTTTATTTTTATCCATTAACATGATTGGCTAGAGAAAGAGCTTGTGACTCTGGTCAAATCCTATCACACAAAAAACTTGAATGGCAGCTGTAGATTTGGCACCAACTGTGATGGATGTGGAGGATGCCTCAAGCACAGTTCAACACCTGAACATCATGGCTGCACCTAAAAGGGCTTTTCGCAGGAAAAAAAGCCAATTGCTTGACTGTGTCATGTGAGTTTAACATGCTCAAGCCAGATTTCAGCATTAATCCTGCCTCTAATTTGAAGAAAGAAATCGAGGTACATTTCATATTTCTGCTTACTAGATTTTATGTGTCTATAATGTAGCCTGTAAATTAGCTATCTATCACTGAGATTATTGGGCTGTTGGGAGACATTAAGGCAATGTTATCAATAGGGCTGGGTGAAAAAAAGGAAGAGAGATATCAATGATAAACTTTTGAGTAATTTTCAATACTTTGTGGCTCTGTTCTACATCTACACCAGGGATGTTCATTTCATCAATCACGATAGCAAGACAAACACTGGTTGGTTGACCTAGATATAATATAAAAGATTGACTTTTTATTTCCTGTTCTACATCTACACCAGGGATGTTCATTACATCAATCACAATAGCAAGACAAACACTGGTTGGTTGACCTAGATATAATATAAAAGATAAACTTTTTATTTCCTGACATCTGTAGCTGCACACTGTTTGATTGACAGGCGGCTAATATTTGAGCGCTAATGCGTGTTCCCGCCAAAACGGTTAAATACAATTCATAGTTCTGCCAATGTCCGTCTTGATGAGGCATTAAAGGGATACTTCACCTCTGGGAAGATGAATGTGTATTTAAAATTGGTCATTTATATAGTATAAATGTGAAATTATTTTTGAATTTGAAGCATTCTAGACTGAGAAAAGGCAGAAAATGTATTTTTTACACATGTGGCTGAAAGACAACAACTCCCAGAATGCACTTGCTTTGCTGCCCTTACGAGGCCACTCCCAAACCACGCCTACCGGTTACAGGCGGCTGTATCTGAAAATATGATACAATGCTTGCTTTGATACATCGTGACTCTATAAATCGTGAGTTAGTTGATAAATTGACTGACTACGCGGGAAGAACATTATAATTCCGGGTGTCCAAACTCTGCACATGACGTCTTAGTAACAAAAAAGAAAAACAAACAAAATACTCACTTTACACTAAGCCGTCCGTTTGTCCCTGCGGGCTTCGGCTGGCGTTTCCAATTTATCTTCGGGATCCTAAAATAAGTTTCCAGGACTCCCCTGTCTATGTGTGGTACAAAACTTGGGTGCTCAGTTATACATGCTCATGTTATCGGTGCAGTTTCATCAGCGGATTCAGCGATATCGTCCAGTATCGCTGAAATTCGCGACAGCAATAGGACTCTCTATCTGTTTCCATAGGCGCACAGCGAGAGCACTGACACCACCAGTCCGCCCCAACTCGAGTCTGGCCGGGCTCTTCCTCCTGACCGCCAAGCAGGTCTTGCTCCCCTGCTACAGCAGCTGCTCCGGCTACCTCTGTTCATCGCTGTATTGCGGCTCGTACAGGTAGCGCGAGGCGCGAGCATCAGATTCTCGCAACAGATCTTCGTAATCCCCTTCTGCCATTTCAACTTCAAAACTACATTCCGCAATCGTGATTCGTGAATAGCCTACTTGTATACAAACTTTCTACACAGAGCAAGAGCCTGTTTTCTTAGCTTCTACAGAAAGATGGCTGACACTATCTTCACATTCTGTGAGTGAGATCCCGCCCCATATGGGCGTGGTGAAAACATGCGGAATACTGGCTGTAGTTTTAAGCCTCTGGACCAAAAATCCTCCGATGACGCAAAATGACGATTTTTGCGTCATCGGAGGATTTTTTTCCAGACTAAAAATAAATAAATCTCTCGTCTCAGGGGGATATGAGGGGGGGGGAGCTCTGTAATTAGAAAATACTACTGGTTTTCTACTGATACAAAGCTTAATGCTAAATACTGAAGTAACCCTTTAATGTAAACACAGTCGGTTTGGTCTAAAGTGAACGTAAATAGTCAGACAAAAAGCGTATGTGCATCAAAATACTGGATTTGAAATGTACATGTAACCAAATTGAGCATGTCATTTAAAGGCTAGTAATCAAACAACAATAACAAGGAAATGAGAAAACCACTCACTACTTTTGGCTGAATAACTTAAGTAGCTTTAAAAGTATACATTTTATAGAATAAAACAGAGACATTTAAAAATAAATAAATTATAATATTGTTAGTTTTTTATAATAATACCAACCCCTGATCCTATTACTCTAATGACAATTACAGCACTGTGATTATTACTGTAATTTTTACAGTAAGCATATGGTGTGATGTACTAATTAGCCTCAGCCTTGTGTGGCAGTAAACCGCGGCTCCGTTGGCTTAGATTGATGATATTGAGGTGAATTCTCTATGACCGAAATTTTTTCAGCCCTACATCCAACCCTCAAAAGCCCTTACTCTTGAGGGTAAATGGCATTATGGTATACGGAATGAGCCCTTCAGAATGGAACATACCCAATAAGTGTGGTTTGTTGCTTGTACAGTTGCCAGATAGAGACTCTTTAAGAGTACTTCAAGCTTGAATTACTTAATATGTTCCGGGGGCATGATTGCGTACATGTTATATTTTATAGAATTAATCTCACTGTATTAACACGTTAAACTGTCAGCCCTAATATTTTATTAAACCTAAGCCCTTCCCCAAACCCCAACCATTAACCTAACCATCAGTGAAGTAAAAAAAATTATCTTGTAGGGAAAGTCCTACCTCTGAATTGCACTCGTCATTGATTATGTGAATGTGATAAATTCCTTGTTTCCACAGGACCACAAAACCCATTTCTCTGAGGCTGCTCACACAACACACTTTCAGTAGAACCACAGAAAATGTAAACCCATTCGATTTGATGCAAAGATGTCCGATGGGCAAGGGTGCATTAACAGACTGGCCTCCAACTCCCATGGGGCCCAGCCAGAGGAGCATGTATAAGCACTTTTAGCAGGAGACCCGTTTGTTGGCATGGCAACAGTGCGCAAATATTAAAGGCATCCGTGTAGTGCTTGTCCCCACATAACTGAAGACATCCATCAGACCATTTATCTGTCCTGAGTAAAGTTATCTAACCATACTGAGAAATCTGTTGTGTGGTGTACAGTTTGGAATCAAGCCATACCAAACTGTGTTCTACTGGTACCGGTACTGACCATGCTCAAAACCATTCAACCTGATTTCGGAAAAGCAGCTTTTTATAAGGGACAAGGGCACTAGATCATTAGATCTAATGTGGATAAAAAACACACTTTACCTTGGTGCTCAATGAGTTTGCCAATGCAGGAGAGAGGTAGCTTAGAAGAGAGCTTGTGGGTCATATGCTCTTTTAACACTTCTTTTTCACCTTATAGGAAACAATGGAGCACTTATAGTGCTTTGGAGACATTTGAGAATTGAGAGATTAATTATTTTAATATTTGCTTTTGAAAGGGGGATAGCTGATCCCAGGTCTACTATAGCTGAAGATTCTATGTGAAGGTGGAAAACTATGAAGTATCCCACTTTGTCAAGTGGTTAAAAACTTGATTTAGTTAAAATTGGACATCAAGACAAGCAGGTGTTCAGGTGTTTCCAGTTATTGCTTGGCGGCTCTGTTTGTTTACCATTGCCAGGGTGACGCTGCCACATGCACAAAGAACTCTTGACTGGTGTTAAAAACAGACATTCAAAAGGCTGAAAATATAAGGATTTTGTGTCCTTCTGCAACTTCCTCCTTGGCAGTGTGTGTGTAACAAGGAAATTAGTACTTTTGCCTGAGTTATGAGTGGTAGATGTTCTAGCAGTTAATGAAAACTTTCTTACTGACTCACTTGTGTATTAAGAGCATTGACAACAATTTACTGTATGCATGGGTAGGGCCCTTTCAAAATCTCATTTTTTGAGGGTGACAAAACTGTTATACTGGAAAGCTTGTATTCTGCAAACTGGTTTGTGTTGTACCTACTGCTAGACAAAATTACATTTTCATCCATAGCATGCCATTAAGAGAAAGTTTAAACAGAAATGAAAAATGTGTCTTCATTTAATCACCCCACCTTTACTCACCCTGTTCCATGGCAAAAAAGAGTTATACAGGTTTGGAATAACACGAAGGTGAGTTAATGATGAGAGACTTTTCATTGTTGGGTTGGACTCTTCCTTTAATGTTCACACACGTAGGTCTGCTCGGAAGTACTAAAAGTGTAATGCAGGAATGCAGTGGTCTTGCATGGGTAACCTAAAAACCTTAATCCCACCTTTAAATTCATGCCACCTCAACATACAGCTCTCAAGACTGACAATGATGTTCATACCCCTTGTTGGCACCTACTCAGTGGTACTAGCCTGAATCTAAATATGCTGTATGATTATATTATATTATATTGTATATCTTATAAGAAGGGGATGACCACCTCCATTTGGGGTTTTTTGAGCATTGCTAAAGCTTACATATTGGTGTAAAAAGGGGGTTATACAAACACTAATTAGAACTGCTGACTCATTAAGTTTCGGTGCAGGCTTAGTACACACCTTTACATACTATATAGTTCTAAGATTACATACTGTAAAAAACATCCTTTGGGCTGACAATGCCTAAAAACCAAATCTAACCTAACACTTTCCCCATTGTAACCTCTACACACCCAATGGCTGCTTGTTGTAAACGGGTTAGTTCATCCAAAAATTTAAATACGGTTATCAATTAGGCTACCCACTCTCAGGTCATTCCAAACTTGTATGACGGACTTTCTTTCTTGAAACATAATATGTAATGCAGAATGACAGCCTCAGTCACTATTCACTTTCATTTTATGGAAAAAAGATCCTATGACAATAAATCCTTAAAACTCAAAATTCTGCCTAACATCTGCTTTTGAGGTCAACAAAAGAAAGAAAGTCATATAGGGTGAGTAAATGATGACAAAATTTTAATTTTTGGGTGAACTTGATTTCAAGCATTTAAGAAGATCGCATCTATCACAGCATTGTTTTGTGTCAGCCAAGTGAATTATCTAACTTTCACTGAAATACAATGAGAAGTGGATAAGACAAATGGAGGGATGTTCACAAGAAGAAAAGGAAATGGGGTGACCCCATCTTGTCCAGTCATGTCTTTGCATACTTGAGATTAATGTCAAACAAAGGAAGGATAGGCATCCTGGAGTGATGAACTACAGCTTGTTTCCAAGTAGCTGGAGTGCTGCACTCACATAAAATATTAAGTGTTAACTGAAAGGCCACAAACCCATCCATATCAGGAACTTAATATTAGTGCTACAGATATTAGTGCTGATAAGTATTAAAAAAGTCATTAAAATGCTTAAACAAAACACAACCTGTAAAGAAAAAAAGAAAAAAGTTGTTACATTTACTGCAAAATATCTGCAGCTGTGGTTGCCAGTAATTCATTGTGAAAAATACAATGACCATGTTTCAGGCATTAAGTGATGCCATTTTGGTGCCAGTATATTTTACGGATCATGACCATTTATATAATTAAATTATAGAAATTTAATGTACCAACTTTCTGGAGCTTCAATAATCTGCTTTTCATTTAATAATATTGTTAAACACTGTAGTAACAACAAAAAGTCACATGATGACGGAATGTTCATCAAGAGTGGTCCTTCTGTGGGAAATGTCCAATACACATGTATAGACAGTACCACATGTGGCAATAAAATAATGTAATAGCATTAACTAAACTACATAAAATATAACTGTTGCAAAGGTTCATATTTGGATCAAAGGAGGATGCGGGAGCCAGTTTTCACAGTCCACGTGAGTCAGAGTTTTATTAACAAAAGTAACAGAAAATCACTTTGCAGCTTCACACTCAACCAAAAGTCTGCTTTGCCACATAAAAGATGAGACAGGTCCGCTTTCAGCACAACACTCTATATAAACACTCTGGGAACAGAAACGTATCTGGTCTGTATTCCTCCCTCTCTCTCTGGACTGGGCCATCTTTTATCTCCCCCAACTCTCACTGTGAACATAGAAACGTAAGTAGTTACAATTCATCTCAGGTGGATGTCCTTACCGTTTTCTCTCTCCCCAGATGGGTGCTCGACCACACCCTCACCTCCACAATAACATTATACCCCAATGTACATAATTGATATCACACATAAGATGAAATACAACTATTTCCATAAAATATAATGAGATGTGATGCAGGTTCATGCAGGTTCTTCTGGGGGGAAAAAAAAATATTTTTACAATATTTTACTGTAAAATTACATGTATTGTCTTTGGAGTGAGGCTTACCTAATTTAAAACCAAGGAAATTTAACATAATTTTTCAAGTAAAGGCTACACGCAATTCTAGGTGGCTTTAATTGGAACTTCTTAAGTAAAATTTACTTGTAATACTTTGTTTTGAATAAAGTTTACTCACTTTTTGCTTGCACATTTTACTTGAGCAATGTATCTCTGATTTAAGCCATGCTTTTAAAAGCATACTGGCATTTTAAAGTTATTTTAATTTACATTTAATCATGTAACATATGATGCACAGAAACATTCCACAGGGAAACTTAATACATGCTTTGTACTGTAGTCTATTAGACAACATCACCTTGCTTTAATTGCAATAAAAAAAATCCAGAGCAGTGCACACAGACCTCAATACTTGGTGCACAAAACACGATGATGGTGACAATAAACAGATACATTTTTGTGATCATGAACAGGATATTTAGAGTAGAAAATGAACTTCAGACTTCACAAAACAAGAAGTTACCAAATGTAACAACAAAATCAGCAATAAAATGTGTGTAAATCAACTTGCAAACAGTGAACTATGCAAGCTTATTAATTATCAAGCCAGGTGCATGCTGGGAACACAGGCTTCGGAAAGTTAAGTGAAATTTATTTATTTACCAGAGGTTTTCTCCTTTCATACATGATGACACTTTGTAAAGATAACATGCAATCATAAATAATATTTACATAGAAGCTAGAGAATGAATTTGTACATGTTTGAATTGAGTACAAATGTAGAATTTACTTAATATTTTCAAGTTCACACTTTAACTTGTTCAATGTAGAAAGTACTTTTCTGCCATATTTACTTTATCACAAAATATTATAATTTTTCACAGTATATGTAGCTACCTGTTAACCAATTTTTTTTATTTTTTACTGTAGCATTTTTACCTTCTTTCTCCTTAAACTATGGACATTTTTAACTGTAGTGTTACATAAGAACTTAGAAAATAACTTGAAATTAAACTAAAATACATCTTTTCCTCAAAAAAAAAACTTAATACAGTATTTTACAGCAAAATTACATGTATTGTCCATCAAAAATTTCCCCCAATAAATAAGGTAAGGTAACTTACAGGAAACCACTTATCAAGCTTTTATAATATGTAATATATATATATATATAATATTATATTTTTTATATTTTTACAATGCAGGACTTTATGGCATTATAATTTTTTGAATAGAAGAAAGGTTGCTTCAGCTGTTGTGACATCCCCGCACTCCAGTTTTGCATTTCTAGGAAAATAAGTCATTTTAGAATCCTGTTACATACAAGTTTCTCATAAATAGTCCTTGAAGTGCACTTCAGAGCATGAAGTGCATTAAAGTGCACTTTTATGCTTTATTTTAAACCTTTTAATGCTGTTTTCTCACTCTAAAGAAAACAAGTCCTTTGTTTTTAAACAGTTATTCATTGATAATATTCTACAGTGTCTGCACAATGGTTTCTTTTAGCAGAATGACTGATGTATCCAAATGAAAATCACAATGCATATCTTTCTCGTAATCCCTCTGTCCACAACCCAATTAAAACTCTTTCTGCTCCATTCAACCTTAAATTGGGTATAAACAGAGCTCTGACCTTACACAGTGCACACAAAGGTCATCTGCCATTTGACAGCCATCTGAGAGAGTTCTGTGTCCTCTCTGTGTTGTCACGTTGCCCCCCGAGGCACAAGATGAGACCTAGCATTTGAATTGACCTAGCAATGTGGCATATGCAAATAAGCCATAAAATACATCAAGTCAATACATGAGTTGTGTATCATAATGTTCTTGCATAAGAATGACCCATGAAGACATTAATAAGCCACTGTTAACAATAGCAACCCTTGATTCATGAATGAGGTGATAGAGATGCTGAAAAACAATTTAAGAAGTTGCTTCCTGATTTTATGGAATAGTTAACCAAAAAATAAACTTCTATAAGTATTTACTTACCCTCATGTCATGTCAAAACAAAAAGTTCACTGTGACTGTTGCTCTTTCCCCAACAATTACAACAAACTGGGACTGAAGTCTTCTGAGACCTTACGATAGCTTTGTGACAAACAGGTAAAAAATTTTAATCATTGAAAATCTTGGCATCATCCTTGCTCTCACTAGCTTGTTCAGAGAGTTCACAGGCAGCAATTTCCGATTCACAAATCGTTATTTTGAATCTGACCTTTTCAATGAATCGTTTGATCCAGTTCACGAAATTGGACTGAACTGCTATGTTCAGAATATTATACAGTAATACTATTCTTAATATTTCTGTACAATATAAATAAAACAGAAATAGAATAATTAGTGTGGTAGTATGCTAATATGACACAGATTTGTTAGAATCGGACCAATCCAGCACTCTAATTCAACTCAAATTCGATTTGGTCATACACAGCACTGAGTATTTTTGTTTAGTTTTCCAGTAAAAATATCTAAACCTTAAAAAGGATACATTTATTGAGAAGCAAAATTACATTACAAATGACATGTTTAAGAAATAGTTGTTAAGTGAGCAGTTAAGTACTGCAGGCAAAGGGGATGGTTAAATGAAGGTTATATTGCTTAAATAGGTTATTGCATATGAAAGTGCAGAATGCTCGACTGCCATATCAATTGCTCTTCCAGTACCCATCTACAGACACATCCGCAATAATTCTGAATTGTGTTCTCTTAATTTTTTGCTGCTTCCTTTGTTTCAGTCATATCCAGTCAGCAGAAACCATTGAAACTGGAGTGGCATGGATTTTGATACTGTACAATGGACATTGTGAATAAATTCTTACACACCAAAGACCTATAATAATACAGTAAATAATTAAGTACAGTACATTAACACAGCAATTGAAAAGGTGATATTAAATGTTGTTATCAGAATTTCCACTCTTTCTCAACCAATGAATTTCCATGAATTTTCTATGGCATTTCCAGTCGTTTGAGATTACTATTAAGGATAAGGATTTTCACCAATACTTTTGTAGAGAAATATTGGGCTGTTTTTCAATTGTTTCAAGCCTTGGAATTAAAATACTGAAATCCTTAAATCAGACCATAGACTATAGGACACAGACCTTTGTGTCCTAGAATCAACAGTTTATTAGCTATTAACATTTGCAGCCATGTGAATGTTATCTTGCTGGCATGCAAGTTTTACACTATTCAAAATAAGCAGGGCATAACTAGAAAAATGTATATTCACTTCGGAAATATCCATGAGTTTTCCGATTATATTAATTTTCATAATTTTTTTGGCATGCCAACATAACATATCTGTACTTTTAATGTGCTACCTATTTTGAAAACATATTTTTTAAAGGTGGCAGTATGCCCACCCTGGTATTTTCAGGCTGACAAATTGTGTAACCCATGTTTTCAACACATTTATTAAGGTATATACATTATTAAAATAGTAGTATTCACTGCATGAAAAGAGCTGTATTTAGACAAGTAGACTCCTGTATATATTCGGATATATTGCCATGGTAAGTAATCCTTTTAAGTTGTCTGTCAGGAGACTTTTTTCACACCTGAGTCACATATGCATTTCTCACCTTCTAGATAAAATGGTCAACCCTATTGGTAATATATCTGAAACTGTAAACATCCTTGTTTCATTGCATTTACATGGATTAAACTGATTAATATACCTAATGTAATAACAATAATAAAAATAATATGTTGTGATGTGGGTGTGGTCGTGTGTCTGTCTGAGGGAGAGAGGGAGAGGTGTGACTCGTCAAGCTGGTTGACATAAATTCTGTTTCTCATTACAGTGATAGCGGAGAGACGCTTTCAAATAGCTGAACGCCAGAGGAAGGCAGAGAGAGAGAATGACACTAGAGCGTAGTGATTGGCATGCTCTATTGTGTGTTTTATATGATGATGATGATGATGATGATGATGATCATCATCATCTTCTTCATCATTAACATTAACATTGTTGTGAAGCTGAAGTGTTCGAAGAACAATTTGAGATTTTAACAATTTTGTTACTTTGAACTGAGGAATAAGAAAGCCCTGAGAAGGCGGCACTTATAGAGAATAAAATCTACCTGAAGAGTGTCACTGCATGCTTTTAAACCATGACTTGCACTATACATAAGTAATATTGGCATTATATTCATTATGTTAGTCAGAGGGGAACAGTGAGTCTGGTTTCTCACAAGGTTATTTTTCTCCATTAACCAACATCTTATGATGTTTTGTGTTCCTTGCCACAGTTGCCACGATTATTATTTAATTACTTATTTTTAAACTCAATTCGCAATCATATTTTATCAAACTACACATTATAGATATTACATTTGTATCTTCTGTTAATGCATGATCTTCTGTAAAGCTGCTTTGAAACAATGTGTGTTCAACAATGTGTCCAACCGGTCACCCTCGTCAAAATGGGGCCAAAATCTCGATCCCTTTGAAAAGACAGCTGAGGTGTGAGAATGGCCACCTGACCAGTGGGCAGCCCGCCTGTTACGACTACACTCCAAGGAAGCCCAGCTTGTGGCCCAATAGATCCCCGCACTCAACCTCCTCATATATGCAGACTTGAAGAGAGCCATTCTGCAACAGATTGGCTGGACCCCAGAACAGAGTCAATAGCACATCCGTAGGGGGAACTGTGCCGGTCTGTTGGAGCTGCAGAGATCCTGGGCATTTCCAGGACCATTGCCCCATAATGGAGGTGGGCACTCTGGTCCAGATTCCTGATGCTCCACAGGCTGACCCTGATCGAGCTGGGGCATATCAGATACAAGTGAGTACCCAGGGGGATACATATAAAGCTTTGGTAGATTCTGGCTGTTCTCCATCCACCAACGGTTGGTACAAGATGGGGAATTGGGAAACAAATAATCGTGTGAAGGTGTGGTGTGTGCACAGGGATATTCACACATATCTGGTGGTTACCATTGAAATATTATTCAGGGGGAGAAAACATAGAGTGGAGGCCACGCTTAATTTCCCGCCTCACCCATCCGCTGATTTTGGGGACAAATTGGCCTGATTTTAAGAATTTATTAATGGAAATTTGTGCGTATGAGTCCTGTGAAATAATGTCTCTGTGTGTGCGTGCAATGCTATGGCTGGAGAGGAGGTGCCAGGGCAATCTACGTCTGTTCTGCATCAGGATGACGCAAGGGAGGAGGTCCCCGCCTTCAGGGAAGTCCCTGAGGGGGATTTCCCTCTAGGGCAGTCGTGTGACGAGTCCCTCAATCATGCATTTGACCAAGTGAGAGTAATCGATGGTCAAAAACTCCGGCCTGACAGAGCTCTCACATACACACATTTTTCATTTATCTAAGATAGGTTCTATCGAGTGACACATCACACTCAAACAAAGACAATACAACCCAGTTATTAGTCCTGAAGAGCCGTCGGGAAGCACTTTTCCTGACAGCTCACCATAATCCAATGGCTGGCCATTCAGGACAGAAAAGAACACAAACGAATAATGGCCTGTTTTTTTTGGCCAATCATTCACGGGGACGTTCGCAGATGGTGTGCAGTGTGAGTGTGCTGTGAATGTCAGTGGGTGAATCCAACGGCCACCCCAAAAGCGCCATTGTGCCCTCTACCACTAATCAAGGTCCCCTTCGAAAGAATTGGTATGGACCTCAGCAGGCCATTAGAATGGACCCCACACGGACATCACTTTGCATTAGTTCTGGTGAACTATAAAACTCGATACCCGGAAGCGGTTCGCCTGTGCAACGTCTCAACACACAGTGTTGCAGAGGCACTCTTCAGAATAATCTCCCAAGCAGGGATTCCGAAAGAAATCCTCACTGACCAGGGCACTATCTTTATGTCAAGAACACTACGCAAACTATATGAATTATTAGGTATTACATTTGAACCAGTGTTTACCACCTACAAACCAATGGGTTGGTGGGACAATTTAATAAAACCTTGAAAATCCATAAGTTCATACTCGAGGATGCTAGGAATTGGGATAAGTGGCTCGAACCCCTGTTATTTACAGTGCGATAGGTCCCACAAGCCTCTACAGGGTTTTCCCCATTCGAGGTGCTGTATGGGCACAACGTCATATAGGAAGCTTTGGAGAAGGGGCCTTCAGACAGTAAAAACAAAATTCAGTATGTTCTTGATCTTAGAGCAAAACTCCACACTTTGGGTCAAGTAACACAGGGGAATTTGCTCCAAGCACAGGAACGTCAATGCCGGCTGTATGATAGGGCCACTCAACTATGGGAATTTGCACTGGGAGATAAAGTTACTCGCCAAGTGGCAAGGGCCCTTTGAGGTCACAAGGTGTGTCGGATATCTCGATTATGAGGTTAAGAGAATGGATAGGGGCGGAGTTTACCATCTCAACCTCCAAAAATCATGGAGGGAGGTGGTCCCTGTGCACTTGGCGATGGTAGATCCCAAGAGGGCAAAGCTCTGGCCAGAGGTGACGCTCAAATCTAATCAGTTCACCCCGGTCCCGTGTGGAGAACACCTATCACGTTGCAGCTCACAGAGGTAGCTAAGTTGCAAATGGAATTCATGGACATGTTCTCACCTTTCCCTGGTCGCACCTCATAAAACACCACATCGAGACCACCCCAGGAGTGGTGGTTCGTAGCCGCCCCTATTGTCTTCCTGAACACAAAAAAAAGGTAGCTCAGGAAGAACTAGAGGCAATGCTCGAGATGGGCGTAATAGAAGAGTCACAGAGCAATTGGTTCTTGTACCTAAGAGAGACAGGTCGGTATGATACTGAGTGGACTATCGGAGAGTGAATGCAGTTTCTAAATTTGACGCACACCCAATTGCGAATTGCTCGATCAGTTGGGCGCAGCTCAATTTTATTCAGCACTGGATTTAACAAAGGGTTATTGGCAAATCCCCTTAACTGCAATCTCCCAAGACAAAACTGTGTTTTCCACACCATTCGGCTTACACAGCAGGTTGTCCCTGCCTGAGTCGGTTGGTGGGGGTATGTGGTGATGAGGGCGTGGTCGTGTGTCTGTCTGCGGGAGAGAGTGAGTGGTGTGACTCATCAAGCTGGTTGACATAATTTCTCATAATTTCTAACAGCTGTTTCTCATTACAGCGATAACAGAGAGATGCTTTAAAACAGCCGAACGCCAGAGGAAGGCAGAGAAAACGACACCAGCGTGCAGTGATTGGCATGCCCTATTGTGTGCTTTATATGATGATGATGATGATCGTCGTCGTCGTCATCATCATCATCATCATCATCATTATTGTTGTGAAGCTGAAGTGTTCGAAGAACTATTTGAGACTTTGAACTGAGGAATAAAAAAGCCTTGAGAAGGTGGCACCTCTCCACATCTCCTCCTTTTCCATACCAGAACACGCAGATCCTTTACATAATAATAATGTTTCATTTATATAGCACCTTTCCAGAGCTCAATGACACTTTACAATCTCAGGGATAAACAGGGTAACATTAATCAATGTCAGACAAGACAAACAGCAAAACAGACATACATTTTTTCAATTTCATGAGCTGTAAGCAATCAAAGATCAACAATGTATTACATATGTAATGTTATTAATTAGATGAAATAAACAATAACTTGTTATTCATGTACAGTATACAATTTTGGAGCTAATATTTTTAATTTTAAAACAAAATTCAGTCTTGAGAGCCTCTGTGGCGAGTGTGAGTCAACATTACAAATACTGTACAGGTACTTCAAATGTTTTACTAAGACCTACACTGCCCTCTGCTGTTAGATAATAAAAATAGCAATTGTTGGACTGATAAAGGGATAGTTAACCCCAAAATAAAAATTCTCTTATCATTTACTCACCCTCATGTCTTCCCAGATGTGTAGGACTTTCTTTCTTCAGCAGAATGTCTTAGCAGAATATCTCAGCTCTGTTGGTCATTCTGAAGGTCCAAAAAGCAGATAAAAGTGCATGAAAGTAGAGATTTATAGTAAAAACGGACCTAAATATTGGTCTAATTCTCACCCACACCTATCATATCGCTTTTGAAGACATGGATTTAACCACTGGAGTTTTATTGATTAATTATTTGCTGATTTTATGTTTTTTGGACCTTCAGATTTCTGGTCACCATTCACTTATTGCATTGAAACGACCAACAGGGCTGAGATATTCTTCTAAAAAGAAAGAAAGTTATAAACATCTGGCCTGGGATGGCATGAGGGTGAGTAAATGATGAGATAATAAAAATGTTTGGGTGAACTATCCCTTTTGACTTATGACACCAAAATCATTTGCATTTATTTCACTGGTATCTTTCGAGCAGTTACACTAGGAAATAATGATCTGTTAATCCCTTATATGCCTGTGCAACATAGTCAAATATCATGATAGGACTTTGTGCTCGATAATCAGGGTTGGGTTACTTTTGAAATGTATTCCACTACAGGTTACACAATAAATGCTGTAAATGTAATTTGTAACGTATTCCGTTAGATTACTCAAGATTAGTAACATATTCTAAATACTTTGGATTAATTCTTCAGCAGTGGTCGATTTTTTTTCACTTGTTTTGGCTATAAAAATTCTGCTAGTACAGTAAACATGTTAACACATGTTAAAAATACATTCTCTGAAAAAACCTAAATATCTTGTTCAGTGTTGTTTCTAAAACTAGATAAATCAAATTGATCTTGTTTTAAGGATTTTTATATTTTTTGTACAGGAAAACAATACAAAAATATCTATCAAGAAATATGATTTTTGCCCTAATATCAAAGGTCTTACTAGAAAAAAGAAATTATGATCCAACCTGAAGTTTCTTGATAAAAACATATGCTTGTGCCTGGTAACATGTGCATTTAAAATGGCTAGAAATAGCATTTTAGCTTAGCGTAAAGATGACAAGGTTTATTTCTATTTCTTCTGCTCCAAACTTCAAATGTACGTCTCTGTATGCTCGTATGAATGTAAAACATCATAATAAAGTGTTTCACAGCTGTTCAAATGCACTTTGTTTTGCATAATTTATATGTATACGTTTTTCCATCTGAAAAGGCTAATTATTAAATGAAACAAATGACAATAAAATGCAAAGTCTCTTCAGTAATCAAAATATTTTTTTGAATGTAACTGTATTCTAAATACCAATTATTTCAATTGTAACTGTAGTGGAATACAGTTAGTTATATTTTGTATTTTAAATACGTAATCCCATTACATTTCGTTACTCCCCAACCCTGTCGATAATCTCATTTCTAAATATCTTCATGCTCGTGATGTAAGTATTTGCATATTATGGGACTCCAAAAGTAAACATGCTCTCATTCCCTTAGGGTAGCACATACGCGATGAGGCTGTTGCTATAGAAACTCAGGCAGCACATGTAGTCCTTGGCTGTTCGGTGGAAAGGTATTGAAGGTTCACTCGTATGTCAGGAAAGTGCTAGCTAGGCAGGTGGATCTGGACACCGGTTATTTAAAAAAAAAAAAAAAAGAGAGAGAGAGAGAGAGAGAGAGAGAGAGAGAGAGAAGAAGAAAGAAATATTAAGGGATTTGATCAAAAGACAACGACATGTCGGAGCGAGTAGCGTCATGTGGGAACCTGTATGATACAAACAACCTTCTGCTTCGATATTGCAACGGTAAGTTTGGCAGCGACTTGACTGGATGTACATAATGAATGCTCGCGAGAGAGTTTGTTTTCGTCCCACATGTGATTGATTCGAATGTTGCGGGGTTTTGCCTTTAAGATGCCATTCAGAATGCAACATTAACGTTCCATCAATGTTATGGATTCGACGTATCACAGTGCGTCACTGCCTGCGCTGATACAACAAAATAAACCGTTTCAGTCCTATTACTGGCGACTATATGTGTTTAAATTACCTATCAGATTTGTATACATGCAAATTACGCTCTCCCCTAAAACACATTTCCTTATAATTGCATATCTGCGGTTGGGTGTCAGATAGTTTCGTCTGTGTATAGGTAAAATGAAGAAACCCTACACAGCCATACAGGCTTTTGTATGATGTGAAATATTTTTGTTAACATAAAGTCTATAATTCTTTATGGTTTGACTTCAATATTGTGTGTTTAAATTTTCTAGTTTGATGTGAAGCAGGTGCCCCTCATCAACTGTTGGTTTGATTCATGCCTCATTTTCTAAGACCGCTCACCTGATTTGGCTTGTTAATTACTCGGCCTTTGATCATTTAATTCAGTTATGAAAAATGTTTTAGAGAAAATAATGCACAGAGTTTCTTAGTTTGTTTTGACACTAACATATTAATCTAATCTAGTGTATAATATTGCCTCTCTCAGATGAAAATGTAGCTATAGGTAAAAGTTTTGTATCCCTGGTGATGGTTATGTGAGTTTACCAAAGCCCTTAATCATAGATATAGTTACAGATGATGTAAGCATTAGGAAACATTAGTCAAGCTGTGTTTATATGTGGAGCACATTTAAAAAAGACAGATGCTTGAGGCAAAGTGCTGTACATCTTTGGGAATTACAAGGAATTATTTCCAAGCTATTGGGAATACAAAATTGAATTAATTTACTGAAAAACGACTATCAAAATGCATAGCAAGACAAAAAAAAAAAAAAAGAGAGATAAATATGATATGATTAAATGTGAAACATAAATACATAAAAAAAATAAAGCACAATATAAAGGCATTTATAAAAAATTAAAAAAAAATTAACATGTTAATTTCAAATCACTGAAGATTTTTTATTAAACTGGGTATTATCACTATGGAGTCTTCTTGCTATAGCAACCATTGTATACAGCTTATATAGATATATACACAACCTATACTGTTATATCTTACAGTATTGTCTTCTCTTAGAAACGACTATTCAAAATTGTTTTTGTGAATTACAGGTTCCCTCAAGGATAGAAATCTGAGCTGAAGTATCAGTGGCTCTACATCACACTGTCATTACATTGTGGTCATTGTTTGGGTTTTCCTGTAGGTTTATTTTTGTGACGGATGATTTGGCTGAACAACAGATGGATTGGACATCATATGATGAGGCTCTAGTCTGGTGTGTCAGAGAGAATATCAGTCCATGCTGTACAGACCCATTAGTGAACATCAAACAATACATGGTACATGCTCTGTCATGGGTCTGTGTCTACTCTTTAGATCCAGGGTCTTCAACCCTTGGGTTGACATTTCTAACAATTTGAATGCACATCAACCAGGGCTGGATTGGTAATCTGGCATACCGGGCATTTTCCCAGTGGGCAGACGCACTTTGGGGCTGATCAGGGGTGGACTGGCCATCAGGAGAACCGGGCCAGTTTCTATTTAAAATCTTGGGCCGATTTGTCTTCCCAGTCCACCCCTGACATCAACTAATGATCTGTCTTATTTTGGGGTTCATGGATTGACAGAGAGTCTGGATAAGGGGGTCCCTGGGTCTGTAAAGTTTAGAAAAAAACATTATTTTAGATGTTTAATCTAATAGTCTGAGATTTTAGGTTTGGCTATGACAGTAGCAATTCGACTGTTACTGCGAAAATCCCTAATGTGAATAGTAGTGATTCAGATTGTAAGAAAACAAGCATACACCCCAGGGATTTATAACAAGATATTGTATATTGTCAAACAGATGGACACACTTTCTGTGTGCTATTGTAGAGGCTGGTCAGTGCACTTCCTGGTAGTGCCTAGCCAATGCATTAGACGGGTCTGGAGTCCAGCCAACACTCTCTCTCCAACAACAGCACCACCAGCAGTTTTATACCGCATTGGAGACTGCAGTGAAGAACAGTGTCTTGTTACAAACAGTGTCTTTACTCACAGCACAGAGTGGTAAAGTGTGAGGGAGGGAGGATCAGTCATCCAGCAAGCCAGGGGAAGGTGGGAGAGAGAAGCCTTGACCGGGAAGGCATTTAACACCTTTAGGAAACCCCTAGAGAGCTACAGCAGATCAGGATGTCTGAGCGGGTGAATGACAGGCAGACATAGTACTGGCAGGTAGGAGTGGAAATACAAGCACAGTGGGATCAATGAATATTTCAGCTGGATCGGTTACTGAGCATCCGGTTTCCTCCAGATGGCTTTTGTCTTTCAGCATCCCTATACCTTCATCTTCAATCTCCCATCCTCTCCTCTCCTCTCCTCTCACTCTCTTACCTTTTACCTTTGCCTCCCATCTCATTTGACTTTTATTATTGCAGTTGGCATTCTTGCCACCTGCTGATGGTACTTTACGACTGTGATCTCAGTGTGTTTAGCAGGTGCAGGTATTAAAAGAAGTTTATTAGATATGCACACTTACCGTGCAGCCCGTTGCATTACCCTTGGAACTGAGACAATCAGGCAGTGTGAAATATGATATTTAGAAAATTTAATTTTACAGGAATCCTTTTTGGCTTTGTTTACTGTAATAAATGCATATGCATTACAGTATTTGGAAGGTTTTAGATTTAAAATAAAATGGTCTGATGGGGGCCACAGTGAATCAGCATTGTTTTCATTTGGAATTTCCTCAGTTGTTTGAAGATTCTGTCTCTTTTGTTTAATAAATTGTTTTACATTTTTTGTATAGATAATTTAATTTCTCATTGATTTCGTGGAGACCCAACACTGTAACAAAATTGTTTATCGCACAAAATTAATTAAACATTCAGGGTTGGGGAGTATCGGAATACATGTAATGGGATTACGTATTTAAAATATAAAATATTAGTAACTGTATTCCACTACAGTTACAATTTAAATATTTGGTAATCAGAATACAGTTACATTCAAAAAAGTATTTTGAGTACTAAAGTAATTTGTTCCATTTAATATTTAGCCTTTTCACATGGAAAACATTTATAAATATAAATGATGCGATCCAAGGAGCATTTGAACAGCGGTAAAAAAAATTCTTAAGATGTGTTACATTCACACGAGCAGACAGTTTGAAGTAAGTTTGGAGCAGCAGAAATAGAAATAAACCTTGTGTAAACTGTCATGTGCACAATTAGCTTTATGCTAAGATAAAATGCTATTTCTAGCTATCATGGTTTTTTATCAAATACGCGTTAGATCATATATTTTTTTCTCTAGTGAGACTTTTGATATTAGGGCAAAAATCTTATTCTTCATGAGAATTTTTTTAATAGTTTTTCTGTAACAATATCTCAAAATCCTTTTTTTTTCAAAAATCAGTGTGCTTAATCTTGTTTTAGAAACAGCACTGCATAAGATATTTAGGTTTTTCAGAGAATGTATTTTTAACATTTGTTTTGTCTTACTGTAATGGCAGTTTTTTTAATAGTCAAAACAAGTGAAAAAATTTACCAGTGCTGAAGAAGTAATCAAAAGTATTTAGATTATGTTACTAACCTTGATTAATTGTTACAATATGTTACAATATTTGTTACAATATGTTACAAATTACATTTTCAGAATGTATTCTGTAATCTGTTGTGGAATACATTTTAAAAGGAACCCTCCCGACCCTGCAAACATTGATTTACCAGCCTACAGTAACACAAAATTTTGCCTAAAAATTAAATATACTTTATTGTCAAATATTGTGTTTGACTGCTGATCTTAAGAAATGACAGCCAGAGGAGTCACGTGATGCCATGCGAGGAGCGGACGTATGAACGGCAAGCTCTGCACACTTTTCTAATTTTATTACTATTCTTAACAGTTCTAGGAAGACAATATGTCAAAAAATTCAAAATCCTCACGCTCTGGAGATATTAAAAGACACTTACGTACTCTGGCTGATTCCCCGGAGCAACAGACCAAAAGCCCAAGACTCAATTCGGACGGTGAACTGAAAGAAATCCAGCTTGAATTGATGAATATGTCGGCAATGCTGGAGAAAGTCGTTGCAGATTTGGAGGATCTTGCTGTAATATGTTGATCGATTACTTCCATGGAGACGAAAGAGTTGGTTACAAGATTGTTGGACATCAAGAGACGTAACGATTATCTGGAGTCATCGGAGAGGGAATTAACTGCTAATCAGCTAGCGACCAAGGTGGATTTGGAACGCATTTGGGAAAAACTGGAGGATTTGGAGAATCGTAATTGACAAAACAACATCCGAATTGTTGGAATTCCTGAGCATGAGGATATGATATGGTGAAATTCCTAGACAAGCTCTTCCTGAGTCTGCTTGACATAACAGGCCATAAGATGGAAATCGAGTGAGTTCACAGAGTCCCGGCTCATAGATCCACGGAGGGGGAGACCATCTTGTGTTGCGTGAGGCGAGGAGTAAAGGAAAGCTTTCTTGGAAAAATCACAACATTTTCTTGTTCCCAGACTTTGTGAATTCTACAAGAGAGAAACGTGATCGATTCAAGGAATGCAAGATGGAACATCAACGGAAGATCGCTTTTGCACTGATGTTTCTGGCCAAACTGTGAATAGATACTAAGGATGGCCGCAAAGTATTTACATGTCTACAGCAAGCAATGTCCTTCATAAAAACATTGGAGTAAGCCATTTGGTGTTTCTCATGTGGCCCCCAAGTGAAATTGACTTGCTAAATATACACTTGACTGTCTGAGGAAGATGGGCATTTCTTTTTGTTTTGGTTCTGCTTAGCGGCTGGAGTTTGTTGTGTGGTATAACACTCCTTTGGGACAGTTATGGATGAATCTGCATGTTCCTTGTGTTTATGCCTCATATTGGCTGGAGTTTGTTTTGTGGAGTATTTTTGCAGGACATTGGAAGGATCTGCTGTACTCATTCGTTTCACTGTCCGAGGAAACTAAATGGATTTTTTTTTTTTTGTGCTGGTTCCGCTAGCGGCTGGAGCTTGTTTTGTGGAGGAACACACCTTTGATACAGTTTTGGGAATGAATCTACATGTTCTTTGTGTTTATTTTGCCAATTGGCTGGAGATTGTTTTACAGATTATTTTCTGTTATGTTATTCTGTCTTTTTTTGTATAGAAGCACCGGACTTGTGCAATCTGATGGCAAATTTGTCATGGGGACTCTCGTAGGAGTATATGGACTGTTTGAGTTTAGAGGGATGGACGCCAGTTGGCGCTATTGTCCGCAGGGTTAATGCGCACATTTTTCTTTTTTCTGTTTGTTTGGTTCAGGGTTTGATTGTTGCACTAATGGGGAATGTGGTCTATATCATTTTTATTTTTGACACACAATCTATTATTTCTAACATGTCAAAATGTTAATATGAGTGGATTATCTCTCTCTTCTTTTCTTAAACATATGAAATATGATATAGTATTTCTTCAAGAAACACATCTTTCCTCACAAGAAGCTAAAACTTTTGGGAAGATATGGGGTGGACATGTTTTCTTTAGTGCTGGCTCAAGTAATAGCAGGGGAGTCATTACATTGTTAAATAAACATCTACAATTTAAATGTCTCAAACAAGTTAATGATAAATTAGGGTCAATATTGTTTTAGCAGAAATTCAGGGGCAAAGGTTGATTTTGGCTAATATTTACGCACCTAACGCTTATGATCAGGGCTTTTTTTATAGATCTTGAAGGGATATTGCAAGCACCTGGCACCCCTCACAATATAATATTGGGAGGAGACTTTAATCTTTTAATGGACTCAGTCCTTGATTATAGTCAAGCAAAAGTGTATAAGCCCCCTAGAGCAGCATTGACGCTTCACAGTATGTGTAAAAATCTTAGTCTTACAGATATTTAGAGACTTTTGAACACATCTGGTAGAGACAATACATTTTTTATCAGTCCATAAGATTTATTCTAGAATAGATTTTTTTTTAAGTCCCTCATTTCATCTGTTGTTGATTGTTCATTTGGAAACATCTTAGTCTCAGATCAAGCCCTGGTGAGTTTAGAGGTTTTGTCAAATACAGAGAAAAAGAAATCATATAGTTGGCACTTTAATGCTTCCCTTTTGCAAAATCCTGCTTTCCAACAAATGTTAAAGGCTTAAATCAGTGTTTATATGGAGACCAACTGGTCCTCAGTATACTCTGTGGACGTGGCTTGGGAGGCACTTAAGACAGTTCTTAGGGCTCAGATTTCCAACAGTGGAGTTAGAAGGGAATATTAAAAGTGTAGAGGAAGAGCTGAAGCGTCGAATGTCATCTGATGGCTTCAGAGAATTGACCCGATTGAAATACAGATATAATACTATTTTGTTACAGATGGTAGAGATTTGGCTATTCAGGGCAAGACAGTCATACTTTGAGTCGGGAGGACAAAGCAGGGAAGCTTTTGGCTAGATATATAAAGCAGAGAGAATCTTTTTCTACCATTTCATTGAGTGAAATCTGCTGGTGGTAAAATATTTACCTCGGCCATTGATATTAATAATGCTTTTGAAGAACTATATCTTGATCTCTATAGTTCCATGTCTTCGTCTACTGATTGTGGAAGTTTGTGGACCATTAGAACTCCTTAAACTTATGACGACAAAGAAATTCTCTTGATTCTGAGATAACTCTGAAGGAGCTTAGCGAGGTAATTAAGGCCTAGCCTACAGGCAAGGCTCTGGGGCCAGATGGCTTTGCCACCATGTTTATTAGATTGTATGCTAGAGAATTGGCTCCACATTTGTTAGAAGTTTATATGGAATCATTAAAGAATAGAAAGCTTCCGCCAACCATGACACAAGCCCGGATCAGTCTGATTCTTAAAAAAGACAAAGATCCAAACAGTGTAACAGTTACTGTCCAATTTCCCTGATCTAGCTAGACATTAAAATATTGTCAAAAATTCTGGCTAACCGATTAATAAAGTTATGACATCTCATATACATATAGATCAGGTAGGGTTTATTCGAGGTCGTAGCTCTTCTGATAATATTAGGCATTTCACCAATATCATATGATCAGTGGCTAATGATCAGGCTCCAGTCACTGCCATCTAACTTGATGCTGAAAATGCGTTTGATATGGTAGAATGGGATTATCTTTTTAAGATTTTTAAAATATACAGGTTCGGGAAAACTTTTATTGGTTGGATTAAGTTACAAACGTTATTTAGTTATATAGACAACCAGTTATATAGACAACTAGTATTGGCAGTACAAAGGAATTGATTAATTTCAGATTATTTCACTCTGGATAGAGGCACCCGGTAGGGTTGCCCTCTTTCCCCATTATTATTATTGTCTTGCCCTTGAACCATTAGCAGCCGTGATAAGAAGGGAAGAGGATTTTCCACGGGTGGTGGTGGGAAGTATGGTGGATAAGATTTTGCTTTATGCAGATTATATATTTATTATTCAATTTATTATTATTGATATTTGTCTCCAACCCAACTAGATCTATGCCTTGCCTCCACAGATTTGTTAATTCCATTTCGAAGTTCTCAGGATACAGTCAATTGGTCTAAATCCGAAGCTTTGGCTCTGACAGCATACTGCTGAGTAACTGCTTTCCAGCCAGGTATCTTCCAGTGGCCCAAATAGGTCATTAAGTATTTGGGCATTTTATTCTCAGCAAATTTGTCTGATTTAGTTGTTAATTTTGACCCCTTATTTAAAAGGTTTCGAGCGATGTGAACAGCGGGGCTACGTTACATTTATCTATGATTGGGAAGGTTAATTTTATTGAAATTAATTGTATTCCAAAATGTAGCTATATGTTACAGTCTCTCCCTGTATGTGTCCCACTCTCTAAATTAAATTACATTTTAATAAATTAAATAGGCCGATTGACAAAGGTGGGCAAGGCCTACACAAGATTTTGTTTTATTATTATGCATTCGTTCTCAGACATTTGGCTCATTGGTTGATTCAACCTGAGAGAGCCTCTCCCTGGTTTTGTGTTGAACAGGAAGTTTTGCCCCTATTTTGCCATTACAAAGCCTTTCTATTAAACTTAACCGGAGTAGTTAAGTCACGCCCCGTAATCTCGCATTTGCATGCGGTATGGACAAAAGTGTCCAGAGTGTTTAATTCAGACATTTATTTAAATGTTGCCTCGAGCATATGGGTAACCCCAAATGATGTATTGAAAGGTCTCCTTTCTGCTGGTCAGAGTGGATTGTGATGGGGTGTACTACACTCGGTGACCTATATAACACTTTTAGATTAGATTCTCAGGTTTGAATGTGAAATGATGAGCCATTGTATGTGTTGGGTTTTTCTTTGTGGTGTATATATGAATCAATAAAAAAAAATTAATAACACAAAAAAAAAGAAATGACAGCCAGATTTGCCAAAATAGCATAAACTTTTCCACTCTTCCGTTCTGCTTCTGCCCGCTTACAGGCAGAAACTGAAACGGGAATCACCCGCCCTCAGAATGATCCAGTGCTGGTCGGACCAATCAGACTCTGCGCTACAGGACTGTTTTGATCACGCGGACTGGGAGATGTTCCGGTCTGCCTCCGATGACGACATCGAGGTTTACGCTGATAGCGTAACTTGTTTCATCAGGAAGTGCGTAGAGGACATTGTTCCGACGAAAAACATACGGATCTACCCCAACCAGAAACCCTGGGTTAACGGCGATGTTCGCGCGGCACTTACTGCGCGGACCACCGCTTTTAATTCCGGGAACGCGGAGGAGCGTAAACAAGCCAGTTATGCCCTCCGTAAATCCATCAGCACAGCCAAACGCCAGTACAGGCACAAAATTGAAGGTCAGTTCAACACCACTGACTCCAGAAGTATGTGGAAGGGAATTAACATCATCACGGACTATAAACAGAATAAAAACTCCGCCATGAACACCGTTGCCTCTCTCCCGGACGAGCTTAATACATTTTATGCTCGTTTCGAGAACAACAACACCGCCCTCGCGGAGAGAGCACTCGCGGCCGATACTACAGATGATGGTTCACTCTCCGTCTCTGTTGCGGATGTAACCCGATCCTTTCGACGGGTGAACATCCGTAAAGCCGCGGGTCCTGACGGCATTCCGGGCCGCGTCATCAGAGCATGCGCGAACCAACTGGCTGGTGTTTTTACGGACATTTTCAACCTGTCCCTCTCCCTGTCTGTAGTCCCCACATGCTTCAAAACATCAACCATTGTGCCTGTACCGAAGCAAGCCAAAATCACTTGTTTAAATGACTGGCGTCCTGTTGCCCTCACCCCCATCATCAGCAAATGCTTTGAGAGGTTGATCAGAGATCACATCTGCTCTGTTCTGCCCACCTCTTTGGACCCATTGCAGTTTGCCTACCGTAAAAACCGCTCCACTGATGATGCTATTGCATCTACAATACACACTGCTCTTTCCCACCTGGAAAAAAGGAACACGTATGTGAGAATGCTGTTTGTAGACTACAGTTCAGCATTTAACACCATAGTGCCCTCCAAGCTTGATGTGAAACTCCGGGCTCTGGGCTTAAACAGCTCGCTGTGCAGCTGGATCCTGGATTTCCTGTCAGGCAGACGTCAGGTGGTTAGAATGGGCAGCAACATCTCCTCACCACTGACCCTCAACACTGGAGCCCCGCAGGGCTGTGTTCTCAGCCCACTCCTGTATTCCCTTTACACACATGACTGTGTGGCGACACATAGCTCCAATGCCATCATTAAGTTTGCTGACGATACGACGGTGGTAGGTCTGATCACTGACAATGATGAAACGGCCTACAGAGAGGAGGTGCACACTCTGACACGCTGGTGTCAGGAGCACAACCTCTCCCTCAACGTCAGTAAAACCAAGGAGCTTGTGGTGGACTTCAGGAAGAAAGACAGAGAACACAGCCCCATCACCATTAATGGAGCACCGGTGGAGAGAGTCAGCAGTTTCAAGTTCCTCGGTGTCCACATTACTGAGGAACTCACATGGTCCGTCCACACTGAGGCCGTTGTGAAGAAGGCTCACCAGCGCCTCTTCTTCCTGAGACGGCTGAGGAAGTTTGGAATGAACCAACACATCCTCACACTGTTCTACACTAGTACTGTTGAGAGCATCTTGACTGGCTGCATCACCGCCTGGTACGGCAATTGCACCGCCCACAACCGCAAAGACCTGCAAAGGGTGGTGCGAACGGCCAGAAACATCATCGGAGGTGAGCTTCCCTCCCTCCAGGATATATATAACAGATGGTGTGTGAAGAAAGCTCGGAGGATTATCAAAGACTCCAGCCACCCGAGTCATGGGCTGCTCTCACTGCTGCCATCAGGCAGGCGGTATCGCAGCATCAGGACCCGCACCACCCGACTACATGACAGCTTCTTCCCACAAGCAATAAGACTTTTGAACACATGATCTCTCATGATCAACAATCAGCACTGCACTTATTAATCATCACTCTGTCAATATATTCTCCCAATTCAGTTAGTGTATATATATATATATATATATATATTTATACCCGTATCTAGTGTGTGTATTCTACATTGTGTGTATTGTGTACATTTGTTATGTAAATTGTTGTGTAGGTATGTGTACATTTGTTATGTAAATTGTTGTGTAAGTTTATGTAAATTGTTTTGTGTGTTTTTTATTGTAAATTGGTATATGTCTCGTCACTGTCATTACTGCTATGTTGCTCGGAACTGCACACAAGAATTTCACCTGCTGTTGCACTCGTGTACACAGTAGTGTGACAATAAAGTGATTTGATTTGATTTGATTTGATTGAACTTTTATTGGAAGTCTTTAACTTCAACAACAAAAGATACAGGGAACATGATTTTCTCCTCCTTTTCAAAAGTTCATACTATAAGTATATTTAGTTTACTATCCTGACTATATTTGACAAGGTATGCTACTGTATATGGTTGTGTTTCTGCTATTAAAGCAATAGTTCACCCAAAAATTTTATTTCTTTCATTCTTTACTCACCCTCATGCCATCCCAGATGTGTGTGACTTTCTTCCTACTGCTGAACATTATGAAATTAAGAATATTTCAGCTTTGTATGTCACTACAAAGCAAGTGAATGGTTGCCAGAACTTTGAAGGTCCAAAAAGCATATAAAGGCAGCATAAAAGTAATTAAAATGACTCAAGTGGTTAAATCCATATCATCAGAATTTATACAATCGGTTTATGTAAGAAACAATTCAATATTTAAGTATTTTGTTGTTCTTTAAATCTCCACTTTCACTTCCACATTCTTCTTTTGTTTTTGTTGATTTACAACCTTCATGTATATCACCACTTACTGGGCAGGAAGGAGAATTTATAGTAAAAAATGACTCAAATATTGATTGTTTTTCACCCACACCTATCATATCACGTCTGAAGACATGGTCATGGGCCTTTATGTCATTTTTGGACCTTCAAAGTTCTGGCCACCGTTCATTTCCATTGTATGGACCTACAAGGTTGAGATGTTCTTCTAGAAATCGTCATTCTTTTAGCAGAAGAAAGGCATACATGTCTGGGATAACATAAGCCTGAGTAAATGATGAGAGAATTTTTATTTTTGGGTGAACTATCTCTTTAATAACCAAATCAGAACGGACCTGTGACCCGTTTTTGAGTCACTACCCACCAGTTGAGAACTACTGATATAAATTGTTGGATTATTTATTGATATGTACAGTTTATTTTGGTTAATCACGTAATATTTTTTTTTTACCACAGATATTTTGACATAATATCCCACAATAAAATTGGCTTACAACTTTATTTGACGTGGTGGCTTTTCACACAAAATCCATCATTTAGATTAGAAAGATTCTTAAGCAACTTAGAGTGCATTCATACATTTCATCTGGAGTTGTGTTCCCTTGGATTCAAACCGATGGTCGTGGTGTTGCCCTAATGCCATATGCTTTACCAGTTAAACCACAGGAACACAGTTCCTATGCTAAACATGCTAAATGCTAATAATAAAATGGGATCCAATTTCAACACTATACTGTATCTGTCTGTTTCCCCTCATTTTCTCTCTCTCTCTCTCTCATGCGCAGATGATAACGTATCATCTGGGAGTGGGATGGAGATGGATGACCGTCTATCTCACCTGGAGCAGAGGGTGCAGCTGCAGGAGGATGAGATTCAGCTGCTGAAAGCAGCATTGGCAGATGCTCTGAGACGGCTGGGCTGCTGTGAGGAGATCACGCAGGCCAGCAGCAAGAAAGGGGGACCCACTAAAGGTAAGAACTCTGTCATGTCTTTAAGTTTAAACCAAGTAAAACCTAGGGAGAGCTCTCAGTTAGTATTCCCATTCCAGCTTTAGTAGCTGATGGAACAGCAAGAACACACACAGACCCAAGCCCTTTACTAAGACTATCCTGAGCTCTGATGAAAGGTAGCAGACAGGAATTTAATTTCAGCCCTCCAAAAAATCAGTTACTGGCAAAACATTTACTATAATGAAATATGTGTGATTTATATGTTTCTTGGAATAAATAAATAAGTAATCAGAATACATGGCTACTTTTGAATGGCCATCAATTGAGAATGATCATTTTTGCCCACTGAAAGATATCATCACGCCATCTACCAGCAGGGGTTAACTGTACCACATAAGCCAACCAAACCCATTATTATCGCATTGAAAGTGTGGCAATGTCCACACCACAATAATTCAAGCCTATTTTTTAATCACAGAGGTCAACCAGGTCTTTGTACTTTGAGCCAAAGCAACAGCCAATTGGAAGATTGGAGGGCAACCTGTGATCCCTTTCTCAAGTATACATTATTGATAGAACATAGCAAGGTTCTTAACTATTGTTATTGTTGTCTTCACCTCAAAAGCTACAGAGATGTAATGTAATATGTAAATTAGTGTTTCCAATGTTAAGTTGCCATTAAAAGATTCCATGTGTGAGGTGAATTTCAATTGAATGTCATCTCACCTGAGATCCTCTGTTTATTCATTTTTGTTTTAGTTCGGCAGATACTGCAAGCTCTGCCATCCAAGCCTCTTACCAATGGCTATGTCCAGACAAAACGCTTGAGTGGCTATCCTTCCTCTCCCTCCTCTCCTAAGAAGGAGATGTTGATATCTATCAAAAGGTGAGAGATATATGCAGGATGTCTGACCATTGTTTAGTGCATATTATCAATACACATTTTGTTTATGTAGTTTTATTGGAAGGCATTCTGTTATCAGATGTGAAAATAGCATTATAATGTTAAAAAATCATCATTGTTTTTACACCTCTAGTTCTTAGTTATTTAACAAAATCTGTGCAGTATTGCTATTTGACCTGATGGTGGCAGTAGTATGTTACATTGCTCCATGACCTCAATATGTTACATGTTTAAACAAGTGGCATCCAGTTGCCAGTACTCCTTAATAAAAATAAAAAAGCATTGTTTTCATTGTTTAATTCTAATTTTGTGTTGGCAGTCTGATCAAATAACAAGTAAAGGAGATTGTAGCGTTTCACACGTCACACTGAACATTTTTTTGACACCAATTTTTTGAAAACACTGAATTTAATCAAATGTGCACAGTATTCAGATAAATGTGCATGCTAATGTATTATATGTTGCATTATTTGTATGATTGAATGCTATTGTTAACACAGCAAACATATGAACGTCTTTGAAGATAATACCTCAAGGCAGGTGAAGTCTTAAAAGAGTTGTTCAGTATTCAGTGCTAAAACCATGACTGTATTATGATATCAGCCAAGCCCAAGGTCTGCATTGTTCTCTCTCATCTTCTCCTATTTCTTTGATGTCTTTCTTTCCTCCCCACCTTATTGTGTGCCTCACCTGTTCTGTTCAATCTCATGCTCTTGTCTCTGTGTGTCAGGAAGAGCATGTCCACAGAACGTCTATCCACAGTGAAGAAGGAGATGGCAGACTCCCGCAGCAGAACCACCTCATCCAGCAGCTCAACCTGCGGAAAAAGAGACAGGTAATCACACCGATAGCGAGAATGCATCACATTTCTCTTGTACTGACATTTCTGCGGTGTATACTGTAGTGTCTACGACACTGCTCTCTGCAATATTTGATTGTGACTGGTCAATCACAGCATTCTGCGGTCAGAATGTTTTTGTATAATGACCACTACATCTTTCAGTTTTATTAATGATTTGATTGACAATTGTCCCTGGCAACCAAACTCCTTCACTCCCTCCTACATTTCTGCATGGTCTCTTTCTTATCGCAAGAAGTAATTTCTACTTAAAAGAAAATGTAATGTTCATTTATTTACTTACTTGCTAAGTAGCCGTGAAGTAGTAGTATTTTATATATATATATATATATATATATATATTTTAGTCGGTCTTACTTTATGGACCCTTTGACAATAGCTCAGTATAGTCATCTCACTTTTTTTCACCTAACTATTTGAAAACAGGTGTTATTTCTGTTCTTCTCAAGATGTTGGGTCAAGACAGATAAAAATAGAGACTGTGTCTATGCCTCAGTGTCTAGTTAGATGACAATATCAGCCCTTTGGTCAGCGAGACACCCAGCACTTATTAGGTTTCCATTATGTGCTGTGTTGTTCCTCATTAAAAAATATATTATATTTTAACAGAAAGTGATATATTCACTTCTAGGGGTGCTTTGTTGTGATGCACAAAGGAGGCTTAGGAAGAATGAACAAATAGTCATTAATATTTTAGGATGTGTTTGCATTGAGTTCCAGGAAAGACGTTAAACCTGATGTTCAGGGTATACAGCAGTGTTACTCAATGAGATACTAACAGAGCTGTATAGCCACCAGCATTTCCCACCACTAGAAAATTCTCATTAAAAGAATATTCCAGGTTCATACAAGTTAAGCTCAATCAACAGCATTTGTGGAATAATGTTCAAAATAATTTTGACTCATCCCTGCTTTTTAAATAAATAAATAAAGGTTACAGTGAGGCACTTACAATGGAAGTGAATGCAGACAAGTTTTAAGGCAGAAATGTGAAGCTTATAATTTTATAAAGCACTAACATTAAATCTTCTGTTAAAACTTGTTTAAATTGTCATTTTTACAGTTGTTTTAGGGTTTGTTGACATTACATTAAAATGTCTATAATTTTACACAGGAAAAAGTTAGTAAGTGGTTTTTTTTCACACTAATATCTTGGGCTATACTTTTGAAACGGTGAGTATTTTAACATTTACGGATTGACTCCATTCACGTTCATTGTAAGTGCCTCACTGTAACCCAGATTTTTGCTTGTTTTTTTAAAGAAGTCAAAATTTTATTTTGTGGTAATCAACATTATTCCACATGCTGTAGATTGAGTTTAACATGTATTGACCCCAGAATATTCTTTAAAAATGTAACAAGCAAAAAATCCAGTAGTGACTTTACTGCTTTAAATTTTGTATTGTATTGGATTGTATTATCAGTTTGTACTTTATTATTATTATCATAGTGTTTCAGGCAAATCAAGAGAAATGCATTGCACGGGGTCAGAAATGTGTTGACTCATTATTTTATTTTTTTAATTAACAAAGGTTGAGGTTAAAATTCATAGTAATCTGGGAAATTGTATCTTATCATTAAGCCTTATTACTAGTCATCATTTCATTACCATTTTAATTCCCTTTTTTCCCATCAGTAGTTCATAATTCAGTAGTCATTTTTAATGGTCCTGCAGTGTGACAAATTAATATTTAAATTAAAAGTACAAATATTCAATTTAGTCTCTCAATTGCTGAGGTTATAAAAGCTGCATTGTTTTGCATGTCACTGCCCAGGACATGTCAACCTCCCTAAAGTAATTTATGTACACACATACTGAGTAGAGAATATTAAAGCTTGTCACCATATGTCTATGTTGTTGGTAATCTAAACCACAACAAAATGAAAACTTTAAGTTTATAAATGGTTATCTTTTAGTTCAAACAATTTTCCCCACTGAGCATCTGCAGGGTGTTTGTGCAGTAGATAATCTTTCATGATAGTAGTGTTTTATAGATGGCTTGCTGATTGGTTAAGACAGTGCAGGCAGTTAGTTGACACGTTCACCACTGAAACAGTCTTGACCACAGTGTGCGTGATGTTACAGCATTAAGCACATGGGGGTGTGGTTACTCAGAATGGGGTTGTCATGTTTAGTGAGGAATTGTTCTGTCATTGGCTAGTTAGGTCTATATTCCTGCAGAGCTGAAGTTAACTCAAACAAGGAACTGAGTCTTTTGCCTGACGGTTCTCCAAATTCCAGCTAGCTCTTGAACTACATAACGGAAAAACACCATGAAGAGGTCGACAAGGTAACAGCCTTTGTGTTTAATTCATTCTTGCCATCAAAAGTCAAAGTTTTGTTAGCTTTCTTTGTAGGTAAGTTTGGTTATGGAGTGGTTGGTGTCATCTTCCAACAACAAAGCAAACAGAGTTAGGCAAACATAATGTTTTCAACTGCATCCTTTTGAAAATGCAGCCACAGACTAAATAAAGTGCGCACACCTGGAATGAGTTCATGGTGTGAATGTATTTTTCTTTGTACTTCAAAAGGATATATCTTAAATGTTAAAAGATTCTTATTGGTAAATGATAAACCTTTTAGATCCAGAGTTCACCTTCCTGTTTCATGGTTTATACAGTTTTATTTGTTTATTCTTATTGCACTGAAAGATTTGTGCATGAGTCATCTTGGAAAAACTTGCATATTTTTATCTGGCTTTGATTGCTGTTTGTATTGTCAAAACAAGATAGTTAGTGATTGCCATATATACAAAAGTTTTACTAATTGGCTCAGCCCATTGCTTATTTGGCATTCTGTGCAGATTGTCACTAAGCCGTGTGTATTAAACATGGAACCCACCCACTGTAACACACACACACACATAAACACGTAGCTTTGAAGGCAAATTAGAGTGAGTGCTCTACTGCAGGGAGGGGAATGGTTTGCAGAACATCATGTCCATTATATGCATGCAAATGTTTTTAACGGAAGCTGTCAGTGATTGACTTATTTAAAGATATTAATTAATCCATGTATACTATGCAAATCGTGTGTTGTTTTTCTGCATAAAATGCATGCATTGTCAAATCGCACTGTCTATGGTATGGATGGATGAGTGCATAGTCGGTGCATTAGTAGCTAGTATTAGTATGGCTCTCAATTCCTTTGTGGTCCCGCACATTAGTGGTACACAAATGTACAGCATTATATTGAGTGTACACAACATAGTGCTTGGTGGCAAATTTGATTTTTACAGTAGGCATATGTGCTAATAGGAAAATGGCTTTGTTGCCAGGTCAGCTAACATTTTGTGTGCCATCTATCAACCTAAAATCAGGCATGTAGATCCATTTATAAATACAAATTGTTTTATTTATACAGTTAGGCATAATGTCTCTGTGTGAATGTCATGTATTTTGCATCCCACACCACTCTGAAAAGGATGAGGCTTGCCTTGCCTTGGTTTGGTTTAAGCTTTGCTTTAATGAAGGTTTTGGAGGGCTTCAGCAGTATCGTCAGGACACAGGCAGAGCATTGTGGGGCTTTTTCTATACAACGCCACCCACAATCATTCTGTCTCTACTTTACATAACAGCCTTTGCTTTGCCCTGCACTGTAGGGAAGGTTGGTTCTTCAAACCAAGGACAATATTTGCCATCCAATTCACACACTCCCCATTAGTGTACATGAATTTCACACACCTTTTCCAGCAAGTTTCTTATATCAATACTGGATTGACAGATCTAATTTATCAGTGGTGTATATTTTGCTGTCTGAAACAAGATGTCAATCAAACCAGTCTTACATCAGCACACAGGAAGTGGAAGGGTGTGTGGTTAGGAAAAGCTTATACAAAATGTGTGCTGATGCAAAATGCACACAACTTCATTTTGTATTTCATTCTACATTTTATTCAATTGTATTCTACATTCTTTGCAAGTTCGTGCAAGTGCATGGTTGTTTTTGGCATCCCCCCCAATCTTTTGATTGTGTCCTGCACACTGCTCTGAAACTGTCTGTATTGAAGTTGATTGCAGTTTTGGGTGACCCTCTTCTTCTGTCACTTTAACTCAGTGTTCTTATCATTGCACAGCAGAATAAGTGAGGCCATATGAAAGCAGGGTCGGAAGTAAAGACTGAGCTCACTGAATTATTTTTCCTCTCACAAAACACAAGAAGAATGTCAAAGAAAACCAACAAAACTTTCCCATTTTTTGTTTAACTTATGGGGCCATTTTTGGCTTAAATTTGCTATTTGGTCCATGAAGTTATGAATTAAAAGCTTTTTCTTTTTCTTTCAGCAAAACCAAAGAGTGCACCTTCAATGCTGGTAAGTTTTCATACAGTGTTTTCTATTCTGAAGTCATATAATGCAAAGTAAAAGCGTTTTATTGTTCATTTGAATATTATAAAGGCCAAGACAAATTATAAGTTGTCCTTACTAAGGCAAATATTGTTACTATTGCTCATGATTTGAACAAACCACTGGCCAACAATAATTTATTAAACTTCAGCGTTTGTGATGTGGTGTTACTTTTCAAACTAATTAAACTTATATTTGGACAATAGAGCAGGTGAAAAAACCCACTTTGCATTGTGGTGGCAAGTTTTACATAGGCAAGCACCAATCACATTTTCTTCAGAAAACTTAGAAGTCTAGATTTTACAGTTATTTTTACAGTTAACCATTACAGTGTTACTTTTCCAGAGGCAGAAATTTGTTTTCATCTGGATGCATGCATTAGGCGTATTTTGTTTAACTGTTGTTAGTGCAGAGAGACACTTAGCCTTGTGTAATGGGAAAAGACTCTCAAATTAGTCTGACTAGATCTGATTATTGTCTACATTACAGATGAAAACCATTTTAGTTTGACATAATACATTCAAGAGTGACTTAAGAGGCATGTTGGTTTCTAATTGAACATTGAACTCTCCTTAGGGACACAATGAATTAAAAAAAATCAACTAACAAACCAAATCTCTAATGCTTGCATCTGTTTCTGCCACTCATGTTTCTGTCCTTCTTGAACAGATGATGGTTATGTGAGAATGTTCATACGAGGGCGTCCAATCACCATGCATATTCCAGACCAGCTGAGGGACAGCTACAGCCTTGATCAAAAGGTGGCGCTGCCAGAAAGAAAGCTAAAACTTCAATGGGTGTATCCTTGTATTTCCCTGAAATGTGAATGTTATTCAACTGAATGTTACTAATGAATAATTTAAATGCTGTTCAAATCCAAATATCTAAATATTTTATCGCATCTCTAAAAACTTTGTTTTTTTTGGATATGTTTGACAGGCTTCTAGATTGAAGTCTGTTTTTCAATAATTTGCCCAATGCAGAATTTTAATTATAGGTCATTTTTGAAGTGGGTTTGTTTAATAATTAAATGCATCACTGACTTTTAATTAACTTTAAGCTCATCTTCTAAATCGCTTGAACTGAAAAAGAATTGATCCCTGGCAAGAGTGGGAAAATACTAATTAAAGAGCACATAAGTCCTTGGCAAACTTTACATTTCTTAACACACTCCATTAGGTACGGTTATAGGGGCAGAGACTGTCGTTCCAACCTCTACTTGCTGCCGACGGGAGAGATTGTGTACTTCAATGCTTCTGTAGTGGTGCTCTACAATGTAGGGGAGCAGCAACAACGACACTATTTGGGCCATAATGATGATGTCAAGTGGTAAATATACAAATTATAAGCACTTGGGCTGAGCTGCCTGCATTTGCTATGTAAATAGAGTTTAATATATTCAGTGGCCCCCGAAATTATTTGGACACTTAAGCTGCACTTAAAAATAAAATGTATTCCATTTATATACCCCACACTTTTAATGCAAAACATTTCACAAAAATAAGTTTGCTAGGTGTTAAATGATAAAAAATATAAACTCAGCAAAAAAGAAACATCCCTTTTTCAGGACATTGTATTTTAAAGATAATTTTGTAAAAATCCAAATAATTTAGCAGATCTTTATTGTATAGGTTTAAACAACGTTTTCCATGCTTGATCAATGAATCAAACCATTAATGAACATGCACCTGTGGAACGGTCATTAAGACACTAACAGCTTACAGACGGTAGGCAATTAAGGTCACAGTTATAAAAATTAGGACACTAAAGAAACCTTTCTAATGACTCTGGAAAAACTCCAAAAGATCTGCGTGAACGTGCCTTAGGCATGCTGCATAGAGGCATGAGGACTGCAGATGTGGCCAGGGCAATAAATTGCAATGTCAATGCAGTGAAATGCCTAAGACAGCACTACAGGGAGACAGTAATGGCAGCTGATCGTCCTCGCAGTGGCAGACCTCATGTAACAACACCTGAACAGGATTGGTACATCCAAATATCACACCTGCGGGACAGGTACTGGATGGCCACAACAACTGCCCGAGTTACACCAGGAATGCACAATCCCTCAATCTGTGCTCAGACTGTCTGCAATAGGCTGAAAGGCTTGACTGAGGGCTTGTAGGCCTGTTGTAAGGCAGATCTTTACCAGACATCACAGGCAACAACGTCGCCTATGGGCACAAACTCGCCTTCGCTGGCCCAGACAAGACTGGTAAAAAGTATTCTTCACTGACAAGTTGTAGTTTTGTCTCACAAGGGGTGATGGTCGGACTCACGTTTATCGTTGAAGGAATGAACATTACACCGAGGCCTGTACACTGGAGCGGGATTGATTCAGAGGTGGAGGGTCTTTCATGATCTGGGGTGGTGTGTCACAGAGGTTGTTGTCATTGCAGGCAATCTCAACGCTGTGCATTACAGGGAAGACATCCTCCTCCCTCATGTGGTACCCTTCCTGCAGGCTCATCCTGACATGACCCTCCAGCATGACAATGCCACCAGCCATACTGCTCATTCTGTGCACGATTTCCTGCATGTCAGTGGCCATGGCCAGCAAAGAGCCCGGATCTCAATCCCATTGGGGACCTGTTGAATCGGAGGGTGAGGGCTAGGGCCATTCCCCCAGAAATGTCCAGGATCTTGCAAGTGCCTTGATGGAAGAGTGGGGTAACATCACAGCAAGAACTGGCTAATCTGGTGCAGTCCATGAGGAGGAGATGCACTGCAGTACTTAATGCATGAAAAGTTAGTGTATACAACTTAGTTCGCAGACCATTCGATACAGGATCAATGAGTTTGGGTACAAAGGGGGAAATTATTAATTAGCTTAAAGAATAAAAAGCCAGGGTGAAATTTACAAAAAGAACATGCACAGAAGGACAGCAGCTTTTGAGGAACTGTCTTGTTGTCAAATGTGTCCAAATGTAACCTGTATTCATCTGTAAGTAGAGTGTTTTGTGTGGAGAAAAGCAGGGGAAGAATTTCAGTAAGGCCACTTTAAAGCACAGAGATGGAAAGTCAAAGTCGGGGGCTGATTCTCTTACAGTGTTGGTGAACTTGTGTTCATTGATGGAATCATGATCTCTGAAGTGTAAAGAGAAATTCTGCATGAGAACTTGCAAAAATCAGGCAAGTTATTTAAAAGAAAGAATTGGATCTTTCAACAGTATAACAATCCGAAACATACCAGCTGACTGTTGAAAGAAAAGATGGAAATGAAAATGTCATTGTTCTGTGAAGAAAATAATTGCAAACTAGATACAAAAAACTTGAATGATGACCTTTTAATGAAGCCACTATCAAGTGTCCAAATACTTTTGTCTTCATTTTAAATCGTACTGTATATCTATTGTTTTATAGCAGCATAGTTTTGTTTTTAAACATATCAAGCTTATTTGGCATTCATATATTTCAGTGCAAATACTTTTTGGGGCCAGTGTATATAAACGTGTATTAGTACTGTGCAAATGTTTTAGGCACTTAAAATAATGACATAAATAGTGTAAATAATTACATTTATCACTTAATGTCATACAAAGGCCAGTAAACAAAGCTTTATCAATATTTGGTGTGACCACCTTTTGCCTTTAAAGCAGCACCAATTCTCCTAGATACACCTGCACACAGTTTTTCTTAGTTGTTGGCAGAAATGGATGTTCCAAACTTCTTGGAAAAATCGCCATAGTTCTTCTATTTATTTAGGCTGTCTCAATTGCTTCTGTCTCTTTATGAATCTTTATATTCTCAGACTGACATGATGTTCAGTGGGGGGCTTTGCATTGGCCATGATAGCTGTTTCAGGGCTCTGTGTTCTTTTATTCTAATATATTTGCAAAAGTAATGTTTGGGAGTCTAACATTTATATTTCCTATTGATACACTAAAGCTGAAAATATAAATAACCATCTTAAGACAAATGCTTTTGTGAAACATCTTATGTGCCTAAGACTTTTGCAGTGTGTGTGCGCGCGCATGCGTGCACTGTATATATGAAGATGGGAACTTCAGCTTCAGTGTCTTTAAGTAAACTATTGAGGGATAGAAATACATTTTTCAATCTGTGATGTCACACAGGGAACATAGTCTTGTATGCAGATTACTCTCAAACGAGGTCATTGTTTAAAGTTCCATAAGTGTTATCAATGTGCTTATCATCGAAGTGAGAAAATACATTGTGCAACTGTCTGTCATGCAACAAAAAGAACCAATGTAGTCAGGAAGTGTTAAGTTTCTCAGCAAATTTGCATTTTTAGAGTCAGATCTGCCTTCGGTTAACAGACTGTTATCTTCATGATAAGCAAATCTGGCAGTATATTCAAATAAACCTGCAATCAATATCTGATTCAAAATTAGTTTTGCCTTCTGTTTTCTCTTTGTTTTGTGGCTGCTAGGCAATGCTAATGCTATTAATACAGTAATACAGTTCACTTAAAGTATAAATCTGTTACCATTTACTCACCCACTTATCCAACATTCTTTTTGTGGAACCTGAAAGGAGGAGTTTAGCAGTATGTCCAATCTGCTCTTTTCTATATAATGGATGTGGACCAGGGCTGCCAAGCTCCAAAAGGACACAAAATACCATAAAATCATATTAAAAGTAGCCAGTATTACTTGTGAGCTGTATTCAAAATCTTCTGAAGAAAGACCATAGCTTTGTGCGAGGAACAGACTGAAATTTAGTTAAATTTTTTGCTTGACAGTTGTTGTCACCATTCACTTTGATTTTATGGAACATTCAGCTAAAAGTAACTCATTTTGTATTCCACGCAAGAAAGTTAGTTTTGAAACCCGTAAGGCAAAATGCCAGAATTTACTTTTTTGGATGAACTATTCTTTTAACCATTCAAAACAGTACATCAGCACAGCAAACATGCTATTTGTTGTAAAACTAGCATATTAAAATAATGCTATTGAATATGAAAAAGAATGTCTGGAATGCTCTCTCTTGACTTTTGAAATCTCTATGCTGCAAATCCGTCACAGTCTTCTGCTTTTTCTGGGATCAAACTGCATTCATTTTCTCTTCCCTGGAGAGATATTGGAAATCTTTTCTGACAAGCACTGATCCTGACAATGTTCTCTTTGCAGTTTGGCCATCCATCCAGACATGGTTACCATAGCAACAGGACAAGTTGCAGGAACATCCAAAGATGGCAAAGTAAAGTTAACATTTACATTCTTTAGGAGTATAAAAATGTGTTGACCTTGTGGCTTTAACCAACACTCAGAGACAAATCCCTAGTATATTCCTCATTATCTCAGTCTATGTTAGATACTCAATTTGCCTTTTTATGCATTAGTATTGCCATTTTCAGTGCAATCAGAACTATCCCTAATGTGTATCAGATAAGATCTTAGATAAAAATATGTGCAAGTCTAATTGTGTTCACATAACTTCTTTCCCATAAGCCTTTGCAGCCTCATGTCCGTGTCTGGGACTCTGTCAGTTTAAACACCCTACATATGATTGGGATGGGTGTGTTCGACCGCGCTGTCACCTGTGTTGCCTTCTCGAAGTCGGTAAGGTTCTTAACATTTTAGATTCTTGGTAAATGATCTGTGCAGTTTATTGTTGCTAGTATTTGCTCAAAAATATACACAAAGTGCACAAATGGGTATACACAATGAGTATTTGAATGACTGAATGAACAATGTGTTTTACATAGCTTTAATATCTCTCCCTTCTCAGAATGGTGGTGCTCATTTGTGTGCGGTTGACGATGCAAATGACCACATTTTGTCTGTTTGGGACTGGCAGAAAGAAAAACAACTGGCGGAGGTTAAGGTGAGACTGTGCGCCTTGTATGCTTTATACTTTTTGAAGTTAATAAAAAGCAGTATTGCTGGCCATAACTGTACAATTTCCCAGCGTAGTGAGGCTTGTGTGTTACAGAATGTCTTTTTATACTGTACACTTAATGTTTCTTATAAAAGGAGCCTAAGAATTTGATTGTTCACAGACAAAGTGGTTTAAAACCCTGGTAGTACAACACATGACGTCTGTTTGACGTGCATTTTTATCTGAAGGATTTAATTTCAACATGATATATAAAAGTCAACGTGATATCAAAATTGACAATGAAAATAGTTGCATGTTATTCCAAATAAAATAAAATAAAAACGTGTCTTCATAATCTCATCAAAATGCACTTGCTCTCTGAAATAACTTTCCTTTTTGGCTGATGTCCCCCAGTTCTCTTATTTCTAAACCACAAGGCTACATTTCACTATCCATTCAATTCTTGACAGATAAAATCAAGTCTCACCCAACATATTTTCCCTGTTTTACTTCATATTAAATTTAAAGCATTCGTTTTTCTGCAACACATTCCAAAACACTGAAACATTAACTGTCAGATGGTTGGAACAACTTTCATCAGATGTTTCCCACTCCTTTTTAAGATGTTTATCAGATTTTTTTTACAAAAATCATATAAGCTTTCAGAATGATGTGCTCTTTCACATTTTGCCACATCATTTTAGAGAAAAAACTATCCTGATTTTTAACAAGGAAATCAAAGATTTTGTCAAATTTACTTTGCAGTGTTCCAACGACTCTGTGCTTGGTGCTGTCTTCCACCCCATTGAAGCCAACCTGATTGTCACCTGTGGAAAATCTCATCTCAACTTTTGGACAACGGAAGGGAATACTCTAACAAAGCGCCAGGGACTGTTTGAGGTGTACATCATTAACTTGTAATAATCTGACTGCAATACAATGTCAGTATTGAGTGTTATCTTTGGACTTATTGGGCCTTATCACCAGTGTTGGGTGTAATCCAATTACAAAGTAATTTGTTACTGTAATCTTAATGTAGTGTAATGCATTACCTTTTAATTTCTTGTAATCAGATTACTGTTTTTGAATTTCAATTCTTTTAATTATCGTTAAGTACCTTACAGGGTCACCCTATAATTTATTAATGCATTATTTATGTAGAATACATGAATTATGGCCCTGTAGCCAGTCATTGTGAAGGAGAAATGTGAGGTGCTAAGTGTAACTTGTGTGTAACCACAACTTGTTGAGTGGAAAGGTTTTTAAGAAAGTAATTTAAAAGTAAAGTAATTAGTACTGTGATTGAAGTAATCAGTAAAGTAATCAGATTATAGAATTTTAGAGAAATAATTTGAGTTCAGAGGGTTACTTTTCCACTACAGATTACAGAAGACATGCTGTAAAATGTCATTTGTAATGTATTCCATTAGATTAGCATAAAGGTAAATGTTCACATGACAATTTAAACAAGGTTTATTTCTATTTCTGTTGCTCCAAACTCATTTCAAACTTACTTCTCTGTCTGCATGCATGAATGTCACATATGAACCCATCATAAGAAAGTGTTTCACCGCTGTTCAAACGCTCTTTGGATGGCATCATTTATATTTATAAATGTTTTCCATGTGAATGGACTAAATATTAAATGGATTAATGACAATAAAATGCAAAGTAATCTCTTCAGTAATCCAAATACATTTTGAATTTAACTGTATTCTGATTACCAATTATTTGAATTGTTATTGTAGTGAAATACAGTTACTAATATTTTGTATTTTAAATGCGTTGCATGTATTCGGTTTCTTACCGACCCTGGTAGTGGATTGCTATTTTTAAGTAATTTACCCAGCACTGCTCATCACAAGCAGAGTGGATTTCTGTGTAAGGTGTTTAGAAACCCATTCTTACATAAATTATCACATTTAGGAATAGGTTTACAACTGGTATACACAGAAATTGTATCGGCACATGTTTCATGAATAAGGCCCACTTTCAGCATGCGAACAATTGATTGACGGAACTGGCCATTTTTTTTTTACTCTCATTTTTTTGGTTTGATTTCAGAAACATGAAAAACCAAAGTATGTACTCTGTGTTGCTTTCGCTGAGAATGGAGATGCAATCACTGGGGATTCTAGCGGGAACATCTATATCTGGGCTAAAGGTCAGGGAATAATTATGCCATTATACATTTAAAGTGTTTCTTTACTCTGATTAACTCATGCAGATGCAAGTTTGTAAGTTTGAAATGTATGAAATTTGTAAGTAATCCTATTGTTTATGTTCAGGCACAGACAAAACAGTTCATACAGTATATTTGACTGCTCTTGGTGGAGATACTCATTAACTTTATGGTGACTGATTTGATGATGAACTTTGATTTAAAGGTGGAAACCGGATCAGCCAGGTGGTTTCAGGAGCCCATGAGGGTGGGATCTTCTCTCTATGTGTGCTGAAGGACGGAACGCTGGTATCCGGTGGAGGAAAAGACCGCAAAGTGCTGCTTTGGGACCATGATTACCGCAAAAAGAGTGAGATTGAGGTAGAATTATTGTTTGCTTATTCTTACATAACAATTCTTTGAAATTCAAGAATACCTAACTTTCATAATTAAATCCAGATAGCAGAGCAGAGTGGAATTGCATACTTATATTGAAGGTGACATTTGGAAGCAATAATTTTATTGTTTTGAAAGAACATTGTGGATATGTATTATCATAGTACTGAAATGCATTGCAGGCAATGAAATTTTCTTATTTATTAGATCTAGCAGCATCAGTGACACTCAATTTAGAACAATGTGTACAAATCTTTTTGTTGCCGAGATGCACAGATTAGATTCTTATCATTTCCTCTGCATAATCAGGTTCCTGAGGCTTTTGGCCCTGTCCGCACTTTAGCAGAGGGAAAACTAGACGAGCTGTTTGTGGGAACAACCCGAAACGCTATTCTACGTGGCTCTTTCTCTGGTACCCTCACACCTGTTGTTCAGGTATTGATGGAAAGATGATACTAGATTTTATCTTGAGATGGAGAGTTGCCGTTCTAAACCTGGTCTCTATGTATTCTCTCTATGAAAGGGTCACACTGATGAGTTGTGGGGCCTGGATGTGCATCCCAGTACTGAGCAGTTTGTGACATGTGGTCAAGACAAGCAGGTCTATCTCTGGGACACCTGCTCCCATCTGCCTCTATGGAGCAAGACCATTGAGGTTATTGTGAACTCTTTTCAAATGGACAAATGTTACAAATATTTTCTCCTCTGTTTGTGGAAGATGAATTTCTTTGTGGAAATGGAAAAGTGCCTATTGTGTTTACATTAACTTTTGGGACCAAATAACATTTTAGACTGGAATTTTGTCTTTGTATGTGCATTTGAATGTTTATTTGATCATTTTTGTTTGGGGGTGCTCCAGGACCCTGGTCGTTCTGTCAGCTTTCATCCCAGTGGCAATGTGCTTGCTGTGGGCACCATGACTGGAAGGTAAGGTTGCTCATGGGAACTTCACAATGAGGTTGTACCTGTGACCTCAAGAGCTGACAGCTGATCTAAACCAATATAATTAAAACCTAAAGATAAAATCAGTAACATTTTGTTTGTTGTGGTAGTGGTCTTCAGTCAGTAATGGTTAAATTATTCTTGGAACAAGGGTATCAAATAATAGAGGAGTTAGTGAGATGTGAGAGTAGTAGTCGACTGGTCATATGATCGGCTAATAAAACAGCTTTTATTAGGTTACTGATAAAATTGTGAGCTTTTTTTTTTTTTTTTTTTTTTTTTAAATCACATTTTGAAAGTACTAGCCATTTCTTTATTATAAAAAGTTTTTAATCAGGGAAACAATTACAATTAGAACGTTCACTGCAGATTTAAAGATGTAGCATTGATTCATTTCATGACTGCTTAAATTGTGCCAAACCTGTTACTTATTCTAGGTGGTTGGTGCTGGACACTGACACACAGGATGTAGTCTCTGTGCATACAGATGGGAATGAAATCATCTCAGTTGTTAAATATTCTCCAGGTGTGTTCAGTGTTTTTTCTGCTTTGAGCCTTTAGTCATGTGTTATCCTTCATTCACTGTCTGACTGTTTCTTGGCTTTTGTTTTTAAACTTACTTCAGCCAAGTATGTGAAACATACAGTATGTGGCCAGGAATCACTACTCACATCCTCTTTCTTTCTCTCTCTCTCTCATAGATGGGGCTTACCTGGCTGTTGGTTCCCATGACAACTTTGTTTACATCTATTCTGTTACCGAGAATGGCAGAAAATACAGCCGTGTTGGCAAATGCACTGTGAGTTCTATAAGGAAACAAACAAATTCATGTTATTTTCAAACATTTGGTTTTAATTCCAATACAGATTTAAACCATATTCACGAGTCCTGTCCAAAGCGATTCACTTAGCATTTAGTTAATGCTAGAATCTATTCATTGTATTTTTAGGGACACTCCAGTTTTGTCACTCACCTCGACTGGTCCACCGACAGCCAGTTTATTGTAACCAACTCAGGGGACTATGAGATCTTATACTGTAAGTTGTTTTATTAGCATACACTTGTGGCAGCACAGATTTTATTGTCTTACTGGCCTGTGTCTTGTGTCCTGTTAAAAAGGGGAAGCATCCAGTGGGAAGCATATAACCAGTGCAGAGGCAGTACGTAACCTAGAGTGGGCCACCTCAACCTGTGTGCTGGGTTTCAGCGTGTTTGGTCAGTCACGTCTTGCACATGCAGCCAATTTAAAACCATCAAACCATTTTATTATCATTCATCTAATTATTTATTCCGGAAAATGCTGTGAAATTTTGAAGTGATGTCTTGCAACATACATCAAACAGACTTTTATTTTTACTACCTTAACTGCTTTGTATTTTGCATTTTGTGTGTGTGTGTGTGTGTGTGTGTGTGTGTGTGTGTGTGTGTGTGTGTGTCATTTTTGTTTTTCTTTGTTCTAGGCATCTGGCCAGATGGTGCTGATGGTACAGACATTAATGCTGTATGCAGATCACATGACAAGAAACTCCTTGCCTCAGCTGACGATTTTGGCAAAGTGCACTTGTTCTCTAACCCCTGTTCCCAGTTAAGGGTGAGATTCTTGAAATCATTTGAATACTAGCCAGTAGCAACCTGTTTTTAAAATAAAAATAATTAACATTATATTATTCAACTCCATCCACTCATTATTCAAGCTCAAACCCACTGACATAATATGTGGTGTCCTTGCATTATTCCACCACAAGGCGGCACCCTATAAACATAATGTTGATTTTATAATATTCTAAATAAGAACGATTTATCTTAATATTTTGACTTATTGCAGATCAAAATCTATATAGAAGGAGAGGGATAGAAACAACTATCTACATGCCATTTACACAGTACTAAAAAACTAATGATTATATTTTTATTTTTTATTTTTTTTAAATCAAAGTCAAATTTAAAACAAAGTTTCAAGAGTCAATGCTTTTTGACATACAATTTGTCATCATACAAAACATACAATGCCAACTTCTCTGGCTCTTCTGGAACAAGTTGTTTGATGGTCAATTTGTCTTGAATTTGCAATTCACACATGTCCACCGATAGTGCTCGCAATTTACACAATCTGCCACAATGCTGGTGCTCACTAATGCTAATGTTACCTTTGGTTTGGCACTACATTAATGGGCATTTCTGTCCCAATGGGTCTCAATGAGGACTCGTTCCGGTACCATATTTGACCAAAGATTTCCATTGGAAAACTGTGGGGTGCTGTGGATTTCAGGAGGGCAGCAGATTGTGCGATGGAGCTTTCAGCTACCTTACGACTTAAAAATAGCATAAAAACATATACTATGCCTGCTTTTGAATACATATATGCATTTTTAATGCATTTACAGGAAAACAACTTACATTGTTGGCAGTTTATAGTATGAATCTATGTTTCAAGTGGATGAAAATTTAGGCAGGGCTCTGCCATACCTGCCCATATCCACCTTATTTTGCAGTTAAACTTGGGCACTGCCGTTATCAACCTTGAATGTAGATCACTTCCGATATCAGCTATTTTAGCGATACAAAAATGGTACAATATGCTGCTTTATATTACAGGTTGACAATATATGTTGTCATATTATGATTTTCATATACTCATTGGTTTTGTACACACATAATTTTACCATATCGCATTTTGCCATCGTTTTATCATACACTGTTGCACAGGCAGAATGGACAGTCCTCTGTGCCATCTGACATGCCTCCACAAATATACACAAACATCAGAGAGCAGAAAGCCACTGGGAAAATGCTGCTTTAACTTTCTTTGCACCAAAACTGCATCTCGTTTCATCTTGGCAAATTAATAAACACATTTTACTTTCCATTCTTGTCAGAGAGCATTCTCTCTTTCTTAGCGGTGCATAGTAAACAGGCAGATCTCGCATTCAGCATAGCTTATGAAAAAGAGCTTTGAAAATAAACAAAGGCATCATCGTAGGTCTTGCAGGTACATATGAATGGAGGTTTACATGGAGACAAGAAACGCTGCATCATCCTGATCTCAGTAAAGTAAGAAGCAGATTTTCAAATCAAAATCAAATCAAATCAAATCAAATCACTTTATTGTCACACTACTGTGTACACGAGTGCAACAGTAGGTGAAATTCTTGTGTGCAGTTCCGAGTAACATAGCAGTCATGACAGTGACGAGACATAAACCACTTTACAATAAACAACATATTTACACAAAACAATTTACATAACAAATGTACACATACTTACACAACAATTTACATAACAAATGTACACAATACACACTATTACCATCTCTTCAAAAAACACAAGTGAATGATTTACTTACTCTTTTACTGTAAATGCAGGTTAGAAAAATATCCAACATTAGGTCGTCATTCTGCTGTACATCCTTTGGTTTTGTGATTTATTTATTTATTTATTTTTTTTTTTGAGCACTAAATTCTGGTATTATTCTCCTATTTATTTACATTGCGGTCAATAACAGAACTTATACACATTCGCCGGAAATGCAGCCACTGCTTACTTCCGCCTTGTCCTAGACCTAGTGATATTGTTCATGTTTTTCTCAATCAGATCCAGCGTTTAAATTTTTTTTTTTTCTATCCTCTTTTTATCCTCAGGCCCCCAGTCATGCCTATGGTGGGCATAGCAGCCATGTGACCAACGTTGCCTTTCTCCATGACGATAGTCATCTAATTTCTATTGGTGGAAAGGACACCAGTGTACTTCAATGGATGCTTGCTTAGTCATGTCTGAGCAATCCTGCTGCAAATTCATTGTAGACTCCTGCCCATTAGAGGGCATCACTGCTGTGCCTAATTCCCTATATTACTGTCCAGTTTGCCTGTACTGTGTACTATGTTATGGGGGAGGTTTCATGAACTGCTGGCATGGTGCCAGTTTTGTCTTTTGTCAAGAAGTAATTAATGTGATGGTTTGAGGGGTGGAAGCTGAGCTTTAATTAGGGATAATGGGCAACCTCTTGTCTAAAGTGAATTGTGCACTTTGCTAAAGCACCAATAGAAAGAGCTCTGCTCCAGGAAAGAAGCATGTTCTTAGCTGTTGACACTATTTAAGACTACTTAAAGAGTTTAGCTGCTATTTGTGTTGCCCATGCCTTTAGAAATAATATAATGCTGTCACTTAGTGGAAGTTATTTTTTAATATTAGAAGTGCATAATGTTGTGGCACTTAGCTTTTGACACATATCTAGGGGTGAGCTTAAGCTGTGCTTTGCCTTTTATTTGTTATTAAAGTTTCTCATATACCTATGTGTTTTTTCCCCAAAATTTGTCTTTGCAATCTAGCAACACATTTCAAGAGAAATTACATTTGCCCATAAGTACAACAACTTTACATGACATAAGAGGACACCGCACACTTAAATTAACAGCTTTTAACAGCCTATTCAAAGCACTGGATAAAATGCAAATATCAGTGACCTGTGTGTACATATAAAAGTGGTTGGCATATATACATTTTTCAATTGCCAGTGCAGAAATATATATATATATAAAATATTGTTGCTTAATACCATAATAACGCTTATATTCTATCAGCTATGACCTATTAACAAAATGACTGGAGCACAGCTCTGCTGCTGTGCTATTTACATGGCCTTGCACTTGTATCTGCTAGTAGAAGCTTATTCATGAGTGTTTACAGTATTTACAGCCAACAGTTTTATGGAGACAGCCATAAAGGTCATAAGTTAAAACCTTATAACATAAACAACCTCTAGCGTCATCTACAATTTCAAGATATTGACATTCAGAACATTACCTCTGTATTGTGCATATCTGGCCCTGTTCTGGCATTACTTGTAATTTCATGATAGTTATTTGGAATTAAAGTGTTCATTCATGGTACTTTTTCCTCAATGCCCTTAAGTTTTATTCAATGTCTGGGTACATAAATAGACTCCTATAATTGCTTGAGAGACATTAATTGCTTTCTGCAGTTGCAAAAGTTGAAATTGCAGAACATGTGCCCTTCCATTCCTTCCTTCCTTTACTCTAATCATAAGTGTCTTTGGAATAGAAAGGCAGTAGTGCCAGAAATTTCCCTTACACCCATCAACCCTTTTATATGTTGTTACAGCTGAACACAGCACTATTGGAGAGCTCTGGCATTATCTTACACAGAGAAAATGCCTCTGCCCTTTAATTTTCAACTTTACCTGAGGTTGAATAATTTATTGAGCATTGCAGGATCTAATTCTCAGATGTCCACTGTACAACAAGCTGGAATACCTTAATCTTGGCATACATCACACATCATAGTCCCCTTGAGAGAAAATAAACTTAACATTAATGGCAAACATAAAAAAATAAAAATCACTTCCTTCAAAGAGGAAGTGCAAATCTTGGGTAATTGGTTGCTCAGCAACGGCACAGTAGCTATTGGCTTTTAAAACCCTCGTGTGTGGGAGCGCTAATCTACAGCTCTAAAAACTGAATGGAGGGAGGAAATAATATCTGCTTCTTGGCAAAATGAAAAGCTCTTTTTGCCCTCTTTTATTTAGTCAAGCACTTCTTGAGGAGAATTAGCTGGATAGCTTTCTCTACAGCAGTGATGAGCAACCACATCAAGTGTTGTTTTTTTTTGGGGGGGGGGGGGGGTCTTAGATCAACGCCAATGGAAGCTGCAAATAGACTTGCTTTTAAGTCATAAAAAGTAGACATCTTTCCAAATAAATATGTTGTGGTTAGTTTTATTCCCTTCACATGGAAAGAAAATATGGATGTTTTCCCAAGATGCAATATGTAAAACCAGAGCAAACTGGTGTTTTTTTATTAGATTTTTTATTTTGCCTTTCCCCTTTTTTAATAGTAACAAAAAAAAAGGCTTCTTTTGAACATTGAAGTCATTTGCCATTTGGTTTAAAATGGTATGGCCTTAGCTAAACAAACCAAGAATTAACCATAAAAGCGGAACATTTTTAGACAACATTTTCTTGTTTAATATAAAAGGATTTCTTGAGGCAAAGTATTCATTTAAAAATGGAGAGTGATAAACTTCTTTCATCAACCTTGGGTTATCTAATTAGCACAAGTTCTGCTTTCTTGTGTGCTTCCATTTGTTTCTGAGGTTGCCATTTGATTCTGCAGAATTCATACTAATATAAGAGAAACTTTTGCATACATATATGCACATTCTAATAACATCATAATGGACTCCCTCAATTTTGAACCTACAGTATTTCTACATCGTTGTTATGATTTTTCATTAACCGTTTTATATCAAAGTTTTTTTCTGAAATACTGTATATCAAAAACATTTGGATTACCCAAACTTAATTAATTCATTTGTTATAAGTATACATTTAGTAACACCATATTTTGAAATGGAAAGTAATAATAAATATAAAATAAATAGGTAAAAACACATTGCAATAAATCTGTGATCTTATAAAGGGATAGAATGTCATTTAAACCTGTATGACTTCCGTGGAATACAAAAGTAGATGTTAGGCAGAATGTTTTCCTAAGTCACCATTGACTTTATCTATTGACTGTATGGAAATAGGAAAAAAAAATTAAAAATGCAATGAAAGTGAAAGGTGTATCATTTCCTTTTGTGTTACAGAAGAAGAAGCAATTCATATGGGTTTTAAAAAACATGAGGGTGAATAAGAATTTTAATGTTTGGTGGAACTATCCCTTTAAATATAGATTCATTAAATTTATAGAATATTGCATGCATACTGTTATGCACACAAAAAATATTTTAGCCTATTTTTAAGATTTGACATGATTAAGATCTACAAAATGCCCAGATAGAGTAAAATTTTCCAAATATTCTCAAGACAATTAGAAAATAATATATATATATAGTATACATACACTAGTGGTCAAAACTTTTGAAACACTTGACTGAAATGTTTCTCATGATCTTACAAATTATTTTTTAATGATATTTAATGATATTTAAATGACATTTAAATGTTTTAAATTAGTTTTGGAGACAAAAATATAACTGTGCCACCATATTCATTTATTTCATTATAAAACTACAATTTTATAAAAATTGTATAAACGGACTTGGACCAAATAATAGACCAAATAAAACCATCCCAGGGTAAGTGTTTCAAAAACTTTGACCGGTAGTCTATATATATATATATTTAATTGTAGAATAATGCAACAAATTAGGACAAATCTAGAACAGGATTCATTACTTCCACACTGAAATTTAATGAGATGCAACTGGATGTCAAACACACACATTATTGAGCTACACATAACACAATATGTACACATAAGTTACACATAAGAATTTTCTCAGGCTCTTATCGAGTCTAAATTGATGCACAACTTATATAATTTCAATAGTACACCCAAATGACAATAGTCATACTTTTAATGTGTTGTATTTGCAATAGTTTACTTCTATGTTGTTTCTTCATTAAATAGCAATGTAAAATGTAAATCATGTCAATCACTGAAACAACTGTGCAACCTTGAGTAAGAAATAGCATGTATAATATGTGTTACACACATATTGTAAACAGATATTTTGCCATTGTTGCACTGAAAATCAACAAGATATAGTTTTTATTTGTATGAACATAATACTTATTTCTCTTGTAATAAACAAATAAATATATATCATGTGATAGAAAACTTATATAGATATGAAATAATCATACAAATATTATTTATGAAAGTGACACCTAAAGTGTCTAATAAACCTATACAATTTTGGTACCTTTTTTTATTTTTTATTTATTTTTTTTTGCAGTTTTGACATTTGACACTAATTATTAGAGATGGATTGAGGAATATAAAAAGTGGATGAGGTGCAGGGGTTAAAATTAGGTCCTGGGTCTCTAAAGATAAGAGGTTCACCAAAGTGGCATTCAACTGATCGCAAAGTATAGTCAAAAATTTACTGATGTAAAACAGCACTATCACAATTTAAAAAAATACATTTTTGATCAAATCTAGACAGGCCATATTTCCAGCAGCCATCACTCCAACACCTTATCCTTGAGTAAGAGTAATCATGCTAAATTGCTAATTTGGTACAAGAAAATCACTTGCAATTATATCAATATAATTCAATAACAGTTGAAAGCTATTTGATTTTTTAAATGATGCTTAACATTGTCTTATTGTTTGTTTTTGAGTTGCCACAGTATGCAACAGACTGGCATGTGTTTAGGTCAATATTAGGTAAAAAATGGCAACAAAAAAAAGAAACAGCTTTCTCTAGAAATTCATCAGTCAATCATTGTTTTGAGGAATGAATGCTATCCAATGCTTGAAATTGCCAGAAACTGAAGATTTCATACAAAGGTGTAAAATACACTCTTCAAAGACAAAGGACAACTGTCTCTAACAAGGACAAGAGAAAGGGATGTGGAAGGCCAGATGTGCAACTAAACAAGAGGATAAGTACATCAGAGTCTCTAGTTTGTGAAATAGATGCATCACATGTCCTCAGCTGACAGCTTCATTGAATTCTACCCGCTCAACACCAGTTTCATGTACAACAGTAAAGAGAAGACTCAGGGGTGCAGGCCTTGTGGGAAGAATTGCAAAAGCAACATTTGAATCAGAAAAACAAAAATAAATGTTCGAGTGGTCAAAGAAACACAGACATTGGACAACAGATAATTGGAAACGAGTGTTATGTATCTTAACCCCATTGAGCTTTTGAGGGATCAGCTAGACTGTAAGGTGTGTGAGAAGTGGCCGACAAGACAGCGGCATCTATGGCAAGTGTTACAGGAAGTGTGGGGTGAAATGTCATCCGAGTATCTGGACAAGCTGACAGCTAGAATGCCAATGATCTGCAAAGCTGTCAAAGCTGCATGTGGAGGATTTTTTGATGAGAACCCTTTGAAGTAGTACAATTTTTTGTAAATTGTAATGGTAATTTTTCACATTATTAACGTCCTTACTATATATTGTGATCAGTAGAATGCCACTTTGGTGAATACAATTACCAATTTCTTCCCATACTGTACATTTTTCCAAACTTTTGGCTGCCAGTGTACATCCAACTCGTCACCAAATTACCACAATAAAACGTTTACAGCTCTTAAACGCACAGTCAATACATCAAATGAGATCTTCCTTCAATGTTTGCTGCCATTTGTTTACATTATGACAAGAAATCAAAAGTTTAAATAAAATTAAACAAATTCACACTCTGCCCCCCTCTACTGGTTGTGCAGAGTTACGTGCAAAAATAACTCACTCCAGGGGGCACTGCAGAGAAATTTAGACACTACACATGAAAAGGTTTAAACTCTTTTTTTTTTCAGTGTAGAATGCTATTATAAAAATAGAAATCTGAATAATTAAAACATCCAGGCTTAGTAGCCACTCAGACTATCCTGTCTGACATTCCATCCTTGTCTTATGTTGAAGTCACAGTTTTCAGTTTGCTCCTTGGAGACGAGGTGACAGAACAAAAAATAAGCAGACTTGTCTTCTGGGATTGTCTGGGATGTCAATGTCAGGAAGGGGGGAATTTGCTAAGATGTCCCCAAATACACTGCAAAACACTATTCTAATGCGAGTGTGTAATGGGTTCTGTCCACTTCACATATATGAACTCCCATTCCCCACGGTGTAGTCACAATGCACAGGGAAACTGATTTATGTCTGCTAAGAAAGATATGCCGACATTGCAGTTATTTTCTTCCTGATTTAAAGATTGCAACAACTCAGGTTCAGTCTGCAGCTGAAAGTGCAAATCCATCCCATGCTGTTTCTGACCACCATTCTCATATTAACTTTTTGCCTGGACACACCACCACAGATAACTTATGGATGTGACACTGGGGGTAGATTATGTTGTAATAGGATTTCTCCACAGCGTGCTCTGAGACAGAGCATCAGTGCTGATTGATGTTACACTGTATGTGTAATACACTAGATTTAAGTCAAAGAGATGAGATATCACTGATATATAAAAAATAATGATGCATTGGTGAACATTTTTTGAAAAAATGCAATGGGTTTCAATAGTGCATATTATTTAGATTTACATTGCACTAGTAAACATGACACTATCTACAAACATGTAATTTATGGATCAATTAGCCATGCAAAATGTTTCTGGTATGAGTGCCTGATATAAACTCCTTTGAAGGAAGCTAAGCAAGCCTGTGCCCTGCCATAATGTTAATTATTTATGTTTACACTTATGTTGTTCCAAACACATGCAACTTTATTTTTTTCAAAAAGTTGAATCAATGTTCCATTTAATAAATGTATTATAATAGCAGTACATAGTGACTGATTTCAACTCTTAATAAAGCACCAAAAAGTGTCCATGTGACTTATTCAAATGTTATGGCATCATGTCTCAACTAATTGGTTAAGTGAGTCATTATGTACTGCCATTGTATTGATTTCAGCAAACATTCATTAAATTATTTCCATTTGTTTTTCAAAGAAAAAAGAAAGTCATATGGGTTTTGAACGACATAAGGTTGAGTAGGCCTACAGTACATGATGACAGATGCTAACTTTCCCTTTAACAATACAATCATTAAGCAAGAAGTTACACAGAATACGCAGATAAAAAAATTAGGCCAGCGCAGTAAATCTATCTTCCTTTTCAAGCTGCCAAATGCTAATTCTGTTTCTCTTATCTCCATGGAGATTTAACTGGCTTTGTTTATAAGGCTTGTTTGTGCAATGCATTTGACACATACTATTTGTCACAGCTGCAGGTTGCCTTGATGTAGCACTGCCTCATTACAAAGTTATTTTGACCTAGTGTTATTGTGAATTATGGAGCCCAGATGTAGTGGCTGTGCTGATGCAACGCTCAGACTTTCAAATGTTAATTCCCTGCTCATGAGCATACACAAGAGATTATTCCTTTCAAATAATTTGCAGCAAATATGCTAACATTGTATGATTGAGTGTAACCCAAAAGTGACTGTCAGTGTGATTGGAAAAAAGCATGGATGGTAACTCCTATTCAAATTCACATTATTAAAAGCCTGTATGTATCCACTTAAATAGTTTACTAAAAAATTGTAATTCTGTCATCATAACTCACCCTCATGTAGTTCTAAACCCTTATGACTTTCTTCCGTAGAACACAAAAAGATTGGGCTGGTCGCTCCTTTCCAATTACTTTAATTAGGCACTGGAGCTTTCAAGTTTTAAAATGATCAAAAAGCACCTTAAAGGTACCATAAAAATGATCCTCCTCAATACTGAAAGTCGTTTGAATATACAGGCTGAAATTTCATTATAAAAGTAATTATTCACAAAAATCTTGAAATCCACCCCAGTGCTCTTTGTCAACTTCAGGAGAGTTCATGCGAGAAGTTTGTGAACTAATCTTTCGAGTCGATCTTTTTAATGAATCGTTGATCAGTTTCACAAAATTGTTAGTAAAAAAGGACTTAAATTTTGATTTGTTTCTAACCCACACCTATTATATTTGCTTCTGAAGACACAGATCTAACTACTTGAGTCATATGGATGACTTTTATGCTGCCTTTATATGCTTTTTGGACCTTCAAACGTCAGGCAGCCATTCACTTCAACTGTATGGATTAACAGACCGGAGATTCTGTTCTAAAAATCTTTACAGGTTTGTGTTCAGCAGAATAAAGAAAGGAGGGTGAGTAAAGGATGAGAGAATTTTCATTTTTGGGTGAACTATCCCTTTAAGTTCAACTCACTGACTCAATGGTCCAGTCGGAGCATTGTACAGGAAGCTTACTGTACAGGAAGATTATCAGCGATAACAGCTTAATTTTTGGTTTGTTCCTCATCATATGGGTTTGGAACAACCCAATGGGTGTATAAATAAAGACAATGTTTTCATTTCAGGGTGAACTATTCCTTTAAGTTGAATATAAAAAAGTGAATTATCTCAAACTCTCAAAGCAGTTACTGGACAGTGTATTTCCAAGACTGACCAAGTACAGAATCCCTGAAAGTGATTTTCACTCAGGGATTGTTTTTTTATAAACTTGGTGCTACCTCTAATCATGTTTTCCAAAAGAGAGTGCAGTAGGAGAGTCCTAGACATGCCTAAACATTGTTTTAATGGAAGCTAATGGGCTCGTTAGGCCCTGGAGCATTGTAATGTACAGTCCATGGATGTGATTCAATCCTATTGGCAGGTGAGTTTGGTTTTAAGTGATTTTTTTTGCCATTATGTAGTAGCTAAAAATCATTGTCCTTACTGCATTATTACTGTACGGCATTACTGAGTTGTATCCATTTATTAGGGAGGCTAATATAGTGTTTCCAGTACTGGTATATGTAGAGTTTAGTCTAATAATAAAAGATTGTGTGACTAAGAATTTTATGAATCAACATTGCTTAGAAAATACACATTTAAAAAAGATATGTTTGGTCACACGTTACATTATAATGTGTAGATGTTACTGTGTGCAAGCAGGCTACAGTATTGCACGTGAAAGTATGACGTATAGTCCAAATTAACATGATTTTAAGGAGAAAATATGAACATAAATACAATGAAATTATCAGATATGTGTATATGTGCAAAATAAACCCAAAAAATAACCATTAGCTATTAATGTTCTTCATAAGTTCTTATTAGGTTGTCACACAAAACTTATCTGCAGCGTTCTAAGATGTTTAGTTTGTGGTTATAAAAAAATATAACCTAAAAGGAACGTTCATAGAACGCTGTGATTTACACGTAATTGTAACATGCAAAAATGTGTTTTGCAAGGAACAACAAATTAACTGATATGGATGAAAAAAAAAATGAAAAAAATAAATAAAAATAAACAAGTATACAAAAATGTATTTTGAGACCAGCTCTCATCCAGTTCGCTCTGGATTTCGAGGTATCCCGTCTCGAATTCCCAGTCAATATTTCAATGGGACGGTCAGTGTTCGGTGACATACGTCACATTTCTCCGTACCTCTCAGCTAGCTGCCACTTTCAATTCGCACTCTGCAACTTCGCAAGTATTTCTACCTGTCCGCTGGTTTGATATGAACCACATTTGCAAGACGTTGTGTCCGAATGTAAATAGTGCAGTCTTTCGATGTCTGTACGGATCTTCATTCAAATGAGGGAAACGGGAGTTGTTTTGGGGTTATCGCTGCTGCGTGCGGTTTGGAGATACGGATATCACCTCTGCAACTGGCACCCAGAAAGGCACCTTGAAAGGCAAAGGATGAGGGTAGCAGCTACTGAATCAGTTATGGACACACAATAATGTAAGAATCGTACTTTTGTGTTTCTTTCTTAGACCATGAAAGTCAAGATAAACAAGCCTACCTTATTTAGTCGTTTTCATGTTTGACCATGACAAAACAAGCCTATAAAACACGTTTTCTCACAACAGTGGTTTAATCATTTAAAATAACGTCTATTTCCTTATCTCTAAGTGTCACAATGAAATTGAACAATTTTGCAACATAATGGAAGTATCAGTTCCTCATCTCTTAAAATGCTTTCGTAGTCTATTATTGCATAATAAAGGCATTAACTTGGATGTGAAACTGGACATAAGGCTATTAATGCATTAACGTAATAAAAGTTATCAGTTTAAGTGGCTTCTTAATGCATAATGCTTACATAGGTAACAGTCAACCTTTTTAATGAGCCATTATTTTAACCTTTGCAATGAGCCATAATTGTAAAGGTCAACAGTTCTCCTGTAGTAGTAGGAGAAGTAGGCTTGTAATAGTTTATGTATTAATGCATTTAGTTTGATGACTGAGTGCTCTTTCTACTGAAATTCCTCTGTTGAAAACATGTAGGTCTATACTGATTGCAAGTGCACTCTACAGTACAGTTCTCACGATTTAACAAGCAATTTAACAGGCTATAAATGTCCCTTGGCAGTGTTTACAACATGTCAGTTGCATTGTGTACAGATACTTTTCACTCAATTCTGTCACGAATAATTGCTTTGGTAAAACACACTGACTGTATATCCATTTTTGGCAGCCAATTATAAAAATATATTAATGAGAATGGATATCTAAGAAGTTAGGTTTCAGCTCAATAGTTTTTTTTTTTTTTGTAATACAATATGAATTCAATACATGGCTCTGCACTTGTGTGTATTCTCCGAATCCTCCTCACTGTAATTTGTGGCTGATTTTGTTTCTCGCAGAATCTTATCTGATCTCATCCATGGGTGATGGCAAAAAGTAATGTGGCATATGAAATGGTTCTCTGGAACGTTCCCTCATGGTTTTGTTTGGAAACAAGTGGAACATTTAATCAGTCCTTTTTGAGCAAACAGTAATTGCCCTCTTGGGGATGCAAGATAAGAACTAACATTAAAAGCATGACGAGAAGAGAAGAGTAATCTCACTGTGAACCAATGCGGTGTCTTCTCCAGTGCCACCCGTCTGAGCTAATAAGGGTGTTTTGTGAGGGTAATGTCTGGTTTGGGCTACAGATTGTGTGAGGGAAGTTATAACCCACCGGCATGGTGGCTCAACAAGCGGCTGTCTTCAGACTGGCTAATGAACTCATACCATTTAAGTGTATAATTAAGTAATTTGTAGTTTGAAACATCCACACATGGTTTTATTACAACGAGTGGTTCACAGCAAAGGTAGATGTTCATTAATGTTCTAATTATTTGCAATATGCTCTTTGCGGTCAGCCTTTTAGCTTTAGACATATATGAAATGCAGTTTCATGGAAAAACGTGGGCAGCCTTTGTCACAGATATAAGGCAATTTCCAGTAATATAGTTTTGGGAATTAGGGAATTGGTGTCTCATTACTGTTTTTAAAGCATTAGAAGTGCAAATTCCAACGTTTTAACAATCATAAAATTGCCACAGCATGAAAATTAGCAAGTTTAAAACACATGAAAATTCCTTTAAAGGAATAGTTCACCAAAAAAGTCAAGTCAGTTTTATTTGTATAGTGCTTTTCACAACACACATCATTTCAAATCAGCTTTACAGAAAATGATGCTGTACAGGAAATACCTAAATGTCTTCATCATGTGGTTTAAATGAATTAAGCAATTGATAATCATGCCTTAAAAAAATGATTGCCTTTAGACCTCCTGTGAGTAAGCCAAAGGCGACTGTGGCAAGGAACACAAAGCTCCATAAGATTTTAGTTATTGGAGAAAAATAACCTTGGGAAAAACCAGGCTCAACTGGGGGAGCCAGTTTACCTCTGGCTGTACAGTATAAATATAATGCTAGTATTTGGTATCTTGTTTTAATATTTCTTTCATCGTTTACTCACCCTTATGCCATCTCAAACTTGTACGACTTTCTTTCTTGTGTGAAACACAACCAAAGCTCCAAAATAAGATTTAAAGGCAGCAAAAAAGTAATCCAAACAACTCAAGTGGTTATGTCTTCTGAAGCTAAATGATTGGTTTTGGGTTTGAAACAGACTAAAATGTGACTTCTTCCACTATAAATCTTACCGTCTGCTGTTTCCTTGGCGATCATGATTTGAAGCTTGATTACACTTCCTGGGGCTCGACACATTTGCAGAGTGTATTACACATTATCTTTATACTGCCTTTATGTCCTTTTTGGAGCTTGAAAGTTTTGGACCCCATTGACTTGCCTTGTATGGCATCAAAAAGGCATCATACATCCATTAAAATATCTTAGTTTGTGTTCAGCAGAAGAAAGAAAGTTGTTCGAGTAAGAGATGGCTTAAATGATGTCAAAGAATAAATGATGTGTATGAGAATGATAATTTTTGGGTGAACTATTTCTTTAAAATAGTGATTTTGGTTGGTCTTACTTCAGAGGTCGTATTAAACAAATGTTTAAGGAGTAACGCCAATTTACTATTTGCACTAGGTGTTGTCTCAGCCTCAGATGGCACATCCACTGACCGCCCACTGTCAGTTCTCCAACAATCTGATTCTTATAGCACACAAAACTGGAAAATACTTTCTTGATCAACTCGGGGCACAATTGATTGGCAGGTTCAATGGAACTTCTGAGAGTAGAGGCACACAGGACATTTTATCAGTCCATCTGGAAGCCGAGTTGTGTTCACAAGTTTCCGCGTTGATAGAATGATCGCTTTTGAGGACAAAATAATCACAGAATTTACCCAAGTTTGCCAGGTTTGTGACAGCAAATCTTTTAAAGATATTCAGAGTTTAATTTGAGGCACACTGCAGAAATTAAAGAGGATATTCAAGTGCTGAGTGTAATTTTCTGCTTTGTTTACTTAGTTATGTCTGTAAAATTCTCTATAATGAGGTTTTCTGTGCTGTACTTAGACTTTCTACTCATTTTCTGCTACTCTCTCATTTGTTGTCTGTGCAATCGCTCAAGACTTCCTTATTATTGTATAAATTATTTTTCCCCCATGTCTGTCTTTTATTATGTAATGATCTTCGATTACCTAAACACCCCTTAATGACAAAACCAACTGTGATTGGTCACTTTACATGTCATTTAGATGGCTTTTTCCATCTAAATGGGCGGTTCTTGACCAATTGAAGTGGCTATTTACTTTATGCGCATAAAGCACACAGCTAGCTTGAAAATGTTGTCTTGGAACTTCCGTTCTAGCAATTCTTTATAGATATCTATGGTGTTGATGTCAAAGTGTAATTAGCTAGTGAAGTGGATTTACAGGTCATAGATTTGTCATGAGCTATCATGAGTATTTAAATGTGTTCAAGGGATGTCATAACAACTGGAAGAGTGGGATCTTCATTAAATACACAATATCCTACCTTCATTGTGAACGTACTGATGTGCCTGTGCTCATGAAACTCCAAGTGACAACACAAAGTTATTAAAAATATCTCTGGAAGACACCTCTGACCATCTTCTCATATACCCATCGCATTATTGTAAAGGTATGCAGATTTTTTGAGGGGAGAGGTGCAACTATATTTATACACACACACATTTTGGTGCGGCAATCCTTATAGGGACTCTCCATAGATATAATGAGTTTTATACTATACAAACTATAGATTATATCCTCTAACCCTACCGCTAAACTAAGGTGAATAGACCCTAGACCTATGCTGCTTAGCGAGACTACACTAGTCTACTAAGTGTAAATAGCACCTGTGTAAAAAGTACAGCGTTGCTATTTGCACTCAAAGGCCATGTTCACACAGCAGCAGAATACGGTTGTCAGTCCTGTTTTGAGTGTTTAATACGGTTGCGTTCACACACAAGTCGGTTATTTCCGAGAGTGACAACCACTTTCTCTAACCGAACTGACACCAGCAAATTTTCAGGATTCACAGCCGCATTTTCGATAAACCTGTGCTGTGTGAACAGAACCGCACTGGACAACTAGTTGTCTGTCATGTCATGCTGCAAAGCCATGCATGTGTCTCATGTTAATCATGAGGAGTTTCATTGACTCACAGAGACAGAGATATGAGCTGCGTGTCATCCAACCGCTGTCTTTCACCGAACCTGCTTGTGATTTTGAGCCATGCGACAAATGCTGCACTCTGCACCTGGTTAAAAAACATTTGAAGCCGCTGTTGGTTAATTATGATCTGATGAATAAACTCACACCTCATTGTACTTGTTTATTTAATAACGCAGTGTCAATTGTGAAAAGACATGCCAGTGTTATGGATGTCGCCATCTGTAATATTTACTTTCACTATTCACTATGGATACAGCTGTTAGAATACGGTTGTGACTTTGTGTATTCATTTATACTGACAGTATTCAAGCTGCTATTCAAGACATTTCAAGACTCATACCAGTAAATGTGGTTGTCAATCCCAAACACTGACTGTGTGAACATAGCCAAATAGTCGGGTGGAAATACAGAAATTGAAGACAAACTGCACCCTCAAGTGTTGCTGCAATGGCGTAGTGTGTTAAGATTGTACCGTGGTTGTGCCTTTATCATGCGGATGACCCAGTTTCGATTTAGAGGTAGACCGATATATTGCTTTTTGTCCAATTTTTTTAATTCCTCATCATTTAACCTCATCTGGTGAATATATAGACTGTAAAAAGTGTAATTTGTTGATGACTTGCATTCATAATACCCCTGTGTATTATGAATTTGTTTTAAGTCCCCCGTAATGCACCAAATCTTAATATTTCTAGTAATTATTGAGATTTTAGTTACCCAATAAACTGCTTTTGGGAATTTATTCATTTTTAACTCTTGTAGCCTCAATGTCTGTACCTTATTAGACTAATATATATATATATATATATATATATATATATATATATATATATATATATATATTATCATTCTATAAATTGATTTTAAAAAAAAATCATCTGATTAATCAGTTATCTGCCTTTTGCACCACCATATTCATTGGTATTGGCAGAATCAACTATTGGTCGACCCCCATTTGTCCCACTTTAACCCATCCTGTTTCCTGTTTCCACTCTTAATATTTACTTTAATACTGCTTATAATTATAAATAAAAACGAATATAATGGTTTATTGCCTTTCAGTGATTTGGTAACAGTGACGGTCGGGAGCTGAGAGAAATTTTTTTATTGTGGTAACCATGTTTTTTGTTTTAATGCAATTAACCAGGGTTAGGGGTAGGGGTTGGTGTAGGGTGTCTGTGGGACTCTAAATAAACACAATAAACATGCTGCAGTGATATTTGCACTTTATGAGAAATTTAAGTTTATATCAATAGCTACAAATCAAACTAGCTAGCCCCTACTGAATGGGGGCTTTCTGGGTTTTAATCTTCACTTAGACATTTTATTACCAAACGATGGTAATATTGACAAAACATTCCAAACACCATATAAAATGAATGCACAGTAAAACAGATCATCTAAATTGTAATATCAACAGATTCTAAAGGTTAAGCACCTGCTTTCACTTACTATTAGTTGGGGGGGGGGGGACTTTACCCAATTGTGCCATAAAGTGCACAGCATGCTAATAAATTGGTGTATCTGATCAGTTAGATCCCGTTAGCAACTTGACACCCACATCAGCAGTATTTTGCCATATTTCAAGCTATATCTAATTACACTATCAGGCATTTGCTTATCTTACATACCCATCTCACTTCTCAGAATGCAAGCCTCACTGTGGATCATGATTATCTCAGCTGAAGTTTGGAATGGCTGGATCAGTAGAATCCTGTATAAACATTCCCACCATGTCAAATGGGTTATGTTTAAAAGTGAAAACACTAACAATCCAGCAGGTCTTTGATGAAGCGTCTCACTTCACACTCAGTACGATGTAACTGAACATGTCCTGTGTCATCCATAAGCTGTAGCCCCTTGTGGTTTCATGGACAAAAGCAGAGGCTTTTAGTTAAGTGTCAATTGTGACAGTATTGACGTACAAGAATTAAATAAGGAGATGCATTAGATCATGAATAACATTTTAGCGATTTATTTTATTTTTTTAAAATGCTTTTCCTTTTTTTTTTAGGAGATAATAAGCTTTAAGAGACAATAATTAAAAACTTTAAAAACTGTAGGTGTTGTTTAAAATTTGGAAACAAGGACACAGATGTCCATATTTGCACTTTGGTACAGGGTTAACTCACAGGTTGTTTGGATTTTTTTTTGTTTTAGGCATAGTGCCTGTTAATTTTTTTCTTGTTTATGTTCATTATCAACATTGTTATCAACAATGACTTGTGAAGGACCTTGTGTTAGTCCCTTGAGGCTTGTTAGACTTTTATTAGAAGTTATTCAGTAATGCTACCTGTTTTTGTCTGTTTTATGATTTTGTCCTAACTGAAGGGCATTCAAGGAAATCAAGATAAGAAGCTGTCATAAAAAAAGCTTTTCTGTACCTGTTACACACTGAAGTTGGCATTTTCTGCACCGCTACCACCACGAAACGGAATTTCAAAAATACCGCGTTTATGCGCGTTCTTTTGCCGATAATGCCAACCTAGTCTCACACAATGAATTTTACCGTAACTACATTTTTGCAAAAAAGTTTTTAATGTTCCGCTTTCTATGTTTTGCTGCAGTTTCCTGGTGAAATGAACACTAGAGGCGCAACAACAACTGTGTGTTTTTTTTCACTTTCACACATATCATGGGTACTATGGCTGTTTATGACTTTATAAACCCAGATTTTGCTCTATTACTCACACACTGCTATGTTATTATATCAAAACACCTAATTTTATTTGAAAAACAATACATTTTAATGTTTGTATTACAGACCCATCTACATTTACACACTTATTCCAACATAATTAGCATGCGCTGTAGCTCACCTCATAGTTATCGGACATTGGACTTTGAGACTGAGCCTCGAACCCAGCCAAGGATGCTCAAAACGAAAGTGAAAGTAAAGTGAAAGTACCATAGACATGAAATTACATAATTGCTTCAGTAAATGTGTTTTTCATGTCGAAGTTGCTTTTTTTCATGTCTGTTTTGTTCACCTCTCATTTATCTTTTTGAACATTGTTTGTAAGGTTTAGGCTAAAGTTTTATGTTATGGAGGTATGTTTTACTCATTAAAATAGCCGTCTAATATTCACCTTGATTACAACATAATTTCATTTGCTTTTGGTGTCCCCCACTGGACATTTCACTGGTAATCTGCAGCCAAATGTGAAATGAATCACATAATTTTGATTTGCAAAAATGTTGCCACAGTTTTGTGTAAATTTCATGAGATTAGACTGGATTATGCTTAATAAAACAACAACATGTGTGGTCATGTAATTGCATTAAACGGTTTTCCTTTATCAGTGTAAAGTCATAAATAGTGTAAGAATAAACTGATCAACGTGGGTCGATTTTTCACCTCTATCCTGATTCCACATTGCAATGTGCGCATAGTTCAAAGTAGTGTTGTCAAAAATACTGGTACTCCGGTACCAAGTCGGTACTCAAACAAAAAATAAATTACGATACCAGAATTTCTGAATGTACCGGAGTACCGAGTATCGGGTCTACCCGGTTCCCAATCAGAGTCAGGAACTTTCGAATGCTCACAACAAGCAAAAGATGACGACAAGCAAAGTAGCTGCTGCTGCAGAGTCTCAACTGAATCTTGTCGAAAAGAAATGTGTAAAAAGCCAGGTTTGGAAATTCTTTGGATTTGAGGCTGATGAAAAGGGAAACATCATAGATCAGCAAAAACCTATTTGTAAACACTGCTTTCACAATTTTCTGAGGAAAGGAGGAAACACATCAAACTTAATAAAGCACCTGAAAGACAGACACCCGATTTATACAAGCAACTAAAGCAGGTGAGTTTAAAAGCATATTATCATTTGCATTAGGGCTGGAACGTCGACAACGTCGAAAATAAAAAATTGTTGAGAAAAATCTAGTTGTCTAATAGTTGTTCGATCTCATTTAATGTAACATGAAATCACATTAAACTGTAATGATGACGCGCGAGAGCAGCACTGCCGTTCACGCCTGACAGAGGAGAGGAAGAATTACACAGATCAGTCCAGATGCACTCTAAACTTTCACAGCTTCATCTTATGTAGATCCCAAAGTATAAGGGAATATATAAGCACTCTTGTTGTGGAATAAGTGGAGCTCTTTAAAGGAAACATTAGTTACATCTAAATTGCAGTTATATTAAATGCATTATAGCTTTATTAAAGTTCAAATAATACAGAAGCAGATCATGTTAATAACTATAAACTCAGAAACTGGCATTTCTCTGTGTCGTCGGTGCCTCTTCTATGAGTTGCGCGATGTCCCGATCTAAGGGGGAGAGATTGAAACTACACCCGGCTGAGAGAGACTCTGCCTCGGGGACGCTCATCCCTCGAGCGTACACGCTTAATGCAGCTAGATTAGAACGCGATTGCTCGTGACTTATTTAATCATAATATATGTCACTGTGCATTTCTTATCGTGAAGAAAATTGGCAATATGCAGCTTTATTAATACGAGGGCACTTTGCACATTAGTTTGGAAATGTGTTTTTTATTCATTCTATTGTATGCTTGTTTATTTAGTTGTTTTTTTTGGTACTTGGTAAAAACTTAAAGTAAAAGTTGCAAAAGTTTAAGCAAATCTTATATAAGTGTTCAAAAATACTTTTAAGCGTACATTGTACAGTTTTGTTATAATTCAAAAATAATATATTTAACTTGAAGTGTTGCTCAATGGTATATTATTGTTCTTAGTTCTGCTTTTAATGTGTTGTTAACTTTGTTAATAATAGAGTGTTGTTCAGTAACCTGTTTTTGTGTTTTGCTTTGGTACTGAAAATGGTATCGAGTACAGTGAAATTTCACTGGTATTGGTACTGACTACTGAAATTTTAGTACCGTGACAACACTAGTGCAAAGTGTTGTGCGGATGTCTCTTCATCGTTTGACATCAAAAGCAGAGAATTTCTAGATTATTTCAAATCTCGTAAATGCAGATTTTCTTGCTTCAAATAAACTGATTATTAGGAGCTATCACTGTACTGGTGTGCACGTAAACTGGCTTAATGCCTGTTTTCCTAAATACTTCCCTGTCTTCCATTGGGTGACATACAGATCATCCATTTGATACTCATGCCATTGGTTGAGCCAATATTGCTGTGTCAGGCTGAGCAGGATGCTCAAACAAACAAAACAAAAGAGCAATATTTTGATGGTGGCACAGAGTTTAAACTTTTCAGGGAAATAAACCTACAAATGGCTTAGTTGTAAATAGGTGGTCTGTATAATTAAGTAATTGTGTACAAAACACTAACTTTTTTGTAACTGTGCAAATATGTAATATAACTCAATGTGTACATTTATATTGCATAAGGGAGCAAAATGACCCCCAACTGTTTTCCTGATTTCTCTGTTTCTTATGCAGACACACAAAAACAAAAACAAAAAATTCACAGATACACCAAATGAAACATCTTAAGCTTAAAATAACATAAACGTGGTGCTTAAGGTCAAAATGACTCAAGACTCTTTTGTAAGAAATGTTGGGTCATTTATATCTGTTTTAGACTTTAACACAGATTAACTAGAACTTAATGTCAACTTTCCAGCCAACTTCATGACATACTCCTCAAAAGTAATCTGAAAATGGCAATATAAAATGCTTTCACTGTCACTATGTGTCTCACACACACTTAGGCACAAACAAAAAATTGTGACTCTTGAGCTGTGATTTGTCATATACACGATTGCAAATTTTATCCAGTAACAGCTATACTGGATCTTCAATGGTAACAGCACAAAAGGGTTAAAGAATATTTTCTAATTTATATTAATCATTCTTGACGCTCTTCTCCCTTTCATTGTGTTTTCCAACTCTTTACCCTATTTTGACCCTACTAAACTATTTGGCCACTTCAGTGTCACATAAACTAATCCTTCTCTACTTTGAAGTATTTTCTCAGCATGAATCTGCATCTAGAGTTTCCTTTCAAACATCACTGGTTTTTGCTAAGCAGGTGCCAGTAATTTCCTCTTGAACGCTAAACTGCTGCCAAGTTACTGCCTGTCAACACAATTGCAGATGAAACAGAACAATAGCAGAAGTGGACCAGATGCACCAAATGAGATGTAGAGGTGTTTCCTCTGATCTTTATATAAAACAGCATGAACCTTGCAGAGTGAACTATGTATCACTCCCTTTTACAAGACAACCACACTACTACACACTATTTCTGTCTTCAGAAAACATATTGTCCTGATACCTTTTCTAATTGCGATTTGGAGCAAAGGTGATTAGCATTTGTGACCATGCCCAGGAGCAGACCAGTTTAAGCCAAATTAAACTTCACCAATAAAACTCTTGAGTGGGATTTGAGTGGAAAATGTGGCACTTTTATTGAAGTCATTAATTCGACTTCTAGGATGCCTGCCCTGGTCTCTTTAGAGACACACAGCCGCCTCTCCACTGAAGCATGAAACACTGTTAGGAAAGGATTAAATACCTGCCCTGAATCAATACCAAGGGAGACAGGTATTTCTTACTCGGTTCACCTGCCTTGGTTAGCCTTTTATGTGGACACAGTTTACTGATATAATGGACCATTCCTTGTAAAGCACATTGCCACTCTCAGAATTTTGGTCTATTCATGGTCAGTCAGAACAAATAACCATTTGTTTACACACATTGTGTGGACCTACAGAGCTGAGATATACTTCTAAAAATCTTTGTTTGTGTTCAGCTGAAGAAAGAAAGTCATACACATCTGGAATGGCATGATTTTTCCTTTATTGGTGAACTTTTCCTTTAAAAGACTTTCTCCTATTCCATGTTAATGTGCAGAGTCAACATTAAGCAATTTGTAGAATGTTTCCCACCGAAAAGTGTACAAACTGTGGCATTATCAAAGAATTGCTCTGTTTGTTTGAGCATCCCAACCAGCCCGACACAGCAACATTGGCTCAACCAATGGCATGAGTTTAGGGCAGGGCTATCTGTTTGTCTAATGGAAGATGGGGGAAGTGATTGTGAAACCTATTTGAAAATCATTATTTATGAAATTCAGTTTTTTATATGTAAATTATTTTTCAACTTAATCTCATAGAATCATTTTTGCAAAATAAGTTTTATGTGCCTTGGTGTACTGTACGTATTGTGGTAGTGTCCTGGTGAAATGAACACTAGAGGTGCTACAGCAACAATGACTTTTATTCCCTGTCACACAAATCACCAGTAAAATGGCAGATTATCAGTTAATAAATTCTTACAATGAGGTCTTGGGTAGCTCAGCGAGTTAAGACGCTGATTACCACCCCTGGAGTCACGAGTTCGAATCCAGGGTTTGCTGAGTGACTCCAGCCAGGTCTCCTAAGCAACCAAATTGGTCTGGTTGCTAGGGAGGGCTGAGACACATGGGGTAACCTCCTCATGGTTGCTATAATGTGCTTTGCTCTTGGTGGGGCACATGGTGAGTTGTGTGTGATGCCGCAGAGAATAGCGTGAAGCCTCCACACACGCTATGTCTCTGCAGTAATGTGCTCAACAAGCACTTGTGATGTAAAGGACTGGAGTATGAGTCCTGAAGAACATGTGAGTCGAAAGTGTTCATAAAATGGCATGGTTGCTTGAGACATTTTGTTTTTTAATTCACATTTGCTTTTTATGACACTATCAGATAGGTTTAGGTTTAATGTTTAGGGTACGGAGGTAGGTTTTGTTGATTTAAAACTCGATAGAGCATAAAATTTAATCTGTTATGGAGAATATTTAACTCACTTCTAGGAACTAGGAACTGCCACAATATGTGTAAGGAACCCTGTAATATCTTTATGCAAAAATGTTGCCACAGTCACGTAATTTTCATGAGATCAAGCTGGCTCTGTTTGTAGGGGCATCCCAAACAGCCCTACGTACAGCTTCAAACTGATTCAACCAATGGTGTGGAATTTTGGTTGCGCCAACCAATGTCAGACAGTGCAAGTGTTCGGGGAACCTGTTTGAAAATAATGATTTTTGTAGTTGGTGATGGTAATGGCAAATCAATTTAAATACAGAATTTTTAATAAGAAATTTAATTATTATTTGTCAGTCTAGCTTTGAATCTAGAACAACAGAAAATGTCTGATACAGAACAAGACAGTCCTATGTGATTTTATTAATATTCAGAAGTATTCATGCATAAAATGTCCGTGTTCATCTTATTTATTTATTTTTTATGTTAGGATAGACAAGAAGTGATTGCTTCTAAAATGCAAACCATTTACATATATACAACCTCAGGTACTTACAAATGATATGTCCTTTTTTTCTAAAAACTGGCCAGAACTGGTATTCCTGGTACCTTTGGTAGAACATTGCTGTAGGTGACAGAGTTCAATACTAATACTAGTCTCTCATTCATCAGTACATAATGGAGGAATATTGCTCAAGATAGACCTTTTTAATGGCAAATTTATTTAAATGAAACCCAGAAAGTACATTCAAGTGAAGTAATTTGCAGTTTTTGTATGGTGAAATGTAATCATTATTGAAGCATGAAATCCAAAATCCAAGCTCAACAAATAAGACATTCAATTAAAACACACCATCAGTGTTATGGTGTTATATAAATGTGTGTCTCACTAATGCAGTTTAACAATGAATCACATGAATTCAGTATTATTTGAACCTAAACAGAGAATTTAGGGTTTAGGGTAGAGAAGTACAGTTTATATTGTACTTATCAGTGTCTATCCAAAACTAATGTCTGTGTGCTAGAACTACACTTTGAGTATGAATAGTAGTGAGAATACTTTGGACAGTCAGAAGGCAAAATCAGTGAAATCAGACAGAATGGTCAGTAACTGTGTGGATGATCTGGTTATGCCCTCAAAAGGGCACCATAAGTTTGTGTCCTGCCTAGTTACCTGCTTATTCATCACACAGAACAGGTTGGAGACCAATTGAATTAGTTCCCTCTCAGTTGCCCAATGTTCTAATGTTAAAAGCCTCTGCTATTTGAACAGCCAGGTGCATCTTGGCAGTAAAAAAGTTTAGTGAGGCTGCCCCATCCCCAGCACCACTTCCATCAGACTGAAGTCACACTTAAAGCAGCCAGGCTTAGAGGAAAAAATCCATAATGTTCATCTCTTGTGATAAAATATTTTTTTATATTGGCTAATGTGGACCAAGCAAGACCAGAATGCTGTAAGTCTGTAATTACATTTGTCTTTTACTAAAATTAATGTGTTTTTTCCACTAAACTGTCACTCTAGGACAGGAAAGACTGTTTGAGGGAGAATATGTCTGGCTAACATCAGGATTGTGTTCACATATTCCCAAATATCCAGTGAACTGCCGCTTACTGATTTGTTGGCCTATTTTACAATTGTTTTTTTTTTTTTTGTTTTTTACAGTTCCTAGCTTTTTATTTGTTCTTTAACATGTACAACCATTAAAGGTCGTTGTTTATAGTTTCATGGCTAACATCAGAGGAAATACATAGCAGGTGCAAAACCAGATCTGCATGGTGTTTCAAAATAGAATGCATCTGTGTATGATTTATCATAATTTACTAACTAAAATAAGACATTTATATTGCTTTGTGACTCAACCAAATCAGTTCTGCATTATATGCCTTGATTACAAGCCACTTTCAATACTGGGGCGACTATAATTATGTAGATATGAACAATGATTATTAATAATAATTACTCCTAATAAACTCATCTAAACAGCTCTTGTATTTCTGTCAAATGTAATTTTCTAAATATTATAATTTCACTTAATTCACAAAGTTATATACAGTAAATGACTTAATTTAGACACAGAAGCATACTAAGTAGATTAGATATTCAAATGACATGAGTTGTCAGTAAATAATAGTTAAAAAAAAAAAAAATTGGGGGGGGAACTATTCCTTGAAGTGTGTTTGACTCAATATGTTACAATGTGTTTTGTGGCTGTTGCTGACCAATTAAGGGGCATACTCGCCATAGGGAGAATAGGGACTTTTCCCAGTGGGCCAGCCATGAAATGGGGTTATCTACATATCTTTATTGCTAGCTACTGTTGTTTGCTTCTGTGTCTTTATCTCAAAGAGTAATATATATACAGTAAAATTGCTGTGGTAAAACAACCTGTAAGGTGTGTGTACAGACTGATCTCACAGTGAAACTGGAAACAGAAGGTAGACTATTATTTAGCTAAAATCGGTCTGTGCTTACCAAAATATGAAATACTGCCCCCAATGGCCAAAGTGGTAAGTGTTGTTGGGTTTATGGGCACATGTGAGCTCCATTTTCCTGAAGTAGGTATAGCTGCAGGCCAGAGATCTCAAATGGGGGCAAAATCTCCAGGAGAGGACAGGGTTAATCCAGAAGTGGTGTGTTACTACAAAAGAGGAATGCGCCAACTCCAAAAAGGGACCGTCACTTCCACACACGGTTAGGTTTAGTGAAAGGGTTAGGTTAGGAGCTCCCTATATCTTTGTTGGTGATTTCGAGCTCCCTCCCCTTTTTGGAGCTCTTCCAGCAGCTATTTCCTTCTTATTTTCCGGGTGTAATGTCCACCAAAAAGTGAATTGGGAAGCAAGTTTTTTTTCTAATGTACAGGCTAAGATACAGTGAAGCGGAATGCATATTATATAACATGTACATCCCAGTCCAAACCCCAAACCTAAACCTAACCATCAGTGGAGTAAAAATCTAATGTCAGAGGCAAAACATTTTTTAACTCTGAATCATGCTCGTCACTGATTATGCAAATGCAATAACTTGGTTTCAATGTGGGATCCGAATCCAGCTCACACATGCAGCTGATGCAACACGCTTTCGGTTGCGCCACATGGGAATGTATACACACTGGAGCTGATGCAAAAATGTCTGATAGGAGATGGTGCTTGTCAGTGATTCGGCAGAATGTGGCCAATCCTAGGTACCAGAATTCTCGGAATCATCATGCCGACTTCCTGTGTAATCATGTTGGTACTTTGTGTAAGTACTTCGAGATATTTCATGAAAAGAAAATTGTTTGTAAGAGTTGTTCTTGACTGAGCTCTTACTGCTGAGTGTCATTTGTGTCAATCTGAATGATTCCAGGAACAATTTTGCATCACTCTTTCAATTTAATTTAAAGAGGAATGGTAATTTTCAGAAATTTGCAGTTTCATTGTGCCAGAATTGCACACACCTGATCAACCATGAATTCTTGAAAATAGTAAGATATGTGTTATGTATTTGGGTAGCAACAATATCACTAATGTCTACGTTTTTCAGTAGCATGACAAAACTTCTGTTTTCAAAACAAGAATAGATTTTGAGTAAAGCTGTAGACCCTTACCCTTTTCCAATAACAAGTTTGTTTTGTCCTCCAAGTAACAGTGTTACATGACAAAGCAATGCATCACTTTTATGTCACATTGTTTGCACCCCTAAACCTTCTATAATGCTGGGAAGTTTGATTAATTTTAGTGAATTGGTTCATTCGGACCGTTCATGTAAATCAAGTGTTGAATCGTTCACAAAAACTATTCATAGATTAATTTGTATCTGTGCAAGTATTAGTAAAAGAAGAAAATATAGGATATTACTTAGATAAAAGAGTAGCTTGAATGTACACTCATTGAGGACTTTATTAGGAACACCTTTACACCTACTTATTCATGCGATTGTCTAATCAGCCAATCATTTGGCAGCAGTGCAATGCATGAAATAATGCAGATACAGGTCAGGAGCTTCAGTTAATGGTCACATCAACCATCAGAATGGGGGAAAAATGTGATCTCAGAGATTTCGACCGTGGCATTGTATTTAGTACAATTGTAGTGAGCATAATAGCGTCACAGAATGCACATCCTTGAGGCGGATGGGCTACAACAGCAGAAGACCACATCTGGCACTTTATTAGGACCATAGTGTTTCTAATAAAGTGCTCAGTGAGTATAGTTAAACTACTTAAAATTATTTCAAAGGCTATGTTCAGACTGCAGGCAAATCAGATTTATTCTCAAATCAGATCTTTTCAGGCAGACTGTCCGCACGAATTGCAAGTGATCAAATTAGATTTGCACATTCAGACATAACCAACCTATCTGCATGGGTTGCTTTGGTAACGACGAAGGCGTACCCACGTGACGATGCTTTCAAAACAGATGCAGGAAAAATGGAGGTGCATCATCTCGCTCTCCAAATAAGCGCCCTGTCCAGTTGAGGTGCAGAACTCCTCCGTCGCACAAGAAAAACTCAGCGATGGAGGAGACTGGAAAATATTGTGACGTTCTGTGCTTCAGTCACTGATTTGTGACGTCATGGTTGTGTGTCACGTTAAGAGTGAAATCCGAATTGAGCAGCCAGAGCGTCCGGACTGAGGCGCATCGAAAAAATCTGATTTCAATCGCATTTGAAACCACCTCCCGATGTGGGGAATCTGATTTAATGTGTTTTTTTGCTGTCCAGACTATCAACAAGGCCAAAGTAACTTCCCCAATACTGTTTGTGCCATTGTGTGTCCATAAACTGTGATCCATCTGTTCTAATTTTCAATATGGGAATTATATCTATTTTTTATCTAGTAAAATGATTTCTGTCCTTTTGCCCTTCCTGTGAACATTTGACCTCATAATAAACCTTGTTTGACCCCAGTGTCTGTTGCCTGCCAAGGAGTTGCTATACTATCCTTGATCTTATCTCCCTCTAATGAAAGAAGAAATGAATAATCAGTCAGCTTTATTTTAGATTTAGCCTTTCTTTCTAGACTCTCTTTCTCTTCCTCTCTCACCCTTTCTCTGCACCTCTGTCCAGCTCTTTCAGGAAAGACACATCTCTCAGCACCTCCTGATTGCAAAGTAGCCGGCTCCTCTTTTCAAAAACTAACTGTATTTGTTATTGGGAGGGATGCAGTAAGAGCATGGGATCTTTCATCTCAGACCAAGAATGGGGGAAGAGTAGAGGCAGAGAGGGTCTTGTTAAGGCCACATCAGGAATTGTTGTGTTTACACTCATTATTTTGCTAGACCCCACAGTGCGAACCACGGAGACAATTGTCACAAAACTTAAAGCTGTTATTAGCCCAGATACAATACATCTGGCTGGGTCTGAGCATGTAACCATCAGGGAATGGAGGTTACATACGTAACCAAGACGTTCCCCGTCTGTTGCTCACTTCGACGTCGTGTCGAGGAAGCGACACTAGGGACCACTTGAAATCACGCCATGCGCTGAGCCGTGTATGTGTACTGCTGACACAGGAGCGGGCAGGTATTTCACATGTACAAGCGACCAACTGTGTTTCAGACTGCACATACCCTTCCCCAATGCCCCAAAAAAGTCATCGGAATCCTTTTGGTTACCCTAGAGGGGAACAAGGCGATGCTTGCCAACTAGGGAACGGGCCAAGCCTGGCTGGGCCTCTTTTCTCTCTATGTTTCTCGGCATAGAGCAAGAGCAGCCGGGGCCCTTACCGCATCGTGGGAAGGGGGTCTTACCCGAATTCCTATTCTTTTAGGGGGAAAAGACCCTGCGGAGGCCACACCTGCCCGAAAGGGGAGGTAAGGGTGGCGAAAATACATCACATGGCCTCTTCGGTCACATGCGGGAAAGAATGGCGTGGTGGTAGATCCAACCTCGAGGAGTGGGGAGTTGCTAGAACATGGCAACCAGAGGGCAGTGTAGGACTGCCTAAGGGAGACGCGGGTCAGCTCGCAAGGTGACCGTACCGCGGAAGTACACACAGGAGGAGTCCGCGTAGGAGGCCTGACCTGTGGAGCACCTATTCCAGTAGGGGTAGCCTGGGGTACCCGTAGTGGACTGGGTCGGCGAGTTCCTCCGCAGAACTGCGGACCCAAGAGGGCTAAGGAGGAATCAACCAGGGACCTAAAGGGGTCTCCTGGGAAAGAAGGCGCACTGTTTTACCTCGCCAGAGGGAAAGGGCGCTGGACGCAAGCGATTCACCCGGTCAGACCATCGACGTGTACCGAGTTCTACCGGCTCAGACCTGAGAAAACACGGGACGAGACTGACTCAACCCTGAGATTGTAAAATCTCACAAAGGTGTTAGGTGTTGCCCAACCCGCTGCTCTACAAATGTCTGCTAGGGATGTGCCCGTAGCCAGTGCCCACAAGGGCGCAATACTCTTTGTTGAGTGCGCTCGGACCCGCAAGGGGGGGGGTGCGATAGGCCAGTAAGGTGGCATCCACCACCCAGTGGGGAAGCCTCTGTTTGGAGACAGCGATCCCTGTCCCAGAGCAGACAAAGAGCTGCTCAGCTGCCTCACTGTGGTCTCTGTGAGTGCATAGTAACTCTCGGCCAGAATGAGCCAGTTGTCAAGGTAATTGAGTATGCGGATGCCGGTTTCTCGGAGCGGGGCATGAGCTGCCTCTGCGACTTTCGTGAAGACGCGAGGGGACAGAGACATGCCGAATGGGAGGATTTGTACTGATACGCCCTGCCATCGAACACGAACCTCAGAAAGGGGTGTTGTCGAGGCAAAATTGAGACGTGGAAGTACGCGTCCTTCAGGTCTACCACTGCGGACCAATCTAGATGTCGAATGCAGACATTTCTGCGTGAGCATTTTGAACGGGAGGTTGTGCAACCCCTGGTTGAGAACTCGCAAGTCCAAGATCGGTCGTAAGCCGCTGCCTTTCTTGGGTATGATGAAGTAAGGGCTGTAGAGACCCTTCTTCATCTCGGTTGGAGGGACAGGCTCTATCGCGTCTTTGAGTAAGAGAGTAGCGATTTCCACGCGCAGGGACTTGGCATGTTCGCCGTGTACTGCTTGGGGGGGCAGAAGCCTGGCAAACTGAATTGCGTAACCGAGTCGGATGGTCCGGGCCAGCCAGCGAGACGGGTTGGGAAGTGAGAGCCACGCGTCCAACTCCGCTCTAGGGGCACCAAGGGGGACGATTATTTTAGACCTGAAGGTGGCAGCCCATGCGAGTCATCAGCATCAGACGCCGCTGTAACGCTCTCCGATGCAGCGATGATATCATCCAATTCTGAAGCAAGCAAGCGTGCCGGGGAGGCGGGTGGTTCGAGGGGGTTTACCCGGCGAACAGAGCCCATCATTGTCCCCAAATCACCTTCATCGCCCGCAGCGCCTGTGTCAATCCTGTAGGAAGGAGGCGAGGCACAGGGGGTGGCTGAAGTGGCTTTCTCTCATGACAAAAGAAAGCCGCGACCGCAATGTTGCCATGGCTATGTTCTCGCACTGAGAACATGAACCATTCATAAAACGCTGCCTGCGTGTGATCGCAGCCCAGACACGCGACACAGCTTTTATGACCGTGAGAGGTGGGGAGAAATCACAGCATCCAGAAACTACACAGGGGCGGAAATGACATCTTTATAAAGACGCGTCCTGAAAAGGACGTTCAACGCCGCTGTGTAATGCTCTTTCAGAGAAATAAACTCTTTTACAGAGAAAATCACTCTTTCAATGTAACTCTTTAAATTCTCTGTGCTGTCGAAGCGCCCAGGGGCAAACTGCACTGCCGTGCAGAGAAGGAGAAAGCCATTGAAGTGCGCCGTAGATCCAACAGCAAACAGAGCGTGAGAGGAACAGTAGCAGGAATCTGGTGTGTGTGACACAGCTGGCTGCATATACGACCATCGGCTCCGAAGAAAATTTCTGAATGAACATGCGTATTTCCCTCGCCTTTGTACCCATATGTCCGGGGGCGGGGTATGCAAATACTGTTCACCAACTCTCATATTTGTTATATTTGGCGCTCAAGAGAGACTCCTAGTGTCGCTTCTTCAACATGACGTCGAAGTGAGCGACAGACGGGGAACCAAAGTTATGCTGTTGCTCTAAAGAATGCCATATGAGTCAAGCCTATAAGTCGTAAGATATTTAGCCATGTTGAAATCATCGGCTGACCAAAAACTGAGCCGAATTGGCAGATTAACAGAAATGGTCATTATGCATTGTGTCATTTCCAAAATGTACAGATTATTAGCAAATTTTGATTAAATTCTGTAAAAAAAAATAACAATGTAAAATAATTGCTCATTTAAAGGTGAAGTTTTGTTTAAGCCATTTGTAGCTTTTTTTATTTTTAAGTATAAACACTATGGAACAATCATTATTTTCGCAATTCTGTTTGGTGCCACTTGAGGCACAGAAATTACTCACTTCACCTTTAAATTAGCAATTTAATGGAATAGTTCACCCAAAAATTTAAATTCTCTCATCATTTACTCACCCTCATGCCATACGAGATGTGTATGACTTTCTGTCTTCTACGAAGGTTTTTAGAAGATTATTTCTGCTATATAGGTCTATACAATGCAAGTGAATGGTGACCAGACCTTACAAGCTTTAAAAGTCAAATAAAGTTAGCATAAAAGTAATCCATATGACTCCAGTGGTTTAATATATGTCTTCAGAAGCGATATAATAGGTGTGGGTGACAAACATATTAATATTTCAGTCCTTTTTTACTATAAATCTCACCATCTTCACTTTCAGTTTAACATTCTTTCATATTATGTAGCCTTAACTTGATTTTTGAAAGGTCTGGTCACCATTCATTTGCACTGTATGGACCTACAGAGCTGAAATATTCTTCTAAAAATCTAAAAAGCCTATATAGGTCAGCCACTAGTTGTGTTTGTGTTAGAAGTTGTTTCCGATTTGTATTGTTGCAAGGACATTCTATTACATGTTTCTACTTTGCAGAAACTATTAATGCATTCTTTAAACCCAAACAATAACAAAATTTGTCATTTTCAGACAGGGCCATTGCCTTGGGAGACCAAGTCACTCTGGGGTCAAGTGTCCAAAGCCTTCCGTCTCCCATTAGTTTTCCCTGCACAAATCATGTCTGACACTGACTCCACACACAAGAAAGTTTTTGACTCAAATAATCCACAGCGGCGGTAAAGAAAGCAGACAATTTGAGCCATTAGGAATAATCACTGCATTAAGATGCCCTTAACATTGAACCTAATTAAATAGACTTCCTCTGAATGTGATAACATTTCGCATGTGTCAATTACCACATATGCATACAGTATGTGCAAAGGAAAAGCATGATATACTGCCTGCAGTCTATAATTAATTTGTTTGAATTAGCGTTTTTTGCTGACTGCCCAACACTTAATGTTGCTTATCCTAAAACATTCAGAAACATTTGTCTTTAAAAAGTTGTGTATGTTCGGTAGAGTAACTTTGACATTAATGCTTATTCTTTGCCAGGGAGCCCTTTGAGTTTGTCAATTGTACATATTGAAATCAGGCAAAAGTTCAGAAATTCAGTCAAAAGTGACTGGAGAACGAAAGACCTGCAGATCACCACAGAAAAAAAATTCCTGTAATAATCATTGAATTGTCTTTCTGATTTCTCAGACTTCAATTCAATTCCTATAAAAGTCATAGTTCACCCAAAAATGTAATTTCTGTTATTACATACTTTACTCGCCCTCATGTTGTTCCAAACCTGTATGTTTTTCTTTCTCCCTTGGAACACAAAAGCAGATGTTTTGAAGAATTTATAGGTCAAGTTTAAATATGCAGAATAGTGCAGATTTAAGAGCAACTGTAGAAGGCAAGATTATCACTGACATAAATTTCTATCTGTCAAATATCGCCAGAGGTGAGAGGACCCAAATCCAGGGTGGCGAATAAAGTGATTTTATTAACAAAACATACAAAAACTACCACATAGAGTAAAAATCACAGTCCAGGTCAACAAGAACATTGATGGGCTGGGCTGGAGCAAGAGAATTGACTGACATCCAAAGAACAGGAAAACACAACTGACAGGAACCTGACTGGGAAACAACCACACAGTCAAGACATCAAGACAATATGACATGTAGACAACAAACTGGCACCAGACAGAGCAAAAAGGGAGATTAAATAAGGGAGCAAACAAGGAGGGTAACAAGGAAGGCAGGTGGAACTAATAACAAGATAACAGGGCAAACGAGGGGGCGGAATTATCACTCAAAACAGAGGAGTGCATGGCAATGAGAAACCAAAACAATGCACTCACACAAATGATAGGCACAAACAATAGACATGAGTTCATCCTGCCAGAATCTCACAAGTGCAACATGTACTCATGATAGAAAACTACAACACAAGAGTACACATGGCATTCCTGCTGGTTTTTCCACACAACGGAGACCCACCCTCACAGCTGTAAACACATATAAATAATGGGTAACACAAGGAGAACTGAGAACTTCTGTGAAAGAAGTTCTTGAAACAGATCTTTCAAAACAGAGTACCTGTAATGTCACATAGATTGTGTGTGCACAATCATGTACAGCTGTGTGAATCGGCCTGGGCCTCATTTCCCAAAAGCATCGTAAGCCTAAGCTGATCGTAGAATCCATTTTACAATTCATCTTAGTTTTGCGGCTCATTTCTCAAAAGCATCGTAACTTAAGAAGTACTTGAAAATGCTCTTAGATTAATGAGTGCTCTGGAGTAATCATACAGCATTAAGAACATCGTAAGCACACAAACTTTTGCAGACACCTGCAGGACACCTGATACAATTTAAACCCCTATAGCTACACTTTATGCTCATTTAATATCACTATACATGTTTTATTTGATTTATTATCATTATTAGCGAAAATGCTAATAATAATAATAATAATGATTGCATAAAATGTTTATTCAATATTGGATGAACAGATAAATTAATATGTAAACAAATAAAAGTTATTTGTGGACTAGTTGGTAACAACACAATTGTGGGATGATTGTTGCAGAGAACGTTTATGGACAGAATTTCTCTTAAGTAGCACTTAAAATGTGTCCTCGCACGTTCATGTTAAGTGCAGTTTTGGGAAACGCATATAAAAAATAATGAACGTCTATGAAATAACGCAAAGATCAATCGTTATCAGGAAACACAGCCCTGGCCATTGTCAGCATGGCCACAAGGAAAGCTTATTCACTCGGTAGGTGTGTCAAACCATAGTGCAACAGATAAGCCAGATCTTGATCAGAGAGCCAAATTTCCATGCTTGTCCATCCCTTTGACTTGAAGAGTTGACAGGTAATCAGAAATAATTGAAACACTTATGTTGTCTCACATGCCCTGTTACATTTCTCATCCTCATGTTGTTCCATAATGTTACCTTAAACCTTTTACTTGTACTGTATGCAGGTTTTTCCTGACTAGATTGGTTGACTGAGATGTTTATCAGATGGCTTCCTAACATGTCACTATTTAAAGACATACTGTAGGAATTCATTTAATTTACCCCCCCCCCCCCCCCCAAAAAAAATGTTATATGTGATATCTCTTTACACTTGCTGAAAACAGTGGCTGCAAGATATGTAAGGGATAATGTACAGTCCGCCGGTCATCATTGCAAATCAAACCCCAGTAGGGCTGTCAACAGGGCTGAGATATTAAATTAGAATGTTTTACTGCAGATGCAGATCATTTTTCTCTTGGGTCACTTAAATATAATTTCAGCCTAATTATATCTATTTATAAAGTCTATGCTTTCCGAATGTCCGTACGTCACAGCACTACAGATTTTTGAACACATTTGAGTACATTTACATTTACATTTATTCATTTGGCAGACGCTTTTATCCAAAGCGACTTACAAAAGAGGAGAAACATAAGCGAATCATCTTAAGGAGACAGTGGTACGAAAAGTGCCATACTACAAAGTTTCACTATCATCACAATAGTATACAAAACTGATTTAAGTGCAACAAGAATTGTTAATACATTTAGAAAGATTTTTTTATTTTTATTTTTTTTTAGCGACTGGTTAAATACTCTTGGAAAAGATGTGTTTTCAGCCGGAGTAGTAATATAGTCCATTAATATATTTCTAACCACAACCCAAACCCTAACCCTAAAAGTGCTGAAAACAGCATTCTTTTACTTAATTATGTGCAAATGCAGTCTCTAATCTCGCTATCTGGAGATCAAAAGGGATGTGGCATCAAAGGCACAGCTCAGGCAATTTTCGGGCCATGAAAAATCACCAATGGTGGTGCTTTTCTGTAATGTCCGAATTAGGGTTGAAAAACATTTGGAACTAACACTGGTTTCCTGTGTGAATATGTTGTATACATCTTCAGACAAACAGATGCAGTTTTAATTGGTTTAATTAAAAAAATATATATATATATTTTTAAAAGCTGAAATCCTTAAATCGCCCTTGTTTCAAGTCTCATTAAGAACTATAGAAAATCCTTTCTTTGTGCACCAGACAGTCAATATTGAGATGAGCGTGGTGATATCATTGACCACTCAGGCACAGGTGTCCCTGATTATTCATGGCCACATTTCCAGGGTTAGAGGAGATTGGATCCAACATCAGAGCACTTTGTTCTTTATGTTCACCTGCCTACAGAGGGAAAAGGGGAGTAACAGGTCTTTATTCTATGTTTGATATCACCGCAGTGATCATGGATCAAGACCAGATATGTTTGTTTAAACAGTGTTAAAGGGTCTGCCGCTTTTGTGTAATGCAAACTGTGATATTATCAGAGTTGAAAATGCACACAAACTCAGTTTTCTATGAGATAACGTATTTGTTACGTATTTGTTTGCTTTGTTACAGCCAGCTCTGTTCCCTCTCACTTTTTTTTAATGTTCTTACCCAAATGAAAATGAGGGCAGCTTGACAACTTTCCAGATATTTACATTCCATCATCTTCAAGTCTCTTTAGCCTGTGGTGCTTTCTGCATTAAAGCATACATTGTTATCTGCAACTTTGAGATATTGATATTCCAGCAGAATGACAGATCGGATTAGGGATGTGGTTTTCAGGCCCCTGTTGGTGTAGCTGTCACTATTGGCCCCAGGCTGGACAGCAGACCACTGCTGTTATCTAATATTTCCTACAGCTTGAAAGCATCAGGCTCATAAAAAATATCTCAAAAATAGGGAAGTGCTGTGTCACTTGGGCACACGGTACCTGACCTACTTGTTTCTGTTTTTGACTGATCTGATATATATACAGTATATATATATATATATATATATATGTATTTTATTTATATATATTTTTTTCAGTGTGTATGTGTTCACAATATTTCTTCTTTATCCATTTCAACCTTATACTTGAGAATTCACATTCCCATCCATTTTAATTTATAAAAAGGTATTTTCCTCAATCCATTTGTTGGGACTTCATAAATACATTTTGTGGTGTTAACAATATAAACACTAAAGTTGTCATTATTGGAAATATCAAGTTGTCTTGCAGTTGGGGCAGCTGTGACTCGGGTAGTAGAGAGGGTCGGCCGCTAATCGCAGGCTTGGCGGTTCGATTCTCAGCCCACATGACTCAACATGCCGAAGTGTCCTTGGGCAATACACTGAACACCAAGTTGCTCCCAATGGCAGGCTAGCACCTTGCATGGCAGCTCTGCCTTCATTGGTGTGTGAGTGTGAATGTGTGTGTGATTGGGTGAATGGGACACAGTGTAAAGCACTTTGGTAACCGCTAAGGTTAAAAAGGGTGCTATGCAAACAATTTACCATTTGTCTAAATTTTGTATTACATGAAATATCAGGTTTTGGGCACATAACTCAAATATCTTAAAAATCAATAGACTTAAGATTTTAAGTGTTAATAGCTCAAACTTTTCAGTACAAAACTGAGGATATGGGGAATACCCACAATGCTTTGCGCTTGAAATATTTAATTGTTTCCTTGGTCAAAGGGAAGTTATGAGGGCAATTAAATAGTTATTAAGAATTAATGGAGGCTGATATTAAGAATTTATAGAAGTTTTAGCTCTTTACTGTATTATTTATGTTGTTTTGTTGCAAATAGTTGTTTCATGTGATGTTACAATTAGGGTGATCATTGTCCCATGTGGTCAAGTTTGACCCTGTTAACTCTAATTCCCTTTGTGCATGTGTAGTTAAAGGGCACGTATATATGCATTCTTTGGAGAATTATGTTTATTTAATGTCTGAACTAGAATCCGTTGTGATCTTTATTTGAGCTGTGCTATTATTTGATCTAAAACTGAACCAATTTTATTAAAATTATTAACAACAGTAGAAACAGCAGTATTTATATAGCAAATCTGAGTTATGTCTATTTTCATCTAGTTACCTCAAATTATATAGTTAATATAATTCTATATTAGCACCAATATAATTGAACTTAATCAGACAAGTTTTGGAGAGGCCAGTATTTAATCAAATTGAGGGAACGAGTTTACTCAAATCAATGAGTAGTCAACTTATTAGGGTTTTCAGTGTAGCACTGATGAAACTGGGTGGGGAATTTCCATCTCTCAGCATGATGAGGACTCGACAGTGAGAGTCAATGTTAAAATAATGTGTTATTTTAAGTGTTAAGTGCAAAATGAATATAAAGGGGGATACTTTTGTTATGTTAACATTTAGAATATTTCCTGTTATGTTTAGTTTTGGGGGTTTAAAAAGGAGGTGTAACACTCACTCTGTAAGCTAAATTTGAGCTTCAACTTTAATTGATTATGTGATCAGACATCCAGAGGTTTGGAGATTATCTTTATGGTGAAGAGTGAAGCTTGAAATAATGATGAGGATGGGTAGATGTCACACATGAAATTGATTGCTCACTTCATTAAGCAATTACTGTGCTAACCATAGCATTGTTACTAAACTACACCATGTAGTGCTTTTAAACAGCATGTACAGTATTTAGGATGCTAGCATTCACTTTTAATAGTTATTACATTAAAATATATATATATGAATTACATTGACACGTGTTTATTCAATTCAACTAGTTTTTTTTTCTACACAAAGTGTTTTTCTTAATATAACAAAGTAATTTTAAGTTGATTTGAATGATTTGGTTCAGAGAAAACTGGTCTGCTTTAGCTTCTGCAAGATCTGCAGAAACTTCTCTTTTTTCCACATTAAAAAATTGTCAAAAGTTAAAAATGTTATTCGAAATCAACATAAATGCATTACGTTACACCAACAAAACACTTAGGGGTTAAGGTTTAAATCAGGTAGAAAAAGCACCTTAAGCTAACAATTGCAAGTACATGGTTATAAGCAAGCAAATGCAAGCTTATAACCAAGGCTCTGTCAGGTTGAACATGCACAATGTTATAACAATGTATAATATGCGTTGCATTAGAGTGCAAACATCAATAGTCAATGGGGCGATAGTTACCTTCAGAACTCTGTCATTAAACTGGATGTGTCATTGCTGAGGTAAGTTTATATAAATATATTTACTTTTAAGCTCAGTAATATTCGCTTCAAACTGTTGCTCCACCTTAATATTATTTGGCTTGAAAGAGAAAACACAATGTAGATAGTTCACACACTAATGTCCACTATAAGGGCCCTTGCAGCAACGTTGAGAATGTGTGATTGCGATGTTATAAATTGCGGTCTGACACATTTTGGAATCCAATAATGCACAAAATTGAGCTTGGTGGTAAGAAACGTCTGCGTTCACATACTTGTTATATTTCAGCCCAATTCAGCTAGATATTTTGTTCCAGTAGATACAAACCTAGGAGAACAAGATGGAACTTTGAAAGAAATAATAATTCTGTTGAACTACAAACAAACAGAGATGCTAATGAGGGAATGACCAAGGTTACGGGTGGGGATATGAAAACAAATCTAGTTCTTCAACAAGTACTGACCCAGAAACTTGAGGATTTCTCTGCAATTACCAAAATAACAAATATTGCAGTGACTCTTAAAATTGTAAATAATGACAAATACTACCAAAGGCCACTCCAAAACTCACTAGGCGCTGTTAAAACCCCATATAATTGCTCTTTGTCCTCTTTTTACAGATGGATGTTCCTGGACAGACCAAAGAACATTGTCTGAGGGAATGGTGGAAGTGACTGTTTCAAACTGCTAAAAAAAAAAAAAAATCCCCGATCTCCATGTGAAAACACTTTGGTGATAATTTCACAACGATTAATGGCATGTTCTCCATCTAGCTTGCATTTGCTCTTGTAGCACTGACTTTATGTCCTTGACTTGCAAGCACATCTCTCAGAGAGGTTACAACACTAGCCATAAAATGTAAAAGAGATTTGTGACACATCAGACTCACCATGCTACAGTGTGGGCTACAGTGTTATGATCGCAACATAACACATGTAAGCTAAAAATAAACCTCTTGAACCTGTATTCTTATTCATAAGTAGAATATGGCTTGAGTTCGGACCTTAGGAAGTGCAGCCAATCTTAATGATTATATAAGTCTCTGAGGAGCCAATGAGATCATGTGTAACATCTCAACCTCATGCAATGTTGACTCGAACATTGACCAGTTCTTCCAGCCAGCGCTGTATATTATTGTCATTGTTCTTGGTTTCCCCACAAACTGCATGGCCCTTTGGGCTGCTTACATGCAAGTCAAACAGAAGAATGAGCTGGGTGTCTACTTGATGAACCTCTCTGTGGCTGACCTCCTGTATATAGCCACATTGCCACTTTGGATAGACTATTTCCTTCACCATGACAACTGGATCCACGGCCAGGGGTCATGCAAGCTATTTGGTTTCATCTTCTACACCAATATTTACGTCAGCATTGCCTTCCTTTGCTGCATATCAGTGGATCGTTATTTGGCAGTAGCTCATCCCCTTAAATTTGCCAAAGTTCGTAGGGTCAAAACAGCTTTGTTGGTCAGCACGGTCGTCTGGGTCACGGAAGTAGTGGCTAACTCTGCACCTCTATTCCACGATGAACTCTTCAAGGATCGCTTCAACCACACCTTCTGCTTTGAGAAGTACCCCATGCAGGACTGGGTGGCTGGTATGAACCTTTACCGCACTTTCCTGGGCTTCTTGGCACCCTGGGGTGTGATGCTGGCCGCATATAGAGGTATTCTGAGAGCTGTGCGAGGTAACGTCTCAACCGAGGCACAAGAGAAGGCCAAAATTAAGAGGCTGGCCCTCAGTTTGATCCTCATTGTCCTCCTCTGCTTTGCTCCCTACCACGTCCTACTGTTGTGGCGTAGTGTGATCTTCCTCAGCAACCCCTGTGACTGTGGTGCCGAGGAGGACTTGTTTGGTGCATATCATGTAACTCTAGCGCTCACCAGCCTCAATTGCGTGGCAGACCCTATACTGTACTGCTTTGTCAATGAAGGGGCCCGTAATGATGTGGGCCGGGCCCTGGCCACTCTTTTGGGTCTCTTCCATCGGGGTCAAAAAGATTCACTGATGGGGGCATCCATCACCGTGGAGACGCCCCTGGCAATGAAGAAGCCAGACTTCTATGGCGAGGTCAAGAGTAATGCCTATAAATCTGATATTGAAGTGCTCAAAGAGGAGTGCCTTCAAATGACAATTCTCAGTGTTAAGAAGTGAAATTACACCTGAGCTTAAAGAGACAGTTCAATTAACAATGAAAAATTCTGTCATTTGGTCACCCTCATGTTGTTTCAAACTGACTTTCTTCCATGAAACACAAAAGAAGAGAATGACAGCCTTATGGCCCCGATATACTTCCGGAGAAGATCTTATTTGTTCTTCGTTCAGGGTTAAAAAGAAGTTCTAAACAGTCGAGCAATGGTGTACTGTTTCCAAACATTCAGACACCCGCCACACTGCTGTGTGCCGCGTTTAGAGAAGCATTAAAATATGCTCAGTAAATCCTAAACTAATGTGACATTAAAATGTGTTATCAATGACTTTGTGATTCATTCTTTAAGCAGAATTCACATTCTCGATGATGATTTAAAGTGATATGTATGCAGTAGAAAATGTTACATTTTTTTGATGCTAATGCGCTAACACGCTACACACAGACATATTATGGGCCGATTACACTTTGTTGTACTCTGTTGTTGTAATTTATGATGACACTGATACTACTGTAAAGATAGGTTTATAAAAGAGAATATAGACAAAAGAATGGTGATAGAGGCATATCTTACATAAGAAAGATGTTTGAATGGCTTTCACTGCAGATGGCACATGAGTGAATGGGCACTTGAGGGTATTTGAATAGATTTGATTCCTTTTGTAGACTAATTAAACAAAAAAATGCATGATATGTTCTTGGAAAACAAAGTAGTAGGTGGAGCTTCAGGTCACACCTACTGATGACTGGACCAATGACTTTATGAAGGTGTTTAGCAACCAGTAGAAATTTTCCTAAAGGTTTCCCCAGGAGAGCTTTTTCAAATGCAAAAACACATTCTTTGTGGCCCGATTTTGTTCAAATAACTTCATACCCATTCGTTCTTCGATTTCATATGAAGTATATCTGGGCCTTGAGTTACTATGCACTTTCATTGTATGGCAAAAAGAGGCAATGAATGTATGTTGTAACTGGGACAAACATACATTGCCTTTTGTATTCCAACATAAGAAAGAAAGTAATTTTAATAAACATAAGGGTGAGTAAATGATGACAGATTTTTTATTTACGGATAATTATCCCTTTAAGTGGTCCCAAGATATATTTCAACACTTAAGCCACACTTTAAACTGTATGAATTTCATTGAATTAGAACCAAAATATTAAATCAATTTATAAGAAATAATGCAAGTCCTTTCCTCAGAACTAACTTCACTTTTATAGCCAGTTTTACAACTTTTAACCAACTGGTCCAAGGTAATTTTTATACTGCCTTCATGTGGTATTGGAATTATCCTACTTCCCACTTCTGAACTGGTAATTACAAATACGTCGAGTTCAAGTGATTTGTTGTTGGAAAGAACAGGAAACATGGACAACGAAAGATTTATTTATACATATTTCATAAGGAACTTTTATTTTTACTCTACTTTGTTAGCTTGCTGACGATAATGGAAGTTTAGTCAAATACAAGCTATTTTCACGGTGTAAAAATGTACGACATGCATCAAATGATTGCTGATATACATAAATATATAAAACCGAAACGGCAATCATTAACAATTAGTACTATGTAGAAAAATCATTAAACCCTGTCATTCACTACAGAAACCATAGTCTCCTCCACCATGTTGAAAGTTTATGACTCCTCCCATCTCGGAAACTCAGGTATCAAAATTATCTTTACCTGTCAAAATTGTGACTTAAGGGGTCGTTCATGTGCAACGTCTGAGTGAGAAACTCATATTTACAATAATTCTGATAGCACATGAAGGCACCATTAGTGAAGGTATGAAGGTAGTTAAGTTCACACAGATGTATCAGAACTATGGACTTGCTCCACAAACATATGACAACCAGAAAGTTTCCAAATACTTTTTTGTCTTAATTTTGAACATTATATCAAACAATATTATAATGGCACTTGCTTCAATATTTTGTTACATAATACAATGTCATATATACATTAAATGTTGCTTAAGTGTAAATAGGTTTTAGGCCCACTGTATATGAAGGTGCACTTCTGAAGAGTATTTTAACAATAGCTGTGTACCTCAAATTTTACCCAGAAACACTGTCTATAATAAAAATCTGATGTCTTTTGGAAATGAGGATTCATTAATGACAGCTAAATGCTGATGTGTCCTTCTCCTTTTGAATGTTTTATATGTACGTGTCTGTTCTTTTATTGTGCAGGAAATATACTTTGCTATCCCTGTTTTTACTTACTAAAGCATTGTTGCTCGTAGCAAGTTTGGTTATTTATTTTCCAAATGTTATCGCATGAGACTGTTTTAGAACGGGTCCATGACAAGCCTTATGATATGTCAATATTAAAGACCACATCCTAATACACTATAAATAAAGACTTGAGTAGCTTAACAGGACCATGTTCAGAGAAACACATTTCTCTCTGTTGTCTCATTTGACATCATACTTTCTGATCAGTAACCCAGAGAAACACATAATGGAAACTGTTTCCAAACAGTGGGCTTTGCAGTTGTTTACATTTTTTGTTCATTAGTTCTAAAGGTGCCCTATTTCAGCCTACCAAACTGTAAGTCCTGAATGTCAGCAATGAAAAAGTGCAATGTAATGGATTTTCTGTTATGCCATCTAAAATAAACGATGTCAGTTCTTTTGTGTAGTCCACAGCACTTTTCTTTAGAAAGACGTAGTTAATTCTTTCTTGCACAACATATTATGTAAAGGGAAGCAAAAAAATAATAATTCACAATGAAATGGGAAAGCAGCGGGATAGTTGACCCCAAGATAAAAATGAAAATATTTAATAACTTACTCACCCTCATGTTGTTATAAACCATTTAGGACTTTTTTTCTTCCACAACAGGAGATGTTAGGGAGAATCACAACCTCAGTCACCATACACTTTCATTTTGTGGAAAAATTATGTAAGGAAAGTGAATGGTGACCGAGACTCTAATTTTAAATAAAGTCATACATGTTTGAAACAACACGCGGGTGAGTAAATAATGACTATTCATTAATAGAGTTCATTCATGTTTCATTGAAGTATCAATTTTATTTCAGATGTTTTCCTAACAATTACTTAAATAAAATTAAAAAGGATAGCCTAGTTCAGATTATTTGGTCTTGAAGAATTTGTTGAGAAATGTTTGAGTTTATATTGAAATCTCTTGACACTTTATTGCAGACTTTTGGTGAATTTGGTGAGTACAGTATCTGACATTGTTGAGATCTCTTCTGAAACTCCAGAGGTGACATGAGATTTCCTGGGTTCGTTTTTCAGCAGAAAGAAGAAGACTTAAAAGTTTCAATTAACACTTCATTTAATCTCACTACTGATTTTTTTCTTACCCACAGACAAGGGTAATAACACCAGGCTTTTATACATTTTATACATATTTTTAGAGTTTTTACATGTGGTCGTTAGGTTTACTCAGTGGATAAACGACCAAACATTAAGGCAACTTAACATGTACTATCACAGATTTATCTGTGTGACTCCCACCATGCTGTAAAGAAGAAGCAGGTTGCTTATTAAGTGTCTCAGCTGATTAATAGAGCGGAAAACTGAGTTGATGGTAAAAAATAATATGCTCAGGGGGGAATTCTCCGATATTCTATAAACACAAGATATTGTCACCAACATATTTACAGTGGAATCAGTAAGTATTCAGACCCCTTCATTTTTTCACCTTTTGTTATGTTACAGCATTATGCTAAAATGCTTTAAACTATTTTATTTATTTATTTCACATCAATCTACGGGCAGAGATTACAACTCTGCTACTCAAAGATGCGATAAAGCCTGTCCCTCCAGCTGAGATGAAGAAGGGTTTCTACAGCCCTTACTTCATCGTACCCAAAAAAGGCTATGGGTTGCGGCCAATCTTGGACTTGTGAGTTCTCAACTGGGCTTTACACAAACCCCTTCAAAATGCTCACGCAGAAACAGATTCTAATCTGCATTCGGCTTCAAGATTGGTTCGTGGCAGTAGACCTGAAGGACATGTACTTCCACTTCTCTATTTTGCCTTGACACCGACCCTTCCTACGGTTCGCGTTCGACGGCTAGGCGTATCAGTACAAGGTCCTTCCCTTTGGCCTGTCCCTGTCTCCGCGCGTCTTCACGAAGGTTGCAGAGGCGGCCGTTGCCCCACAATGGGAAGTGGGCATCCGCATACTCAATTACCTCGATGACTGGCTCATTCTAGCTCACTCTCAAGAATATTTATGCGCCCACAGGGACCAGGTGCTCAGGCGCCTCAGCTGTCTAGGGCTTCAGGTCAACTGGGAAAAGAGCAAGCTCGCCCTGGTTCAGAGCATCTCTTTTCTCGGCATGGAGTTAGACTCAGTCTCAATGACAGCATGCCTCACGAACAAGCGCGCGCAGTTGGTGCTCAAGTGCCTCGCTCTCTTCGAGCCCGGCACAGCAGTTCCTCTAAAACAGTTCTAGAGGCTACTGGGGTATATGGCATCATTGGCCACGGTCGCGCCGCTCGGGTTGATGCATATGAGACCGCTTCAGCACTGGCTTCAGACTCGAGTCCCGAGATGGGCATGGTGTTAATCACCCCTTCCTGCCATCAGACTTTCAACCCTTGGACAGACTTCGGTTTTCTGCGGACTGGAGTCCCCCTACAGCAGGTGTCCAGACGTGTCGTGGTCACCACAGACGTCTCTCAACTGGGTTGGGGCGCCGTGTGCAACGGGCACGCAGCCGCTGGCTCCTGGACAGGGCCCCTGCTGCATTGGCACATCAACTGCCTAGAGTTGCTTGCTGTATTCCTTGCCCTGTGGAGGTTTCTCCCACTGATTCAGGGCAAGCACGTCTTGATCCGTTAAGACAGCAGCGCAACGGTAGCATACATAAAACGGCAAGACTCTCGTCATATATCACAACTCGCCCGCCATCTCCTCCTTTTGAGTCAGCAGAGACTAAGGCCGCTGAATGCCATTCATATCCCGGGCAACCTCAACACAACAGCGGATGACGCAATGTTGTTCGATGCGGATGTCGAGTGAGTGACAGAAGGGGAACATCATGGTTACTGTTGTAACCTCCGTTCCCTGATGGAGAGAATGAGAATTTGTGTCCCCCTTGCCACGACAATAGACCTACCCCTGTAAACGGCCGAACCTTACTCTCGGCTCCTCAGTGAAAAACCTGACTGACGGACGCATGTCCGCTTCCCTTTATACCCGTATGTCCGGGGGCAGGACATGCAAATTCTGTCTGCCAATTTCTCATTGGCCTTTTCTCAAATCCAGAGGTAGGTGAGGCTCTCAAGAAAGACCCCTTGTGTCACTACATTCAACACAACGTCTCGTTCCCTCCATCAGGGAACTGAGGTTACAACAGTAACCATGATTACTTTTTAATAAATTTGCAAAGTTATCAAAAAACTTTTTTTTGCTTTGTAATTATGGGGAATGGAGTGCGAATTGATGTGAAAAATGTTTTCTGTTTAAAGTATTTTAGCATAAGGCTACAACATAACAAAATGTGAAAAAAATTAAGGGGACTTAATACATTCTGAATGCACTGTATGTATGCCATTTAAATCCACTGATTCCAGTATGTCATACACAGCCAAGTTAAAACCTATCTGTCCCAATGATCTGTTTTGCTATCACTTTAGTTTTTAAAAAATATATATATTTAAAAAATGTTTGTAAAGGACATTTTTGTCAAGATATTCACCGCTAATAATGGCACAGTAAGTTAGCATAGTATTGCATGCATTATGCATTCCTAAAGGACCTTCTGCATTCAAAACTACACTGACTGCTGCACAAATATTAGTGAGCAGCACGAATGTCATGGGTTCGATTCCCAGTGATCAAACAAACTGAATGCAGTGTAAGTCGCTTTGGATAAAAAAAGCATGTGCTAAATGTATAAACATAAAATGTAAAGTATATGACGATATTTTACTGTTTGGTGTTGCTTGACTGGTAGAGTGTGGTATGAGCAACACCAAGTTCATGCACTGTTAAAAAAAATCTAGTTGTTTCAACTTAATGTAAGTGTTCATACTGCAATTTTCAGTCGTGTCAACTTAAAGTTGATTAAACAATATACCGTAACTTAAATTTAAAGTTAAATGAGCTTAATGTTTAAGTAAACTTGAATATTCAAACTTGAAGTTGAATATTTCAATCAACTTCAATATAGAATTTAAATTACTTATGTGATAATGTAATATTATTGATAACCACAGAAGTAGTTAGGGCTATCCCACTGTCAGAGGTAAAAATAAACTGCCATTCGATGATAAATGGCCAGTTGATGATCACAGACCAACATCTGATCCCTCTAACAAATTCACATTTACTACTCAGCACTTCACACACAAATCACAATGATGGTCATAATCATCAAACACAATCATTAAGTAAAGAGATGGCTTTTGAATTATTCTTCATGAAAAATAACTGAAAGTGACAAACACAACTAACAACAGCATAAAAAGCAGCAAACAGAATAAAAAATAAAAATAAAAAAGACAACAAAAAAAGTAACTCTGCCATTTGCATAATTTTTTTCATGCCACATAGCATGCTGGTAGTCCGAATATGTGAGCATAATGTGCATAGTTCTCTTGACTTACATTGTTATTCCGGATGAATAATTCAATAACTTATCATAAGTTAAACCAACAATAACTTGGAAAATTTTGTTTTAATCAACAAGATCAAACCTGAGCAATTATTATAGCTCTACATTTTAAGTTGTGATGGGTAAAAGGCTAAATAATTTACCAGGGAACACACTACTGATAAATGTAAACCTTGAATGCACTGTTAGTCACTTTGCAAAAACATCTACCAAATGCATAAATGTTATGTAGTGAAAATAAAAATACAAAATTTGTGTCATTATTTAGAATACTGATGTCTTTGTGAAAGTGACAATATGCAAATTCCCCATTCAGCTTCATCGCCTGTGCGTTTATTTATAGATACAGTATGTTCAACAGCAGTTGAGTTAAGTCATGACTTTATGCTCCTTCTTATTCAACAATGTACAGCACAACGCCTGTCTGTCCAAGGTCAGTGTTCACTGGGTCACGCTTCTTCTTATGGAAACACAATGTCTTGGCACTTCGGCTATGTGTCGTGTAGTGTGGCCAGTCAGTGACCTGGAATGGATAAATGTCAATGGGTTCTTATCTGAAAGTGTCAGACTGTATGAAGGTGCTGACAATTTGCACCTTGACATATTTTGACCTACCCATTGATTGGAATCTTCAGACTTTATATTCAAATATAAATGGTTACATGCATGATACAGGTTTTAGTACGACTGGTCAGTATGGGAAGAAGGAAGTAAGGTGAACTCTTTATTCACACACAATAATGAATCATAGGTAGCTTTCTTAAAACACACTTGTGCGCCACACTGCTGTACATCACTTTCTCTCTCTCCCTGGGCTCTGGCGTGGGCTCCTCTTATCGCTCTTCCCAGATTACTGCAACAAGAAACAGCTGTTAGACCTAATTGTCACCCAGGGATGAATCCTTACCGCTTCTCCTCTCCCTCGAAGGACACTCAACCACTCCCTCACCACACAGGTACACAACCAATCAAAGTTTCAACTTATTTGACTGAGTTTATTTTTCTCTTGATCTTAAAAAGCTTTTGATCTAAATGCTTATGCTTGAATGCTTGAAATGTGAAGACCAGCGGTCGGGAACCTATGGCTCGTGAGACACAAGTGGCTCTTTGTTAAAAATCAAGTGGTTCGCTGGGTGTCTCACTATTTCTATCGGGAAGACACGCAGGCTTGAGTGAGGTTTAAGATGCCATTTATTTGATGAATGTAGAACAGAAAAGTAATGTCTCTGTAACACAGTTCAATTCTCACTGGCAAGGAAGAGGCGAGAAACCGGCTTGACGTATAACTTAAAGGTTTAATGGGAAACTCAAAATACAAACACATAAGACAACGGACATGTCCGTGAACGATCTCTCTCTCTCTCCCATCGCCGTCCACGAGTGGCCTTTATCCCTCTTGACGGCTTAATTAGCCTAATACGGGACCGGGCGTGCGTAATCACGCCCCGGTCCCGCCCTCCACTGTGCCACAGTCTCTCTTTGGCATAGGCCCCGTCTGGCGGTCCGAGGGAGTTGTACTCGGAACAATCATATCCTGCCGGACATAGGAGGCAGGGGCGAGGAGCCTACCCCCATGCGGGACGGGGCTCAACTGGTGGTGGTGGGGTGGTGGAGGTTGCCGTGTTAGCGCACTGAAACAGCAATGTGATAGATTGTGAGCAGACTTATAAAGCAATGGCTTACCTGCGATTGGCTAGGAATTACCCAGCTAATAGTGTGATGATGTACAGCTGCTAGTCTTCCCGCTAGAACTACGCTGTGCTCACATTCATCAACATATGATCGCTTAAAACTTTCTAGAGATAATCTAAAGAAAGTGTGGGTGCATCTGCAAAGCTTGAAGTCAATGACAATGTTTTGATTTCCTTTCTCCCGAATTTGTCGTACAGCCTACTCCTGGTGAACAAGGTTTGAAATGAACACCCGCCAAATGCAGATTTGTCATGCAGAGTACTATGCTGATGTATCAACCTCTGTGGAAGGCGACCTGTAAAACTTCTCGGAGTGATACATTACAAGAAAAGAAGACACAAAGGCACATGTTTGATGAAACGTGTGATTATATTATGAAGAATAGATGAAAGAAAAGCTGCCGATGCGTGTCTGATTTGATATGTGTGCGCAGTGATCTCTGCTGTTCACGAATGCAATGAAAGTGCTTCTCCATGGCACGCACATTCATAGAGTTCTGGGCCTCGTTTTCCAATAACTATTGATCTTAGCTGTTAGATATTATGAACGTTCATTATTTTTTATGTCTACCCAGGGTGTGAAATAGAAACCGCCACACACAAAATGCGACGAGGCTCAATCCAGACAACAGAAAAGCCGTCAATGATTGTGTCTGATTCGCTGTTTGTTCAGAGGTGTGCAACGGGACCATGTCTCGTGGAACAAGCTCATGTAAAGAGTTATCATTCCTTTTTCTCGGTTTCATTCGACTGAAAATTGTTTGCAAGAATAATTCAGTCTATTAGAATTTTGCAAATGTTAACCGATCATCTCGTGAGGTCCTGTGAGGTCCTTTTGTTTGCTTTATTTCCAAGGAGCAGTTTGCTCTTACACATTGTGAACCCAGTTCTGCAGGTTCATTAATATTAACAGGAATCTTTGTATTAAAGAAAGAAAGACGAAAGTGATTAAATCATGAAGTAATACAAGACACGTTCACCTTGAACCTAAAATTGAGTTATATTTTATTTTCTTAAGGCAGCATTATCTGTATTACCAACATGCAAAATAAACACACTCGATAAGAACACACATTTGGCAGCATTTTTGGGGAACACAAGGGAATTTATTAGGCTTATTTATTATGATGTTTATAATAATTATCTTTACATTTATAATTGTCTTTAGTTCTAAATTTTTTGGCTATTAGTAATTTTCCACCTGTTGTTGTTGACGGATGCATGATGGCAAATGGGGCCTAACATGGTAAATGTTTATATTTGGGGAGGTGATTATACATAAGATTTTTTAATACATTTTTTAATACATTTTGTTTAAAGTGCCATTTGAATTTAGAAATGTCTTTTATGTTTTTCATGTTTCAATAAATTAATTTAATTTTTAATGCAAAATCAATAAAGCAAAAATATTCACAGGTTGACCAAATAATCAGATTAGGTGATATTTTAAAGGTGATTATCGTTAAATATTTTTTACATATCGCCCAACCCAAAAGGGAAGTTACATTTTTCATGAACAGTTGTAAAATGAAGTAATGTTATGGAGACCCGACAAACACGTGTGCTCAATTCCATATTGCAACATGTTACTTATTTATTTTTGCATATTTATTTTTGCATATTTATTTTGCATGTTTGTTTTTTTGAGTAGTCTATGGGCAATATAAACATTTTATTTTATTGAAAACTTTTGTTTTTGAAAATAGTAGATTATTCCTTTGTGCTATGGCTCTTTTGAAAAAATGCATATATTTTTTTATTTTTTTTAATTGTCTCCTTAGAGAAAAAAGGTTCCTGACCCCTGGTGTATACAAATACAACAATTTAATTTTGATTATTATTTTTTTTTAATGGATGAGTTGAACCGGAATGAGAAGCAGACAACAAGTGCCCAAAATACTGTTTTAAAAGCATAACTAGAAAAACAAATTTAAATAGTAATGTTGTAAATCGTAAAAAAAGTAAAATGGTAATCATAATGAATGACATGGTGTTTGTTTTGTATTGTCAATGCTGTAAGTGTAATTATGTTTTTCAGGCAGTCTGCAAAAGCAGATTTCATGTAATGAAACTTCCTTATGAATAAGTAAAAAGACAATATCTTCCTTAGAGGATGTTGCCGTTGACCTTTTCCCAGCTACAGTATATGTGAAACATGTTCTGTGTGTCTGTATCTTTGGACTCTTATTTTGAAACATAGGTTTGGTTTATTGTCTTAGCTATGTTAATTGTTTTGTCATGTGACTTCCTTGTCTTGTCATGTGACCCTCATGTTTCATGTGTCCTGTTATGATTGTTCTTTTCTTAGTCTTGTCTTTTCACTGGTTCCTGCTTTATTGTCTTGTTATCTCATAAACTCTGTCCTGTCAATAAGCTACAAGTTCTTGCCCCCTGCAGTTATGCCAGGGAGAAGGTCCCATAGAGGATTATGTGGACGACTTTGTGCTTTGTGCTTTGAGGTGGATTTCAACAATGTCGCCCTCAAGGACTGTTTCTGTGGTAGCTTAAAGGAGCCTCTATGCTCCATGATGCCAGGAGGCTGGACTACGCCCTGGTGCTGAGCGGTTCGTCTTTCACTGTTAAAGTGGCTGAAGATGAACTCAGCACTCCTACAGTAATTGCCATGTTAGAGTCCATCATGCCGTAGGCCATGGCTGCCCTAACCACTGAGCCCTCTACATCTCCAGCTGCACTGACCTCGCCTGAGTCCTCAGCTGCCCTGACCTCGCGCAAGTCCTCAGCTGCCCTGAACTTGCTGCCTGAGTCCTCGGTGCGACTTGACTTTCGAGCCTCCATCGGCTCCACCCCCTGAGCTTCCAAGGCCTCTGCTCCCTGGACCTCCTTTTGCTGTGGCTCCATCCCCTTAGCCTCCAGCAGCTCTGCCCCCTGGACCTCCTGTTGCCTTGGCTCTGCCCCTTGAGCCTCCCGCAGCCCCACTCCCTGGACCTGTTGCCTTGGCTCCACACCCTGAACCTCCAATTGCCTTGGCTCCACACCCTGAAACCCTGTTGCCCTGGAGCCACACCCCGTATCTCCAGTGGCTCTGCCCCCTGAATCTGTGTCTCCTGCAGCTTCGCCCCCCCTGAGACCATACCTCCAACAGCTTCACCCCAGTATCTGTGCCACCAGCGGCTCCACCCCTGAGTCTGTACCTCCTTCCTGGTTTCTAGACCCTCCGCCGGCTCCGCCTTTGTCTCCTGATCTGCCCTGGTCTCCAGACCCTCCGCCGGCTCCGCCATGGTCTCCAGGTCCACCCTTGTCTCCTGGTCCGCCCTGGGCTCCTGGTCCATTCTGGTCTCTGGGCCTTTTGCCAACTCCGCCCTGGTCTCTTGGTCCACTCTGATCTTCTGGTCCGCCCTGGTCCCTGCCCAATACTGATTCCTCAGATCATTTGTGGTTCTTATTTAGCGCGTCAAGAGCTGTCCTTAAAGAGGGGGATCTGTAATATGTTCTGTCTTTGGACTTTTATTTTGAATTATAGTTTTAGTTTCTTGTCTTGGTTATGTTCCATGTTTTGTCATGTGACTTCCTTGTCTTGTCATGTGACCTGTTATGGTTAGTCTTTAGTTTATTAGTCTTGTCTTTTCACTGGTTCCTGCTTTATGTCTTGTTATCTCAGTATAAGGTCTGTCCTGTCATTGGCTGTCTTGTTATCTTGTTTGCCCATGTCCTTGTATTTAAACACTCATGTTTGCCATTGTGCATTGTTGAGTATTGTTATCATTACATTGGTATCCTGTCCAATCAGTCATGTGTTTCTTCCAGTCAAGTCTAGTCTAGTCTTTAGTTCTGTTCTTGCCTTTGTTTTGATTTTGTTACAACTTTTTTAATGAATACTGCACTTGGGTTCTCACATCATCATCTCATCCTCATCTGTTCCTTCTCTGCCTGCCAGTATGTTACAATGTGCTGTGCTCAATGTGCAGAGAGTGAAGGAGGCAACTTGAACTGTATCTCATGTAAGAATAAGTTAAGTTCTCATTGAAGGGGCCTGGGTAGCTCAGCGAGTAAAGACGCTGACTACCACTCCTGGAGTCAAATGTTCGAACCCATGGTGTGTTGAGTGACTCCAGCCATGTCTCCAAAGAAACCAAATTGGCCCGGTTGTTAGGGAGGGTAGAGTCACATGGGGTAACCTCCTCGCGGTCATGATTAGTGGTTCTCGCTCTCAATGGGGCGCTTGGTAAGTTCTCATTGAGACACTATAATAGTGTATGTTGCATAAGATGCCATTTGTGTTTTATTACATTATTGTGACACTGGACATTAAATTTAGCATATTATTATCATAAAACACTGTTGCCACAGACAAAAGATGGCTAAATGTTTATGGCATGCTCAAAGAAACAGATCTTCGAGATCTTCCCCACTTAAAGCAATTTTAAAAATTTATATTTCATTTCTTCATTAATGAATATACTTATTTGGTCAATGTGTATTTATTTATGCAGTAAAATGGCATTGAAATCTCATGAGCCCCCTTACTTTTCAATGAATGCACTTGTGTAATCTGAGCATTACAAGCCACAGTGTGATTTATTGACACACTGTGTTGGTTTTCAGTAATCAGCAGAGCAAATTGTGAGGCGAAGCCTTTATTTTCTATGAGAGATTCTCTCCCACTCATTGCCATCCTCCAGAGGAATACTACAGCAAAGAGGGCCAATTTAACACCACAGCAGACACATTTTGAGCAGTAAAACATGTCGATGGTTGAGCGTCATCCAAATTGCAAGAGAAACGGTAATGCAATATTGAAAACACTGTAGAGAATGGGATATCTTGCATAGTTAGAATTAACTTATTGTGTCATTTTGAATGCATGATGTTAGGGGAAGATGTAAAATGGTGTATTCCGAGAAAAAGGCATCAGTGTGTAAAAGAGATGTTTTGTATTTTTATTTTTATGCTTGACAGGCTAAGAACTATAATCAAAATTTGTTTGACTGCACTTTGAACAATGGTTAAAGCAATATTTTGGGACCTTGAGTCACAGATGACTCATGTGACCTTGGTTCACCTTCAACTCTAGCATTTGGTCATTAGACTGCACTCAGTATGACCTACACATTGAAACAGGTTAAATTTCATCATCTCTGTAATATATTAGAACTAATGAGCATTTATTTGAAATAATGTTATAAGTCACTAATATTTTATAATTAGTTTTAGTTTTGTTTCATGAGGAAAACATTTATTCTTTATTTAACAGCTCTCCGGAAATCTTATTTCTGATTGGTCAATATATGCCAAGTCCAATATGTTATGTATTGTCATATGGCTTTTAGTTGTACCTAATGGTGGTGACTAGAAAACAAATAAAGTATTTTTGACTGTTGACCCAGGCAACCGATTTTCTACATAACTATGCAAGTTATATCTCATACATTGCACCACAGTCTTCTCACATGATAAAAATGCTTAACATCAGGCATCTGATCATTCAGTTGGGGATTTTTGGTAATCATTGATCAACTTGTTCCTTACCTTTGTTGATATAACAACGTAAAATAGGTTGATTTAGTCATGTTGAATAATAACTTTGAATTAAAACATTTCAGTTCTCTCATCATTTACGCCATCCCAGATGTGTATGACTTTCTTTCTTCTGCTGAACACAAACATAGATTTTTAGGAGAATATCTCAGCTTTGTAGGTCTGTACAGTGCAAGTAAATGGTAATCACCACTTTAAAGCTCCAAAAAGGAGTAATCCATACAACTCCAGTGGTTTATTCAATATATTTAGAAGCGATCCTGCTGGATTTGGGTGAGAACAGACCAAAATGTGTCTCCTTTTTCACTGAGAATTCACTTTTTCATCTTGAAAGCAGTATCCTTGGCAATCATGATCTCAAGCTATAATACACTTCCTTTCTGACAAAAAATAAACACATTATTTTGAAGAAATAGGGTAACAAACATAATGGTAACATTGTTTGAAACTTTTTGCAACTTTATAATCAAACATTGTGGGAGTTTTGTAAGCTTTAACAGACAGATATTAAGATATTATCACAATTATGGCTAAATACAATCACTTGGAAGGAGAGAACATGGATTTTTACTCTCGTAACCCAGATAAATTGAAGTGATTGGTATCAGACACCTCATTGTGCTCCTGGAGTGAGGGGAGAGGGGTAGTTTGATGACCGCTGCTGGGTTCGTCTGCTTTCCTGCTGATGTCATGCTGTTTGCTGGGGGTCCAGTATGAGACAGAGGGTCAGTGCAATGACGTTCTCCCAGCTGACAGGGCTACTGAGGGTCCAGAGGGATGGGGAAGCGAGGTGAGATGTGGTTGAATTTCCCATGTTCCCATTCCCTTAGTAAATGACCTTGTGTACTAGCAACATTAAAGATATCTATCTATCTATCTATCTATCTATCTATCTATCTATCTATCTATCTATCTGTCTGTCTGTCTGTCTGTCTGTCTGTCTGTCCATGTGTCTATCTCTCTGTCGGTCTGTCTGTCTATCTCTCTGTCTGTCTCTCTGCCTGTTTTGACCCTGTGTACTAGCAACATTAAAGATATCTATCTATCTATCTATCTATCTATCTATCTATCTATCTATTACATTTTGTTTGCAGGCATTTTTTGAACAATATTTCTTTACTTACTTTTCATGTGTGCCCCAAAATAAAACTAGGACAACAGAATCTGCTTTTTCCAACCAGAACACAAACACACATTTCAACATCAACTCAGCTTGCAAGATCTACCTCAGTCTTGACCCTCAGACTATTTTTTATGGCCTCTACGGCCTGCTCAGTGACCTGCTATATGTGATATTGTTGTAAGGCTCTTGTACAATGGATTGCACTGGAGGAGGCATTGAGTTTTCCTGCAGGAGCATCTCCAATTACAAAATGCTTCAACTGCACTGGGGAGCTTTCCCACAGTATTGAACCAGAGATGAACTTGGGAAAATAAACTCAGCAGGGTATAAGAGAATACCAGCCCCATGCCTTCCAACAAAATTTCACTAACCTGTCCACACCCTCTGAGCTACATTAAAATGATGAACCAAATATATCTTCATATACAGCCTAAAAAAAAAATTTAAAATTAAAAAATTTAAAATAATATATATATATATATATATATATAGAGAGAGAGAGAGAGAGAGAGAGAGAGAGAGAGAGAGAGAGAGAGAGAGAGAGAGAGACTGAGACTACTGGTCAAAAGTTTTATATATATATATATATATATATATATATATATATATATATATATATATATATATATTCATATTTTAGAATATAGTAAAGTCATCAAAACTATGGAATAACATAAATTGAACTATGGGAATAATGTTGTGTCTAAACAAAATAAAAAATTAATCAAAACTGTGTTATATTTTAGCATCTTCAAAGTAGTCACCCTTTGCCTAGACATTTTCTCAACCAACTTCTTGAGGAATCACCCTGGATGACTAATTTCAAACATTTAAGCATACGCCTTTTTAAGTTTTTTAAAATCATGAGAAACATTTCAGTAAAGTGTTTCAAAACCTTGAACGGTAGTGTGTGTGTGTGTGTGTGTGTGTGTGTGTGTGTGTGTGTAGATAGATTTCTCAAGGTGGTTTTTATTTATTTATTTGAAAAGTCATAAACCATAAAGTCTTGAACATTTTCACTTTTATCACCCAATGGCATGTAATCATGTAAACATACCATTAAAAATGTCTGTAGGTCTGTCACAACATGATAAAACACAGACTCAGCAGTATGATAAAATAGTGTTCAATTGTTTACACAATAGCTATTACAAAATTATAACGAAACTGGAAAATTTGTTTGAAAGAAATCACACATACAAAAATACGTTTGACTCAAAAAAGTATAATTACTGAGACATGGCCCTAGTGACAGATTCCTCATGTGACAACTTGCTCGTTTCCCCTATCAATGAGCAATCTGTATTACAGTTTTTCTCAATCGCTTTGGCTCATTTTCTGAAACAGTCTTAACATTCTCTAAACTGTAAGTGCAATTGTCACAACTGTTTTATGGGACACTATTGCATGTCTGCAAAATGTAGTAACTCACCCAAAACATTAAATTCATGCTTCAAAACCTAGTTAATGTGTCAATAAATTGGCCACCAAAATGAAATGTTTTGATATCGTGTAAGCTGTACTGGTCAAAATGTTTACATGTTTTTTTACCATGGCATTCAACACTGGAACGAAACTGACTGCTTAATGTTCTGTACAAGAATATCTTTTAAAAACAATAAATTGTACCTCTTCACAGTATGTAACACTACATCCTGTTGGTCTTGTTGATCTGGCCAGATATTTAGCGGACATCACAAACATTCCATGTCATAAATATTTATGGAATATACATGTATGTCTGACAGATTTCATGTGCATTTAGTTAATTACTCTTTTGCACACATGTGCCAAAATACTTCTAATTTACTTAAATGAATAAGAAATTCAAATCTGCTGTGAACAAGAAATTAATTGTTCAGAGATCTTTGTTTTTGGGCGAAAAAGTATTATAAATCGAGAACTGAGCAAAAACGATTAAGAAATTTGTTTTATTTAGCATGTATATTAGTTTTTCTCAGCCGGTTTTATACATTTCTCCAAACTATAATCAGAGCTCTCAAAACAATTCACACAGCAGATGAAACAGACACTCAGTATTGCAAAACAGTTAAAATTTCACTGCATAATGAAGCAACATATTCTTTCCTGATAATGCATAAATTAAAACTAAATGCGAACAACAAAACTCTAGAACAACTATGTTCTCTATTGAATTCATAAAATGTTCAGCTATACACACACAACTCTATTACTGAAATAACACATTTAGCATAAATATCCACAATAAAGACCTTTTTCCATCTGTTTTCATAAAATGTCTCTAAATTTCTAGTTGTTCCTTCTCTTCCTCTGGAAGGATGATGAAGTTTACTGTAAAAAAACAAACAAAAAAAAAAAAACAACACAACCAAAACAAACAAACAACAACAAACAAAATAGCACTCTTGCTTAATTGTATGGACCTAAGGCAGCACTATAAGCACAAATGGTACAGTAATTGTGGACATTGATTGACTGGCATGCAGAGAATGGCATTTCTCCCTCTTCTTTTTTGTTGAGATAGAAGTCAATGTAGATCTGCTCACTTTAGGCCGAACACTTTGTGTGTCTCAGAGATTCATAATATAATGAATTACAGGAACTATCAGATCATTTGAGCCTCTTCTGTGACTTCTTTACTCTTCCACCCTGCTGTCCTCTTTCTCTCTGCTCACCATCATTACACCATCTCCATTTGGTCTTTCCTCAACTCTTTCAATGCTGTGCTCGACCCTGAAAAGTTAAGAAAACCTTCCCCTTTTCTCATCTCTTCTTCCTCCTATTTTCTCTTCCTTACCCACTCTACCTCTTCTCACTTTGTACTTCTTCTTTGTGTTGTTCTTCCTCTTCTTCTTCTCCTCATTGTTTGTTTGCTCTGAATTTTCATATTTGACCCCTTTTATAGATAGCAAAGTCACGACAGTTGCGTTTTCTTTGCTGTGAGCATTACTAACACAGCAGATATCAATATGACTTTAATTTAGTTGTTTGTGTTAACGGTTTTAAAACTATTTGATAAAAGAACATTATTTCTCTGTCTCTGACCACGTTTTGTCAAAGTGCGCCCTCTGGTGTCACACAAATGTAAAACAGACACACGCTCTCTTGCTGCAGCCGCAGTGCTTCCGGGTCGAAGTTGATTCCCTTCTATCCACATGTGATTCACATGTTTACTTGTACACTTTTACTCAGAGCAACATATTGGTGACCCTAGCGTATCAATGCGTTTTATCTGGCAAAGTTGAGAAAACAACCACCTGATTATATCGCGTGACGTGTGGTCCAGTAAAGAACCGACTTCAATGGCAGAGAAAAGAGGTTGGTGCTAAATACTAGCTAACATTGCTCAACTCATACTCAACGAAATGTAAAATGTCTAGTATGCTGGTAACTTTATTTTCTCACCTTCTTTTTCCGTCTAGTTCCGAAGTATCAGTGTCCAGCGGAGTTTGTGCCATTTTCGCATGATGCAAGTGCTTTGTTGGATGGCGATGTAAATAAGGAATTATGGCTCATCAAAGCCCCAGCTCGTTTCGAACCACAATGGTAAAATATCCTTATGAAAATCTCGTATGATCTGTCGAACTGGCAATGCTGAATTGCTTTTTTTATGTTTTAGAACTATTGACGTGGTTCCCACAGCCCAAGAAAATCTAGAAACTTCAGGGAATTAAAAAAAAAAAAAAAATCATTTACATAACATTTAAAGATATTTAGAAGAATATTTTAGCTCTGTAGGTCCATACAATGCAAGCGTATGGTGGACCATTGAGTGGTTAAATTCATGTCTTCAGACACTGATAAATAGTCAAGTCTGTTAATAGTTTTTCCTGTCAGTCTCTACCATCACTTTCATATTCTTTAACATTTTGAAAGTGAAAATCTGTGGGTAAAAAAAGGACTTTGAAAGGATATTGATCTGCCTGAAGACCTGAATTTAACCTCTGGAGTCATATGGATTACTTTTATATGGCCTTTATGTAATTTTTGAGCTTCAAATGTCTGGTCACCATTCACTTGCATTGAACTGACCTACAGACATATTCTTCTTAAAATAAAATTGTGATCTACAGAAGAAAGAAAGTCATACACATCTGGGATGGCAAGAAAGTGAGTAAATAATGACAGGACAGAACTTATACTGAGATAACAAGACAAACTATACCTAATATGGGAATACAGATGTAGCCTTTGGATCATATTTTAAAAACAACGGCACTTTCCTGAAAGTATCCCACTCTATCTGTATTCGGGTCACTGATAAATAAGGTGATAAAAATTTTAAATATTTTTTACACAAAAAACATACACATGTGAAATGTAATCTTTGTGTCTAATTTGGTTTCATAAACAAACAAACAAAAAAAAACGTTTATTGCATTTATAAATTATTATTATTATTTATATTTAAGAAATATTATAAAAAATTATTCTGCCTTACTCATGCCTACATTTCCTTTTTCAACAATTTCAGCTTTTAAGATTTTCATTTGTTTACTGTCTCTGGACGGTAACACTACTTAACATTTTTTACTTTAACAAAATATCAAAATGATAACGAAGATATTTAAAACATTTTCATCATAGTAGAGTTGCATTCAAGTCATTATTTTGTGTGATTTGTGATTATGTATATTTTAAAATATCTAGGCCAAAAAAATGAGTGTTTGCATCATTGGCCCGTTCACCAAATACATTTTCTATATTAATTTAGCTCTAAAACATCATCTTGATGTTGCTCTTTGTACTGTAAGTGCTTATGTGGAGTAAAACATGATCAGTTGAGCAATAATTGCTTTGTTTCCTCCACAGCTTTGCAGCACTCAAAGTGCCCTTATCAGGTGTAGAGATGGTCCAGTCTTGTGGCAAAACACCTCAGAGCTACAGTGTTCTCAGTAGTAGGGTTGCACCTTCAGACCTCCATTTGCTCGTTTCCAATGAGAACAGTCAAGCCCTTTCCCTCTCAACCTCTGGCTTCACTGGTGTCCTCAACATCTCTGAAAGCTATGGAAACTGCAATGAGAACAAAGGCCCTGTCTCCATCCCGGCTGCTCCGGCTCCATGCATCCCACCTGGCCTCAAGCAACGCTTCCAGCCCTTTGGTAGTTCCATTGCAGCTCACATGAAAGATCAAGTCACCATAGTTTCTCCTACACCACCCAAAAGAACAAGGCTAGATCTGAATGAGGGTGAGGAACGAAAAAAGAAGAAAAGGAAGAAAGAAAAGAGGGACAGGGAAGTGCATAGTGAAAAAAATTCTATTAAACAAGAACAGGAACTGTTTGAGAGTGATCAGATACAGTTCCCTGTCCCTATGGAGGATCAATCAACAGAGGAGAGGAGGAAGAAGAAAAAGATGAAGAAAGAGAAGGACAGACGGAGTGAAGAGACAGTTGATGCAAGTTTCATTTCCAAAATGGAGCCGTTGGATACGTCTTATGGCGACATTGACACCCCAGGGAAATCTAAAAAGAAGAAAAAGAAGGCACGTAATGAGTAGACTGTCAGCAGAACTGCAAATCTCAAATTGCTTGTCATGTTCATAAATGCTTATTGTGATGTTTAAAGGGCTAGTTCACCCAAAAATTAAAATCCTGTGATTTTCTCACCCTCATGTCGTTCCAAAACTTTTTCATTTTTCCCAAAGAACACAAAAGTAGATGCATCTTTTTGATTAAGAATCTTTTTTTCCATGCAATGAAAGAGAATGGTGACTGAGGCTAACATTCTGCCTAGCATCTCTTTTTGTGTTCTACGGAAAAAAACAAGGCATGCAGGTTTGGAACTATTTTTTTTATTTTGGGCTGAACTATACCTTTAACTGTCGCTAAGTCTTCGTATGCCATCAATGAACTCTACACTTCTGTACAACATTATGTGTTATCTAAAAATTTTGATTCTTAAAGAATCTGCTGCTTTTAATCAAATTCTTTATTGTCATTTTTATACTACTAGCTCTGGATAGAAACTGCACTGCCCAGTACAGAGAATTTTATTCTAATGCAGGCATTAAATACTGCAGTTATGCAGTATTTACAGATCACAGTTAGGTGGCGATAGATCTCCCTTGGCTTGTGGGAGCACTGATGGTTTGCCTTCTTGTTCTGCACTGAGGTATGGTCATGTTTTCTAATGAGCACCCCCGCACGTCTGCAGATTATATTTCTCTGCCCCTCCCACTGCGCACATGCAGGTATCGCTCAACATGCCAGATTCCAATGGCATAACATGTCAAATCACGCATTCATCGCTGTTCGATTCTGCTTTATTGGTTTCTCTTTTTAAGAAAATTTGCACCTGCTGAATAGTGGAATGAGGACTTTGAAGAAACTGACAACTTCATTTTGCTTTATTATAAGTGGCATAATTGTGTTTACTGTAGGGACCGTAAAACCCTTAAAGTTACTAATGGTGATATCTGGAATCTGGCATACCGGGCATTTTCCCGGTGGGCCGACGCACTTTTGGGCCGATCAATAAGCCGCCGCATTATGCAGAACGGACCACAAAATGGTGCCGCAATACAGAAAAGGACAGTTTTGTTTTTTAAGAAAAGGAGGGACGAGTCCAAATATATTTCTGTGGTAATTAACATTATGCCACAAATGCTGTCGATTGAGCTTAAATTGTATTGAATCCGAAATATTCCTTTAACCTTAGACTGCTTGTGTAAATGACTTCATGTATCATCCATAAATGTGCACCTGTTTAACAGCGCCCACACTTTGCATCATTTGCCATTTATTTTCGGGTTTGAGTCACAGAAAGGCGAGTGATGTGTCACTACTTGTGACTATCACAGATGCGGGGACGGTAATCTCAGTGGAACCGGTACAACCTGTTTGCCTTGAGTTTTTGTTCCATTCCAACTCGTCAAATGTTTTTTTTTTTTCGAGGTATGCCATAGGCACTATGAGATTCTTGAACAGTGTTGGATGTCTGGTGAGGCAGATAAATAATTGAATGTAGTCTGAAGTTTGAAGGCAACGTGCCCAGACTGCAAAGCAGACATGGGCCTTATGCACCCTAAACTGATGCAAACGTTTGGAGGGGGAGTGATTAATTTTTTGAGCCAATCTCATCGGTGCCCACCCTCTCCCTTTCACTGCAGCAGTTCTTGCCTTTCCCTACTCTCGTGATCTCTCTCATTCATTCGCTCCCTCTTCAGTGTGCTCCTAGCGGCCTGCAGCATTTGGGGGGTTGGGGGTTACCATAGCAACGCAGACTTGCCAAGGACTATGGAGCTGCACGCATTTCGGAATGAGGTTCAGCACACATCCTTTACGTGCCATCTTTCAATGACGAACGAAAGACACACAATTGTCTTTCTCCCATTCTCTGTCTCAAGCAATGGTGCTCAATATGCTTCCTTGATGACTTTGGCACTGAAGTGTTTGTTGGGATGAATTACTGCACCAAAAACTTGTTGGGAATACAGATGGCGCACACAAAGCAGTCTATTCCAAAATCCATATTTGAACCTCCTCTGCAGCACAAAATAATTGTGCGAGCTCGCCAATGAACTGGCCGGCATTAAAAAAAAAATGAAAAAGCTGTAATTTACTCACCCTCATGTCGTTTCAAACTTGTATGGCTTTCTGTATTTAAAGGGACAGTAAAAGAAATACAAAAGAAAAGTCTCTCATCATTTACTCAATGCAAGTGAATGGTGACCAGACCTTAGAAGTGCCGAAATCCTTACTCCAGTGGTTTAATATGTCTTTTGAAGCAATGCAATCACTTTGGGTGAGAAACAGATTAATATATTAAATACTTTTTATTATTCACTTTCATAATGTGAACATACAGACATATATTAAACCACTGGAATCATATGGATTACTTTTATGCTACCATTATGTAATTTTTGGAGCTTCAAAGTGGCTACCATTCACTTGTATTGTATGAACCTAAAGAGCTGAATTATTATTCTAAAATATTTGTTTGTGTTCAATAGAAGAAAGTCATACACATCTGGCATTGCATGAAGGTGAGTAAAAGATTAAACAATTTAATGGAGTGCAAACAGTGATGTCAGGCTCATTTTTGGAACCGACAGACTCAGTCACCGTTCACTTTCATTGTATAGACTTTAAGATGTAGTGAAAGCTGACTAATGCTAACATTCTGCCTTGCATCTCCTTTTTTGTTCCGCTGAGTCATATGGGCTTGGAACAACATGAGAGTGAGTAAATGATAACAGAATTTCCATTTTGGATAATTGGATAATTTGGCTTCTGAATCGCATTAAAAAAAACAATAACCCTGATTCTACTGTTGCTATGGGCACGCATAAGTGAAATCAGACATATGTTACAAAAGCAGCAGGTCTTTCAGCTGGTCGCCATGACAACCGCAATGCAATTTTTCCTCTTTGTTACCTTACCCACCACTATGAATGTGTGTGTGTGTAGCATGAAAGTGCTCAAGGGCATGGTGTTCCTGTCACTCAGGGTGGTTCCAGGATTTTTTCACAGGACTGGCCGGGCCAGTGATCATTCTGTGGTGGCTAAGAAATTCTTTTGGGGGTGGGCGGGCATCATTGTCAGAGGCGCGTGGATACAAAAACGGAGGGGAGTGGATACAGTGACACCTGTGATGGAGAGGTGCGGCTGTGAGTGGGGTGACCAATGGGGTGGCCAGGCTTCTGTCTGGGGGGGGGGGCACCCCTCTAGCTCTGCCCTTGCTGTCACTGGCCAAAACCTGTTGTTGTAGTCAACTGAAATGTTGTTTTAGGGGCGTATTATAAAAATAAAAAAACAGCATTTCAAAACAGCTTTTGGCTCTGTAGTTAAAACCAGAAGACTTGCCAAACTCAACAGATGCTAGTGTTCGTTTGCCCTACACAAATAAATATTTAAACAAATTGCACACTACTTGCTTCATATGGACAGAAATAAATACTGATTTACTATTTATTCCTACATTTTACATTTCTCACCATCTCCATTCTGAAATTTACCACAGAGAATTTGTAGCATATGGTTTCGTATGTAGGGCATGGTTTGTGTGGCTAATCTATTTCTCTGAAACATTGGGCTGTGTTTGCAGGCGTTGTTATTAAGGAAATACTCTCAGTGAGTTTAAATAACTTAGCTGCATATATTTATACAAATATCTGGGATCCTCCTCAATAAAAACCCAACTTGCCTTATTTTGTATGGGGCCAGGGTTCATAGTGGCAGAGGTAGACTGCATGACCCATTAGGGTAGGCCAACGCTATCTCTGCCAGGCATGCTGTGCTACCATCTGTCCAAGGGTCACTTACTCCCCAGTAGAGCCAAATGCACACTTGCCGCCACACAACACTGACATATTCTCTGTTTCTGCCTCTTTTTATAGCTTGTCTAGATAAAAGGGGGAGTGCAGATGGAAAATGGGACACTAGAGCTTTGTATAACCTCATGGAATTGTTGTTAGATTTAACCTTCAGGTGTTAGCTGCTGTTGCTAAAATTGTAGAAAAATGAGGGGGAAGATGTTGGTAAAGTAGGCTAATTGGAAGCTGAGTTTAATGTGTGATTTGAATGAAATTTAGTAAGGGTTTCCCTGTTGTGAAATGTAGCTTGGACTAAACTGAGAATAACTTAGAGTAGTTCTATTGGTGCTAAAATACAGTGATTTGAGGCTTTGTGCCTATATTCTAACCAACAAGAGGAAACATTTTAGCTCTGTAGAGTGTATTGAACATTTGGAGCATCATTACACTTACTCGTGTATGGGGAAAAATGACCAGTGTTGATGTCAGATAGTTGTCATTTCAAAATGATATATATATATATATATATATATATATATTCCACTACAGATTACATGCTGTAAAATGTAACATATTATTTTAATGTTACTTATGTAAAAAAAGTCAAAGGAAATAAATCATTTAAACCTACAATGATTTATATATATATATATATATATAAATCATTGTAGGTTTAAATGATTTATTTCCTTTGACTTTTTTTACGTAAGTAACTTTGAGTATTCTAAAATAATATGTTACATTTTACAGCATGTATTCTGTAATCTGTAGTGGAATACATTTAAAAAGTATCCATCCCAACCCTGCACCTTCAGCAGTAATGTATATGAACATAAAGAACAAAAAATACCCTGGATAAAGGTTATATTTATCTACAGTACAATGACCTACAAAACCAAACCTGCATCATATTGTTTGCCAGTGAACAAGAAGGGGTTTAGTACAGTAAGTTCAACACCTGGCTGGCAGCTTGTGAACGACTCGGCTAAAGACTTTTTCCATACTATCAAAATGGCACACAAAAACATTACCTGTTAATATTGTTATTCTTTGTTTGGAAGCCAGTTTTGAGAAACTTTGATTGTCACACTTGTACTGAGTTTTACACTGCCTGGCCAAAAAAAAAAGTTGCATACTTTAATATTTAATTGGACCACCTTTAGCTTTGATTACGGCACTCATTTGTCATGGCATTGTTTCGACAACCTTATGCAACGTCACAACATTTATATCCACCAATTGTTGCATTCATTTTGAGATCTTGCATTGATGCCGGGAGAGTCGAACCACTCTGTAAAGTCTTCTTCCTAATGTTGCTGAGCCTAGACCTGACCAGTTGAAGCAAACCCAGATCATAACACTGCCTCCAGATTCTTGTACAGTTGGCTCTAGGCATGGCAGGTGCATCGCTTCATATGCTTCCCTTCTTACCCTGACGCACCCATCGCTTTGGAATAGGGTAAATCTGGGCTCATCAGACCACATGACCTTTTCCCCTTGCTCCACAGCCCAATCATTATGCTCCCTAGCAAATCGAAGTGTTTTTTTTTCTGATTAGCCTCACTAACAAAATTGCTTTCTTGTGGCCACACAGCTGTTTAGTTGTGCTTTAAATTCTGGTTGCATTGTGCGTGTGAAAATGCTCTTACTTTCACTATTAAACATAGCCATTTGTTCTATGTTCTACTTTTACTCTACTATCCATCCAGGTATTAATAATGCGTTGGACAGTTCTTAACCCAACTCCACTGATTTCAGCAATCTCCTTGGTTGTTTTTTTTTTAGCTTGATGCAGGCCAATCATTTGCCCCTTCTGAAACACAATAACATCTTTTCCACAACCACGGGATACATCTTCCGACATGGTTGTTTAAAAATGAAATGAGAAGCTACACACTAACATCAGTTAGGGTTAAAAGAATTGTTGTCAGCTGAAACGTATTAATCACTGCAATAATGATCCAAACATAAGCTCTTAAGTATATGCTTATTTAAATCCAAACTGCAACTTTTTTGGGTCAGGCAATGTATGTTTTCAATGTATTTAAATATCTATATTTCTTAAGAATATGAAGTAGCTGAAATAAAGCTATTTGCTTTTGTATCATGTAGAGTTAAGATACTTTCTTGACAGATTTGCTTTCGTATTGCTTTCTGTTGTGTAGCTGGTTAGCTTATTAGCCAGCTACATATTTTAAGTAGCTTGCCCAACACTGGAGAGATCCTTATAGGTCATAATTTTGTTTAATCTTTAAAGAGCAGTGAAAACATAAAATGCAATTTATTAGTATGGATTTTTTTTAGTATTAAGGAATTACATGTAATTGATCAAAATTGGGTGCATTTCTGATGATGGCTTTGTGATTAGCATTAATAGATTATCAGTATATTAACCAGAAGGAAGCTCATGGGTTAAATCAAGGGAAAGAAAAAAAATTGTGTGTGTATATTCTACAGTAAGTGACACATTCAAGGTCAATCGGCTGCTCGTCTCTGCAGCAAATGGTCCTGGCGAGTCTTTTCCCCTATCAACTCTCCATAAATGTTCCTTCTATGGTCCTTCAAAGTGCTATGGTGAGTTGCCAAGAAAGGTCACAAGATGTGTTATTTCTTCCTCTTGTGGCTGAGTAAAAAAGATAAATGACTCCCCTTGGCATTCGTCCTGTCTTCAGTGGGCGTCAACTCCGCAGCTGAACATCATCTGGAGGACAGGAATTGGTGAGGGGGGGGTTGCACAGCAGTATTTCACCACAATGTCAGACTGTCTCTAGAATCATGAGATATGCTTCTATGGTCAAAGATCGGCAATGAGGGAGCTCAGTTTATTTAAAGGAATATTCTGGGTTCAATACAAGTTAAGCTCAATTGTGGCATAATGTTGATTACAGTAAAAATCTATTTTGAAAAACCAAGGTAACAGTGAGGCTCTTAGAATGGAAGTGAATGGGGCCAATTTTTGGAGGGTTTAAAGGCTGACATGTGAATCAAAATGTTTTATTAAAACATTGCAATAATTCTTTTGTTAAAACTCATGTATTATTGGAGTTTTAAAGTTGTTTTTATGGTTGTTTAGGGTTTTAGTGTTTACAGTGTTATGCTGTCATGGCCACAAAGTTGTAAAATTGGATATAACTTTACACAGAAAAGGTAAGCAAGCGATTTTATCGTATTAAAATAATGTTAACATGCATTTTGTGTGCATCTTATGACTATACTTTTGAAACTGTGAGTATTGTAATGTTTACGGATTGGCCCCATTCACTTCAATTGTAAGTGCCTCACTGTAACCCAGATTTATGATTTTTTTTTTTTTTTTTTTTTAAGAAAAGGAGGGACGAGTCAAAATACATTTTTGTGGTAGCCAATATTATGCCACAAAAGCTCGATTGAGCTTAACTTGCATTGAAGTTTGGGGATAAGTTCTCCATTAGACAGATGCTAGACAGTGATTTGATGCTTGAACTTCACTGATACTTGGTTAAGCGTAGATCTCTTACCGGAGACTTGAGTTTGACCGGTTTGTGTGATGATTAAAATCCTGTTTTTGTCACAATTTGTGCTTTATTTAGAAGTGTCTCGTTTTATTTTAAATGTATATTACATTTATATCTTTTACCCTGTAAATGTTTTATTTAAATGTTTTTCACATTTAGAGTAAAAACATACTGGCAGCCATACTTTCTAGAAATGTACCTTAAAAACTACAGTGACAATGTTTCAGGCATTACAGAATGACATTTTGGTGGCTGTATATTTTTCATTCTTTTTACTTATAACTCTTTTTAAAATAATTTTAACAATGTTTTACTGTAAAAGAACGTTTACATTGACGGCGCAAATTATATGGAAATTCATAGATTTTAATTTTAGACTTTCTTACTGTATATTACAGTAAAATACATTTACTGTCTTTATGATTGTATTTTTTCACTTACAGTTCGCTAGTTTTAACTGTAGTATTTCTTTTTACATTATCTATGTGTTAAAGGGATAGTTCACCCAAAAATTAAAATTGTTTCATCATTTACTCACCTTCATGCCATCCCAGATATGGATGACTTTCTTCTGCTGAACAAAAACAAGTGTGAGTGAGAAACGGATCAATATTTAAGTAATTTTTTACTTTAAATCTCTTCTTTTGTTTTTGGCTATTCACATTCTTCTTGCATATCGCCACCTCCTTATAGAATATATAGTAAAAATGACTTAAAAATCTATTTCTCACCCACACTTCTATCACTCCTGAAAACATGGATTTAACCACTGGAGTCTTATGGATTACTTTATGTGCATTTTGGAACATAAAAAGTTTGGTAGTCATTCACTTGCATTGTATGGACCTACGGAGCATATTTTTCTAAAAATCTTTGTTTGTGTTCAGCAGAAGAATGTAAAACACATCTGGGATGGAATAAGAATTTAAATTCTTGGGTGAACTATCCCTTTAACATGACATTTTTATAGTGTAGCTTAGTTTTTTTTAGATCTCTTAAGCCAAAAAGCATAATGTCTAACCCAGTCTGTCCATTTCCACCAAAGAGTAATTTTTTTGTTTGGTATAAGCTTTGATGTGTATTTCAATGTATGATTTTCTATCTAGAATGTTCGCTTAAATATTTTGTCACAAAGACCTTCCCCCAGACATGTCGTCATTTGTCATTGCATGCATTGTGTCTGATACTGTCAACCTACAAAGTGTGTAGAGATTTATACAAGAAGAACAAAGTTTCTTTTCTTACCTCACATCTTGGGATAACAAACCGTTCAGCCTCAACATTAAAACCACCTGCCTAATGTTGTGTTGGTCCCCCATGTACAGCCAAAACAGCACCAATCCGCATCTCAGAATGGCATTCATCTATGCTGTTCTTCTCACCATAATTGTACAGAGTGGTTATCTGAGTTACTGTAGACTTTGTCATTTCGAACCAGTCTGGCCATTCTCTGTTGTCCCCTCTCATCAACAAGGCATGTCTGGGGTGCCTGGGTATCTCGGCAAGTAAAGATGCTGACTAACACACCTGGAGTCGCAAGTTCGAATCCAGGGGTGCTGAGTGACTCCAGTCAGGCTTCCAAAGCAACTAATTGGCCCGGTTGCCAGGGTGGGTAGAGTCACATTGGGTTAACTCCCCTGGTCACTATAATGTGTGGTTCTCACTCTCGGTGGGGCACGTGGTGAGTTGTGCATGGATTCCGCAGAGAATAGCCTGAAGCCTCCAGACGCGCTATGTCTCCACGGAAACACTCTCAATAAGCCATGTGATAACGTATAGATTGAATGTCTCAGATGTGGAGGCAACTGAGATTCATCCTCCGCCACCTGGATTGAGTCACTATGCCACCACAAGGACTTAAAGCGCATTGGGTAATGGGGATTACAAATTGGGAGAAAAGGGTTGAAAAAAATAAATAAAATAAAACAAGGCATTTACATCCATAGACCTGCCACTCACTGGATGTTTTTTTTTTTTTTGGCACCATTCAGAGTAAACTCTAGAGACCGTTGTGCGTAAAAATCCCAGTAGATCAGCGGTTACAGAAATACTCAAACCAGCACGTCTGGCACCAACAATCATGCCACGGTCCAAATCACTGAGATCACATTTTTTCCCCATTCTGATGGTTGATGTGAACATTAAGTGAAGCTCCTGACCCGTATCTGATTGATTTTATGCACCTCACTGCTGCCACACGATTGGCAGATTAGATAATCGCATGGATGATTGTTGGTGACAGACGGGCTGGTTTAAGTATTTCTGTAATTGCTGATCTCCTGGGATTTTCACGCACAACAGTATCTAGAGTTTACTCCAAATGGTGCCAAAAACATCCAGTGAGTGGCAGTTCTCTGGACAGAAACACCTTGTTGATGAGAGAGGTCAACAGAGAATGGCCTGGTTCGAACTGACAAAGTCTACAGTAACTCAAATAACCGTTCTCTACAATTGTGGTCAGAAGATGCTGTTTTGGCGGCACAATGGGGACCTATACAATATTAGGCAGGTGGTTTTAATGTTGTGACTGATCGGTGTAAATAGCTGTCTTCATTGTGCTCTTGTCATATCTTTGCAACCAGTAACACAATTAAACCCCTCTCTGTAGACTAACTGTATAGTGCAAGGTTGCAGTTGCGCAGACAGACTCCAACATGTGCATTTACATCCCTCATTTAACCAGTAGCCTTCATCAACATTAACATGCATCAACTATGAAAAACTTTTCAGCTTGATTTTAATGTACTGTACCATAGCTAATTATAGACAGGAGCAGGAATTTTCTGCTTAATTCTGACTAAGGATAATTAGAAGAAAAATAAAACAGTGGACAGATAAAATAAAAAAGCATATGGAGGCTGTGATTGTAAAGTAATTCTAACTTGTCAGTGCAAGAATGGATTCTTTCAAGAATGGCTTAAGCCTCAGCGATATACTGTAGAAAAACGTATTTATTTAAGCATATGCCCATGAACAAAAAGAAAAAACAACAACTGCAGAAATGCAGAACACATCATATGTACCATAAAATTGATAAAAACAAATCACTGTAAACGCTACAGTGCTTTAAAATCACAGCTTTGCATTGCATCTCTCTTAATTTATTAATTTATCATATATACATATACTCATAAAATACTGATGTTAAAAGTTGTTATGAATACGAATTAACTCATAATTTATCAGCTTAATTTGTTAGAAATATTACAACATCAAGAAACATAAACCATACAAAACTTATTACAATCATTTTCAGTGTTTCCATATTGATCGATGAAACTGCAGTGGGAACTGAATGGATATTTTGGTCAGTCAGAAACAAATCTAGGCATTCCTACTTTAGAAAATGTTATGCTTTTTAAATAAAAATATAAGGGGAGCAAAATTAAATAAGAATAGGAAGTTTAAATCTGGCCTTTTATAATTTAATATTAAGAATTATTTTTTCTTGGAAGCCTGATTTTTATTAAATTTTTTCACAGTTGAAGAAGATAGCATTATCTTGCTACAGCAGATGATAGTCTGCTTTTTAAATTGCACTTATTAGAACACGAACAATCAAGTAACGGATAAAAAATTATCATAAATGTACATTTCTGTAGTTGGTGAGAGGAATTACCCCAATCGTTTTTGTCCCCTTTGTTCTATTTTGTCAGAATACAGCTGTTGCAACATATTTCAAAATTCAAAAAAATATAACAAAGCCATAAAAAGGCAGCTTATAAATTCTGAACATTATTGCTAGTAAAAGGACATATTTCTGTGGACCACATCTGGTCTACCACCAACTAATTTGGTTTTGTCTTAAGAACAGTTTTTAAGGTCTGATTTGTACATTGACGACTAGCACTACCAAGCAAAAAGTAATTTTCTTAATCTAGAGAATATTTGTCTTGTTTTCCAGTAAAAATATCCAAACATCCTTTAAACAAGATAGTTTACATTAGAGGCAAAATTGTGTAAGATATTAAGACTTGTTTTCAGAGAACATATCTTGCATTAAGTTTATTTTTCTGAACCCATTGGCAAATACTTGTTCTTGTTTTTAGCATAAACCTCACAAAATGTTTGACCATAAATCCTAATATCTTGCACAATGTTACTTTGCAAGTGAATTTATCTAGTTTGTTTACATACACACACATACACACACACACACACACACATATATATATATATATATATATATATATATATATATATATATATATATATATATATATATATATATATATATGAGAGAGAGAGAGAGAGAGAGAGAGAGAGAGAGAGATATTCCTGGAAAATATGACAAATTCAGTTAGTATGTTCACATCGAGTGGAAACAAGGAAAAAGGACATTTACATTTTCTACAGCCTCTCAGGATCAGATTGCTGACTTTTATTTTATTCTCTTCCTGTGGGCTAGATTCTACCTTGCTTTGATGTGACAGCCAATCTCTGTATCAGCACGACTTGTCATGTAGCTGTGAGATGCACTGGCTTTAAATCGATTAGACTGCGCTGGAATGAGTGGTTTTGTATCTTAGGTATTTTTTAAGGAGTCAGCCCAAGTGTACATACAGCTTTAATGCTGAATACATGGTGTTCACTCCAACATTGCTGCACAGTCAGTAGCCTGTTGTGAAGCAAAGGAAACTAGAGGGACAGCGCTGTTTGTGTGTAACTGCAGCCCATGCATTCCTGAGGCCTGTTTGCAGCCAGTGATATGGCCAGAAAGCTATTTCTCAAACTGCAAATCAAAATGATTTACACTTACAACTCAGTGGGGACAGGTGTTCTGTCTGCTGTTTTTTCTGCACATAGTTGCATTTTTAATTGATATATTGGTTTATCCATCTGTGGAAAGGTAGTACTGAGGACAAAATCAGTATGATGTCATACAAACCTATACATAATATAGCTTAAAGGTGGCGTGTGTCATTTTTAAAAAATGTAAAAATACTTTATCTTATCCTAGCTGAAAGGGATAGTTGAAATTTAAATTTCTCTCATCATTTACTCACCCTCATACCATCCTTGATGTGTATGACTTATTTTCTTCTGCTGAACACAAACAAAGATTTTAGAAGAATATCTCTGCTCTGTTGATCATTACAATGCAAGTGAATGGAATGGCAAGAAATATGTTGATCTGTTTTTCACCCATATCTATCATATCACTTCTGAAGATATGGATTTAACCACTGGAGTCTGTATGGATAACTTTTATGCTGGCGTTATATGCTTTTTGGATCTTCAAAGTTCTGGCCATCATTCACTTGCATTGATTGGATAAACAGAGCTGAGATATTCTTCTAAAATCTTTGTTTGTGTTCAGCAGAAGAAAATAAGTCATACACATCTAGGATGGCATGAGGGTGAGTAAATGATGAGAGAATTTTGTATTTTTCGGTGAACTATCCCATTAATATGCATAGACAGCTATAAGCAAGCCATTCTTATGTTGATTCTCCTGAAAAATGTAAACACTGTAGCATTATGGCGCTATCAAAACAATGCTGTTAGTTTGAGCATCCATATCAGCCTTACATAACCTGCAAAAAAAAAAAAAAAAAAAAGATTGTCAGAGATCAGTATTTTTGTCTTATTTTCCAGTTTATGTATCTAAACATGCTTAAAACAAGAAAAAAATTATTGGTAAGTAAAATATATCTTTAACAAAATGTAGGGCGATTTTTGACAAAGTGATTTTTGTGGTTAAATTATTAAGTAAATGTATCTTATTTTAAGGATGTTTACGTATTTGTATTTACATCTACTACAATTTAGGGAGGTTTTTGCTTAAAACTAGAAATAACAATTTGCAAATTTGGTAAAACAAAACCTTTTAATAAATAAAACATTTATCTTGTTTTAAGAATTTTTAGATATCTTTACTGGAAAACATTACAAAATATAAAGATTTTTTTATAATTTCTTTTCTTTTTTTCTTTTTTTTTTTGAAGTGTAGCAACATTGACTCAACCAATGGCATGAGTTTGGGGCTGTACTATCTGATGCAAGTAGTGTCTGGAAAACAGTCAGTATTTTCACAATTCAGTTTGGTGACGCTAGTGGTGCAGAAATTACACCCTTCACCTTCATTTTTACAGCTCTTAACAAATGCAGAAAATAAAGATAAAAGACAGAATGCATTAACAAAAACCGCTGAGAAAGGCAGAAGCTGTCTCAGAACAGAGTACTGTGTGTTCTACCTTTTAAAAGTCTTGGACTAAGGACTGGAGATCTTTGCACATGTTCCTTAGGCCTGTTTTCCAGCTCAAGGGATTTATGAGGGCTGAGAGCATATTCTTGTATGCTTCTTGCTCTCTCTCGCTCCTTTTAAACCCCTCCGAGGAGAGAGGACAGAAACAGTTAGGCTTGCTTTCTGGAACAGCTGGGCTGAAAGGAGAAATAGTCGTTTGGGTCTTGCATAAAGGGAAGAAACTGAGCAGGAGAGGGAAAATCAATTGTGGCCTTAGGCTGGTAAAGGTGCACAATTAGCGAGATTGGATACATTTGAAACGATGGAGCTCCAACTTGCCCTGGTTACACTAGCTCACCAATCCCAATGGAGACAGAAAGGGGGAGTGATGATTCCACTTAAAAAGCCCTAATTATTCATCTGGACTGATTCCATGTTTAAAAGGGAGCTTGGAGCTTTGGGACGGGTTACTGGAAGCAGATATAGATATCTAAAGGATTGCAGCTGCATAGTGAAATCCCTACTTATGCATGACGGCTGTATCGGGAAAATTCCTGCATTTGATTGTTACTGAAATGACTCTGTTTATTCGTTTAAGACATCTAAACGCTGCCTGCAAACACTTTAAACTTAACCTGCACCAAATTATCGCAGCACATCCTATTAAAATTGCACACTAAGTCAAATTGATCAAGCATCAACACATTAAAAGTGGGGGGGGGGGGGGGGGGTTTACCAATAGAAGAACTCTGAACTCTGGAGATACTTCTTTAGTTCATGGTTGGTTTGGTGAGACAGGCTTTAAATCATGCGGTGAATGTTAATTTCCCTGGGGAATCCACCACAGACCAATGTGCTGGAAGTCAACATGAAGATCGGTCAAGAAAGCCGACCAATGGACATAATGGAATTCTCCACGATGCTTTAGCTGGTGTTGGCTTTGTAGACATGTTGGGAAAGTGAAGGTGGTTTTTGTTGGTTGGATGAATTAGTGCACAGAAAAAGTGGGTGGATGACAATGGGCAAGAGATTTTATGTTATTGAGATAATCTTGAATTGAACTGATGCAAGTGATCACAAATGCATTCACTGGTTGTCTTGCTATGTTTTAGAACCAAGCTTAAATGGCACATTACATTTTGTTACATCATGCTTGCAGCATTTGGATATCACTCACACGCAAGACACCAAAGCCATATCATTTTCAATCTTTCATCTTATTTTGTTGATCCACTGTGTAGAATGTTGAATTTAAAGGAACACATTCTAAAATGTTGCATTGTTGTGACTAATTCCTTTACAATCAAACTATTATCTACTTGTGCCTCATGTCTGCAGTATGCCTATATAATAACCTTACCATTTCTCAAACCACTAAGACACCATATTTGTATCTTAAATAATATACAATCTTACATTTAAAGGGATTTAAACAACAAATATTCAAAATAAATGTAAATGCATATTTTCCCTCATGTAACTTACCTCATGTGCAGTAAAAGTCACAGGCTGAGCTCTGTCTGTGTTTGACTGACTGTCCCTTGTGAATTGCTGTCAGCTTTTAGAGTTGGTGTTGTAAATGGCCACCTGGCCCTTCAAACTATACCCATGTCTCCCTGATACTTTCAGTACATCTTTTATTTTCACTGTCACCATGTACAAATATGAACAAATTCTATACAGTAACGGGATCACATTTGATTCGGACTGGAGTCCGGTACCTTTTCTCCAAGATACGTAAGATGAACACTGACATCAATGTATTTTATTATTAGCAACTAAATGTAGCTCTATTTTGACACTGTACCAGCAATTCTGACATTTTAAAAAATGTAAGTCACTGCAAAAAATAGTAACATGCAATGCTTTCAAAAATGCCTCAATAACACATAACATGTCACATAGAAATTATCATTTAAAAGGACCTCAGTTTGAAATTGTCTTTTTAAAAAATTGTTTGAAACTTCAAAACATTCTTTCAACAGCGTTGGTCTCATTAAGGTTGTAAACATTACAGCATTTAGCTTGCTCCTTTAACTGGGTTCATATCATTCCTTTTTTTTTCCTCGAAGACTTTGATAAGCAATCATACATGGTAAATTGTCTTTGGGCTCATTAAAAAGCATGAGGGAGATCTGGGTTGTGGCTCTGTGAATTCACAGAGTAAGGTAGATTACATAAACAACCTGAGAGTCACTTGTCTGTATTTTACTAATTTAAAAAACAATTGTATTATTAATAATATTTAGAATTGTCAGGTTGGGCTTGGCAGCCGTTAAGGGATGGTGGGCGAATCATGAGCGAAGGGTGAGTTGACAGGTAACTGCCGCCTCTGCAGGCATGAGAACAGTTAATGTGGGTTCTGGTCGAGTAGTATGTTAATATCAATGGAGAACATCACATGGTGTGGGGGTGCGTGGCGAGGAAATGGCTCGTAAAAGGCAGGAAAAGGTTGTGGTGGAAAGTGGTAGGGAAACTGGGAAAGTTATGAACGATCAAAATTAACTAGGCTTACATGATGGGTTTGAGCTATAACATAAGCTGGTTCCATTGGTAAATGGAAACCCAACAGGTTTTAGCATTGGTGGACAGAGGACAGAACACCCACCCGCCCAAGCATTTCACAATCATCCATTTCACACATACACTCATACGCATCAAGGTGCGGTCACGTTAGTTTCGGCGCATGTGAAATTATTCTGCACCCCATTACGTTGCTTTAGGAATTCAGTTTTTAATAAATAATATGTCTCAAACATTAAAAGTTACAGTATACTACACTTTTCCTGCCAGAGCAAAGATGTGACATTTAGATCCTCTGTTGGTCAAATGTGGATTCACTATGTGATTTCGCCAAATTTTAACTTTTGTACGAAATGCAAGATGAAATTCTTCGCATGACCTTTCGCTCTCTTGTGTTCGCATGCGTTTGAATGGAAGCAAATGGAGCACAAAATCTAGTGTGACAGCACCTTCTCTCATGCAGCATGGCCCCTCCCCAAGACCGAGCACATGATTTCAATGTGTTATTTGATGAAACTAAGTGTAGTGGGAGGTGAAGAATAAGACAACAGAAGACAGGTGATGGTAAAATGAACATTTATAATGACTGCTGTTGCTGTCGGAAAATAATAACCCTTAAATAAAAAAAAATAAAAAACGACTTAATAGATATTAGCACTAAATTGCTGACTTCACTGGTAATCCACAAGTCAAGAAACACAACTCACTATTGTTTTTTTGTTTTTTTTACAAACACAATGCTACAGTTACATTAAATATTTAATACTTTTCATGTCAGTTAATGGATGATGTTAAAAGAAACCACTAAAATACTAAAAACAAAACAGTAATTAATCTTTCCAGTCATTCCCTTTTGTCTAGTTCTTGATGCCATTTATTAATAGTGTATAGTAGTTTTAAAATAAATAAGCTCATGAAGGGTCATCATAAAATAAAGCTGGCAGCATAGAAACATTAGATGTGGAGCTCAAAGCATGGTTGAGACGTATGAAAATGGTCAAGTTTCTTAATCACGGAAACATTTTCATCTATGATCTTATGAACAGATGCTGCAATGATCAAAGACACCTATAATCAACACAATTTACACTCGACACAACTGATACAATAAGATTAGCAACTACCATCGGTTCAAGTATGAAACCTGTTCTAATTGTCTACCTTAACCGCTTAGCTGTGATTATGCATTTGGAGGGCCAGAAATGGTTTGATAGGAATAAAATTTGGAATAATTTCTTGTTTCCTGATTTTTCACTAACCATGATCAATTATCAAGCACATGTTACATAAACAGGAGCATAAGTATTTGTTTCTAAATCATTTTTCTCTGCAATCAATCTGCATTTAAACCAATTTTGAACATTTTCTAAACTTTTTAGAGACTTGTCTTGACTGGACTCCCTCTCTCTATCTGACTAATAGCGGCAGAACAACCAAAATGACACTGTCTGTGACTCAGCTTTCTATCTCTGCCTCCTACGAGCACTCCACAAAATGATTTAATGCTGCCAGCCGCATTATGTTGAACACGTTTCTGGTTACAGTTCAACGAAATCTAACAAATATTTACAGTGAGAGAAAAGAATGAAATTGTGGAGAAACAGCGTGGATCTTATTTCTATATATTTTTTTGTTTTAGTTTTTTTTTTATTTCTTATCTCTGAGAATCGTCCCCAATGATGACTTAAAAAAGAGAAATAAATCCAATCATCTCAACTAGAATTGCACAGTCTCAAAAAGGTTTGGAGATGGAATGGAGTTTTTAAGTCCAAACAGTTGATGAACATAGAAGGGGAGGAAGAAGGTCAATAAAGTTCATGAGGGGTGAGAAGTTTCAAAGTTCAGAAGACAGAAGATGGCTGCACAGCTGACGTTACACTCCTCAGCATGTTTTAATGTTAAAGAAAAAACAAAACTAAAATGAATTTTTCTTTGTTTGCGGTTAATGTTTTCCATCGAAAAATCAAATGAAGAGACTCGGGGGTGAGTAGAGTGACAGTGGCCCCAACATTATGGCACAAAATCAGTGATGTCCTGGAGGTTGAAGAGATGACAGAGAATTAGGAAAAGCAGTTTATGAGAGGTAGCCAGCCTTTATTTTTTACCATGTTAATCCAGGTCTCGCTTTTTACGGCTTGCTTTTTGGTTAATGTTGAGGCGTCATGACTGACATCATGTTATGGAGAAACATGTTGGCTTCATGGGTGCGTCCGATGGATGTCCAACATACAAGAGAACTCAAAACGTTTGGAATGGTACTGTTTTTGTTTGGCACTCAGGAGAAAGTCTGGGAGGGTGTGAGGGGGAGGTCGGCAGAAGAGTGGGGAGTGGTTGGGAAAAAAGGGGAGCAGTGAAGTGCAAAAAGGAGAAAAAAGGGAGAGTAAACAGGATACATATGAATGACATTTTTGTTATACTTGGTCTAGGTTAGAGAGTGTCATACAAATAAAAACAGGAAAATAAAAAAGAGAGAACAGAACAGTGATATGACAAATGTATTCTAACATTGCTGGTGCTTCAATGGGTACAAGTTCAAGAATGACCCCAGGTATTTTTTTTTTCTCCTCTTCTGATAGTGGGGGGCCAAGGGCGGGGTTTGGGTGGGGTAGGACTGGGGTGGGGGTGGGGGTGTGGGGGGGATTGGGGTGGGAGGTTGGAAGAGCAAAAAGCTCTAGCCCAATTCCCACATAAAAGCAATGACCTTCTCAACATCAGCTAAACCATAAGTTTGCATTCATCTTAACTTGACTGCATGTGACAAAGCTGCTGAACCCAATAACCTGGGGAGAAAAAAAAAGCCCTGCTTGTACACACAAAACTGCTAAATGCATGCACAAAACACAAACATTACCCTTGTTCCTACTGAGCTATCGTCTTATGAAAAAATATGCCTGATATAGTTTAAAAAGCAACCATGACTAAGCACTGTGCAATTTTGTCATTGTTTGAAGTCTCAGCATGGCTCTAAACAAACAAAATATTTATGATATCAGGCATGCCCTTTTTTTTTGTCACTTATTCATTATAATAATAAAAAACACTATCAAATTAACAACATTTCCAAAAATCGGCCATTTTTGGTCATCTTAGATAATCTGGAAAATTCTTTACAGACTGATTATGATCAGGAATTCTGCCCATTTAAATAGCTCTGTAGCTATTCCTTTTTTTAATGGAGATTTGAAGTAAAGGATTCGAGCAGTTAAGCAGTGTCATTGCATTTGCTCTCATTTGGAAATGGGGCTGTTTTTACTGGGTTGGCATGAAATATAAGAGAAATATAAAGTGCATATTATCGCAAGAATGGATCAAGCTTAATGTGCATTGATGGCAGAACAAGCTACTTAACAGAAGAGTGTAACATAGCTTAATGATGTTAGTACTGACACACAATTTACAGCAAAAACAAGCCCTAGAATCATGATAGAAAGAGTGATATGCAAACTTATGTAGAGGCGAGTACATTCACGGCCATGTTTTATTGTTCAGAAGGAGAAGTTATTTTTGCTATAAATTAACCTTTCTTTCCCAACTTCCATTTTTTTTCTGGTAACGTTTTCAAAAATATTACAAAAAGCTTTGTACAAAATGAGTGCTCTAATGATGACGCTAAAAATGACAATGACTATGAATGATTTTGGTTTCTGTGGCCTAGCTTTCATGGCAAAAAGCAAAACTAAAAGTTAAAAATGTGAAAAGGCTAATTTAATAGCTCTAACTGTTGTTGCCATGCAAAGATTTGTCCTAAAAATGAGTGCACATTGCCTAATTGTTTTTTTGTAACTTCATTTTTTTAAATCCACGCGTCACTTGGTATCATGCAATATCGACGTGCAAAAAAGATAACATTTATCTTCACAAAATACATTTTCATAACAATAAAAGGCTGACTTAAGAATGCTGATAACTTATAAAACTTTAACCATGCTAAGCTCATTCGGCAGTCTTCTAGCCCCAGGGATGTGTTGGTGGCCACATGGCACCCTGATTTTTGTTTTCTACATGATGAATCCCTCCTTATAATTTTAACAAGGAATGGCTATTAAGGGGGCTGAAAACTCTTAACCTTATAGAGCTAATGTCTAATCTTTTGCTTTGCTAGTTCCCCTGCTAGTTACTGTATCTTAACTGTGACTTTTTTGGCACTTTTCACATTTTTTTTTTTTGAATTACAAAAGTACGTCTGCTCTTAACTAATGGTGTTTAAATCACATTTAAATCTGTAAAGATCTATTTTGGCACAGGTTTATTTAATCCATCGATATAGCAATTATGATTTCATTATCAATGTAATATTTAGTTACACCTCTTAAACTATACCACATCCTGCTAAATAACTGACCAGATATGTTTTTTTTATCTTAAGTTTCAGTACATCACTTATTCAATAGCAGCATCTTCACAACTTAAAAAATAGTGTATGCAAATCTACTCAACATCTAGATAAATCCAAAGCTCCTACACAGACAGAATAAAAGGACAAGACTTGACGACATGCTACTACGTATATTGCTTTCAGTACTCATCACATTTGAACTATTTTCTCAAGTACTAATGAAAGAAAAAACAGAGACAACCCCTTTTATGTACTTTTAGTACTGAATACAGAAACTATAAAACAAAAAGCTGCTCCTTGACACTACATTGGCACCTTAATTAATTTTCACATTTAATTGTCACAGTAATATCTTGCTTTTTGTGTTAATAAAATTAAACTCTGATGTTAAAATAAAAAATGTTCAATGTTTGTGTGGGTTTATCTATGTGTATGTGTATGTGGGGGATCTGCTGAGACTAAAACATGACTGATTCCACTGTTCAAGTGTCTAATGAAGTACTGCATCATCATGGGTAAAACCAAATGCACAGATGCACTCTAAAATGCGGAGGCACTCGAGTGCCATCGCTTCCTCGTCTCAATTTTTATAGCTTTCCCTTAAATAAAATCTGCTGTCCACACATAACTATGATGTCCCTTTGTTTGGAAATGGGCAACTAACTAACTGAGTACCTGGAGTAACTTTCCCAAGACAAACATTTCTATCTTCATCCAACTTGTTAGTCCTCTTCTAGTTCAGGTATCTACCCAAACTTGCGCCTGCAAGCTTGCTGCACACACATACCCACACTCAACATACAAACACATCAATGGCTCGGAACAAAATCCCTTTGTAAAGAGTGACCTCTACTTGACAGACTCAGGTGTGATGTGCCCGATTGTGATCTATTGCAAGCTTTGACGTTCTACTCTGTAGAAACATCTTCCCTTTATGTTTCGTCATTGTTTTGTGAAAGGGCAAGCACACATGCACTGTTACACCAGACATCGCCACCCATGGAGAGATGTGAGAGAAGGGGGTCTCTGGTTTGATGTGTCAGAATGGGAGTGCACGAAGGTAAAAAGGGGTTGAGAAGAGGTGAGGGGAGGTGATGGTTTTTAGATGAGAATAAAGAAGCCTCCTTACCAATTGGTTCAGATTTACTCTCCCTGGTGCTCCAATAGCAAAGGAGAGGAAAGAATCATAACTTTAGTCAAGAGAAGAGAGAGCACAGCACTGTCTAATTCTGTAGCCGTCCAATCTTTTTGGGAATGCTCTCTATGTTAACATACTGTATGCAAGCCTGGTCTTTTAGCAAATTGCAGAGCATCATGATATGTATCGGTGGTAGCTTTTATATAGATAGCATCCAGTAAAAATATTAAATATGCTTGTTTCCTTTCTTGTCGTATCACTCTTTTTGAGGACACAAAGTTTGTATAAACAAAATAAATAGGCTATACCATCCTCTGCCCCTTCGCAATAAATATACAACCTCTCGATTGGGAGTCAATTATTGGGTTTTGGTAAACTGGAAAATTAAGTTTGGATACTGCAATGTGATGTCCAATAATCTCAAAGAGCCTGACCTCAACCTAATTAACCAGTCCGATCCTGATCCTCTGCTTCCTTAAACAATTCCATGAACAATTCATTGACTCCATGGAGGTTGGTATAATATGAGACGTTCCATGTGAGTATATTCCATCATTGTGGTGCATCAGTGCGATTACAATAAAGAACCCTGACTTTTCCTGGCCTTCCATCATGGCCTCCACACTTCACAGTGCATTAAGATGAAATTCAGTGTACTCAGATTATAAAACAAAACAAAAGGAAAAAAATAGGACCTTAGTAGCAGCAAATACGTCACACATGGGTAGTTCTAATCTGCACAGAAAGTTGTTCACATGGCCAGCCTATATATTTTAGAAGAGTGTAGGTGATCCTCATGTATGTAATCAAAACACTAAGACAACAATCTTAGATTTAGTAGTGGCTTGGGAACTAAACTGAAAATAGGGCCAGCAACCTGCTTTAACAACAAGTCAATTTCTAGCGCAGACCATGCAATTAACCAGCCTGTGCCGATCAGAGCGTAAATTTGTTTCGTGGCCATAATTGTTCAGTAGTATGTGTTCACTTTCGTATTTGATCAGGAATATCTATGCAAATCTTCCAATGACGTCAACAGAAGATTGTGCAGACATTCGACTGCAGTGGCTCTAAGTGCACAATATCTTTAGTACCGCAGAGATTTAGACAGAAGGGCAGCGTAAACTACAGACTGACTTTTTGTACATTATAGAAAGCGATGAACTTTGATATAGAGATTTATTCTTGTCACGGGAACACTCCCTTGGACTTGTGCAAAGACCTACATTCTCTTTCAGTAGATATGTGAAAAAATTGTCTAGTCCCATTGTGATTTCAAGTTTGCTCATGATCAAACTGAGCATTTGATCTGGAAATAGTTTGCTGAGGGTGTTTGTGTGTGTGTTTAAGTGTATGAGAGTTTTTTGTTGTTTAAACTGTATTAATATCATTTTACAGTACATCTGCCCCTTTACTCTGTTGATGCCGACGGTGCAGTTATCACTGGATGTTAAATAAGACATATTACATGGACACGATTCAATCTACTTAAATAAAATACTAAATCCAAAATATTGTCTTTACATTCATGTCAACCTGAATTCACATATTAAGAAAAACAAAAAAGAAATACCTCAGTCCTTATGGGTGAAATCATATTAATAAATAATGCTAATGGTGATGATAATTTGTAATAATAATAATAGTAGTAATAATAATGATAATAGTATTGGTATAAAAACAAGACTTCAATTCCCATAGAGAAATTGGCCCTGGTACTATATATTCTGACCAAAGCAGGTGCATTTTGCGTCCTGGCCTATGTCCACAACATGATCTACAAGCTTCCCTTATGCTAACAACATCTGTAGTAGCATCAAATGGCATGCACCTGGTCAAACTGGGACCCCAGGTCAATGTCTAGTGGTGCTGAGAAACCCTGGAGCATCATCACATCCCCTGCCCTATCCTGCCCAGAGCAGGGCAGGCTGGGATGGGGAGGGCCAGGGTGAGGGGGACTGGGGTGGGTTATGGGGTGTCACAGACTGGGGGGGATTATTTTCAGTCTCAGACCCTCTTATAGAGTGGACATGGGCAAAAGAGGGGGAATTAAACTAAAGACCAAAAAGTAAAGAACAAAAATCACTCAGCTAGGAGGGGATGGGGGTGGGGAAAGGGCTGATTCCAGCGGGGTTGGATGTCCTATTGCTCCACCCCATTCTCCCCCATCCCACCACCTTGCCCACCTGCTGGGAACCACAGCGTGGCAGCATGCCAGGTTGAAATGCCATTCACTGCTGTCCAGAAAAATGCACAAAAAAACTAAAAATACAATTTTCAAAAGATCAAAACTTAAGAAATAAACCCATATTTACATTTTACAAATTTTCGCGATTTTCAATTTTCCACTTTGAGAGGATATTTTTCCATCTTTTTTTAATACTGAGATTTCCACAAAGTATGTGGTTGATTTTCTTCATTATTCGTGCCCTTCATCTCATTCTCTGTATCTTCCCATCCCCCACTCTTTCTCTCTCCTTTTTCGTACTCTCTGTTTTTAGCCCAACTTCTGCGGATTGGTGGCCCTCACACCCTGCTCATATGTGATTCGCTGGCTGATAAGATATTGGGCTGCCTGTGTGGCGGCTGGCGATCCGGTAATGGTAACTTTACGGTTTCTTGTGCCAGGAACAAATTCTCCCTTTTTGGAGATCTGAATGCGGGCTCCTGTCAGTTCTTGGTACTCCACAAGTGTTTTGCCTCCCTTCCCCAAAATGGCACCAACCAAGTTCTCTGGCACGGCAATCTCCACCACATCTTTGGCCCCCTCTGCTAGCTTCTCAGTGGCCAGTAGAGAGCTTGCCATCAGCGGGGAAGCAGCACTCAGGTAACCATTGGTGGCTCCGGTGGCGGCGGCCAGCGAGCCTAGCGTGAAGCCACCCAGACTAGTGGCTGGGTGGCCGGCACTGGTGGATGCATCATTAGCGTATGAGGCTAGCAGGTTGGCGGCTGCAGCTGCAGCAGGGTTTGCACTAGCAGCAACAGCAGCAAGGACTCCTGAGGCGGCCGCAGGGTTGAGCCCCAGACCCAGAGAGTTGGTATTGTATCCGTAGCTGGCTAACGTGTTCAGCGCTGATGTGATAGCCAGAAGGTCATTCCCTGAGAAGCTGGGCATGGTGGTGGGGAAAGCACCCACTCCAGCCAGACTGGCCTGGCCCAGGAGACTAGAGGCTGTGGCTGCTGCTGCAGCAGCAGCTGCCGGCATCACCTCTGCCGAATTTGCGTATGGGGAACCTGTGGGGTTGGAGTTGGCCACGGGGCCAGAGATATTGGAGTAACTGATGTTGAGACAGCTGCTGCTCTGTGGGTCCTCCTGGATCTTCTGCACAATGATCTCCACAGCCTTGCGGTTCTGCTCAGGCTCTCCGCTAATGGTAACCACTCGTTCCTGCAGGTTAATGCCTTCTGGTTTCTGTGAGAGCTGGACCCAGGCTCCTGACTGCTCCATGACTGCCTTCACTGTGGCCCCGCCCTTACCGATTATCAGCCCTGCCGTGCTGTTGGGCACTATCAGCTTGGCCTGAAAAGGACATAAGCAGAGAACAAGAAGTTATGCAACTATGAATGAGTCACTCTCCCAGCAAAAAAATTCCAGCAGGAATGAAACAAGCACACCATAACTCATGCTATGTTATTGGAATTTAAGAGTAGAATGTGTGATTTCATCCCATTAACTGTAGCACAACTATTGTTTTAGAACAAAAACAACTATTTATGTGGCAACTACACCCATATGTTTTAAAACTAAAGCCTGGCTTAAAGACTTTTGAAATGTTCACAGTACGATAACCTTCACAAAAAATACTGCGGCATTACGGTATCATGGTATTAAAGTGCCTTGCTGAAATTATAAGCAGTTTAATATTTATTTATGAAGTTGCACCTGAATATAAGTCACACCTAGTCAAAATCGTATTGCTCAGAAAATAACAACAACAGATATGTCGCATCTCTGTATAAATCACACTGACAGAGACTGTATTCGGCAGGCACTACCCGGGAGCAGCCGCCACATTCCCGACTTCCCTTCATCTGCTCAAAAGTCAGACGTGCTTCATTATGAAGATTAAATAACCTCAGGAAATACAGATCTCTATGCTTTGTAACTCTATGCTGTATACAAATAAACAGCTTGAAGTGTTTGACTAAAACAGTATACCTGTTGTATTCCGTTCGTTCATTAACGTTAGAGACTGTCTATCTGTGGATATTTCTGAGAATTTAACCCTCTATACTATGCATTAATTATCAGTTTCACTGACTGAATGTTTTTCCTATGAGTGTGATGAAATGTAGTTTGTTAGGAAAATAATGTTATGATGGTCAGAATATTTAAACTGGTTGCAATAAAGTACTAATGTAAAGTCAAAATATATTGAATTGCCACTTTAAAACGCTTCTACCATCTCTTTGACTGATGTTTTCATCTGTTTGCGTGTAAGCATATGTGCTTTGGTGTGCGTGCGTTTGAAAGGCTGATATTAATTAAGTATAATTATGTATATAAGTGGCAGGAACTTTCAGATGATGAAAAAACTTGATTATATTCAGGAAAATACAGGTAGTCATGGAAATCTTGTATATCTGGGAGTGATATGAAAAGGGGTTTATAATTTATTAGGCTATATACTGTATTTTCTCTTACATTCATCTCCCCAAAATTCTTGGGATGATCACAGATGTGGCTCTTCAGGTTTGAAGTGATCCCTGCCTGAGCCAACACTTTTTTTCGACACAGTTTACTGATTGGCTAACCATCACTGATGATGCCTTGAGGGTCTTTTAAAAAACCAAAATATTCCCACGCCCCAGATTTCATCCTTGGCAGGGGTAAACAAAGGTTCAGGCATTGACATTTCTCTCTCTGCCGTGCAGTTTACATGTGTGAGTTTTAAAATGAAGTGACGGTTTAGTGAAACAGGAGGATGTAGAAACGTATTTGATCAAGTTTATATGATGCTGTCTAAATGTTGCTGATTCTTTTTTAATTTAACTGATATTAACAATGGAAAATTGCATTCCTTTACTTGGAATTTAAACAAACGAAAAAACAAACAAACATCTAAGTAGCCTAATACTGTGAACGCAATCCTGTTAATTATAAATGTCAATGGTTTGATAACCGTCTCTTTTTAAAACAGTGATATACCGTGAAACCGTGATACCGTTACATCCTTAAACCATAGTGACAGTGATTGAAGTAAATATTAAAGATGGCGACATCCATAACACCGGCATGTCTTATCAAAATACCGCCACGTTGTTAAATAAACAGTTCAAATGAGATGCGTATTCATTCATCAGATCATAATTAACCGACAGCAACTTAGAATGTTTTTTAACCGGGTGCCGTGTGCAGCATTTGTTGCCTGGCTCACAATCACGAGCAGCTTCAGTGAAAGACAGTGGTTGGATCTTTGGATGACACATAGCTCATATCGCTGTCTCTGTAAGTTAACAAAACTCCTCATGATTAACATGAGACACACATGTACAGTACAGCATGGCCTTCACATTATATGACCTGACAGACAACTAGTTGTACTGTGCGGTTCTGTTCACACAACACAGTTTTGCTGAGAATGCGGTTGTGATACCTGAAAATTTGCGGGTATCAGTTCGGTTATAGAATGCAGTAAATAACCAACTTGTGTGTGAACACAACCGTATTAAACTGTATTCTGCTGCTGTGTGAACGTGGCCACAGTGACTCAAGCTAATACTTTATACTAATACTTTAACACACAAAACACAGAACGTACTGATATTGTTAAAATGCTGCTAAACACTGTTAGGGATATAAGACATATTCATTCAAATTTACCTTTGATTTCTTTCCTAAACTTTATTTGATTTTGTTTGTTTGTAGGTAGCTTAACAATTGTCCATTAAATGTTTTTCAACATAAAGATTTTAGGTTAAAATTTATATTAATGTATAAAGGAAAGTGTATATTTTAGATGCAGATCACCATTCTTTTAAGGTTTTTCCTTTTTATAATTACCACTTTATATATATATATATATATATATATATATATACATATATATATATATATATATATATATATATATATATATATATATATATATATATATATATTTCTTTTTTTTTTTTTTTTTTTTTTACAGTTAAATAATCCAGTTGTCCTGCAATGAATTTTTAAAAATATAAATATCCCATTCAGTCTCTCACAAATCACAAATTTAAAACTGGAAACTTGTGTGAATTTTCTAACTATGGTTATGGTATTTGTCACTTAATTGCTGCCCAATGCAAAAATCACATTGAAATACAAAAATATCGGACACATTTTAAAGCATTAAACAAACAAAAATATGAAATTATACAAGATAGAAAAGAGTAGGATAAGATTCATGAAACAAAAATGTATATAAAAGATAAAACAGTACAAAAATATTACTTTACATATTGTTTCAGCACTGATGAAAATTGTACATATTAGAAGATATACATAAAGATGCATGTATGTTTTTTCTTGTACTTTCTGAGCTGTGAATCACTAGGTAAAAAGAGGCTCCTCCTGAAAAGCATTGACTCCCAGGGGTCAGTGTTTCCATGGAAACTCAACACCAGCATTCAAGGGGGACTGAAAGGGAGTCGGAATGATGCATAGCAACCAACCAACCACCCTCCATCATATACGCTCTCAACAGTTCACTTAAAACCACCACCTAGTAATTCCATAATACTGCAGGTCCAAATGCACAACTATGCAATACAGTGCTACAATACTCTATAGCACACCCAAACACCATACACTAACTAGTAAAGGACACTTTTGCTTTTGAATTTGAAAAATAAATAAATAAAAGATTAGATTACTTGAAATGTTCATTCGTTACCTGAACTGACAAATTAGCACTTGGTGTCTTTGGTCACTGCCTGATATATGTACGCTTTGTATCAGTGTAAACAAAAAGAAATATGCTTTGATTTTGACAGTTAAATACTCTGTATAATGAAAACCTCCAGCCCTCGCCATTGAAAATGCTGGATTCTGAATATATGCACTGTCAAAATGACAGATAGAGAGATGAAAATCGTAAAAAGGGGAGACAAGAGGAGTGGGTAGATGTGAGTGAAGATAGATGTGTGTGTGTCTATGGGGGCGTGTGTTTTTATGTGTGTGTATGTTTATGAACAAAGTGAAGGAGAGAGAAGAGGAAAGAAGAGAGGGTGAAGAAGGGGTGGTGTTCGGCTCAGTCTTACGTTTGTTTCTTTTGTGAGTTGTTCCGTTCTTTTCATTTGCTCCCTCAAGGTTTGCTGTAGCTTTCTGCCCACAGACTTGTCTTTACAGAAGCTGTTTAGCCTTGCCACTGTAGTGCGAACTCTCATTCAGCTTAACTGAATTACCATATAAATGAAAACTGGTGACAGGAAATTTCATGGATTTCTACATTCGCTTTTTTACCTCAGTAGAACAAACAGAAGGACACTTGTATGCTAAACGTTTTGAGCAAAATTATCTTATTCACAGTTGTTTTTTAATGCAACTGAAAGCAGATTGCTTGGTATTTAACGCCATAGAACATTTACTGTGATTGGTCTGTACAGCACTAGTGCAAATGCAGCAAATCAGTCCTGATTTGGTAAATCTTAACTCCAGATGATCATATATTAAATAAGAGCTGATGAGGAAAATATTTTAAATTCATTTTATTTTAGGGATACTATTTGTATCTTTAAAGGTGATGTATGTGATTTTTTTTCTACATCCCCAATTCCAAAAAAGGTGGGCCAGTATGAAAAATGCAAATAAAATAAAAAAGGAGTGATATGTAAATTATATCACTCACCATTGCATCCACAGATGCAAGTTAAGACTTTACTATGCAAAGCAGAAGCCATACATCAACACTGCCCAGAAGTGCTGCAGACACCTCTGGGTTCGATCTCATCTTAGATGTAAAGTAGAACAGTGGAACTGTGTTTTTTGGTCCAAAGAGTCCAGATTTCAAAAAGTTGGTAAAAAACACAGCCGTCGTGTTCCCCAGGCCAAAGAGGATAAGAACCATCCAAGTTGTTATTAGCATCAGGTTCAAAAGACAGTGTCTGTATGGGCCAGGAGTGTGTCAGTGCCCATGGCATGGGTAACTCACACATCTGTGAGAACACCATGAATGCAGACAGATATGCAGATATTTGGATCAACATATACTGCCATCCAGCACAATCTTTTCCAGGGATGTCCCTGCATTTTCCAACAGGACAACTTCAAACCACACACTGCCTGGATTACAAGTGTATGGCTGTGTGGGCAGAGAGTGTGGGTGTTAGATTGGCCTGCCTGCAGTCCTGACCTATCTCCAACTGAGAATGTGTGGCGCATTATGAAGCACACCATACGGCAACGAAGACACCATACAATTGTGTAGCTTAAGACCTACATAATGGATGAATGGGGGGAAATTCCACTCTCTAAACTTAACAAACTTGTGTCTTCAGTGCCAAAATGCTTAATAAGTGTTATTAGAATGTCTTGGTTACTGTCGTAAACCTCCATTGCCTGATGGAGGGAATGAGACATTGTGTCAATTTAGTGACACTTGGGGTCGCTCTTGGGAGCCCCAAACACCTCTGATCTTTGAGAAAAGGCCAATGGGAATTGGCAAGTAGAATTTGCATGCCTCTCCCCCGGACAGACGGATATAAAAGGAGCTGGCTCACAACCACCCATTCAGGTTTCTCGCTGAGGAGCCGAGACAGGGTCCCGGCCATTTCAGCGGGTAGTTCAGTGTTGTGGCAAGCGGGACACAAAGTCTCATTCCCTCCATCAAGGAACGGAGGTTATGATTGTAACCAAGATGTTTGCTATCTGTCACTCACTTGACGTTGTGTCGATGTAGTGACACAAGGGGTCCCTATACGAAACGCCACCATGAGAGGAACTGCATTATGTCTACTACCGCCGGTGGTAAGCTGCATAGGTCTTCCGCGTCCTGTCCATGGGTCAAACATGGAGATTCCAGAAATTCCATATCTGCCGAGGACGCCATATGATCCAGGAGCCTCTGAAATTGTTTCAGCGTGACCCCAATTCTCCGCCTGAATGACTTCAGGCAGTTCAGCTCCGACTGCTATCAAAGAGAAAAGAGATGCTCTGAAACAGGGAGAGCTTGCTATTTTCCCAGTTGACCCGAAGCTCCAACCGGCTGAGGTGCCCGAGCAACAGGTCTCTGTACGCACACAACAAGTCTCGAGAGAGAGTTAGAATGAGCCAATCGCCGAGACAATTGAGGATGTGAATGCCCACTTCCCTTAATGGGGCATGGGCTGCCTCTGCGACTTTCATGAAGACGTGAGGTGACAGGGACAGACCGAAGTGGAGGACCTTGTACTGGTACGCCAGCCCTAAATGGTGAACCGAAGAAAGGGCCTGTGCCGAGGTAAAACCAAGACATGGAAGTACGTGTAGTTCAGGTCTACCGCCGCGAACCAATTTTGATGCTGGGCGCATGCCAAAATGTGTTTCTGCATCAGCATCTTGAATGGGAGTCTGTGCAAGGCCCGGTTCAGTACTCGCAGGTCCAAGATTGGCGACAACCCAACGCCTCCGCAACACCGAATGTGCGGTGTTCGGCGAATGTAACAACAACGGTCGTAAACACCGGGTGTGTAACCCAGGGAATGAGGAAACTGCTCTTTCTTAGAAAATGTGGGTACCGCAGCCCCTCTGGCATGTGGCGAAATAAAAATCAAAGGAAACAAAGGATTCTCCTCGGTTTCTATGTAAGTTCCAGGTGAGTGAAATGTTTTTTAATATTAATTTTTTTTATTAATTTTTTTTTATTAATACATATTGATCATTTGAGAAAAAAAATATATAGTTTGTTGAAGTTACCTTATTTTGAAACTGTTCTTAGTAACATTTGTGAATAAAACAAAATATAAATTTCATGTACGTGCCATACTTGTTATTTGTATCTAATATTTTAATTTACAACTAATCGATTACTAATTTTTTTGTGGGTTAGAATACTCTACTAAAAATTACTCATCCCTAATATGCATCTGTGAGAACAATTGTTATGTCTAATCATAAAATATCTATTAGCATAATCTTTAAGTTGCATTTGCTTCTACTTTTAGCAGATCAGTTCCTTCCTTTTTTCTTCTCCGTCTCTTTCTTTATGACGCCATCATTTTTAACGATCGCACTTGGCAGGACAAGTGCTGATAGAATCGAGTCTCTTGGGTAAGAATCTAGCCACGTCAACATATATCCAGGTTAATTTCAGTGAATGCATCCAAGTGCTGAGCTAGAAGAGATGGATGCCCCCTCCCTCTATCTATAAAGAGTGAAAGAAAGTGGGAGGCTGAGACAGAAAGAGTGCAAGAAAGAGAGACACGCCTGCTGCTGTGCCACCAGCCTTCTGAGACTGCAAGCCTTTGATGAATTGTCGGGAGGATGCGGCAGGGGGTTGTGGGTAATAGGCAATGAAAGCTTGGTCAGCCATGAAGGACATATGTGTACATACTCCCTATGTAGACTGTATGACTTAGTTTTAGTTCTGCAACAAAAAAAAAACAAAAATAATGAGACCAGCATTAGAGGCAAGCACAAATTAATCAAAGGATACAGTCTCTCTGCGTGGGTTTGCTGAAACGGCAGATGAGGCCCCCTGAGTCTTTGTAGCAGCAGATCCGGCTGCACTCTGATATAAGATGTGTTCTGCCACTGAGAAAACAGTTCAAACTTCCTCTGAACTCTTTCTACTGATGTTCATGCACTAAGAGAGGCAAAATGTACCCATTGCTTGACAACACCAAAGATCTTTACCATAGGGGTGGGAATCAGCGAGTCCTGGCAATACGATATGTGACCTTCTTCATAATTTTGAGTTCTGTGCACTAAAATAAAAAGGTCTCAGCTTTCTGATTATAAGATTTTTATGTTCATCCCAAACCGTTGCAGGAATATAATAATTTTAATGTTGTCTGTCAAAACAAAACTTGTTTTTGAGAAAACAGTCTCTTAAGATTTAACTTGTGCATACATGCAGAGATTGTGCATCCTCCAGCACCGAAGAGGTTCAATTTTCAGAGTTGTATCCACTTCGCATCTGTAATTAAAATGTTAGCAATTTGCTCTTCTCTATACAGTAGTTAATTTTATCAAGCTAACAAACTATGGACATTGGATTACTTTCCTGAGGTAAATGTGTGAGTTGTTGATATCATTGCCTTCTTACAATGGATTTCAGGAGAGATGATCATTTTAGCCAATTGCATTGTCTTTCAATACCCCATCTCATATTCATTCATGTGTTTTTCGTGCTGTATTTCTGTATTAAAAAGAAACGCTGATCGCAGGAGAGACACTATGCAGAGCTCCCATCTGAATTGACAGCAGCACAATTTGACACCACATTAAAGAGCAAAAAATCGTTAATAGACGATTGAATTTCATGACACCATTGATATTGTTTGAAAGCTGTGACTTTGTTTGATCAAAAACTGAACCCCCCCCCCCCCCCCCCCCCAAAAAAAATGTGACTAAACTTTTCAAAAACTGCCCATTGCGACTTACTACTCATTTTGATGGAGTGCGACATCTGAGTTGTCCATTTTTTTTTTCACGATATAATGATACATTGAAAAAAGAAATAAAATTCTCTCACCTAATTTAAACTGTAAAAAATGCTTTTTATTATGTTATTTTTTTTTTCCATCGACTTAACTTGACACATTAATTTGTGCCAACTTGATTTTATGTATTTTCAGATTTACAACTTAATTTTCTTCATAAGGAATTAAATTTAAAGTGGTTGAAAACATGCAATGAACCTATCATTGCAGGCTCTATATTGCTCAAAAAATGACCCCTGGACAATCCCACCCAGCAACTGTTTGACCCCTTTCCACCTCTGTCCACGGAATAGTGCCTGACTCTAGAGCTCTAGCTGTTTGCACTTTGAAGTCTTAAGCGCTTGCCTTTAGGTTAATCGCCTGTCTCCTGATCCCAGGCTTAGCTGCCCATCTCTGCACAGCATCTGCCTCTGTCTGTGTGTGCTGTTTGCTGGCATTGAAAAGAAAAAAAGACTCCACATGAGTTAAAAATAACACCCTCTTCTTCACCTTGGTATTATGACAGTCATGAGGGGTTGGCGTTTGCTAGCGAGGGTCTTGCACCAGTAGTCTCAATTCTTAATCTCTGTAATAACTCGCAATACATTTTGGTGCTGATTTTCATTGTCATTTTTTATTTCTCATTTAACCTCACATCAAACTCAGTTTGCATCCTAAGACATGATGATTCAGAAAAGGGCGAAATTTGGCAAAAGCATTTCTGACCAATCCTGTCTTAGTAACTGTTGTCGGGCAAGTGTTTGCTATTTCCAATGAGAGCCTATGGAAGCAATGTGTGTTTGAGTACTTTTAAGCGGGATTTTATCAAAATGATCCAAAAAATGTAAGACACAATTTTGCCAGGTCAATTGTAATAGTGACATGAGGTACCCACAGAGGATACTTGCAGTGTTTTTCTCTCTTAAAAAAAATCCTAATCTTTAAATAACTGTTAAGAAGAGCATACTATGGATTTACCTGTGTCAGTCCTCATTCCCAAATAAGCATGAAGAACATCAGCGAGGACACCTACATTTCCTCCAAGGTAATCAGGTTAATTAATTTATGTATTGATTCATGTAATATTAAAAGCTATAGAAAATAAACAGTAAGCAGTTCCGTACACTTACATTAATGTTATCTGGTGTATTATCGCAATCAAACGATGCTTTTCTCTTTTTAAGACACTGATAATCGTTCTCTTTCTGATTCACATTCTCCACATTTTTCAATCAAATTACTGTGCAATTGAATGATTTCTGTTACAAAAAAGATAAATATGTCCTACAATGTCACTTCATTCCAGCCCACTTAAGAATATTATCCATACCATTTATGAGAACATTTAGCAAAAAAACTCGTTGTTCCCACCAATCTTCAATTCATTCATAAGGGAAGTGCTGCAGAGCTTGCCAGAGCAAGCGACCATAACCAAGGGGGGCGGAGCTTAGCAAAGGTTCAACTGCGATTCTAATTAGATTATTAATCCTGTAATAAAAATGACTGTAATGTTTTTTTTTCTTAAATCAATCAACAAATATTACCACAATGTAAAAATTATTTACTGTTTATTCACATTACACATTGTGTGTGTGTGTGTGTTTTTCTTTTGTTGTTTTTTTACATTTCGATAATTAAAATATTATGATATATTTAAATAAAATTTGTGGGGGGAAATATGCTTAATTGTCATGAAAATAATGTCACAGTGCAAAAAAATAAAAAAATAAATCTTAATAGTTCTAAAAATAGGCTTTGTTTTCTTTAAGAATTTTTTTTTTTTTTTTGTTTAAGTGAAATATGACCCAAACATTTTGTGAGATTCATCCACTATGGTATTCCCTACAGTCAATTAACATTTGCATTCATAACATCAATACAGATCCTAACTTAAGTGAGACTTTCCCACACAAACAATCAATCTTAACCCTCAGCTCTCTAAACTGTATTTAATAACCCTAAACATAATCACAAGTGGTGTTGCACCCAAAAATACAAAAAAGATGCAATCAAAGTAAATGATGACTGAGACTAACATCTCCTTTTGTGTTCCATGGAAGAAGAAAAAAGTGTGGGTTTCGAACACATGAGAAAATCATTTTTGACTAAACTACCCATTTAAATTAAGCTCATATAGGCTACTCAGTGATATGATTGAAGATCTAAAGCCATCATTATCAAAATGTCTAAATTTAATATAATCTAATGTCAGAAAATATTTACCTTGGCATATGATCTTAAATCTAGCCTTGAATTGCTAGTCTTGACATCACAGATCTCTCTAGAATGCAACAGCAAAATAAAGTATGTGCCTTGCAAATGTATTTTTAATAAAGATCTGATTTATTATTTATTTTTATGCCATTTCAGACAGCTCTGGTCTTGCATCAGTCAAGAATGCTACAACTCATTTCCCCAGGGGTCTGGCTGAGTATTAGGGATGTGCGAGCTTTGGATCGAAACCCTCATCTCACAGACAATATGAGATCACAACAGTCCAGCATCAATGGGACAATTTGCTTCTAAGGTAAGACTGACACAGACTGGTAGCACTTTTCCACCTACATGCTTCGGGTGTGGGTTCCTGGTAGGGCTGGGCGATATGTAAAGATATTTTTTGGCGAAAATTGGCTTAATAAATATAGTGATATCCAATTAAATCATCAAACCCCCTGCAGAGGGTCGGTGAATTTTTTTTGCTTTAAAAATTGTATTAATTTATTGAAACACAATAAACGTAAACAACTTTTATAAATTCAAATTGCACTTTAAACAAAAAACAGCAATAAAATAAAAGTGATCAAAAAATCGCATTTAACAACCTCCCCAAATACAAAAATTTACCGTCTCCAACGGCTCCACTTGCACAAATGGAAAATTAATAAATAGCCTACAGATTAAGAACTAAAGACAATTATAAAAGTAAAGACATGAAATGAATGAATTCCCTTGTGTTCCCCAAAAATGCTGCCAAATGTGTGTTCTTATCGAGTGTGTTTATTTTGCATGTTGGTAATACAGTTAAAGCTGCTTAAAGAAAATAAAATTAAACTCAATTTTAGGTTCAAGGTGAACGTTTCTTGCATTACTTAATGTTTTAATCACTTTTGTCTTTGTTTATTTAATACAAAGATATATATATATTACTGAACCTGCAGAGTTGCATTCACAATGCATGCCAACTGAGTGGAAACAAGGCAAACTAAACTCACAGCACACCCTGAATTGATCGCAGATAATTTGCAGCATACTCACAGATGACATTATTCTTGCAAACTTGCAAAGTTTTCAGACGAATGAAACAAAAAAGAGCGAAAACTTTTTACATGCGCTTGTTCCACATGACAGGCTTGTTCTGCACGCCTCTGAACAAACAAGGTATCAGGTGAATTTTTTGCTTTATTAATTTTTCTTTAAAAAATTTATTCATTTATTGAAACACAAAAAACATAAACAAAAGTCATTTCTAAATTCAAATGGCACATTAAACAAAAAGCAATAAAACAACAAAATTATAAAAAAAAAATCTTATTTAACCACCTCCCCAAATTCAAACATTTACCGTCTCCAATGGCTCCATTTGCATCATGGAATCTGCAATGGATGCCAACCGTGAGGAAATAAAGCAAAGCAGAAAACAGGCTCGGCACGAGAACATCGCATTTTTCGGCGGAAAAGGGCTATGAGAGACTTGATATAGACATGTCATGATATATATGCCCTATATAATCCCTGATAATGATGCTCAACATTCTGGCTTATTAATATCCCTGTGTATCATCCATGGCACATTCAATTTCAGGGCTTTATGTTTCATATAGAGTGAAAACAATATTCATTCTTCACGTAAACAGAATGGTAAAGACCTAGAAATTAGCGTTTAGGAATACAACTACTACTGAATGGAAAAAAGGTGCAATGAAAGTGAATGGTGACTGAGGGCAGCTAACAATCTTACTAACGATTCCTTTTGTGTTCTACATAAAATAAAAAGTCATAGAGGGTTGGAACTACACGAGGGAGAGTATTTGTACAGAATACAGTATATGAACTATGACAGAATTTTCTTTTTCGAGTGAACTATTGCTTTAAGACTAACCAGAGGAATACACTCTCTTTCCACTATCCGCCATGACTACATAAAACAACCAACAAAATCGCCACTCTGCAAATATTAAAGACAAACAACACAAACTGCATCTGTCCTTTCTTTCTCCCAAAAGAGATTTGAGACTGGCATTAGAGGATGTAGTTCCTTGTCTGACAAACAATGTTGTGTAAGGCACTCCTTTTCCATTGGCTCTTCTGGAAATTAGATCGATACTCCGTGGAGAGATGGTGACCTTTTTCCTGTCCGGCAGATGGATTTGAAGGTTAAAAAAGGCATAAAATATTTTAGCCAGTCACCATCCCTCTAGAGACATGTGAGGGGAGGGGAGAGGAGAGAAAGGGAGGTTGGGCTAATTTCAGACATTATAGCTATTTTCCTGATGTCGCTTTTAATTTAAGAGACGAGTAGGCAACACAGCAGCGTTACGCTTGGCTGTCTTTGTGTATGTGTGTGTGTAGAGCTCCAATGAGGACTTTTATTAGATTCATGGTGCAGGATAATTAAATAGGCTGGGTTTGGTGGTGTCGTGAAGGGATGGGATGGTTTGAAACAGCACAGCACTTAAGGCAATCACACTCATCAATGTAACATAAAGTTGTGGGTTATAACGGAAAAGGCCAGTGATGCATGGAGAAAAGCATGATTTTTTCTATGATGTTGAAGAATAGAGTTTATGGGAAAACTGTTCCAATTTTCTAAGTTATAAGTGAAGCAGGGGAAGCTGTTAATGGTGTTTCAAAGATGAATCAAAACGTTGATTGTAAATGTGAAATATCGAAACAGCAAATATACAGTGTTACGTTTCTTAGAAGTGAGGAAGCTTCATATGTTATAAATTATTTCAAAGCTGATCTTTAATATTTGAATGTTAATCAGTGGTGAGGCCAGAAATTTCCCTGTAAGTGGACCCTTGTTAGAATTGGGTGGACCATTCGTAAAATTTACCTTAATATATTTTCAGCCAGACAAATGCTTCACAAAAAAAGAAAAGTATAGTGCGCAACAGTGAAAAGCATTCTAAGTCACCAAACCAAGTATCTTCTAAGTGAATCACAACATTACAAGCTTTGATTTGATGTAAACAATAAAAATATTTAAATCAGACAAAAAGACTAAGGTACAAGACTGTGTACTTAATGACTTTAATGTCTACTACTTAATGAAAATATATACCAACTACTGATATTAAGTTGCTTATTAAGAATAGAAACAATAGATTTTAAATATATAGCAAAATATACAGATATATACTAATATAAATGTATTTTGAGAGTATAGGGCAGAGGTGCCCATTTTTTTTCCTATGAAGGGCCAAAAATCAAACTTGATTGAGGGCAGTGGGCCAAAAGTAATTGTTGCATATATCAAACTTTAAATATTATATACTGCAAAACACACAGAACTCTCATCTCCTCACATTGAACACACGGTAATTCTGTGCAGTTTTGCAGAGTTTTGGAGAGATGAAGATACAATGGCATGACGTAATACTATCAAGTAGGATATTGTTTTGTGACACAGCAGATTTTAAAGATATTTCTTATCATAGACCTACACATTGTCCTGGATTTCACTCTGTATTACCATATATTGGGACTGCCAAATGTCACAGGATTATTGAATTAAACAATGCTGTAAAATGTTTTGGGTAGTTAATGCATTTAGCCTACTTACATTTATTTGACATTAAATCCGTATTCCTGTTGTACTTTTGCTTTTCTTAAGAGGTGATGGATTAAGGCTGAATGCATTACATAATGAAAGGACATAAAAGCTACAAAGCACATTTCTGCAAATAAAAAAATTGAGAGGCCTATTAATTTTATTGACTCCAGCTATCTGTTAGCTATCTATTAGCTATCTGTTTTTAGGCATATAGGAAGCAAGATAGTTGCAAGTAAACAAGATATCCTTACATTTGACAAACAAATTGTATTATGATGCACACAGATGTTATACACACCCCAAAACAGGTTTTAGTCAAAATAAGAAGATGAAATATGAAGAATTAGTTTACAGCATTACTGTTTTTGTCTAGCTGGCAGGGCTAGGGAATTTTTTACTGGTCTGTTCACTTATAGCGCTTGTCGTAATGTTGTGCGGTGTTTTGAGTGAATGGAACTGTTGTTTATATTGAAATGCTCCCTCACCTGACTTTATCAAGCCCGCTTCACGGGTGCACTTCAGAGGTAACGTTCACGCGAATATGAAATGCTGAACAACGTATAGTGCGCATTCAAGTCATATTTCATTTCAGATGACTGCACTGTGTTCTGCAAGTCCACATAAATACCTGTCATTTCTTGACACTGCTTCAGTTCCCACTCCGTTTTAAACCAACCAGGTTCAGTCTGGTGGTACTGAATTCCCACCTCTGACTTTGGAGCTGGCCAATCATAGTGAAGATTTGGGGTGGCACCTGGGTTGGCCAGTGGAGGGAACTTGCCAACAGCACTTATTTAAAGGTCATTGAAGTACACATATACATTTTTAAAAATTAAATCATTACACTCTCTACTTTTCAAATAAGCTATAGTTTTTGTAATGCAAAAGTAAAACAAAAAATCTTAAAACAAAAATATTAATTAAAAATGGAGAGCTGTATCAATGCCACCCCCCCCCCCCCCCCTTAAATTTAACTGTTTGGCCATAATAACCAACGTTATGTTTGGAGGAAAAAGGGTGAGGCTTGCAAGCTGAAGAACACTATCCCAACCATGAAGCATGGGAGTGGCAGCATCATGTTAATGGGGGTGCTTTGCTGCAAGAGGGACTGGTGCACTTCACAAAATAGCTGGCATCATGAGGAAGGAAAATTATGTGGATATATTGAAGCAACATCTCAAGACATCAGCCATGAAATTAAAGCTCAGTTGCAAATGGGTCTTCCAAATGGACATACCTCCAAATTTGTGGCAAAATGGCTATTGTTATTGGAGTGGCCATCACAAAGCCATGACCTCAAACCAATAGAAAATGTGTGGGAAGAACTGAAATAGCGTGTTCGAGCAAGGAGGCCTACAAACCTGACTCAGTCACACCAGTTCTGTCTGGAGGAATGGGCCAAAATTACAACAACATATTCTGAGAAGGTTGTGGAAAGTTAAACAATTTAAAGGTAATGCTACCAAATACTAACAAAGTGTATGTAAACTTCTGACCCACTGTGTATGTGATGAAAGAAATAAAAGCTGAAATAAAAAATTCTCTCTACTGTTATTGTGACATGTCACATTCTTAAAATAAAGTAGTGATCCTAACTGACCTAAGACAGTTAATGTTTTCTATTATTAAATGTCAGGAATTGCGAAAATTTTTTGTTTAAATGTATTTGGCTAAGGTGTATGTAAACTTCTGACATCAACTGTATATTGGCCACTGATACATCGTGCATCCCTAAAACCATTATATTCTGACAGTTATGATTGGGTGGGCCAGCTGTCAATCTGGGAAGACCCATCCCACCCTGGCCCTTGTGTGGCCTTGCCCTTGATGTAAATTAAGAATACTGTATGCATTTCTTTTCTCTTAAATGATTTGCAAATTACTGTAATGGCTATGTGCAGTACAATAGATTTTCAGTTGAATAAATTACATTGGGATCGATCCTTCTGGGTAAGAGTATTTTTTGCTCAAATATAAATGCTAGCTCTTCAATAGCATAAATGCCCAAATGTAATTTTTGGCTGTGTTTTTGTGACTACTTGTAGACTAAATTAGATGCCTTCCTGTGCATTTATGGGCCATTTCCTGTCTGGATTGGAAAACAACAGGAAGTAGGAAGCAAGCGGTGCTGTGCTGTGCTGAGGAAAATACAATAGGAAACTTGTGCTGACCAAAAGGAAGCTTCTGAAGAGTGGCACTTCAACATAATCTGAAATAATGTGGCCATAACAAAGAGCCATGTGGACGATTGAATTTTATTTCTGTGTTGTGGATGAAGTGGAACAGGCACATGGAATGATAGTGGGCATGGAAAGACAGCTTTTAGATTAAGCTTTTTGGATTTAAGGTGTTAGCCGTGCCCCTGTGCAGACCTTTTTTTTGCAGTCTCAGCGGTTGTTGTTCATGACTTGAGATCAGCAGCTGTTGCTTACTAATATGACTTCAAATCATGCCTTTTATCTCTCAATCAGTCTGCTGCCTGACGTGTACTGCAATGACACCCGCACTGGTGGTATAATTGCAAAGGAATGCTAAGATAAGACACGATGACATGACCACTATAACACCAAAGTAGACCAAACCTACAATTGGAAATTGGCACTGGCTTAATCTATCCCAATCTTAATTCTAACTATTGAAGTAGTTAGATGATTCATAGATCATCCAACAAAAAACTAAACAAAAATATGTAAAAATAAATAAATTAAAATAATTATAGCTCAAATTTATTACAAATACATGTAATTAGAATTAAATTAAATACATTTCTAATGTTAAAGCACAGTATCAAGTCTATCTGTAATCGTCGATCAAATGAAAAAGCATTATTTAAGGAAATTTTGGCTAAATTGTACATTTGCGGATCCAAAGGCATGGGAAGGGGGGTGCTGAAGCACCCCCTAGTGAGCAAGACTGGAAAACAATTTCAATGAAATTTCATTGTATTTATGCAGTATATATATAAAGCAATTTTCGCTTCCGACTGAAGAGAGCCCCTTTGATGGTGATGGATACTAGCGTACTTTTTATTCTCCTTTTTTCCTTTTATTTGCACAAAAGCAAAAAAAGTGATTGTTAACAATGAAACCGTAATCTGACAATACACTACAATTAATTGTGTTATTGTATCATTATTGTTGTTTAATGATTTTGTAGTGTAATATTACAGTTTATGAATAAAAACTAGTTAATCAATCCTCAATATTCATTTTTTTCCTTCAGAAGAATATTGTGCTTTCCTCATGTGTAAACTCATCCTTTGAAATTATAATCCTTTACGCATAACAAAACAAAAACAGTACAGGTTAGAGCTTTTGTGTTCTCGTGTTGCCCTGCGGAAGGTGCTAAAACCTCAGCTGAGCAAAAACTTCATCTTTTGGTGTTTGTTTTGAACATGAATCGTTTGGATATAGAAAATCTTGTGAAGACATTTATTAGCCACAACCCTGAGCGCAATGCCACATTTGGGTCTTTAAGTAACAGGTAGGACATTTCTTAATAACTTAATATTGTAGCATATGGGTTCATTTTAATAGCTGTTTTGTTTGAAAATTTATATAGTTTTTTATGGTTATTTCTAATTTACACTGACAGGACAACAATTTTGAATGTGGTGAAATGTAACTAATGCATTGGCTGGCTTATTGAATGACTTAATTGCAGGTGAAAACGTTGCATTGTATGTGTGTGTGTACAGTGATCACAATCTGCTGCCTCCCAGGAACAAACTGAGGCCCCTTTGTACAATGGGCGTACAGTGATAGGGAGACACAACTTCAGCACCCCTTGCCAAAAACTCATTCCAGTGCCTTTGCTCGGATCGAACATTTTTAATATATCTCCACAATCTAATCTTTCCGCATCTCTGAACAAAGTATTGATCATCAAATTGCACAATGCAGCAGAATGCAGATGATGCATGATGTCCCAGTGGAGACAATAGAGTGGACTAAAGTGAGGTGTGTTGCTACTCTTATAAACCCTATAATTACATGCATTAATAATTAGGTCAGCAATGTTTCAGGAATTCAGGTAATGGCCCTGTCTTTACAGAGACTGCTCAATAAGCACAAAGAGGGCACTTCCTTAATGGACAGGCTTAACTAAAAATTAAGAACAGAAAAGGGCAGCATTAGGCCTGTCGTGATTATTAAATAATCATCTGATCGCGGTTATTTTATCTACACGTGGTTATTTGAGATAATGACAAAATAATGCCCAAATAAGGGAATTTTAAGCAAATATATAGGCTAAATGTCATCAACAGTGCACTCGTGTGTCATTCAGTTGATCTACGCGTGTCACTAAGCTGCACCGCAGATGTCAACCATCAGCTCCTGTCCGGAAGAGCACATGAACCGCTTCTCAAGCGCTCTGATTTTTTAACATGATATTTAAAACATTATATTTCATAGTCATTCATAAGTTTTTAAAGCCTTAAAAGGAAATCATATATCCCTATTTGATTATTTGGTATTTATCTTTGAAGTTAAATTTGACAATTTATATGACAAAATGTAAGCCCTAAAACAGACAATTAATTGTCATAATCACAATTACTTGTTTGACAATTAATCGTCAGCCAAATTTCATAATCGTGACAGCCATAGTCAGCATGTTTTAAATTATTCATAGATATGGCTGACTCTCTCTTTGTCCTAAGGGGGATTTAATTAAGTAAATGATAAATAAAAGAGAAGAATCATCGCTGTGAATGAAAACAATGTAAGAGCCATGCAGATCAATGGGCCATAAAATGGACTGGCCAGTGGCGATAATCTCTTAGATATATAGCTATACACAATCAATGGTTTGTCTAACTGAGACTCTGAATCTCTCTAAGTTTGTTTGCTTGTAACACAAAAGATAAGATCAAAATGTCCCTCCTCTCCGTTCATTTTATCCTGTGGCTATATAGATGGGCCCTTTTCCTAGTGTTTTTATTTTTATTATTGCAACTTATAGAGTATTAGATAAGTAACATTGCAAAAATCAGTTCTTGATTAGTATTTCTATCATTTCTATCGTTTTTCTATCGGAGTTACTTGAGAAGCAAAAATATGTATAATAATAATAGAATATATCTTGATGAAAAAACTTAAGCATAAACCTCACTACATATATGCTAAATATAAAAAAACAGGTCTTAATGTATTTTGTGATTTTGTTTCTCAAGTAAATGTATCTTGTTTTAAGGATGTTTTGATTTATTACTGGAAAATAAGACAAAAATACTGATTATGAAAATTATTTTTTGCATTGAAGAACAAAAACAACAACAAAAAAATAAGTGGTAATGACACCAAAGTGTACAATTTCAGATTCAAAAATAAAAAAATAAGAAGGTTCTTTTATTTTAAAAGGTTTCTTCTTGTGTGATCTGAAACTCTGCAAGGATTGAAAGGAAACCGGAAGGAAAGGAAACAGAAAACAGGGGCAGAGTATGAGAAGTGAGGCCTCACCTGTTTGACACGGTCAGGGTTGACAGTGGTCTGTGGCTGAAGTATGCTGACTGGTTCTGTTTTCTGAGCGCTCTGCGGCATCTCTCGCACCTTCTCTGCGATGAAGTCATGGACACTATTCAGCGCCTCTACGGTGCCCTGGATCAAGCAGACACGCTCTGTTGTTCCTAAAAGAGGGACACAAAGAGTTCCACTATAACCCCAGTACAAATTACAGATGTCTTGAGAAGCATTAGTGTTGTAACATACCAAAACGTCTGTAGTCAATACCAAAACCAGTAGTAACTTTAAACAATTTTTGATAACAATTTCATTCCCACAGAAAAATGTACACTCACTGAGCACTTTATTAGGAACACCTGTACACCTAATAAGCCAGAGCAATGCATAAAATCACGCAGATAAGGTCAAGAGCTTTAGTTAATGTTCAAATCAACCATCAGAATGGGGAAAAACTTTTATCTTAGTGATTTTGTTCGTAGCATGATTGTTGGTTCTAGATGGGCTGGTTTGAGTATTTCTGTAATTGATGATCTCCTGGGATTTTCACACATAGCAGTCTCTACAGTTGGTGCCAAAAACTAAATACATCCAGTGAGAGGCAGTTCTGCAGACAGAAATGCCTTGTTGATGAGAAAGGTCAATGGAGAATAGCTAGACTGATTCGAGCTGACAGAAAGGCTACGGTAATGCAGATAACCACTCTGAGTTACTATGTACAATTGTAGTGAGCAGAATAGCATCTCAGAATGCACAACACTTGGAACCTTGAGGCGGATGGGCTACAACAGCAGAAGACCACATCTGGCACTTTATTAGGACCATAGTGTTCCTAATAAAGTGCTTAGTGAGTGTATATTCTATTGAACAAGTCAAAATTATTAAAAAAATTTAAACACATGTATACAACGGCTTTCAACCATGGCTTGATGTAAAATATATTAAAATGATGGCTAATTAAAGCTACCAAATTTAAGTTAAGACCTGACACTTAAGTGTACTTTTGACATCCCTACTAAGCATGCTGTAGAACACAGTACCTACTATATTGTACTTCAACAGTGTAGACAAGAGGTTAGGACCAATGGAGTAAATGTTCTGTAAAAAGGTGTGGCCACACTACACTTTTATTTAAACACATCCGAATGTGAGAGACTGGAAATGCAAGCTAATGCGCAGAAGTTTGACAAACTCTGACTTGCAAATTCGGATGGGGAGAAGATGTGTGACCAATAGAATATTGAAACGTCACACACTGACCTCTTGGCTCAATACAAAAAATATATATGTTTTTATTGTTGCAGGAAAGTGAGATGGTATATTTTAGCATTTTTAATATAATATTAATTGTGATTTATTATTAAAACTAGAAGCCTTCGATAGTTTAATACAAAAAAAAAAAAAAAAAAGGTTTCCAAGAAAATACATGCAATTTACTACTCCAGCATGCTTCACTCTTGTACACAATTCAACTTTTTAATTCTATATTGAATTTGTCATCTTGTAAAACCTCCTTAATAATCTTTGTATGCATATTATTTCAAATAAAGCTCTCATAAACATTTCTGCGGTAACCCAAAGCTGTTCAACGTGGGTTGTACAACATGTTCTTGTGATTGACCATTTTTGGAACTGTTGTTGTGATGGAATGCTTTTATCCTTACATACAAGCACCATGAAATATAATCAGCTGACAACACCAGAAATCACTGATAACAGAAGGCTTATTTTATATTTTTACTCAACTGAGTCAGATAATATTACAGTGCATTGTTTGTATGACAGCACATACAATGGTTGTAAGTATCTTATGTGGTAACAAAGAGTGGTTGCATCAATCATTTGGCTATCAATCACAATACACTAGAGGCTACAGACATTGTGTTAGAAAACAAACAATCAGCATTAAAGCATCTGCCCATGTAAGTACCACGGATCTATGTACATGCAGTTTGAAGTTATGGAAGCAGCTGCAATAACAGTCGCCTGGCAATGCTACTATTTTAGGCAGTCTATTCACAGAAAGCCTTCCAATAGACGCCCAGAAGTCTCCACTTTCAATTAATTCTGATTAGATATTGGCATTTCAACTCCAATTCTGCTGTCTCTCCAACTGAATATAAGGAGGTTAAATGCATGCATACAATTGCGATTGTTTTACCACAGTTTCAGTGCATGCTCAAAAGGAATTAGCTGACTGCAGTGCTCTGATTGGTTCCTAATCCTTTTTTGCTATACCATTTAGCCTAAAATTATGCCCCCCCCCCCCATGAGACATTGTGTGATTTTGGTGCCGAGTCTTTCATATTCAGAAATAAAAACAAATCCGAAAAGCCAGAAGAGGATGGAGAAAGTAAAAAAATGCAACTAGACTGATCCGAAGCCAGGATCTCTTGGCTCCCGTGAGGCTGGGAAGCGAATCAGCCCTATTCTGCACAGCAAAGTAGGGTTTTTCTGGTTTCCTTTAACCTTCAATTGTTTACTAGCATGAAAATAATTGGGTTCAGTTTCAGACAGCTATATGAAGTTCTGTTAATACGGTGAAATTGAGGAATATCAGGATCATGCATGGTATCTTACAAAAGAGAGAAAGAGAAAAGCTTTGCTGAGCTCCCGACAGCTGGCAGCCCAAGAGTAATCTGTGACGGACCAATCGGAGCTGTACATTATTAGAGCAGAGATCACCATTGTTTTGGCAGAGAGATGGGAGGGGGTATGAAGAAACACCAGTCAAACAACTGTCAAAGATAGTGTATGAGTTTAACTGGGTATGTCAGTGGGGTTAAAAAGTCTCATTTGCATTTTTCTAATTTAATAAAGTTAAATTTTTCATTACAAATGATATTATCAACACAACAATGTGAATGAAAAGTAGAATTGAACAATAAACACACATATCAGGATTTTTTGCATTTGGTATGTGCCCCTTTTGCTTTATTAAAAAATTTGCTTATTTGATTATTGACCTACAAATAGTTCAGAATCTAAAATATTTCTTATTTTTTATATCATAATTTTCAAAAAATTCTATAATTTTCTGTTTATTTACAGATTTAATTTAAATGTTGTTTCCCATATTTTCAATGTGGACTTTTGAACCCCACTGTATCTGTTATAATCAGCACCGCTGGCTGTTATACACTTGAAAATATATCTAAATTTAAAGGGATAGTTCACCAAAAATAAACATTCTGTAATTATTGCACATTACTTGCTTAGACAGAATGTTAACAGTTACCTTTCACTTTCAATATATGGAAAAAGATGCAATGAAAGTGAAAGATAACTAAGGCGAACATTTTGCCAAGCATCTTATTTTGTATTCCACAGAAGAAGGAAAGGCATATGTTTTGGAAAAAACAAAAGGGTATTATTTTACATTTTGAGCAAATTATTCCTTTAAATGAACAAGACATGCTTAACTCAGCTAATATGCAAAACAGCATAATACTGCAGAAGTGGGAATGTTAGCTTATGATATGTTGTCTGCCTGGTAAAAAGGTCTTGGAGGGGCTGTGAGGAATCTGTTTTAAGATTGCCAGTGGGATACGGGGAGGGAGGGGAGCAGTAAGAGGTCATTGAGGGCATTCTTCCCTCTTTCTGACACGTTTTAGTGTCTCCCTACAAAGCTCATTGGAAGTGATGGCCAGTTTGCTTTACCGTCCAGGGGCGTAGTTATATTTATATAACCATGATTAATGGAAACAAGTAAATGCTTCAAGCTGCAACCTACATTGGTTATCATGAACTATCTATAATTTTACAGCATTTATGTTTTTTTCATGTTAATTTCAACATATATTAAGTTGTATGTGACATTGGTTAATGCTACTGAACAAACATGTACTAGAAATGAACAATTATATGATCTTAAATAAGCATTAACCAAGATTAATACAATGAAAATATTGTTCTTATGACATTAAATGCATTAACTAATGTTAACACATAGAACTCTATTGCAAAGTGTTGCCGAAAAAATAAATATCCATGACTTATCCGTGTTGTGTTAAATTTATATTAAGTTCCAAGCTTTTTCCAGGACTGGAAATCACAATTCTTAAATTCCTTAATTTGTACAGGTTTTCCTGAAAGGTAATATCATTAATTACAGATTATCAAACAAAATGTATCACAAGCAGGTTCACAGCGGTAGAAAATATTTCGAAACCATATGCCCAGCTTGTCCGTTGGGATAAAAGTCCACTGTCATGTGGATCACAAATGCTGATCACATTGGATTGACCCATAGATTGACAGGGCTCTGGACCTATAGAGATGACCACAGCAAGCTCAATAACCAATTCAACTGATGCCTGCTGCATACCAAATGAGACCAACTGCTGGAAAACATGGAGAATCTTTTAAAAGACACTTTACACAAGTCAAACAGCACGTTTACACCATATCACAATGTGATTTTTTTTTCAGTTTCCTGAAAGAGAAATCCATCAAAAGAGACCAACAGTGGCTCGAGAGACTTCTAGAACATAGGACCCTGCCCATCCATGAGGTTACAGATGTTTCCTGGCTTTGGTGTTGGGAGAAAGGAGGGGGATAGATGTAGAGGAAAAAGACAGAGAGGAAGAATGAGTTTGTGGGGTGGGGAAATAAAAAAACAGGCATCTCTCTTCCTCAGTGACTCGTATTTTCCTGCTCGCCTTTCAAAGTACAGTTGATTGCAGTCTTCACATAGATGAGTCCCACAGGCGCATGTAGGTCATTGTTTTAATGTGAAGCACCCACTATGAGATGAAGTGTGGACAGTGTGGACAGGCAAATTATGCAGGGGCCACTTGGGTCCTTTTGGTGTCGGCATGGTGCACCCAAATTATTTTTAATTCTGTCATCATTTACTCACCCAACCTGTATGACATTATTTCTTCTGTGGAACAAAAACTGTTAGGTAACCTCAGTCACAATTCACGAAAAGAAATGGTGACTCTTTCTTGAGTCTCCATTCAAGAAAGAGAGTCATATGAGATTAGAACAACATGAGGGTGAGTAAAAAATACAGAATTTTTATTTTTGGGTGAATTATCCCTTTAATAACTCTCTGTATACATTAATGTTTAGGAGGGGGGCGGTGCAAACATATGACAGGTACATCACCACAGCAACGGGCAGACCCAGAAAATATTGTGGGACAGCTGCTAATGACGTAATGTGCTTTTATTTTAAAACAGAGAGGCAAAGATGAGGTGTTGCATGTTCTTATGTAATCATGACCAGTAAAGAGGATGGAGACCGATGGGGATAGAAAATTTGTAGAGTTTCCATTCAAATCTCTTCATGCCATTTGAAACTGTATTTTATAGTGTAGTACATCTGACGGGCCAAGTGGACACTCCAAATGCAGATGTTGCTTCAAAGGCCTGAACTAATCCTTAAGTCACTAGGGAAGATGTTGAAAAAATGGTTCTGTAACCTCAAAGGGAAATCATTTAATTTAATGAAAGTGAAGTAACCAGGAACAACATGAAGGTGAGTAAATTATGACAGAATTGGTGAACTATCCCTTTAAGTTGAGGTAAACAATCAACTCAAGTTTGTCTCCCAGCGTCTTACGGCAAGCATTGAAAACAGCAGAGGAAGGATAGAAGGGTCTCCAAAGAATAACAAAGGATCTGGAAGAAAGAGTGAATTCCTCTTCAGTGATGTCATTCTTTTTGAGAAGTACTGGGTTTGCCCAAGCCCCCCACATCAATAGTGATGCTGTCATGGTTACGAGGCCCATGCTGTGCAAACAGTTGAAGAGATGCCTGGACTGCGATCTTGTCCTCAGCTTTTGCCTTGTGTTCTCTCTCACCCTCTCAAGACCTTCTTGAGCACCCCTCCAAGACAAAAGAGAGTGAGAGACAAAAAACAGCCAGCATGTGTGAGAGAGAGGGAATATTCTAAAAGGGAACGCAAAAGGGGGTCAAATAAATTCGGAAGAGGAAAAAGGGATTCTTTATTCCATATATCCTACCCACCATTTAAAAGGGCAACATTACTCAGAGTTAAACTAAACTCTCAAAAAGAAAGATGAAAAATAAAATGAGGAAGGGGGGTTTGAAAGGGGGTCTAAACGTGTCTACCAGGTGCCTTACACTATTTAAAAAGGCTCATGGGAGCTGTTTTTGAGAAACATTTTCTCTACTTGGCTCAAAACAATGCTGATATTCTCAAATTTTGTAATATGTAATGTGCACTGTTGTAGTGATATTTGTTAAAAGGATATTTTTTCACCTTCATGTTGTTCCAAACATGTATGACTAACAAAAGAAGACGTTAGGCAGAATGTTAGGGACTGACAGCCTCAGTCACCATTCATTTTAATTGTATGGAGAGAAAAAAGATACAGCATCAGCATTCTTTAAAATGTGTCTTCTTGTGTTGGAATTCCATAAGTGATAAATGATGACAGAATTTTCAGTTTTGAGTAAACTATCCATTTAATAATTTGGAACTGTGGCACAGTCTAGCGCATTTGCTCACAAGGAAGCCATGTTCGAATCCGATTTGAGTCATGTGAATCATGTCCCAATCCCATTCCCCATCGCCCCCCTACTTTCCTGTCTGCCTCTACTGTACTCTAGATAAAAGCTAAACAAGCCCAAAAAGTGGGTAAAATTAGTCAAATAAAAAGAGAGGGTCCATAAGCTTGTACACTGACATGGATGAGGAAATGACTCAAGAGGCAAGGCCAACTTCACTTGTATGTTACACAGATTTGAAAAGAGGGAACTGTATTTGAAGATGGTTAATCTCAAGAGACAAGGGAAAGAAAGCAGGACTTCACTGCCAAATGGGACGTTCAAAGACAAAACATTTTGTGATCCAATGTGACTCAGTTCTTAACTTCGCTTTTTTTCTGAAACTTAAACCCTGAAGATTACAACCAGCCATTGTGTTATTCACAGTTATATATCTTTTAGATTCAATTCTGTATGTTAAGTGAGATTTTGATGTTATTCCTGGAGAATTGTTTTAAAAGTGAACTCCAACCTACAAATTGAAAGAGTTCTGTCATGATTTATTCACCCTTATGTTGTTCCAAAACCTGTTCCAAAAACATTTCACTGTCAATAACGTAAATAATAATACATTTCCATCTGATCCTCATTCAAAGCTAACGAATGGCTTCAGCAGACTTGGAATATAGTCTCATTTGCATCTTAACAGATCCAGTCCTTACTCACTTTCATTTTCAGAAAAAGAGCAGTCAGCACATTCTTGAAAGAAACACCTTTTGTGTCCCACGGTTGAATGACAATAATTTGAGTTTGGGAGAACTGTCCCTTTCACACTCTTGACTTTGGTGTTGCATCATCAGTGGATGCTAGTTTGTCTGGGTCTTTTAACAAAAACATCAAAAGATATTTTTAGCTGATCTTTTTCTCGAAAGAAAAAGGATAGACCAGTTGCCTTTGCCTTGCAGAGGAACGGAGACAAGGTGTAAAAATCCATATATGTTTTAGCGTTTGCTCCTTGTTACGAGTCAGCCCTGCTTAACAACCAATGAATTTACAGATGAAATTATTTTGAATGTTGCACAGAACACGGTTTCAGTTAGACTCTTCACACACTTGTATAACAGCTTGTTATACTTAATGCATCTTAGCCCAAACACAATGCCTCACCCACAAAATATACATTCAGTAATACACTCATGTTTCTTTATGTGGGCTTTTTGCACACCTTCATACAAACTTACTTTGTCTGTCTTGATTCCCCATGTATAATTTCACTTTGAAATGCTTGTAACCCACATGCTTGTATTAAGCCACAAGAGCAGGAATGCTATGACACTAGAACACACACATACTTATTGTATATGGCCATATATCCCAGAGTGTATTTGCAATCTCCAAAGGCCTGTGTGGTAACCGGAGCTGGTGTGAATTCCTGGCTAGCACAAATGATTCTAACAGTGACTGATGGCCATCTACATTAGGCTACAGAGGATTGGGGAATAACCCACTGCACCAAACAATACCATAAGTCTATTGAGAATGAGTGAGGGCGCCTGCTGTAAACAGAATACCTAATAAAGATCCCTACTCCATCTCCCTCTTCCATTTGTCTGCCCTACCTATAGTATGAATAATGAAGGAGTAACAAAAAGATGAAGAGAGGAGAAAGAGTGAGTAAAATGTAGGAGAGGTTTTGTGAAGATTGGTCTTGACATCATTGTACAAATTAGGCTTTATCAATTTCACCAGGTGAACATTAAAACAGGCAAAAAAATCCATTGAAGGAAGCACCCCAGATAGGGCTGGGCAAGATGGCCAAAAAAATTCTCACAATTGTTTTTCATTCGATATCGATGTTAATCACGATATACATGTCATAACCATTAATGGGGCGGAACTGCATTCCACGTGTTTGTAAGACCTCAAGAATAAATTAAACGTTCCTTGTTTGTTTACAAGTAAACTCCACAAGGTTAGCTACCTTTAAAGTATAGGGTTTAGTCCTTCAAAAGGTGTGTGACTTCTTTTCAATGAACATCACAAGAAGAAGAAAGATCATGACATTTTTTTACTAAATAGTACATAAATAAACTGCAATGGTGTTGATGTCGGAGTTTTTGTTGTTGTGTTCAGTCAATAGCTGTATTGCATTGCCAGTGTTGTCTTGTTTGGGACACAAGGATATCAAATTAGCCTTTTAGCTATCTGTAGTTAGCGGCGACAGAGCCTCATTGCCTCATTGACAGAGTTTCCATGACAGCAGGGCTACTTCCTTACAGGCTGATTTCACAGCTTGTATTCAGTTAGCTAGTTATTTGTCTAACTTGGCCAAATTGCTCAATTTTAGCATCATGCACCTGATCCAATCGTCTAGATGTAGAACATAGGCTAAAAATATAAAATTACTCAAAAGTTTATCATTGATTAAAAAAAAGAAGAAAAAAAAAGATTCTGATAAATACAGATACTGTTTTATCGCCCTTATTGGGCCATCAAAAGAGACAGCAGGTCAATCACCCGGAACACCCTAGCAACCCCATGGCAATGCATTCAAACATCTAAGCAGCTGCATGGCCATGACCAGGCAACGACCACAAGAAACACCCTAGCATCATGGCAGAAAGTTTTGCATGGGTTAACACCACTCTCATTTTCTTTGGAAAATGTAAAAAATCAAGTTTATTCTTTTATGTTTCAGTTTAAATAGCTAGTTTCAGTCATGCAGCTTCAGTAAAAACAACAAGCCAGAATGTTGCCTTTTGCTAGTGTATAACTAGGCTTGTAACTTGGGCAACTAACTATGTGCCTACAATATGACCATAAATGAGAGCACTCAATGAGGAGAGCTTCATTTGCAAACTAAGTTGAAGTTTTAAGTCTGATCATCTCAGTATAAAACATGCAGTAAAACACTTAGCAGTGCACTTTATCTTCAACACATGGATGCACATAATAGCCTGTGAACTGATGACAGTAGAGGATTGCAATAAAAGGACCAGTGAGTACTGATTTGAATTGAAAACGCTGATGACCTTGACGAATTGGTATGGTGATGGTATGCAGCTGGAAAACAATGTAGTGCAAATGCTAAACAGCAGAATGCTATAGTACTCTCGTACTCCTAAAAACATTTTCCTCCAATCTAAACGCTTTTCCCTTTCACATACCCCCTGTCCTCAACTCGTTGAGCACATCTCCCGTCGGTGGTGTTGGGTTCCACACAAGTACTCCGAGCCCAACACACCTGTCTCTGCTTGCCTGCTGTCTGTCAAAGATGTCTAAACATTGCCTGCCTACAGGATAGGCAGATTGAGTCAGCTGGCACAGCTGCCCCAGTCCATGCTCCAAACACCCTACAAGACCATCCAAAAATGCTCCCACTTTTCTCAAAGCTCCGTCATTTCCAAGCACTGCTAATTGCTAAGAGTCTTCTCCAGTCTGGGCGTCCTCCTCTGGCTGTTGAGTCATCTCCTTGGAGCTAACTGAGGCGCCCAGGCCTTGGGATACTGGGCCAGCTCTCTGCTCTGGTTCTATATTACAACCTTCCAGTGTCTCCGAAGCCAGAGCCAAGTTTCAAATAGTCCACTCCTTATCGTACCCTTCTTACTTTTATTTTCCCTCCATTGTGTTTCTTTAACTGCAAAGAAGAACACTTTTCTTGATCAAAAAGAATAATATGATCAATGAAGAAATTTTAAGCATAAATCTAACAACATTTATTGAGATAAACTTTTCAAGATTCTGTAAGTTCTATGAAAATGACTCACAAATGTATTTTTACATATTAGTCATTTAGAAGATGCTTTTATTCAAAGCACCTTACAAATGTGGAACATAACAAGCAATTTGCCAGTTTTGTAGTTTTCATAATGTGTATTAATCTGTTCTGAGTTTACTCAACAGATGACCTTATCCATGGCAAAACTATAATGCCTGCCATTTTACATCATGCACACAATCTGTTCCCCATTTCATACAGCTGGAATCTGAGTGAGGCAATGGGGTTGAGGAGCTAAGCAAGCCCGGAGAACTCAACCTGAAAACGAGACACCCCCTCCACCACTTTTTAAGGCTTTCAATACCAGGAGAATATCCTGTCAGGCTCACAGAAATACAGAATGTTTATAATGAACAATTATCCACATATTAATGGATTTCACATGTGCTCCCTGATGTATACAGATGTGCGGACAGAAGGCGTACAGTATGTAATGTTGAACTCGCTGACAGGGAACTGTGCTCTTGTTGTAACCACATCACTTCTCAGATGAAGTAAGCTGGGTCTGGTAGAGTGACTGCACAGGGACAATCATTATACAGCCTCGCTAAGCCTCAGGACACCATGGCAAGCAACTTGTGCCACCATATAGACACAGTCAATAGTTGCTTGTCTTTCTGCACAATTAGGAGTCCATCTTCAAGCCCCTTTTGGGCTGAATAAGGTAAACGTACAACTCATGTCTAAAAAGACGCAATCAGCACTGGCTTGTCGGGCGAAGTTCTATTCCGCAGAGGCCGCCAAAACGCATACGTAACCAGAGCTATTATCCAACTCTGCTGAGGGATTTACAGGAGTTATCAAACACTACTTCGAATGAAGAAGCTCTCTGTTAGGAACAGAAAAGTATTACACTCGTTTAAGGGTGTAGGTGTCTTAACAATGGACCTGGCTTTTGTCCTCTTCCCTGAAGTTTGGCATTGCGCTCCCAGTGCTGGCCAGTCGACAAGCTCCTGTGCAGATTTTATGACAAAGGGGCTTCTAAAACTCTGCCCTCTCTGCCTGCACCTGCCAATTTCCCCCCCCTCTGCTTCCAACTTTAGCATGAAAACTGAGGGGTTAGTAATTAAAGACAAGGCAAATCCTGACTTATTTGATTGGCTCAAGTTGTGCATCAGCATGGCGTTTTGGGGTGCATTTGGCTTTGTGATAGCTGAGAAGCAAATAGCAATTAGCAATCAGCAAAATAGCAATTAGCAATCTCCTTTGTGTCTGCGGTCGAAGGTTTTATGTGACTGAAAAGGCAACATCATATACAGCTAGGCTGCAACAAGAACAGCAGACTCATATCTGCATCTTTGTTACACAAAAAAATACAAAATAATCCAAATAATCACAGGGATGTAAAGATATAAAACTCCTTTTCATCACCAAAATGTTCTTTTAACTCTCACAAAAAGTACGGTGGCAGTACTATGGTATCAGATGGTGACAACATGGTACTTTTCATACTCTAATGTACATCAAAGAATTCCATGGAATTACCATGTCTAAAATATCATGGTATTTTCTTAATAGTGTAATACTATGTAATACTGTAATATTATGTACTAGTTCTGAAATTCAGTTCTATCATTAAATATTATCCTTGCAATACATGATTTTGTCTCTTGCTAATGCTATTGTATGATTATTATATTAAAATTATATTATTTATAAGGCTAAAGATTTAACATTTTAATTCAATAGTGATCAGTTATTAAAAAAATAAAGAATTATTTAAAATGAACAATGTATGCCCCCTCACTAGTATGTAAATTCCGTAATAATTAATTTCCTACCAACAGAGCGATTACATTTTGAAGTACCACCTTCATGTTTTTGCGATTGGCAGTCAGCGGGGGGCAGTCAGATATATGCAATTAATTCAATTAATTAATAGGCATCTCATGTATTTATTTTGATTAATAATTTTAATCGATTGATAGCCCTAATTAATTATAGTTTTTTTAGTAATAGTAAAACATTTACACCTATCTTCATAAACAACAAAGCATAACAAATCAAAGTGAATGAGAGACAATTGGTGAAGGCCAATTGGCCGCATCCCTCCCATTTCTCATCCTAAAAAATTCTATATGGCCACAATCACATGACCAGTGCTGATTTGAAGAATAACTGTTCTTCCCAACACCAATGCTGATACACATACAGCTCTGCCACACTAGGCTTCAGTATCAAAAAAGATTATCAAATAAACAGTATAATAATTTTGGATATATCTACTCAATAAGTATCAAGTAGCAGTCTTGCATTTGGATATTTATGCATGCAAATTCCCAGATGTATATTCTCTGAAACCCATAGCTGATGCATACACATGCTACTCTTACATGGCTAGAGGGGTCAAAGATAATTAGCCATGGCCGATCTGTTGCAATTAATACAAGCATGCATCCCTTGTGTTGAAGGGGACATTTCGACAGCTGACAGCTTTGTAGACTGAAGGAGAAAGGAATCACTAGGGTCTGGCAGGCTCAAGATGGTATAAAGCGAGTGACTCAAGATGGTATAAAGCAAATGGAATAGTGAGTTTTTGTGAGATGCAGAGGGAGTTTGTGGCAGGGTTATTAAAGTTTTGTATTTTTAATTGAGGTTCTATTTATATTTTATTTTCAATTTGTCCATTTAATAATTTAGTTTCTTGACTGTTTGTGAATTTAAGTTTTAGTATTTTAAGCTAATGTGTGAACTGATTTCCTTTTAACATGTTTAACATGTTAAATTTCTCAGAGCCATTATCGCTAGGTGTTATCACAGTGCTCCAGTGGCATTTTATGTTTAATGAAAGCAAGTTAAAAAGGTTTAAATTTTTTTATAAATATGTCAATCAAAATTAAACTTTCATTTGTGGTCATTTGTCAATTTCCTTTTCCTTTTAATTTTTAATTTTTTTTTTATAATTAAAATTTTTTTTTTAATCATTTTAGTTTAGTTAACAATAATATGACTGGTTCAGGGGTCATTCAGTGGGGATTCTGAGATATTCTGAGGCAAATGGGCGGAGCAAGAGGCAGCTGCGGAACCTAGTGCCTTTAGAGACTCTGTTGAGGCACAGAGGGAGAGCTTTGTCCCCTCTGCAAGGAGGCTGGAACTGCTCCAAAAAGAAACCCACCGCCAACACTAAATGCTCCTCTTTGTCATCCCTCACCACCTTCCGTTGTAGAGGAAAGGTGCCCCCCTATTCCACATAATGCAGCTTTCCATTGTCCTAATGTTATGTAAGGGGCTTTTCTTTCTTAAGCCCTAAATGTTTAAGTGCAAATGCTAAATTGCCCTAATCTAAGACACATGCATTAAATTATTTTGCACTTATAACCTCAATATGCAATGGGAGGGATAACTACAGAAACTGGAAAGTTAGGTGTCATTATGGTGAGTCTTAATTGTAGAAATGTGCTGGAGGCCTGTGTGTCCAGTGATTGTGTTTCAGTGCTCAGGCAAAAATTGTTTTATTACAGGAATGTTCCAGGTTCAATACAAGTTAAACTCAATCGACAGCATTTGTGGCATAATATTGATTACCACAAAAATGTATTTAATTCTAAAAAAAATTATGTTACAGTGAGAAACTTACAATGAAAGTGATTGGGGGCCAATGTTTTAACTTTAAAATACTTACTTTTACAAATGTATAACCACAAGACAAAGGATATGTGTGTAAACATGATTTTAATGTGTTAAAGTCACTTACTAACCTTTCTGTGTAAAGTTATAGCCTATTTTTCAACTTCGTTTCCATGACAATGTAATGTCAACAAACCCTAAAATGACAATTTAAGCAATTTTACAGCTCAAATAATACACATATATTAACAGAAGAATTCATGCAAGTGCTTTTATAAAATTATAAGCTTCACATTTCTGTGTTTAAACCCTGGAAAAATTGGAGGTGTTGCACAGTATACTGGTGCTACGGTAGTATCACTGTTAACCTTAACCCCAACCCTAATTTTGCAACATGCAGTTAATAAGTATGCTGTATTGTATGTATTTTGATGTAAGTACATTAAAGACACCTCATATAAAGTGTGACCAAATATTTTTTAATATTTATTCATATTAATGTAATTTTGAAACCTTAGGTATTAAGAATTAAGGGTTCCTAATCTTTTACAAAAAAAATATTTCCATGACTTTTCCAAAATATTTTATTAATTTCCAAGACTTTTCCAGGCCTGAAAACCACATTAAATTTTTCTGATATTCCTAGGTTTTCTATGACCTTGGGAACCCCGTGTTTTCCATTTTCTTTTTTGTATTCAAATATATTCTCACTTCTACTCATTTTAATAAATAATTAATATCTTTTTAAAAGCCAATTTTAAATTTGTCTTAAGGCTACTGTTTTTGTTTACATTCTGTTTTAAATATCCATTGAGAGCAGCAGAACATCTGTCATTGCTTTTTTTTCCCCTCCGCGGGAACTTCAAAATGGAGGTAGCGCTGGCATTATACTATTGTCTGTGGGAGTATGTTGCCTCTCTACGTGACCAGACTGCAAGATTACACATCCTAACTGCGGCTAATTCTCTGTCTCTCCCTAAGCCCAGCGGCACACATCGGCACAGAAGCGAGAGACATCTTTGTCGCCTGTCTACCTGCCTGATGGAGCTGGAGTGACAGAAAAAGACCTCTGTAATGATGATGGTAGAGGGGAACCTCTTGCTTCTGGAGCCGTCATTCTAATTCCCATCTCTGAGGCAACCAAGTGTAGAGACTAACAAAGCATGCTTTGTCTCAAAATGGGGAGTGAGAAACTGTAGGGAGGAGGGCGTGTCTGCGAGAAAGGGGGATGGTGGTATCACCCCTGTCAACTCTGCACCAAACCCCAGGAGACATCCCACCTTTGTGGAACAGATCCTGCTCACCTTGTAACTACATTACAGCAAAGTCCCTTCAAAGCAAATCAGTCCAATTGGTGGCCATTTTGGTAATGCCCCCAGGCAGCTATTTTCTATGTAGGTAATAGACATACAAGTACAGCTCCTTTCTACTTCAATGGGGAAAGACTGAAATCTCCAAAGTCAAGAATATGCATAGCCTGTCATACGTCACTAATGTTGTTTCTTTTACTCAAATCATGCTAAAAACAAGTTTCCAGTCTGGTCCTACTATATTTATTATTACAGTTGCATTTATTCACTTATCAGATGCTTTTATCCAAAGCTAATTGCATTTACGGTATACAAAGTTAAACAAAGAAAGTGCATTCAAGGTATACATTTATTAGTATGTGTGTTCCTTGGGAACCAACCTAACCATGTGACGTAAAAGGTAATTAGCCATTTTAACTGAAAGTTGGGATTTACATTCCTATAGCATCAATATTGAGGCTTACGATTTCTCCTGTTTGATTTTCTAAGAGTGGGCTGTCTCCTCCACTTTAAATTGTCTCCATTAATGTTGTACCACACATAGCATATTTAACATTGTTTCACCTTGAAACAAACAGACATGAAGGTCAGATGATTTTAACATTAAACGATAAACGTACGTGCCTGAATGCGTTAATTGGGCTGAAACAGTCACTTGTAAGCTTTGCCTGCCATAACATAAATATCAGTGCATTCAAAATAAAATTTGTCAAGCCCCTGAATTGCTGAGCTTTGACTGTATACAGAGGTGGGTGCAGCGGTGGGGGGTGAGGTTTAGTGATGAGCTCATCATAAAATGTGCAGCAGATGACAGAGTGAACGCAGCAAGAGATGAGGATGGCTGTCTCCCAATGACACATTCATCGTCTCTACTCCACTGACAGACGCAGACAAAAGCACAGAGACAGACTTGCTTACATAAAAAGTCAGGACTATATGACGTCCTGAACAACTTTTTACAAAATAACGGCTCATTCAATCCAACTGTTTCACCACTATACTTCAAATTGTATAGCATTAGTACTAGCCGTTGACTATTATGGGTCTTTTTTCAGTTCCCGAAGACAATATTTTGTCTTCCAGCTCAAAATATAAAATATATGGCCCAAATATAAATTTATAATTTAAGGTAATGCATGTCATTTATTCTATGTTAAAATAATTTATCTTATCTCAGCATAGATACGCATAGATATCTATTTGCTATTTGTAGGTTAGTTTCCCCCAAAAGTTTAAATGCTTTATCTGAACTGTTTGTTTGAGCATCCTGAAATGTTGGCTCAACCAATAGTGAGTTTTTGGCATGACTATTTGTTTGTGTTGCTCAACAGAATATTGGGGAGTGTTTGGGAAATCTGTTTGAAAACAGTTATTAGCTGCATCCAAACTCACGTATTGTCAGATTATATACTGCATTTGATGAACGTGCTTCTTGGTTGTTAAAAAAGTGCTTTCTTCAGGATAGCAGGTAAGTAGTATGAATATATTCCTTGAGATACTTCATATGGGAACATGGGCATTGTCCTGTGATCAAATAAATTACGTAGTTGAAAAGAGCTACCCAAATTGTGGTTCTCCACTGTTTTTTAATAATTCAGCGTTTTTAGTTACCGTGGGATTATGGGCGATTGAAGTGTCCAGTGGATGTGGATTTCAGAATCTCGATGGATGTAATAGGTCATCCTGGTATTTCTTGCCTACTGTTTTATGAATAATGAGGATTCAGATGTATGACTCAATTGAGATACCAGTGTTTCTGCAGTACCGGTAGTACCGAGCACCGTCTAAATTCGGTACCAGCACGCAATATGACTGACACACGACTGCTTTAAAACGTTCATAGGCTTATTTTGAATGTGTGCTCTGTTACTCCTTGTACACTGAAATGGACAATTAATCAAATTAAAATTGTGACCTGTCCTGGTGTGATTTATTAAACCGTTAAAGCATGCACTCTTACTGTGGAAGAACTGCATACTTTAAATGAATCTGACCACTCATCCAATAGAAACTCTTCAGAAATTGAGAATCATTCACGTTGTATGAGATGTCAAAGCAGAGCACTTATCCATTGTGAACCACGCAGCACATGTAATCTATATATTTATATAATTAAAATCACAGCATTTGCTCTTTAATCTCTCATCTCGACTTTATTTATAAAGCATTTAAAACAACAGAGTTAACCAAAGTGCTTCACAGTAATAACATTTAATACCATGCATTTGTAATTGGAAAAAACAAACGAGTGCAACGTTCAATTTTATCAGAGAAATGGTAAATCTGTAAATGTTAACATAAAGCATTTAGGTTAAATGAAGTGGCACTAACCCATGTGCAAAAGCAGAGGGATGTATCCGAATGGTGTTTTATAAGGTTGCTGGTGTTTCCCCCTTTGGCTTGAAATCTTTGTAGACATTCAGGGCAGATGGGTTTTCCTGATCTCAACAGGCAAACCCCAAACTAATTCCAAATCTCGTACGTGAATTGTGTTTTTTAAAAAGCTTCTCGCTCTCCAAATTTATAATTAAATCCATATTATCCATTAGGAGACTCAACCACCAAATTAACATACTGGGATTCAGATGTGTGTGTTTGAAGCATGGGAAAACTGCACATTGAAAAATAAACAATATCATATAAGGGGCAAATCCTAAACAGAATTTTGCGCTCTTAAAAAGCACTGAGTGAAAGGGATGCCACTCGAAAAGACTACAGTTTTATTTGATTGCATACATAGGCCTGATTCAAATGTAGGTTTTAGCGAAAATAATATTTACTACCGCACCTACAACCTAACTTATGTTACTTCTGTATTAACGGTATTAACCATTTGGATACATCCCTCTGCTTTTGCACATGGGTTAGTGCCACTTCATTTAACCTAAATGCTTTATGTTAACATTTACAGATTTACCATTTCTCTGAAAAAACTGAACGTTGCACTCGTTTGTTTTTTCCAATTACAAATGTCATTAATTGCGATACTACCGTAGCACCGGTATACTGTGCAACCCTAATATGTATATAGTGTAAAATGTATTTAAAGTGAAATCAGATTTACAAGGTCCAAAACACTCACTTTTGCATCTTTTTGTTTCACTCTTGTTTTTGTCTGTTTCTCCCTCTCTCCACACACCCCACACCAACACCTCCTAAGGCAGATGGGAGACCAGCCTGCTCGCCTGCACCTCCCCCACTCTTGAGGAGCTGCGTTGTCAACAATGTCAAAAGCTTCTATTGTCATTAAGAGTGCTCCGCTGCTCCTCATTGTCCTAGACAGTTTAGACTTATCATAGGTCAATCAGACAACTGGATATTCAACCACTCCTCCCCCTTCACTTTGTCTTTCTCCTCTCCTTATCCTTCTCTTCATGTCTGCATCTTTTTGTTGCTGTGTTTTAACCCTCATGTTCTGTTTGGGATCTCAGAGACCAAGGCCATTTAATAACTTATTTAATAAACAGTAATAACATACTTCTATTGAAGTATCAGACTGCTTCAAGACTTTTCCTAAACTTATGTGAAATTATTATAAATGCAATTTCAACTTAATAATAGGGCAGAGTATTGATAAAGATTTCCAGATTTTATTTGATTCAATTCTGATTTTGATTAGATTCAATATCGATTCATATGTCTACTAATGAAAATATCTCTTAGTTAATACTGATAATTATAAAGTGACCTTCTAACATTTATGTAACCCTTCAAGGTTAAATATTTTAAAAATTATATTTTCATGTGTTTTTTATCATATTGGTCACATTTTAGCTTTTGACTTTTTTTTATTCTGCATCACTGTAGTGCTGTATCAGTAAACGTCTTGAAATTGCATATATTATATTGCATATATATTTTATTACATGTTTATTGTTTACATGAATAATTTGTACTATTTACTAGTATTTATATTAATATGTAGAGCATGTGCTAAATTGGTACTGTCTGTTTAAGACTACAGGCATCAACCAGTAAGTGCATATTAATTAGAGAGGAATTGCGAGGACCACTTTTTGGACAAATTTTTTACTCTCAACAGGCAGTGAATGATCTCAGAAATCTTTCACCACTATACCACTCAAACTCTGGTGAGTGAAATCTGAACATTTACCAGCCAGTGGCTAATCACAAACATTTGTAGTCCCATATTGCAAAATTTGGATGCATTTGCGAGTGATTTACTCATACTGAAGAGGGTTGCGCATGGAGTAAAAGAGTGATCTAGGGATTTCAGAATTGATAAAGAGATCTTTCAAAAGATGATCACGATGCATCGGAAAATCAATACTTTTACTGCACCTAGTCCTAATTGATTACATGCATCAACTATCCACCAAAAACTTTACACAAAATGAAATGTTAGGCAGAATGACAGCCTCCATCACCTTTCATCTTCACTCTATGGAAAAAAGATGCATTTAAAGTGAAAGCTAACTGAGGTTGTCATTCCCCCTAACATCCCATTTTGAATTCCATGACAGAAAGAGTTATATGATTTTGGAACAGAATTTTCATGATAGGGTAATCTGTCTCTTTAAGGCAACAGAAAACTTGCTATTTATTTGTCATAAATATCTTAAATCCCCTGATAAACTCATACAGACACACAAACACTCACAACTAATATAAGTGATGATAAGGGTGTGAAGCAGCAAGTTCAATGTCCTGAATAGCTTATTATATAGACCAGAGGAAGAACCCACAGCTGGGTAAAATTTTGTCATGTCTGCGACAAACAGAAATCGAAGCAGGATATTTTTGGCTCTCAAAGCCAAGACCCTCCTTGCCTGAATCCCCTATGCCCCCATCACCCAAGCATGACATGGTTATTGAGGTCCTAACCCCTGTGCCCATAAGCTGTCGCCCACTTGGTGCCTGATCTAATGATGTAGAGTCTGACAGATGACAGACAGGGAATGCTGCTCAGACCTAAAGGAATGCTGGATTAGAGACTCTTAGATCCACAAAATGGTTTATCGTTGGGGAATATTCTCATAATCGGCTGCACTTACGAGGGCTGACATCAGCTGATTTGTTTTTACTGTTTCCATGAGAAACTATTAGAAACTATTTAAACATATTACGTGATGTGAAATATGTCTGTTACAACAAGTGCTATTGTGTGATAAACACTGGCTGCAGACACAAAGACTCACACGAAATTTGTGCCCTTAGAACTCATGTTATACGCATAATATTTTGGCTAATTTGATGAAGCGTTCAGCAACAAACCAAAGTTTAGTCATATCTGATTTGTTGAAACCATTTTACCATGTTTAAATCCATAGAATTCTGCAAATGCTTCCTCAAAATATCAATGATGGCTCTGCGGATAAGCCTCTTTGTCTCTAAATTGGGAGAGCGAACATAAGAAAATGTCACATTTTAACACCTGCTGATGCTATTGAAGCCACACATTATGGCAGCAAAAGTACAAAATGAAAGAAAGAAAGAAAGAAAGAAAGAAAGAAAGAAAGAAAGAAAGAAAGAAAGAAGCAATGGACTAAAGATTTTGTTGATGATCACTTGAATATCTTAGTTACACCTCAGTAGAAGAAACGTCCTGTGCGTCAATGAGCAAAGTGGGCAACATGCTAATTATATCATGAACGTACTCTGACTAGCATCTTCATCATTATCAAGATCACTGTCTGCGCCATCACTTCCATCCTCCCTCTCACTAAGTGTTCCTCTCTATATCCCTCTCTCTATGATGAGACATGGGTCAAACTCGCTCTGGAAAGCAAAGCTCTTTTGTATGAGATAGTCTGATTGTGAGTCTCAGGCACTGGCTGGTACTGAGGGCTAGCGGCTGCAGAGAATGATGTCACACGCCTGAAAAAGAAAACAAAACCATTGGGATTAAGGGTACCTCATCTCTCCTCCGGCAACCTCATCACTAACCACTCTTCCACAGCCAAGATGCTGATTATATGTTGTTCTCTGACAATAGAGCGTTCTACATTCTAGTACAGTTAGCATGAAGGCTAAGCATAGCACTTAATTAATAGAGTTCACAGATGAACCGATTAACAAGAACTAAAATGTGTTGGACATCATTAATTAGAATGTACATGGAAGAGCTCGAGGACATACTGACTTATTAGCAGTTTCCCTGACAAATTAAATTATCATTGTCACTAGAATGCAAAAACCAGAGCAAACAATCTTCATCTTTTGAACATACTGTAACATTCCACAAGTGTAAATCTTTCAAGGTTTCTTCACACATTCTCACAAATCGAACATACTTTTAAGTCACAGACAAAAGTCACGTGATTATTTGTTAAAACGTATGTTTCTAATACAATAATATTTAGTAATTCTAACATTAGATGGACTATTTTAAGTCTCTTTCAAAAATGTATTCATCTTGAAGTACTCATCCTTACAAAGTACTATGGCAGTACCATGGTACGCACAGTGATGTATCAGATGTTAATACAAAGGTACTTTATGGAGTTAATGTAAAATGTTTCCATGGACTTTTTTTAATCAATATAAGATTTTAGTTTAAGATACTGTAAACAATTTTGGACTGAAGTGTTTGACTATTTTAAACACATTTTGCCTTCACCTATTTATTTCAGTGGCCCTATGGTGTGACAAATTAATTTTAAAAGTACAAATAGTTTCTCAATTAATATGAGGTCATAAAAAAGTGCATGCATAATAATTAGAGCTGTCAGAATTAACGCATTCCATAAATTTTAAAGTTTAATGCATACATTTTTTCATAATCACAATTAACGCATTTACCATTATATAACATAAACCAGCATAAATGCTGGTTGGAAGGGCAGAACCTTTGTAATGTGTCTGCCCATGGTCATTACACTGACGCACACTTCACAACATACACACACAACAGCACTTCCGTGTCAGTGATAAAATGACCGAGACAGGACATCTTGATGCTATTTGATATACAAAACAAGCCCAGGTGGGACTTGAAATAGAAATCAAGTATTTTTCATCCTAAGCACATTTTAATTACCATAGAAGCACGTCATCTTAAATATCACCAAAACGAATAATAAGACGTTTTTGTCTGCAAGCGCTTTTCATGTGGAGTTCAAGCGTAGCTTGACGCTGGCGTTGATGCCCTGACACGAATTATGACAAAAAATATGTAACAAAGCGTATAGCCACAGTCTGCCGGTTGATTAATATTGAGGAGGATGAGAGTTTAAGAGATATAAATAGCAATGAATATGCAACCTATGTGGGGATTAGTTCTTTTAATAAGTCAAACTCCCACTTAGAATTTGGGAAACATTTAATGTAACTTTAATTGGTGCTATTTTAGTGCATTTCTATCTTTTTACTGTGGAAGGCTTTGTTTGGAAAATTTGAATAAAGCATTAAATTGTTACACATTGTTTTGTTTTGTTTTCCTTCCTAAGATGGAAATAAATGCATTTTGACAGGAAAATAAGAATTTCAAACTTAAACACATTCAAAATCTATGATTAATCACAATTAAATATAAAGATATGCGCTTAATAAATTAGCATTATGCTGTTTAAAATACATTTAGATGGGATATAGCATGTCACCATTTCAAGTTGTGTAGTATTTTATATAACTACCCATAAATAAATATTCATATACCATGGTATTTACATGGTACTTTAAGGTTCTTCGAAGAATATAATGGAACGGTACGTCCAAATGTTATTGCCACCCTCCCAAAAAAAATAACCTGGTAACACCATGGTATATTTTTGTTAGTGCTATGTAAAAAGTGTTCCTACACTAAATATGACTTAGAATTTAATGATTTAGGTCATCGCCAAAGAAAAATTATTACATCAACCTGAATGAGAAAAGGAGTAAAAGATAAAAATAAAATAAACACACAGGAAACTAACTTCAACCCCACAGTTAGATATGTAATATTGCGGCTTTTCATCTTTGGGCCAGAAAGCTTAGGCCTTAAGCAGATTACACAGCAGAGAAATCAGTGATGTTGATAATGTGGTGGTTGGGTTGGGGGTGTGGCAGTGCTCTCTGGGTATTAAACACTGAAAACTGCAATCACGGTGAAGGATTAAGAGAAAGCTTAATATTATGCTACATTCTGCTCAAAGGGACGAGGAGGTTGAATAAGGATCAGTGACATGGACAGGGAAAAGTCAGAATCTACAGACTTGGGAAACCTGAGAGGAACAGCGTCTGGATAATTATAAAGAAGAAAGGATGATGCAATTCTCTTGACTCTTATCTAAATACATTGTGAAAAAGCAATCCAGCTTCACGCATTTAAGTGTGACCTTTTGGTGCTATTGCTTTTTGAAAATGACTTAAGTATAAAAAGAAATTCATATTTAGTAATTGGAATACAACAATTTCAACATCCGTATGCTGCTCTATATTTGCATAAATTTGCATGATAGTCAATAAAACAAAAGACAAATAAATTACTGCATAATTTCTGTGCCAATAGCGTCACCAAACGGAACTGCAAAAATAAGGAGTTTTCAAACTTGTTTCCTAAAAACTCTCCCTGTCTGTTATTGGTAGTCCCACCGCAACCTCTCACCATTTGTCGAGACTGGTCTGGATGCTCAAACAAACAGAGCAATGTTTTGATAGTGTCATAGAGCCAATAATACTTCTAGCTATCTTTGCATACTAAGCTGGAACAGGAGAAATAATTTTTATATTAGAAAAACAAAAAACACCAGCTTTAAATACATTTGAAAATTCAATACAAAGGAGGACAATATTTTCTTTCAGTTCAGAGTCTACACACGTGAACTAAGAAGACTTCACTATAAGGGCGATGTTTTGTGGTGTCTGTAAGATGGAGATCTCCTTTTTTGTTCCATGAAAGAAAGTCAAACAATATGTTGTTTGAAACAACATGAGGGTGAGTAAATGGTGACAGAATTGTCATTTTTGGGTGAACTATCCCTTTAAGAGATTTCTATATCTCGAACATTTCACCCAAGCTAAATTGTTCCCAATGTAAGAGCAGCACAGCAGGTGGATCTTTTGACTTGCACCCAAGGAACAGCTCAAGCTAATTTAAATACAGATGCCCCCTTCAGTGGAGAAGAAGTATCCCCCATTAAGCACTCAAACAACCTACCACACCACCGGCAACCATTGCCTTCCCAAAATCCTCTCTGTGTTTCTCTCTCCAGTAATGTTCCTCTCCCTTAATTCTGTAGGCATCTCAACCCCCCTGCTCTAGACATTGGAGAAATCAAGGTTGCCAAAACCAATGAAAGGGGGTTGGTAGGAGGTGTCTTGCATTTGGCATCTGCCAAGGCTGGCCATTGCTGCCAGGGATAAAGTGACAGAGGTGCCCTGTTGGATGTGCCAACCATGGGAAGATGAGCAAATCACACAAAGCCCTTTTAAGTAACAGCCCAGAAGACCCCCGCCACTTCTCTTTTCCTCCCTTTTACACCATCCCTAAAAAGCATTTGAAAGAATTCCAACACACACAGAGAGACACAAAAATTGTCTCTATTTCTGTCTAAAGGGCCGTTCACACCAAACATGTTTTTGCATCTATCTGCACTGTTTTTCAATTGTTTTTCTATGTAAACATGCGCTAGACAGCTGTTGCGTCTCACTGTATTTTTTCAGCATCTTGCACAGGAGCGTCACACTTTATTAGATGCTGTGCCATGCTTTTTTAAAGCAAGAACACGTTTGTTCTAACAGCCCTTAGCAAAGGGCCTAGATAAGTATTAGGACTGAACAATTAATCATATAAATAATTGAGATTACAATTACAGCCACCGAAATAAACTAATCATGAAAAGTGTCTAAACATGCCCGTTGCTGGTTTTCTGTTCATAATTTATTCAAAATTTGAATAAAAATATTTTTTTTATGCTGTTAAGAGTGCCAATATGAAGTTGACTGTTAAAGGAATATTCTGGGTTCAGTACAAGTAGAGCTCAATCGACAGCATTTGTGGCATAATGTTGACTACCACAAAAGTTAATTTCAACCCATCCCTTCTTTTCTTTAAAAAAAGCGAAAATCGAGGATACAGTGAGGCAATTACAATGGAAGTGAATCTGGCCAATATTTGGAGGGTTTAAAGGCAGAAATGTGAAGCTTATAATTTTAGAAATGCACTTACATGAATACTTCTGTTAAAAATCATATATTATTTGAACTGTAATGTTGTTTAAATTTTAATTTTTACAGTCATTTTAAGGTTTTATGGTTTGCTGACATTACATCGTCATGGCAACAAAGTTTTAAAATTGGCTATTCACCTTACTCAGCCCCACCCCTTTTTAGCACTCCACACTTTAGAGTTTTGTCTCTTAACTACCGTTTTGCATTGAAGCTATGTAGTCGATAAAAATGGATTATGTGTGGGAGCACAAAAAGTATTTTTCATCAAGAGTTTATGGTGTGAGTCTGCAGCACCCCCTTACTAAGTGAAAATGCTAGTGAGGTGTTTTGCTGTCACTTTAAATGTTCGTTTTTCCCACACCCGCAGAGTTAAATCAGACCTGGCAGATCACATTCGGACAGCTATGTCACACTGCACTTTTTCATGATACAAGCGTTTCATTGTTATTCTGCTTTATCAGGGTTTTTTTTTAGGTTTCAACTTAATAATTGTTAAAATATGTAATTGACATGAACTTTAAAACAGTGACATCCCCTGAACACTTTAAAATAATCATGATAGCTTTGGACAACTCAATAACCTGTAAATTCCCTTTGCTAGCTATTTACACTTTGACATCAACACCATAGATTTACATAGAAACCGTTAGACCCTAAGATCGAAGACAAAATGTTCAAAATGGCTGCGTGCTAGTTTCTCTGGTGCTTAAGGTGAATAACTTTACACAGAAAAGGATAGTGAGGTATTTTATCGCACTAAAATTATGCTAACACACATATTGTTTACATCCTGTAGCTATACTTTTGAAACTGTGAGTATTTTAATGTCTACAAATTGGCCCCATTCACTTCCATTGTAAGTGCCTTGCTGTAACCAAAGTCTTTCTATTAAGTCAGTCCACTGTCGACCATTTTTGGAATGTTCTTGGGAGGCTATTTCCAGTCATGCCAGTGCAGCTCCTATCTACTTGATTGGGGGGACACCGAAATCTAAAAAACGGTCAGTCAAGATTACAAGAACACATTTCAAATCAGCAATAAAATGTGATAATATTGGAATAATGAATTGTGCTTCTTGACCTTATATTACACTAAAACACGCACTTTTACTGGCTTGTATAGCTAATGCGAATGTGCGTTCGCGAATTGATAGGTGATGTCTGTATCTAAATGGTTATTGGTAGGGTGTGACAAGATCTCGTGCCACGAGATCTCGCAATATTTAATTGTGATGATATTTCTCGTCAAGGTGAAAAGCTGTCTCGTGATATCAGCATGACAGAGTGTGAGGGTGAAATTAGCATAGAAGATCCCCCACTTTTATATAATTTGTGTGGCAGCATTTTTGGTACCCAGTGGAAACAATAAATGGCTACAGTGACAGACATGAAAATATGTAAGCACTGTAAGAAAATAGTGCCGTACACCGCAGCTAACACAAGCACTATGCAAAGACATCAACAGAACCACCACAGCTCTTAACTAAAATCAACCAGGTCTGAAGAGACTCATGTGAAATCATGCAGGAGAGAAGCCAGTCAGTTGAGTTTGTGGCAAAACCTTTTACAGTGCTTGCATATTGTTCTGTCTTTTACTGTATATTATAATTCATACTCAGAAAGTAGAACTGAAGTGACATTCATTACAAGATGATTAGTTAAAACATTTAAAAATGCACCTGCATTGTTTTGCATTTTGTCACTTTCAGTCGAATAAAAGACTATTTTTCCAGTCATAATCTTCAATCATTGAAGATTTCTTAAAAATAGTTAAGTTAATAGTAAAGAAGTTCATGTTCACGGGCAAGGAAGAGGTGAGAAACCGGCTTAACACATAAATGATAGTTTTAATGGAAAACTCAAAAGACAAACACATAAGACGACGGACATGTCCGTGAACGATCTCTCTCTCCCGCACCGCCCTATGCAGTCGGCCTTTATCCCTCTCGGTGGCTTGATTAGCCTAATACGGGACCGGGCGTGTTGAGTCACGACCCGGCCCCGCCCTCCACCGTGCAACAATAGTGTTAAAATATCGTCTCATCTCGTTCTTGTGAGCCCAACATTGTGTATCGTGTATCGTCTCGTGAGCTAAGTGTATTGTCACACCCGTAGTTATTGGCTCTTTTACCTGCAAGGTGGGACTTCCTTTCTACATCGGTTGACCGTTGGGTGCAATAGCTTTTTGGTTGGGCGTTCCAATTTCTTCCATGAATTTTAATAGAAGTAGTCAATTTCTGCTAAATAATCTCTGCTGTAACCCAGATCTTTGTGGTTGTTTTGTTAAAGAAAAGAAGGGACAGGTTGTAATACATTTTTGGAGTAATCAATATTATGCCACAAATGCTGTTTATTGAGCTTAACTTGTATTGAACCCAGAATATTCCTTTAAGGCACTGTCTTGATTTACTGATGTACAAAACAGCAATAAAGTAATAGTTCTAAGCTTTCTTTGGATGTGTGGTCTACATATAAAATGTGGTATGCAGATGTTGCACACAAAACATGTATTTTATTTAAATATCGAGGGAAACAAGTTTGATTTAGATTTTTTTATTATGATTTTCGTCATAGTTGAGCAGCCCTAATGAAAGTTAGCTACTAGAGAGTGTGTCAGTGTATGGGCATCCATCCGAGACACATGAAAATTATTTTCAGAGCTCTGAATTCCATATTTTCTTCTTTGCAAGTCTCATAACTCCCCACTCGATCTGCCACGCTGCACAACCTGAGCTCTGATAAAGGCCATATGGTGTGGCCACAAGCCCAAAGGTGACAGCTCCCCATGTGATTCCCATTAGGAACAAGTCGCAATGACTTCGGCAAAGAGGTACTCTTGATAATGCATTAGTGTTGACCAAATAATGGATTAATCATGCTACAATGTAAGCCAGGTGCTTTTAATTGTGATCTGAATGACTGTAGATGGTAAACTAAGAAGTTGATGAGGATTCACTTCAAGGCTATCTGGAAGTAGCAGACTTACCTGGGTAAAAGTCTTTGGATTTGGACAGTTTGATGGTGGCCCCTGTCTCTTTTTGTAGCTGGACAATAGTCTGACCACCCTTGCCAATGATGGAGCCTGCAGCGTAGCTCGGAATCAGCACCTTTAGGAAATACTCGCCTTCCTCTAAAGATGGAAAAAGAGACACAAAAATTAACTCTGCAATTTCAAACAAATGCAGCATTTAATTAAACAACATCCATAGAATCAGAAGGTGATTAGTGTAAACAGTACACACAGTCGGATGTGTATATGCAAATGTATAAAAAAAAAATAGGTAAAATATTTTTCTATGTTTTCTACATTTATTAATAATAATAATAGGCCTAATACAAATTGAATGTCTTCTTGTGATCTTACATAATATAAAAACATTCTAGGAAGTTTTTCCTTGGCTTGCTATCTTTGGGGTTTGTAAGCCACTATTCTTTGTAAAGCTGCTTTGGAAGAATATGAAATGTAAAAAGCACTATACAATTACATTGAAATGAAGTTGAATAATACATACAGTAAATACACATGTAATTAGCATTTTTATATATTTTTATTTGTATATAATTTTGTATGGCCTTTTAAGAGCCATTCCGCCTAGATATAAGTATATATACTGGCATTTAATCAGATAAGGCCCATTGTTATTTGAAAAAGAAAGTAGCACAACTTCGCAGCCTGATCAAAAATCGCCTAAATTTACCAGCTTGGAGGTATTAAAGCAAGGGCAAAGCAGCCGCGGGGAACGTGGGGGACACGTCCCCAGGACTCTTTAAAAAGGTGATTTTTGGTCCTCCAATCTTTTCCAAGCTAAACCCATACCAAGTCCAAATGGTGGATATATATACAATATTCTTTGCGTTTTGTTACTTTGGGCTGATTGAGTGACCATCCAGCCAATCACAGGTGAATTCATGAGCCAAAACAACCCTTATGTAATAGGCCGTCAATAAGAGAGCCTAATCAACATGGCTCTGTTCATTTCTACAAAGCTGATTTCAACAATCCTCATTTATCCATGTTTTTAATCACCATTAATGTTGATCTAAATTAATAATCTAGAGGTGAGGAACATACAAATGAGAGATATTTATCGGTATACCGTTCTTGATTGCCAGCATTATGTGAAATGCACTACAGAAAAAAAGGACAATCCTTCTTTTAAACACACATTGTAATTGGAGTTTATATCAGCGTATGAGTCTTCATTAAGTTATTCTTTTTACATTATGTTTGTGAGTTTAAAGTTTGATCAGTTAATTTAGCAAATTTAAGCAGATTACTAGATCTGTGTTAAATATGTAAAGCTATTTTTAATAACAGCTCCTGTTTTTATTTTAAAAAGAATCTATATTAGTGTGCAGTCGACAAACTGTAGGAAAACTGATTGATCTGCCTTGTTGTTAGAACAGCATTTCACTAAAGTGAATAGATATGTAGACATACTTTTTTATACATGAAACATATTTGTATTCAGAGTCATTATAATTATTATTGATGTCTTTTGATAAAAGTTATGCACAGCAGCTCACAAAATGTAGGGGAATGATAGATTTGCTTTGTTCTTATAATGCTTAAACCTCTATTACAGTCTCTTAGGTCTGTAGACATAGAAATTTTAAAGGATTAAAATTTTCTTTTGATCGCTGATTCAGTGACTAACATCATTTCACACAAGAAACTCATTTGTCACCACCTTCTGGCATCACCAGAAATGATCACTGAATCATTAAATGGATCTGAACGAATTTTGATGAACTTAGTCAAAACACTCGAGCCACTTGGATACATTTAAATTCCACAATGAAAAAATAAATTGCACATGCACAATTTTCATTATTGTTATTGATTTAGGGTTGCAATGGTTTGAGATTTTCACGGTACGATAACATCTCAGAAAATATCACAGTTTCACGGTATCATGGTATATTGTATTACACAATTATTATTATTATTATCAGTTATTGACCCTTAAAGGAGTGAAAACAGGCTTATTTTTTAAATTTTTTTGGTTGAACAAAAAATTATATATTATAATTGAAACTTGAAAACATTTTTCTAATGGAAGTATGTGTAAAAAAAGTCTCCCTTTTGAAAATAAATAAAATAAATAGAATAAATAAGAAAGCTTACAGAATTATATTAATAAATCGAATTATAAACATTAATATTATAAACGCAAAAAATGTAATGTAACTATAATTGTTATATGTTATATAACTAAAGCATGTTAGTTTACATTTACCATAGCATATTTAATTAACTACTACATGAAGCTTTTAAGTAATTTCCTATGATTATTAATAATTAACATATACTGTAGGTGTGCAACTGCACAGCCAGACTGCTCCTGTCTGTACCTTTAACTCAGTGGTTCTCAACATGTTTTGCTTCAGGACCAGATTTCACATTGGATATCAAGTGGCGACCCACCATAGTAAAACGTAACCTGTATTTAATGTATCCTGGTTCTCATTTCATTTTATGTTGCATAGTTTTGTTAATGGTTTTTCAAGTACAAGGACATGCATCAAGTGATATTATTTTTGTTGTTGATGTCAAAATCTACAGGAAGTTTTCTCTCCCCCCTTTTAAAAATCGAAGAGCATATTTTCTTATATGAGCCCATAATTACCCAGTTTGTTTCCTAATTTCAAACATAATTCAAACAAAACATATGTACATATTACACAGGAGGAAAGGCTCCTCATTCCCATGGTTAGGTCAGTGTAGCTAGTCTTAAATAATAGTAATAATAATAACAAATTATAGCATTTATGAAAAAATTTATACTAACTGAAAAACATCTTGAAACTTTAACTACAACTGCCACTGATGATATAAAACGAGGTCCAATAGATTCTACCTTTAGATTATTTCATATGAAACTATAACATTTTGTCAAAATATAAGTTACTTTTACACATGTAAAATCATGAAACAATTTTGTAAAGGTGATGATGTGTAACGAAAAGAAAATTAGCACATAGCACAGTGTTGCTCTTTTCCTCCTCAGTGCTGTTTGGAATGTCGGGTCTGCCTACTGTTTGAGATGTTTGACTTGACTTGACTTTGAGATGTTTGACTTGACTTCCTCTGTAATGCTTTAAACTAGAAAAGTCTCACTAGAATTGAAATTGGTCACATCAGTTTTGAGGTCTTTGCTCCGCAATATCGAGGGAAGTCCGGTTGTTGCACACAAGCACGCCAGAGAGAAGAGCAGATCATTAGCCCAAGCTGATATGACGTGATATCCTGTGATATGAGCGTGAAGTGATTGTCTGCGTTCCGCAACTGCTTTGGGGTCCTTGAATAATGTATAACGTGCAAGTAAGGGCAGCCGGTGGACTTTCTGGTGCCCTACGCAGACTGCATAGTACGTGTGTAGGGAGCGGCGGTACTGTGTGTGAAACAGAAGCAAGTGCTCCACAAGATGCCCTTTATTTTTGCAGCTAATTTTGCAATATTTTAATCTTTAAAATACTGCAAATATTAAAAGTAAATAATATAATATATTAATATAATACTTATATCATACTTATATATTAATATATAGTGTCATATATTAATACTGCACTGTAAGGGTTGGTCTGTGCGAGCCACCGACTAACAGCTGTGTCCCCCCACTTTTAAAATGACTGCTACGCCCCTGTATTAATTCCGGGTTCAAAACAAGTTAAGCTCAGTCAACAGCATTTGTGGCATGATGTTGATTACCACAAAAATCTGGGTTACAGTGAGGCACTTACAATGGAAGTCAATGGGGCCAATCCGTAAACATTTAAATACTCACTGTTTAAAAATTATAGCCACAAGACATAAAAAATGTGTGTTAACATGATTTCAGTGTGATAAAATTACTTACCTTTTCTGTGTAAAGTTATAGCCAATTTTACAACGTCATTGCCATGATGATGTAATGTCAACACACACTAAAATTAATAAAAATTATGATTAAAAGAACTGTAAAGCTCAAATAATACAAGAGATTTTAATTAATGTAAGTGTTTTTTATTATTATTATTATAAACCCTCTGAAAATTGTCCCCATTCACTTCCATTGTAAGTGCCTCACAGTAACTTTGATCTTTTTTTAAAGAAAAGGACGGATAAGTTGAAATGAAATGTTTTGGTAATCAACATTATGCCCCAAATTATGTCGATTGAGCTTAAATTGTATTGAACCTTGAATTTTCCTTTAAGGGCATTACTAACTACAGTAAAGATCTCATCAAGGTAAAATATGCCTGCATAGACCATAGGTTTGCATTTATATTTGTGGTAAAAGCATTTGTTTAAGTGGCAATCAGAGAAGGTAGCTAAAAATACAACTCAAGTTATGTTAGTCCACAAGTGCCAGAAGTACACCACCACAGAAATACAGGAACACTATAATAAGATCAGACTTAACGGGTCATAATTAACACTGAACAACAAGTATTAATGCTACAGCTTAGTAGCACTCATAACAGTCAAGGGCAGTACTGTTGCGTAGGTTAGTGGGAGAAGAAAATTGTTAGTTATGTACGGTAAGTGGGAAAGGTCAGGGATGAGGGTACATTTTGTTAAGCATGTCAATCAAACTAAGTACAAGTATGAAGGTGAATTTTGAAAAGACATATTATGAAAATCTATTTCAATGTAAATGGTGAGTTTGCAATTGTAATGAAGATGCAATGAACGTGAATGGTGAATGAGGCTGTCAATCACTAACATTCTTCCTAACATCTCCTTTCATGTACAACAGAAGAAAGAAAGTCATGATGAACTAACCCTTTAACAGATAATTAATTAATGTTCATACAAATAGCTAGAAATGATATGTTTTATATATATATCTTCTTCATAGACCCTTTTAGTTAAAACCTGGGGATATAAATAGCTATTTTAGTTTGCCATATATAATATAGCACAAGGAATCCTTGTCTCGCTTCCCTCCAGAGAAGGTCAGCAAAGGTTTTTCTGAAAGTGGAGCATCAGCGGGCAGTAAAGTACATCATCTATTGTTGGGTTCTACCTGGTTGCTGCATATCCAGGTCAGCAGTACTCATGGCCCCTGCACCGTGACTTTAACATGACATTGTATCCGTCTGCTTGGGCCGCTTGGGTACACGCTTAATATTCCACCACAATTAATCTGTGCCGGCTCCCAGAAGACGGCTACTTTCGATTAGATTGTTATTCTGGAGAAGCAGTTTATCTTGTCAAGATAGGGCTGATGGCTAAGCTTAGCTACACACACTTGCAGCCTAATACTGATGATACGGTAAAAAGAAAGCAAGGCTGCGTTGAGTATTAATTATAGAGTTCAGCTGAAAAAACAACACCATGCCAACGACGACAATGACAGCAAGGATGCACGGCATGTTTTCTTCAACTAGCACTGACAATGTAATGACACATGTCTATCATTACGTGTGAGCAAAATTAAGAAATATTTTAGCGTTCTGCTAACAAGATGGCAGATCTCTTTAAACAGGAAAGCATTGAGGGGGTTAGTATTCCCTGCTGGTTCAGGCTGGTTTATGTTGGTTTTGTGGTGGTCTATATCAGTGGTTCTAAACCTTTTTTTTATTAACGCCCCCATACTTCATTCACTTACCCCAACCACCCCCCAATTATGTGACAATTTGAAAGCAGAGACTTTGTTGTACCAGAAAAATAAAATCAAATACATATAACACAAAACTCAATATTTGTGTTATTTGCTTAAATTGCTCAATGCAGCTTCGATCTAATGCATAATTATTATTTTTTTGTTAAAAAGTTGTGTTAATAAATTCAGCAGGCTAATGAATGAATGTGAAACCGAACTCTGCATTTTATGGAGGGCTAAATCTGGGGCTTATAACATGAAAATGCGAAGACTTTTTAATAGTAAAAGTGATATTGTTAATATAATTTACATTTGCCTTTTTTAATTTATTTTTATTCATTAATAAAAAATATATATAGTTTTAACAGTGGTATTTGTAACAAGACCATACTAAACACATGGAAGCATGGATCTTCTTCACTACCATGGTTAGATGTAACATGAATTCTATAAAAATAAACTATGGCATTTTTGTAATTATAAATAGTAGACCTACTCTAAACACATGTAAAAACAATAAATACAAAATATAAATATAAATATGTAGAAGTTGTAACAAAAATGTATTATATTACCTCACTCGTCTAATGTAGCCTATGTCAAATTTAATAGAGATAAAGTAGTGATATGATAATATTTAATATTAATCTATTTCTGCATCAAGTACAGTTAGTGTTACTATATTAAATTCAAGGGTGGTGATGTAAAATTCTGTGGCGAATTCAAATGGTTTCCGCTTCTCGCGCCTTGCTTAGTACTAACTGATTCTCGCAAAGCTTTAAGAACTTTGCGCTCGCACTGCTCTATGAATTGAGCCGTATCCATCTACAGAGCCATACAGGTGCATTAGACGAGGTTATGTCTCTATGTGTATCTGTGTATTTGACGCTGCTAAACCAGATAATTCAGATGAGCCGCTAGAATTCAAAATCAGATGAACTGCGGTACAAATGCATACCAACCTGTATAATTGAGAACCAACTGATATACTCCAAGTCTATAAAAACTTTTTAATGCAAAGAGGAACTTGATGATAGATTGAATTATTATGACTGATAAATGCCCCTCATTTGTAATCTAATGCCCCCCCCTCAACTATTTAGATTTCAGCACCCCCTGGCATCCTTTGAACACCCCCTGGGGGTAGCTCAACAAGTAAAGACACTGACTACCACACCTGGTGATGCAAGTTCGAATCCAGGGTATGCTGAGTGACTCAACTCAGGCTTCCTAAGCAACCAATTGGCCCGGTTGCTAAGGTGGGTTATAAAGTGGTTCTCGCTCTCAGTGGGGCGCATGGTGAGTTGAGCATGGATGCCACCGAGAATAGCGTGAAGCCATCACATTAACTAGGTCTCCGCAGGTAATGGACTCAACAAGCTACGTGATAAGATGTGCGGACTGACTGTCTCAGACACGGAGGCAACTGAGATTCATCCTCCGCCATCCGGATTGAGGTAAATCACTAAACCACCACGAGGATTTAGAGTGCATTGGGAATTGGGCATGCCAAATTGGCGAGAAAAGGGGAGAAAAAATAAATTAAAATTTCCTTGATGAGTATTAAGAACTGTCTCTTTCTTTTGAGTTCACAAAACTTACAAGTAACCTTAATTGGTTTATTGTTTAAAGTTTAATGAACTTGTCTCTTTACAAGAACATGAATTTGACTGAAACTGGACAAGAGGTTTCTATTTTCCCGCATGGTTTTAATGGCACTCGACAGGGAGAGTAAATGTTCAAATTATGTGTTATATAATGTGTCTTTGTGCAAGATGAATGTAAAGGAGGATACTTGTTAGTGTTTAATGTTTTGTTGACTGATTATTTAGAAGTCTGTTATTGTAAGGTTTTTGGGGGTTACCATTATGGTCAATAGTGGAGCTTGAGCTTAGGTTGAGGACAGGTACAATTTAGGATAGTACTACAGTGCATTGCTGTACTTGTTAAGCAATTACTATGGTAATCAAAGCATGTGTTTCCAATTAGCATGCATTCAGCATGCTAGTATTCACTTTAGTACTAATTAGTTAGGTTCCCTCTACTTGAAGTATTTAACTTGAGCTAACATGGTATTTTAAGTTCACCCAAAGAGTTCAACTTAAAGTTAAGCATTAAAATGTATGAGTTAGCTTACTCAGTATTTCAAGTTAAGGGCAATTAACATGTATGTGTAGTACAAAATAAAAAAAGCAGAGTTCTGTTAACTTAAACTTGGGGAACTTAAGAAATTTGATGAAACTGATTTCCATCATTGAGATCTGCTAACTTATTAGGGTTTAAGATGCCTAGTGTGGACCAGAAGCCAGATTTTTGCTCTTAAGAATAAAATTATTATTTTCTATTTTCTAACTGAAATATATAAAACATAAAAGTTAAGTAAAAAATGTGAATTAGAAGATTAAGAATATAGGTAGTAATAATATTTTGTATTCCTGAATACAAAACTTCTAAAGAATTTGTTTGGTAACACTTTGCAATAAGTTTCAATTTGTTAACATTAGTAAATGCATTAGGTATTATGAACTAACAATTAACTATATGTTAATTTTAATTTATGACAATCCAATTGTGCACTGTTAAAAAACATTATTTCATAGTGCATTAACTAATGTTAAAATATACTTTTAATTGAAATAATGTATTAGTTTATACTGAAAAATAAAATTAACCAAGATTAATAAGTACTAAAAAAAAGTGTTGTCTATTGTTTGTTCATGTTAACTAATGTAGTTTACTAATATTAACAAATACAACCTTATTGGTGTTGCCAAATGCTCTTATTATTTTTCTGAAACTTTCAACCTTTTATAGCAAGATATGTGTTTAGGAATTGTTAAGAACTTTCTTAATTTTTTCTTAAGTAGATTTTCATTAATCTGGCCCCAGCAAAACATCATCCCATGCTGGGGGCCTGCATCTAAAACACAGCATATGGTAGGTATGCTGGTGACCAGCGATTCAGATCTTTTCAACAGGATTAATACAGCAGATTAGTTTGAGGTTTACAGGCATTGGGATGACTTTAACCGTGTTTTAACAAGACAATCTTCTTGAGGTAATCTCATTAGAATCATGGCATGATTGATCTGGATGTGTACTGAAGCAAATCTCTGAATAAACAGAAGTACACTCTCATTTTGGGGCACACCTGTTTGCCTGTGTAGTGCAGTCATCAATATTGGATGCTCCACTTTCCCAGAAGAGAAAGATTGTAACATTTAAATGCATATATCTATTAAAGATGAACTTAGTTAACTTTTAGGATTACATTAGCATGGCTTCAAAGCTAACAGACATTGATTAAAAGCCACAAAACTCTAGAATTACATAATCAAGGGAGTAATGAGGTTATTGTGACATAAATAATTTGACTCAGAATTCGGGTTCAATAACACCTCTAAATGACAAGTCCTGATTGTCACTCACATACTAAAAATTGCTGTTGTTTTCACACATTATAAACAGGCAGTTCAAACAGAATCTGCACCATGGATGCATGCTTTTCTGCAATGACCCAGATTTCTCACAGAGCTAACACTGTCCTTGTTTTGATTTGGATGAGTCTAATTTTAACCTTGATTAATATGGCAAGGGTTCATAAATAATGTTTATCATGCATGCATAAGTATTTTCTCTTCAAAAGCATCTATCAAAAGTCTGTCATAAACTGGATCAAGAGGCCAGACCTGCTATAATTTACATTATTTACTCCAAATTTGTGTAACTCATTAAACACATGATGTTTCATCAAGCATCACATTTTCATAATAATATCAGGCAATTTTAAAGGTTACACATTTTATATTGTTAATTATGAGTAGCATAATTGCAGTTTTACAAAGCATGATGTGAAATGCAGTATTGCATGAGTCAAAACAAAACAAAAAAGAAAAGAAAAAAAGAAAGAAATAAAGTTCAGAGTTAAAAGTAGACTCTGATTTGCAGATAACAAGATCTGTGTGTGATTTAGCAAAGAATGAAAGAAATTACCGTGAAATCCGACAAAATCTGATGAAAATGGAGGATCATGGATGGCATCTTGGTTGCATCGCTCTAAAAGAATGCGAATGAGAAAATTAATCTTGGTGGAAAAGTCAAGTACAAAAACAAAACAAACTGAAGAACAGCTCTGGCCAGTTACAGGACAATTACAGAGTCTACCTTTAAGCTCCTGCTCTAATCAAGAACATATTTGTGAATGTTGACCAGCTCACTTTGACCTCATGGACAATGAAACAGGAGAAACAAAAGTAGTATAAATGCATGTTGTAATTAAGTAATGAACTGTGTAATAATGCCTTCTTTGTTTCCTGGTTTTTCACTATTACTTTAAATCCAAAATGACCTAATGACAATTGTATACATTCAAATGTGAGTACTGAGAACATAAACTAGAGTCAATCCTGGAGAGAGATTATCTTTTTCTTCCCTTTTAAAACATGGAAAAAAGTCATCTAAAGTTTGAATTGGATCAAGCATATTTCCTGTCACTTGTCAACACAAAGCCCTGGCTGTGAAAAATCAGTGGATAACACAACATGTATATCCGTAACTGTGCCTTTGAGGGAAATGGGTCCAACCCACCACTCCCATTGCGCTATACAGGGAACAAAACAAGAACAAGTTGGTATGCTCTTATACTTATTACATTTTCCCTCCAGCGCACTGAATATCTTAATAAGACTTGTCTTGCATATATTTCTATATACAGCTTACAGTATGCATGTTATCCTCACTGAGATGTCAGAATAATTAATAAAAAAGAAAAAAAAAAAGCCTAAATGAGTATTACTCATAATAAACCAGTGGGTGTAAACACAACCATTGGTTGCTAAAGGCTCCCAAGAGAGTAGTGGTCCAGAATAAGCCTGAGGATTGAAGGATCAAATCCTGAGAGCTTGTGATTGTAGGCGTTATGGGCCAACAAACCAGGCTATAGAAACAGAGTAATAAAGGCAAATATAGCACCCTTAAGCTTTGGCACGTGTTTTTTAATTTGTTGTTGTTGGTCTACTCTCTCATAACAACTCTGTGATGTAGTTTTAAAGGGGTCATGACGTGAGGAATACAATTTTCCTTGATCTTTTGTCATATAAGAGGTCACTGTACTAAAAATAAATTCTGTAAGTTTCAGAACTCAAAACTTCCTCCTCACTGCAAAAAGAGCATTTGTTGAAACCAAGCTGCCAAAACGACTCGTTCTCTACTTCCTCCACATTGTGATGTCACACTTGTCACACATTTGCATCTGACCACCGCCACAACAACACATCAATGCCTACTTTACCATTAATAACTTCCATAGCCCGCCCAGTAGCAGTTAGCAGTGAGATGACAAGTAGAGAGCAGGTCAGTCAAGAGCAGAGAGCCAATCAGAACAGTGGGTATTTACTAGTCAAGTCTTCAAAGAGAAGCAGCACCAAAAGTGTTTCTGACATTGGGTCAGAATGAGGGTGAAAAATGATCATGCTTTACAAATATATGACTATTTTTTTGTGCAAAAAACTTTACTAATATTATAAGTGAACCTCAAGGAACATAATAAAACAATAATAAAATGCATGCCACGACCCCTTTAAAGAGATAATTCACCCAAAAAAATATAATACTTTACTCACCCTCATGTTGTTCCAAACACATATGACTTTCTTTCTTTCATAAAACAAAAATTGTGGATGTTAGTTAGAGTGGTAGCCTCAGTCAACATTCACTTTCACTGTAAAAAAGATGTAATGTATGTGAATGGCGACTGAGGCTAACATTCTGCCTTACATCTCCATTTGTGTTCCACAGAAGAAAGAAAGTCAGACAGGTTTGGAGCAACATGAGGGTGAGTAAATAAATAATGACAAAATTTTATTTGGGGAGAACGAAACTGCATAATACTGCATTAGATCTGAGGCTCAGCATTGGTTTAGCAAGCATTTGTGCTTAAGCATAACAAACAAGCATCTAATAATAGAGGAGTGATGAAAGGACCACTCTCTCTGTACGGCTGTCTAAGCAACTGCCTGACCAAAATGACTTCCGATATAAACATTGTACTTTAAACAATTTTATCAGACTCTCAATGTCTGCTGCGCGAGCATGGTTGTAATAAGCGCGGAGGCTCGAAGAGGAGGCTCGATCTTCTCCTTTCGCATTGCTACTTTCATTCGTCTAATACATATTCATTAAAGGTCCCATCCTCCATTCCATGGCAGACGAGCCAAGAGATGCAAGCAAATCATCCAATGTGGGGCCGCCTTTCACAACACCCTCCCAAATCCTCACCATCCTGCACAAGTTTTTTTCTTTGACGCAGTGCTTTAAAGAAAAAAAACTGAAGCAGTGCCCCCTCATTTTGAACCGATCGTATAGAGATCAATAGACAGACATGACTGAAGATTGCATGGATAATCAATGACTTGCTGTTATTGATGGGAGATAGAAGAGATGGACCCAAAGGCAGTGGAATAAATATTGCCTGACCCCAAACAGTGATTAGAGCGGAAACGATCAAATGATGGGGGAGCAAAAGGGTAGAATGGAACACACCCCAAAAGTGTTTCCATAAAGCAGCCATAATAAAAACCTGCGTGCTTAATCTGAATGCTGGTAGAAGGATTGCATTGTGGGATGTGAGTGAACGAGGTGGGCAATGGTGGTAAAACGGTTATTTGTCCCCATATACTGTAAGTGTCTGAGGGGGTGGCGGTATATCTTCAAACACAGCTGTCAAATCATGTTTATGTAACATCTCCTTTCAAGACAGATTCTCTGCGTATTCTCTCATCACAGAGAAAGAGCTGCTCAAGGAAGGGAATCTTAAAAAGAGACTAGTCGCTTATTCTATAAAGAGCAGCTATTGACCTTGACCTAAAAATGTCTTAGTAAATGCAACACAGGATTCTACACACATGGCCTTAGGAGGGTCACAGTCCCTTCACACCTAATGCTAGAACATCTAGATATCTCCTAAAACAGTCTTAGAATGTCATTGTAAATGGATGCACTGTCCTGTGCCAGTGCATCCATTTACTAAATTAAAACATTACATCTTATGAGACAGCTCCAGAAAGTGGAGAGAAAAAATTACTGAATTCATTTTTTTTTTTTTATCATAATGTTTGAAATGCAATATTTGTCATTATCATTCTTGATAAAATGGGTATGAACTTAATCAAATAAAATGATTTCAAACAAAACAAAAACATTCAATTTAAGACACTACACTACAAATATACAAATATCAAATCAAAGAGAGTAAATATGATAAGAAAACAAATTAGTAATTTTATCTTTTCAATCATGTACAGATATTTTGTTCTGTTTATAGGACTAGTCAGTTGTGTTTTCTATGTTTACTGAATCACCCTGGGCCTTAGTTTTTAGACAAAAGCGCTCAAGAAAACTATGCATTTAGTTAAGTTTCTCACTGACCACTGCTTTCCCTGTCCAATTGCACTGAAAGAAAATTTGGAGTGGGGTTTACTTAAAAAAAAGCAAAGGAAACAATATCCACTCAAAAATTGCTAGTAAATTTAACAGTTTATTTTTGGTGGTTTTAATTAGAAATTTTTAAGGTCAATTTCACTCACTTTAACAAATTTCATTAGCAGTGAATTAAGCCATGCTTTTAAAAGTGTACAAACATTTTGAAGGTTTTTTATTGTCTTTAGTCATCTGCGCACGCAAACAAAACGCGTTGATGTTAACAATCAACAGATCATTTTTTTGATAATGAACGGGTAATTTTGAGTAGAAAAATTCAGACTTCACAAAACAAGAAGTTACCAAACTTAACAAAATCAACAATGAAAATGGAATAAATAAACTTGCAAACAGTGAAACCATGCAAGCTCATTCATTATTCAAGCCCGGTGCATGCTGGGAACACCAGCTTCGAAAATTTAAGTAAAATTTACTTATTTCATTTACCTGTAAAATGTACTCAAATTAGCGAATAAATATGACAAGATTTTCTATTTTAGGTTAGTAAAGATAGTAAAGATGACAAACAATCAGAAATAATATCTTATAAGCAAGAGCATTAATTTTTACTTGTTTGAATTGAGTAAAAATGTAGAATTTAATTAATACTCTCAAGTTCACGCTTAAGCTAACTTCTATAACTTAAATAATGCTATATTTACATCACCACAAAATAGTTTTTACAGTGTTCTGGTGTCTAAACGTGAAGCACAAAGATAAAAAATATAGGTTAATTTCATCAGTAAATCAGTCATCTTTACCTATTTAATTTAGTTAATACCTGACTAATAGAGTCAAACAGGGAAAACATATCGCCTCTAAACTGAGATGCAGCCATGTTAATAGCTTTTAATACAAATGCAAAAATTCTACCTTCCACATATTTATCAGCACATCTTAACAACTCTTAGAGATACAAAACACTCAATTAAAAATATATAAAAAGGTGTAATGATATATGTTTTAACATATAGTTGTGCGTTTATGTTTACCCTGGCTTTTCCAAAGACACATTTTACACATTTAAAAAATGTGGGTGAATAAAATCAGATGTAATATCTCATACACTAATCACAATGATAAAATAAGTTAAATTCTGTTATGAAATTAACATAAATGTATATAAACCGTAATACCATAATTCCCTATTTTTACAGTTTGAACTCTGTTGAAGTAAAATCCCTCTTGGCAAATAAATTGCACTAAAGGCTAGATCTCTTTATCATCAAAGCCAATTCATTTGGGCAAATGGATGAAGCAGGTTATGACTCCCACGGGTCCAGCATGCTTCGTCTGACTGACAATTCATAAAGCTTTCTGCATCGATTCTTACACGTGTAACATCCACCAATCACTTCATTTACGCGCAGCTATTAAGGGGTAAGAAATACACGTTTGATACACGTTTTAACTGGTTAAATAGCAGTTTAGTAGACACGTATAGACAAAATAAACAAGCATAGCTCCAATATAAACAGTGCAGTCAAATATTGATGGAGCTATACGAGAGCACTTCAGTGCATTGAGATCATCAATGCTGATAGTGTATACACAGGTGAAGCATGCAAATGCGCACAAAACTGCCTAGGCCATAATTTTTTTTAATTAATTTTGAGTAGTCTATTATCTTCAATATTACAGCGTACGAGTTAGAATATTCATCCATTTCGAAGATATCTCTAAATAAAAATATTATAATAGTTTATAATTCATTTCTAAGCCATTTTCAAACTAAAACAAATGCACAAGCTCACAACGCAAGGTCATCTGTGGTGATGGCAAGGATGCGTCTACACGCATGAGCCATGTTTTCTGTTTGGGTACGTGCCCATGACATTAGCCTATATTTAGGAATATACGACCCACTTACACCACATCTAATCGTTTTGATTTACAAAGACTCTGGTGAGCTACAAACCACTTTCACTGTCGTAGTTACTCTCCGTAAGACGGTCGCAACAATTCAGGGCCACTTAAAATGGACGCAAATCATATTTTCAACTTCATATACGCACATGTGTGTTGAAGCCTGGCCACTTTCGATTTAACGCACCAGATCAACATGGATGTGTTTACACGATAAACCTGCCTTTAACAGCCATTACCAATGGGACTTTCGTACTACTTGTCTTTGGGAAGCGTCGCATCCTTATTCGTTGGCTGTGTCTCAAATCCTACTGTGTTGCCTACTTAGACAGTATTTTGGGGCAGCGATCGATGATGCCCAAAATAGTCTTACCTCCTGTATTAGTGCGTTTGGTGCTGCTGGCCTCCGTCGGGGTCTCCAGGGGTCTTTTGCGGGAATCGGGAGGATCGGACTCCATGTGCGGCTGTTGATTGTGATGATGCGGATTGGAGAAAATCCCGTTTTGCTGCACTGCCCCACCGGCCATCATTTTTTATAGATAATCTTTAGACTCTTTTCTCTTTTTCGTATCAGATATGATGTTGCTAAATGTGATTTGTGGTTGTTGCAATCCTCCGTCGAAACACCACGCCGAAGCTTCGCGGTTGCCTAGATAAAGTATCAAAGACTCATCGATATCCAGCGGCTCGATTATTTTCAGGATGTACTGATATTGATTTCAAGTGATGTGAGAAATGTCCTCACTCGTGGCTCAAGCGATTTTATTCCTCTTTAATATCAAGCACCGCTCGTTGGTGGCGCTCTCCTGGCCGAAACAATATATGACCTAAAAATTGGGAAGTCGCGCGAATAATAAATAATAGCCTAACGGCAAAATGTACAAGGGGTGAACGAAAAAACGGCGTTCAAACGGGTCCTCGGCTCCGGCTTGCGGGTGTTCAAACCCTGCAGTCAGAAGTAGATGGTGTTGAATACAGTCCAGGGAGAAGAAGTGCAATGCCTTGAAAGAGATGTGATGTTTTTTGTAGGCTCTGACTCGGAGATGCTGCAGCTTTGCTTTCAGAGCATCTTTGCGCGTTACTGCTTGAGCGCAGAGCTGCGGGTGACGTCATATAGAGCCGAATCCTCGGCTGTCAAATGTGAAGAAACGGACACGCCCCCTCGGGCTGTGATTGGACTAGATTTGATTTTCTCCGGCAAAGCGTATCACGTGACAAAACAGGAGGCGGTGGCTGTGATGGACATGCGAGAGCAGCATCATTTTTAAAATGAGTCGTAATTTAAAATACGCATTTAGTCTATATCTAATCCTAAATCAATTTGAATTATTACTATTGTTGTCTTCTTTGCTATTTTATATAGTCACGTTTTTATGCTTTTTTTTTGGTCAAGTCAATAGTTTGTTGTGTTGTATTTGAATTTTCTTTTTCATATTTTCTGCTTTTAAATATAATATTTGGTAACACATTATTTACTGTGTCCTTGCTATACATATTACATGTATTGACTATAGAAATAACAGTAAATTATGTATAATTACAAGCAACTAACTAATGTTATTTAATATTATGCAGTAAGTACATGTGTAATTAAAATAAAGTGTAGCCTAATATTTTAATAATAATAATAATAATAACTTGAATAATAATATCTCTATACAATTTTATGTTACTATGCACACAAAGAGCCACCTCACACAATTTCAAATTTCTGTGGAAAAACTCAGAAGTGAGCCAGTATCATCTGAAAAGCATAGGTCAATGCTCAGTGTTTTTGGAGAAATGTGACAAATCCATACTGAGACATATGGCTCCTATTTATGGGGTGAGGATGCACACAGAGCTAAATTAATTATCATAAAACACTTGTATTCGTTTGATTCCAGCCATCCATGAAATGCATTCAATGTGAAACCAATGTGTTTTTCTACAAGTCACACGTTCCAGTGAAGCTCATTTCTCCTTTAATAAACTAGGTGATTATTTTTTTATTATATTATTTTAGCTTCAGTAATTTTAGGAGTATTCATTTATATATGATGCCATTAAATACTGTGGCTGGTCACTGTTAACAATGGTGTGCATTTCATAGTCATAGTAAAAGTCTGATAGGGTGGGATTGGGGGTTTGTATTCAGCATGTTCAGTATGCTTAGTTGAAATCTGCAGAATTCTGAAAGCTGCTGTTGTTTGTTTCACATTTAACAGGTTGCAAGTAGTTGCCATGAAGAAAAAACATCCCAAACAGTATCTAAGGCAAATGCATTTAGTCTATTTTATTCTGAATCAAATATTGTGTTAAAAAACTTAAATGACAAAAACAAATTCTGCTTTATTATTGCATATCTAAATATATAAAGGACAGCATATAGCAAACAAAAATAATGCTGTGTTTACCAGTAAAGCATTGCACGCAAATGTTGATTTCGGACAGATGGCTGTGGCTAAAGCTCTCCATTCCTGCGATATGGGTTTATGAGCTTTCACATAAACCTGTGCAGTTTTCCCCCCTCTGTCACACTGGTAAAAGGGTGATATCTAGTCGGGGATGTCTTTCAATGCATAACACCCTCCCCCACGCAACGCACATTGTTTGAAGAGGGGAACCCCATCTGCCCCCTTTTCCATAAGAGCACCCACACTTTTGTTTCTGCAGCTCGCAAAGAAAAAAACCTTAAGAATTGGCTGGACCCGGCAACATCTGGCATTAAATTCCACATTTATTTATGATCACGAACAAGACAGTGTACAGGTTTAAAGGGGTATTTCATCATATGTCTTTGTTTGGAATAATTATCATGTTGTTATTATATATCTGCAATAAGCACAATGAGCATACTGAGTTACTCCATAAACATCTTTCAATTGGCCTCAGCCTGAATAACAAATAAAAAATTATGTATTTCTTAGAATGGGAGCATTTCCAAATTCTCATACAATCTATCCTTGCTATGTTTTTAAATGAAATGTACTAAAATCCATGTTGATTCTTGTAACATGGCTGCTCATATTGTTTATATTTCAATTACCATGCATACAGTCAGAGGTTATTTGGGAGGGGGGGGGGGGGGGGGGGGGTGAGAGAGAGAGAGAGAGAGAGAGAGATGGCTTTCTCTAGAATTTAGTACAATTAAAATATTAGAACTGCAAGGCCAAAATTCACTCTAAAATGCAATGGACAAATGCACAAGATTCTCCAACTTGTGAGTGAATTGTGGAAGCCGTCAAAGACAGCGAATAGAGCCAAGAGCTGTTTCTTTGTCCAAAGTCTCCTGCCATAATTTAAGCCAACATAAAAAAAATACAGAGACTACAAAGAGGCTTGTTATGTTTTAGATGCTATTTTGTCTACAACACAAAATACATATTAATCTATTTTTGTTCAGATTAAGTGTTCTTTCAAGAAAATTCCATTCAACAAATCTCTTTTCTTATTTTGTGAAAAGCTGTCTATATATCTTGATGTACATCATCTACATAACAAAACAAATCTACAACATAACAATGCTATCTGTTGAAATATATAGCCTAAGTTTTTCCAGCAGCTTGAAAATATCTGTAACAGCATGCAAACTACTTAGAAAGGTTTTATTTACTTAAGAGTGCAGATGTGGACGTTATGCAAGGTTACTGTCCCCTTGTGGCAAAATGTTAAAGTCGCACTTCATGTTCTTTCATGTGACAGTGCAAATTATTGCCACCAGATGGAAGCAGTACCCCACCTTATATAATAATACTCACTAAACTTCATGAATGCTTCGATGTCAGTTATTTAAGTGTTGGAAAGTTGTCATACCAAGGTAGATTTCTTATTGTTATTTGTGTTCTTTCTCTTTTTTGTATTTATTATTATGTAATGCACATGGCCACAAGAACAAATATATCAAAGCATTTATTATTTATGTTTTTAAACATACATATACATACACATACACACACACACACACACACACATATACATATATATATATATATATATATATATATATATATATACTTCAGGTTATTATTTGTTTTAGCTACGTGACCTCAAAAAATGCATTGTGCAAGTCATAAATTGCAAAATCAGTTTAGTTTAATGATTTAATGAGGCTATTGCAGTTATCCTGTTAAATGCCACACCAGGGTGGATTTCAACCTTGTTGCCTTTTGTGTATAAAGTTTTAATACTTACATTTACACTTATAGTAAGCGGCACACTTCCCTGTTCAAATTTCCACAGTGTCCAAAAGGGTAAAGTCTGAATGTTACTGGGTAAAACTATAAACAAAAAGTCAGAGACTTGTAGTCACTAAAGCCTGATTTTCTGTTAGTTTGCACAAAGATTTAATCATTTGCAACATCATCCAGGTCATACATGATCCAAAAATGTGATTTTATTCCAATCCAGATCTCCTTTCATTTTCAGTTTTTGCATGAGGTCCTCTAAAGTATATCCTCTAATCTTTAATCTAATATATAGCAGGGCATGAGCGTCACTTTGTTTTAAAAAGTTGTGGGGACAGAGCGCAAGCTGCACAACAGCAAGAAGAGGGTGTGTCTGGATGCACAAGAGAACTCTGTCACCCGCTGTCACTCAACATCATTAATAACAGCCACAACAAGCAAGAAATATTACATTAAAATTAATACATTTTTAGTGCCGGATCACCACTTGTTCTAACACACAAACTAAATGGAAACTTTTGCTGAAGAACTGGAGATGTTTTTTGAGCAAAAGCCTTTTCAAAAAGTGATGGAGAAAAAATTTGTAAAGGGAAATGTCCCACCCATAAATTGCACCTCTGATAGGGTACAACGGAGCTAAAGGATCCCTGCAGTAAAAGGCACTTTTTGATTTTATTTTCTCTCCAAACATTAAACAGCAACAAAAATTACCACAGTCACTGATTTGTAATGTATATATATATATATATATATATATATATATATATATATATATATATATATATATATATATATAAGATGACAATTTACACAAGATTTATTTCTATTTCTTCTGCTCCAAATTTACTTCAAACTTACTTCTCTGTCTGCTCGTATGAATGTAACACTTCATAAGAAAGTGTTTCACCACTGTTCAAATGCACTTTGGATCACATCATTTATATGCATAAATAATTTCTATCTAAATATTAAATGAAACAAATGACAATAAAATGCAAAGTAATCTCTTCAGTAATCAAAAAACTTTTTGAATGTAACTGTATTCTAATTACCAATTATTTAAATTGCAACTGTAGTGGAATACAGTTACTTATATTTTGTATTTTAAATACATAATCCCGTTACATTCCGATACTCCCAAACCCTGTATATTTATGTATAAATGTGCTGGACGGATTACTTGTGAATTGTAATCAGGTACATAAAATGCAATCACTAATGTAATCTCATAAATTACATTTTGGGGTAATCTAACCCGATTACTTTTGATTACTTTCAACCTTATTCTGTGTTATTTTATACCACATGCAATTGAGTAGGATAATCATTTAAACATAAAAGTACAAAGAGGAAGAAAATGTATTCTATTCTAATTGTGGAACTTTAGAGATGGCATCCAGGTCTTATGAAGCATTTAAGTTCAATGTGTGAGCTGCACACATTGGTTGGGTAGTTGCTTAAAACAATAGAAACATTACATGACCATACAGTGCTTAACCTGAAATCAACAGGAATGGCATTGCTATAGGTCAAAGCTAACAGCTCAAAACTCTGACACACTTGCTTTTAACCCTTACTACTTAGTAATAGTCCATCACCTGTTCCTTATCTGAGTTGCATATCTTACTGTTGAAATGTAAAATGAGCACATGCTCAAAATGTTAATCTGTGAGACTATCTAATCTATTCTGTCTATATGCTGTATATATACAGTATAAATATATGTATGTATATCAGTGACCACAGTACTTTCCTTTAACACCTGTTTGTCACTATACAGTGCAAAATATTCCTGATCCATCAGATCATTGCATGCAATGTCTAGATTTTGATTTTGAGGTAATCTAATATTTACATTTTTATTTTAAAAATGTATTTAATATTTTAAAATGTTGCAAATTTATTTAGCTAATGAGAACACCAGAAATTAAAACATTTATTTTAAGATAAAATACATATTTGTCAATTTCAGTTTTGTTTAAAATTATTAAATCAAAAAGTTTTTTTTAGCAACTGTCCAATGTGAAAGGATAGCAGTTAAAAATATATAGGGCTAAAAGCCCCAATAAAACACATTGTTTTTAATAAGTGGGGAAAATTGATTTGTTATGCAAAATTATAAAATTGGGCTCAATTAGACTGATCCAATAACAATGGAGATGAATTTGTTTATAGGATATTTAAGACTTTATGAAATGCCAAATGTGATTGAAAATGAACAGAAATGGTTTACCATTTTCTGAAGTGGTTAAATTGAATTAGTATTATCTTAATTTTTAATTAAAAAAAATAATTAAAAAAAAGCATCTTAATGTCTTACAATTATTTTCCTAAGTTGACAAATATTGCCCTATAACTATTGTCCCTATATTTACACTATATCACTATAACCCCCTGGAGGCCTTTTAACCCGAGTGCGAATTTTCATCAAAACAACCTTCATTTATTATTTATTTTCACACAAATGGTGTTGCTCCTTCAATATTCAATAAAAATATTTTTTTTCCAATCCCTATACACTTTGTGACCAGAACAACAGCACATTTCCTTAAGGTGTGCCTTCAGCCCTGATCTCATTACTTGAAATGGACACACACACAGTGTACAAGCCATCCAAACTTTAAAGTGATTATTAAAGGCGTCCTTAAAGAACTAATAATACAGTAATAAACTATGCTTCGTGTAATGTAGGACCATGGAATTTATTAAAGTACCTTAAAGTATAATGTCAATACCATAGTATATGAATGTGGTAATCGTCAAAAGATATCAAAGTTGGCTATCTGATAAAATCACTGCACAATGGTACAGCCACAGTACTTTTATGTTAGAGCAAAAAATTAAAAAAAAAAATTAAATTAATACCACCAGTTGGAGGATGATTGCTCTACGTTTCACAAATTCACTTACGTTTGTCTCAAAGTGTTGTTGTTGTCGTTGTTGTTGTTTTAATAAGTAAACCCCCCATCTGTTTTAAGTCGAGACCATTTCCTATTAGTAGGTCACCCATCTCAACTTTATGTCCCCCACTGACAGCAACAGTCCTCAGAAACGAGGGTTTCCCCCAGATATGGCAACCTGGGCAGAAAGACACGCGATTTTAGTTGATTTCCTGTTTCCGGAATTCCGTACAGACTGACCGGTTGTCGGCGAATGAAATAAACAAAGACTGACAAATCAGACTCCTAACACCTCCTCTCCTTGCCTGCAAACATGGACACTGGTGCGTATGTGTAAATATTGTCTTTTGCCGCTCATCGATGCGGGTTTACGGCTTATATCTTTAGAGATGTTGACATGAATCCAATAGCATGAGTGGCTAACTAGCCCAAGCTGTTTACTAGTGTTGAAAGTGACTAAGCAAAGGTGTGAGGTCGACTTTTAACTCTTGATCTCCTATAATAAATGTAAAGTACTGGACGGACACTTTAAGCCATACTTAGTTAGTGCTTCTAATTGTTTAAAAGAAAACAATTTGGAAATTGAAAATAAGCGGAACACCGGTTCTAAGTCAGCGAACCCCAGCAACAATGAATGGGGTCAAACTGAAGGCAAAGTGACTGTCAGTTACATAATTTGTGTTAAAAACGATATTTCATCTTAACAATCTTGATAGTTTGTTAAATTTCTGTTTGTGACTTTGAAAGCAGCTTTTTGCTTTGGGCTTTGAGCCACAATAATAAACTATGTTAATTTGTATTTGATAGTTATGTCAAATGGTCATATGTGATGTTTTTTGTAAATGGCAAACTTTTTAATTTTAAATAGATCGTAATGACAAAAAAGGAATATTTGGTTACAACCACTTTCACAGAGGTTATGTGAAGTCACCCTGTCAGTCTGCCTCTGGTTAGGGTAACACAGCAGGACAAACAGTTTGATTCATGTATAATTAGAACTACTACATTCATTTATTTACATTTACGTTTCGTCATTTAGCAGACTCTTTTTAAGAATTTAAGCAAAAGCCAACAAGACAGAAAATATATCACACGAGCAAGAGTTCTGTTGTGGCCGAATTACAGCTGTGCTGATATCCAGACCGACATCTCGTCCCCTCTTTTAAAAATAGCCAATAAACTTTTCAATAAAAGTAAACAATACAGCTTTTCCAAAGGCTTGGAGCGAATGGTGATCTAACTGACAAAATTAATTCATAACCAGTCCACAAATTTACACGGCATATAAAGCACAACAGTCTGGTTCTGGAAGTATAAATCCCATTCCTCTTTTCCATAGACAAATAGATTTTCGACGATAACTTCTTAACCTTTAAAGACAGACCTACCATGAGCTCTGAGGTTGTTCATCGATGGTATATGCTTCTGTTGAAGCCATTGGTCTGCATTATTTCAACATTGTTGTTTAAAAATCGTGTTTGATAACAGAATTCATGGTAAACAACTACAGTACCCATGATCCAGCAGAGAACACTTCAATAATGAGAGAACCGCAGCCAATAAAGCCCCCCAATGAGCCCAGAAGCGACCGCCCACTCCAATGACGCAATGTGAATAACGCAATTGAGTAGGTGCCTTAAACCACTTATCTGTTTGTACATATGAGAATATAAACTTAAAATCAATCCCAGATAAACAGCAAAGGACCTTGTGAAGATGCTGGAGGAAAAAAGTTAACAAGTAATGAGTCCTATATTGACATAACCTGAAAGGCTGCGCAGCAAGGAAGAAGCCAATGCTCCAAAACTGCCATTAAAATGCCAAACTACAGTTTGCAAGTGCACATGGGGACAAAGATCTTACCTTTTGGAGAAATGTCCTCTGGTCTGATGAAACAAAAATTGAACTTTTTGCCATAATAACCATTGTTATGTTTGGAGAAATAATAGTGAGGCTTGCAAGCCAAAGAACACCATCCCAACTATGAAGCATGGGGATGGCAGCATCATTTTGCGTGGTGCTTTGCTGCAGGAGTGACTGGTGCACTTCACAAAATAGATGTCATCATGAAGAAGGAAATGTATCTGGATATATTGAAGCAAAATCTCAAGACATCAGCCATAAAGTTAAAGCTTGGTCACAATTGGGTCTTCCAAATGGATAATGACACCAAGCATACCTCCAGAGTTGTGCCAAAATGGCTTAAGGACAACAAAGTCAAGGTATTGGAGTGGCCATCACAAAGCCCTTACATGAATCTGATTTTGTGAACCTTGAAATTGTGGGCAGAACTGAAAAAGCATGTGCGAGCAAGGAGGCCTACAAACCTGACTGGAGGTTCTGTCTAGAGGAATGGGCCAAAATTCCAGTAAAAATTGTGAGACGCTTGTTGAAGGCTACCCAACATATTTGACCCAATTTAAACAATTTAAAGGCAATGCTGCTAAATACTAACAAAATGTATGTAAACTTCTTACCCACTGGTAATTTGATCTGAATTATATAATTCTCTCTACTATTATCCTGACATATTACATTCTTAAAATAAAGTAGTGATCCTAAATTACCTAAGACTTTTTTTCTATGACTTGTGAAAAACTGAGTTTAAATATATTTGGCTAAGATGTGTATAAACTATATGCAACGTTATGGATGTTTTTTAGCCGGAAGAGAGAGACTGCAGATTATAAATGCTTATGTCTTCTGATAACAAATTTTGTAAATCTTTAGAAGTACACTACCGTTCAAAAGTTTGGGGTCACTTGTCTGAAATGTTTCTCATGATCTTAAAAATCTTTTGATCTGAAGGTGTATGCTTAAAAGTTTGAAATTAACTTTGTAGACAAAATATTATTCTGCCAAAACATATACATTTATTTAATTACAAATCTAAAATTTCCTAAAAAAAAAAAAAGTTTTTGAAATGGATGACTTGGATCAAAATATGAAGAAAAGAAGCCAATAAGTGCCCAACATAGATGGGAACTCCTTCAATACTGTTTAAAAAGCATCCCGGGGTGATTCCTCAAGAAGTTGGTTGAGAAAATGTCACGAGTACATGTCTGCAAAATCTAGGCAAAGGGTGACTACTTTGAAGATGCTAAAATATTTTTTTGGATTTATTTTGGATTTTTTGGTCACAAAATAATTCCCATATTTCCATTTCTATTATTCCATAGTTTTGCTGACTACTATTATTCTAAAATGTGAAATAAATAAATAAATAAAGAATGAGTAAGTGACCCCAAACTTTTGAACGGTAGTGTACACAACCATAAGGGATAGTAGAACATTCTCTGATCATTTATGCTACCCAGATGTGTATGACTTTCTTTTTTTCTGCAGAACACAAATATATTTAGCAGAATATCTCTGCTTTGTAGGTCGTATTACACCAGTGGTTCAGTCTGTCTTCAAAAGCAACTTAATAGGTGTGGATGAGAAACAGATAAATATTTAAGTCCTTTTTTATTATAAATCTCTACTTTTGCTTTCACATTCTGAATTGATAGTTAAAGTGAAGATTTATTGTAAAAAAAAAGTAATGAAATATTCTTATGTTTTTCACCCAAAGTGATTGCATCGTTTCAGAAGACATATATTTAGTTTTTTTTATGATTAGATAATTTAAATATTTGGGTGAACTAACCCTTTAAAGCAAATTGATATGGACTAAAAGCAACAGTCAGCAAAATGTAGTCACCAAATGTAGTCTGCGTAATGGATCAATTATCAAAATAAACAGTTAAGCCGTTATACTAAATATTACCCATTGAACACTAATTGTCAATCAAATTCGATGATCGATATTAGCTGTTGCGTTCTTCTTATATCGCTCAGACACAAAGAAACAATTTCTTTCACAATGGGAGGAATGTTCTGAAATAATCTTCATGTAATCATGCAATCTAGACCTAACACATCTTTAGCATTGTTATGAATGCTTAAACAATGTACCTTTTAAAGTGGACTATATCACACAGACATTTCACTGAGGTGCAGATTTATTAAATTTAAGTTGAGACTTCTTGTTTTGTGTTTGTGTCCTTGTTTGTTGTCCAGGCCTGAGTTTAGAGAAAGCATCTGCTTTTGTGAAGCGCTTCCGCTCTGAACCTCGATATCTGCTTGCCCAGAATGTCTCAACCTGCATTGATCCATTAGAGGTGTGTTTACATCGGCAGACAGTCCAGGACACAGTACACATCTTCCAACACAGTATCCCCACAGAGGGCAAGCCTGTCACCAACCAGAAAAACTCAGGTACTCACACTCCGGAAAAACTGATACACTTAAACATGGTATTTATACATTATATATAAAGGCACCGATAACAAATCTTTGCCAAAGAGTTTGCTTAAAATGCTAATGAGTTTGCTAAACACTTTATTTACACTATCATAAGAAACCATAATGTAGCAGAAACTTTTAAAGTGAAATTACAGTTTGAACTGCACTGTTTTTTAGGGAGATGTTGGATATTCTCATGCCTCAATGTCATGCGTCTTCCATTTATGAAGAAGTTTAACATTGAAGAATTTGAATTCAGTCAGTCTTATCTTTTTTTCTGGGATAAGGTAAGTCAGCGTCACTACTGTTTTTGTATTATCAGAAATGTCAGACTTTGATTTGAGAATTCACCATATTTATTTTTTGTAAACAGTGCATTCCGCTGTGTGTTGGTTTTGCAGTGTGTTGGTTGCTCTCTTTCATTGTTTTAGTAGTAAATGTGCTGTAAATCCTCTTTTGTTTAAGATGTATTGTGTGAGATTGTTTTTGGCCCACTGGTGTGACAGTTACCCCTCTTTGCCCCTCCACCTTGGTATACACACCCTTATTTTCTCGCTCCCTCTCTGTTCCTTTCTCTCTGTTTTTCTCTCTATTTTTTTCAGGTGGAGAGGTGCTATTACTTTCTGCATGCCTGTGTAGAGACAGCTCAGCGAAAGGAACCAGTAGATGGCAGATTGGTCCAGTTTTTGCTCTCAAATCCTACTAATGATGGTGGACAATGGGATATGCTGGTTAACCTTATTGGTCAGTTTAGCCCCTTTACATTGAGCTATTCTCACATTTGTTTGAGGGCAGTATTTATGTGTCAGTCGAAATATATTTAGGATTGGCAATCTGAAGTATAATTTTGTTATACACTATACACAAATATTCTTGTGAATTGTTTAACATAAAAATTACTTCTAAAATTTATGACGCAGTAGATTATTAACTGTTGCCACTTTGAAGGCCGATTTATACTTCTGCGTCGAACCTATGCCGTAGACTTTGCATAGCCTGATGTCCACAATTCAAATTTCGGTTTCAATTGCAAATACATCAACACAAAAAAGACAACTGTGCCCATCAATTGATTCTATAGGGTCTTTTTATTTAGATTTGTCCTTCTTTACATTTGAATTGCTTTATCTATTTTGTTTTCCAGAAAAATATGGTGTCGTCCCAAAGAAGTGCTTCCCTGAGTCACACAGCTCCGAGGCTTCACGTAGAATGAATGAGATCCTCAATCACAAGGTGTGTTTGAAGCTACGCTCTGATCTGGAAAGCTGCTGTCAGTCCAGAGTGCCATATATCCCCTCTTGCTTTCATGTTGACTTTTACCGAATGAGGACTGTGACAGGGCGGAGGGCGGGTCCGGGAGGTGATTCTACACACCCGGTCCCTTATCAGGCTAATCAAGCCTCTGAGAGGGATAAAGGCCAACTGCGGTAGGTGGTGAGACGAGAGAGAGATCGTTTACGGCAGCTGACCATCGTGTGTGTGTGTGTGTGTGTGTGTGTGTGTGTGTGTGTGTGTGTGTGTGTGTGTGTGTGTGTGTGTGTGTGTGTGTGTGTGTGTGTGTGTCTTGTTTAAGTTTTTCATTAAACTATTATTGGTATTGTCAAGCCGATTCTTACCTCCTCCTTTCCCTTATATTCCCTTTACACTGGTGCCGAAGACCCAGGAAGGAGGAGGCGAGAACCGGCTTGACGATATAAATAATAGTTTTAATGATAAACTTAAACAAGAGACACAAACATAAACACACGACGGTCAGCTGCCATAAATGATCTCTCTCTCCTGCACCACCTTCCGCAGTCGACCTTTATCCCACTCGGGGGGGGGGGGGCTTGATTAGCCTGATAAGGGACCGGGTGTGTAGAATCAACACTCGGCCCCGCCTGCCGCCCTGTCACAAGGACTTAGCGGCTGCGTGTGACCGTGGTAACTTCATCACATAGGTGTTCTCAAGTCACGGGATGAGCAGAGGGGAATGTCACCAAGGTTTCTTCCTTTGTCTTGTAAATAAATGAGGAAGACGGCAGTTTCAGCCTGCTCACATAACAATAAATGGAGAACTAAAATTAACATGGGAAAATGTGTCAGTAAAAGTGGAAAAAAAACTTTTCTGCCCCTTAAAAGAATAAAAGGCTGAATGATTTAAACACCTCAGTTCAGAGTTTTGGGATATATTCATAAAAAGTGGTGTGCTTGTTATGTTATGTGATGCATTTTCTTCCTGATAAAGTCTCTCTTTGGTGATGGGATTAAAAATAACCTAAAAAACTGATTTTATGATAATGGCTTTCAAGGAGAAGAGACGCTTTCTAAATCTTTATCAGGGAAATGTTTAAAAAAATCTATTTGAAAACAGTCATTATATTTGCAGTTCTGTTTGGTTCCACCAATGCTGCCTAAATTACACACTTCACCTTTTAGAGCAATTTGTTTTCATGAGATCCATGATTTTGCATACGGTAGCATTATATTTCCTTCCCTTTCTTAAAATAAAATTGTGCTGTTGTTTGCATCTGTTTGTTTATGTTTCAGTTGAGAGAGTACTGTCTAAGGCTGAGGAACATGGTAGCCAGCGAGGCCACTAAAGCGGAGCTGTCTGACACTATAGACACCATGATTGAGGAGGTGATGTGTGATTGTTTGGCTTAAGTGACCCAACCTTCCATGTATTCTGTGTATGTAGCTCCTCTTTTTGGCCATACGGTGGAGTCATATTACTGCTTTTGAAACCTCAACTTGCCAGACAATCAAGGTTATCTTTCACAGACTTCTGCAGCGTCAATATGGTTGCAAACTCTCACAAATTTCCCATAAACTGAGAGAAATGGTAAACTGGCATTAAGATTGTCAACCTTACATTTCCATGCGTTCTTTCATAACAGTGAAATTTGCAACTCTTTGTTCATTATCAGCAGATGTAAGCTTTGAAAACTATCCCCACTCTATTAGCTAAAAAAGAGACACATTAAAGCTCAGACACACAGCATTTACAGAATAAACAAACAGGCTGGCACCGCTTCATAATTTTGTCTGTGAAATTGATAGCAGTTTAAGTTCGAGAAACCAGGTCTTCAGTCACGTAGATTTAACATTTGACTCTCCCGTTGTCAATACCGCATTTCCCTTTTGGTGTGCATTTGTCATGGTATTGTTTCGACAACCTTATGCAACGCCACATTTGTTTCCATCCAGAGTTGCATTAATTTTTGGCCGAAATCTTGTATTGATGCCAGGGGAGTCGAACCACTCTGTAAAGTTTTTCTCCAGCACATCCCATAGACTTTCAATGGGTTTAAGGTTAGGACTCTGTGGTCCGATGAATCTTGGCATTGTTGTCCTGGAATATACCTGGGCCGTCAGGAAAGAAAAAATCCATTGATGGGAAAACCTGGTCATAAAGTACATTCAGGTAGTCAGCTGACTTCATTTTATTGCAGCATAAAGTTGCTGAGCCTAGACCTGACCAATTGAAGCATCTCCAGATCATAAACACTACTTAAATCCAAATGGTGACTCTTTTTTTTGGCCAGGCAGTGTATGTGTAACACAGACACTAAAATAAAGTGTTACCTTAAAAAGTGGAAAATAAACCTTGTCATCAACAATATATGTCAGACTGTGAGTGAGAATTTAAATATTCCAATTGTGTAACTACTGGCATGCTCTACATATAATTAGAGTCAGATCTAGCACAAACATTAATAATTAAAAAGGCATTTAACAACCAGCAGAGAATAACAATATCAACCACCTGTGAACCAAAATACAAATACAAAAAGTGCCCCTGTTTTCGTGAATAATTTTGATGGACATTTGAATGTATCTTTTATATGTTAACGTTGGTATGCGCACATTTGTGTGTGTGCGAGATAGAAAAAGCAAGATTGAAAGAGCAAGCGCCTCCAAGAGTTGATGACAGAATGTTCCACAAACATGATCGTTATCACCCGATGCCTGCCATTGAGTGGCAAAGGCAATCTCGCTGGCAATATTACTATACCTCCACCATCTGCGGTGGGAAGAGACACAGGGCACCCATGTCTAAGTTAATATCATTCTAAGCGTGTGCTGTGCACTCCTCTCCCAGGATAAACAGAGCCCAGAGTACCATATACTTCCCTGTTTATCTGGTCGCTCACTTATGCTCAATGTTTTCCTGTTTTTTGACAGGATGTTTGTTTGTCCACCTGGGGTTGGTTTGTTTTCTATAACAATTCACTGGCAGAGTTATTGGGAAGTGTGTTTGAATGCGCGCTCATGCGTGTTTGTGTATTTATTGGATGCATGGAGGAACACTGAGTTTCAGTTGTATCAAAATGGAAAGCTGCAGTGGTTGGCGTGGATGGGATCACATGCAGAGAAGTAATGTAGACAGGGTACCAACAACAGGCAATTAAAGGGACAGTTCACCACAAAATTTTAATTCTCTCATCAATAACTCCCATTCATGTCATCTAAGGCATGTATGATTTTCTTTCTTCTGCTGAACACAAAGATTTCAGAAGAATATTTCAGCTCTGTAGGTCCATACAATATTTCAGAAGATTTAGAAAAGGTCTCAGGTGATTGGATCTTTGAAGCTCCAAAAAGCAGTTAAAGTTAGCATAAAAGTAGTCCATATGACTCCAGTAATTTATTCAATGTCTTCTAAAGTGATCCAGTTGATTTTGGATGAGAACAGACAAAAATTTAACTCTGTACTTTTTCACTGTACATCTTGCCATTTCAGTTCCTAAGCACAATCATCCATGATCATCCTGGAGTGATGTCGCTTCACACCAATTGTGTTTGTTTATCTTCTGTTTTGTTACTTTGTGTGTGTTTTATCCGGCTTATATTACACACATCCCTATAATGGACAAACTTCTATCTAGTCCAAATGAATTTTCGCACGGTTGCACTCCGGACTGTAACCGGACAGCAGCGACTTGCGAGCTTTCGGCCGGCTGAACACCGTTTTGTGCTTGCGCTTGGTATTTAATGTTGCACTGCTTAGTGATCCGTGCCGTGAGAGTTGCAGGTCGTAGCTGTTTGTTTAATCACTCCAGCAGAGACCTCTTATTTGGACATTTTATCTTTCCAATTTTACACATTGGAGTGTGGTGGATCGCATAACTTGTTTATCAATAACTTACCATCATTGGTACCATTGATGACCATTGCATGACACAGAGTCATGTGTTGTCCACTTGTCAGTGTCCATGAGGAGGCGACCCGATCCATGTAACATTAAACACCTTTATAGGGTTTCTGATATGACTGAAGTCTTCATCTCAAGTGAGTGTACATCATTTTCAACATATTTCAAAAAAATACTATTCATGTCTTTATGTGAAAAACTTCTTTAATTAGCAAAAAACGTTCTCAGTGCACCATTAAGTTGAAGCTGTGGGGTAGCCGTTAGTACAAATGCTCCAGAAACTTTGAGCCATGGTGCTCATGTATGAGACGCATGTCACAAATTCAGCCTGTGATGGGTCTCAATCGCCCACCCCAGCCCTTCTGTCTATCATTTTTATTTGTGAAATCTTCATTTTGACTTGTCAGGAAAAAAGCATATGCGTAAAGGAAACTAATAAACCCTATTATTCTTGTATGCCCAAAATCTCTATTACATACTAGTTTTTCACTATCGATGCAGATTTCCCAATTTGATTAGATTCTGATTCACTTCTGATTCACAAGTTCTCTAGTTCATTAAGATTTGGATACGATTTGATTCTATTGTGATTAATTTGGGTATATTTCAGTTATAATTGCCATTTTGCTTACATGTAAAATAAATTATAGAGGGAATTATACATAGGGCATTATACTGGGAACCTTCTAACTTGGTACATTAAAAAAGTATTAATTGTAAAAATTAACAACAGGGCCCAAACTATGCAGTTCAATTACTATTTATTTAATGGATATACAGTAGTAGTCAACACAACCAAAACTGATGTAAACTTTAAAATAAAAGTAAAAGATTGATCTTGGTATTTTAAGAATCTATATCGGGATCGGTCAAATGAAAATTGCTTTTAATCAAAAAAAATCTATATTTTTCCCAGCCCTTCATACTATGAATTTGGGGTTATTATGTGGGGGCAAATTTGTGCCCAGAATTTAGGGACATCAAAAAATGCCTAGAGCTTTCTTTTAGGGGGGTAGGGTTTGGTTAATGTTAAAATTGGGTTTTGGTTGGGTACGCCTATAATAATTGTATTTGGTTTTATATCAAATTAATAGAAGTCGATGGTCTGTCCTCATTTAGCTGGTAAACGTGTGTGTATGTTTGAGTTTGTACATGCTCGTATTAAAAACGGATAGATCAAAGGCACCCTTTGATTAACCAGAGTCCGTGTGAAATAGCCAGTTGTGTTAGACAGAGCTGATGTAGATCCTGGACTGGACAGTTTCACTTTTGCTCTCTGGACTGTTTCTGACAGGCCCCTGTTCTGCAGAGCACACATGAAACAGCTCAGACACACTATACGTAATGCATTTACTCTACACAGATGGAGGCTGCTGAGCTAATTTACACTCCCCTCTCATCTCGGCCAACAACATTCAGAGCAATTTGGTGTTACACTTCTGTTGGTTGATTTTGTGTGTTGTGTTCCAAAATGTTTTGTACACACGCAAGTAAGTACTGCAGTCTCAATGTTGCCACAAGTTGCGCTGTAGCAGACGTTTGTATATTTTTGCCCACTTCTTACATTTTTTTTCTTTGATATTTTCTGCTTTACTTAGTATGGCTCTACAGACCATTGTACCACATGTCTTTGATTTCAATGAAGTTAAAAGCGTTGCAAAACTGAAGAGCTTAGAAATGCGCATTTGAGAACTAGTACAGTAAATATTTGTACACATAAGCCAATACAATTTCTGAAAGTAAACATTTGGTTGACTCGTTCCATGTAATGTGTGTCCAAAGATGAGATCCATGAGGTCTCATTTAATATCTTTGTTGATTAAAAAGTTCAAATAAACATAGTTCTAATCACACGTAGCATGGATGCGGTAAAAAGCGTTTTACTTCTCTCTTGTTAATGCAACCGCAACACTTTGGTGAGGTGCTTGTTGAACTGCCACCTCATTTTTAGAGAGACAATACTGTTTTAGAGCTTGTTCTACACATTTAATGTAAACTCGATATAAGCTAAAATTTAACAAATAGACTCCTAAATCTTATATGCAGGGTTTTGGTTAAACATGTCCAAAGCTTTGCCACTTTAGCCTAAATGTTTTTTTGTTTTTTTTACATAGTACTTCATTTTAAGGTTCCAACCTTGATAATATTTTGTGGTAAAAGCATGTAACTAATGGATAATTTAAAAAAGTTGCTTTATCATTATTATACATGCAATTTCAGGACATATAAATTGATAGAATTGGATTTTTTTTAAAGTAAAAAATGTGATTTAAAATGATGAAAAACTAATTCTGAAATAAAATATACATTTTGGTTTCACATACTATAGCGTGTGAAGTCGTGTAGATAAACATGACATGTATTTGTGTTTGTGTGTGTGTGTGTGTGTGTGTGTGTGTGTGTGTGTGTGTGTGTGTGTGTAAACTTTGTGTGTGTTTGTGTGTGTGTATACTGTGTGCATGCATGTATGTGAGCTGTCAGTCAATTACAAATTTTAATCACTTTTATTTGCATAATTTTTCATAGTTAGTCGCAGAGGTGGGAGCAAGTCACACATGTTCAAGTCTCAAGTCAAGTCTCAAGTGCAGTGCAGACAAATGCTGTGCGGACAAATCAAGCAAGTCGAGTCGAATCAAGCTACATCAATGGACGTGCCCTGTGTAAACAGGGTGTCACTACATCAGTCATGATGACATATGAAATATTCATGAATGAAGCGGTTTACTCACATTTTTTGTGATCTTATCCAAGTGTTTTTAACTGCCCCATCCCTCAATAACAGTTCCTTTGCAAAGCTTGAATCATACTAACAACTAAAAATAGCATCCATGACGCGTCTGTGCTCAAAACAGCTGGGCAGCTGCTGAATGACAGAGAGCATCTCCTCTTCAGAGTTGTAACTTAACACCACGTCTTAAAAGTGGCCGGAGATATGTATCAACTGGTCAAAGATGTCTGTCTGTGCATGTTTATTTAGAAAATACATTAAAATCCAGACAGGTACATTAAGGTGTAAGTCCACTTTGGATGAATCTCCCATGACAGGCCCCATCTCTCTTCTCTTCAACTGTGTGACTGACTGAGCACGAGTGGGCGGGGCCAAGGGTGCAATGACGGAAAAATAGGCATTGCATATGCAGATGTATTTGGTCCTAACGCACTTTTGGGGAAACATCTAGGGCCCTATATTAAGAGCACAAGCGTTACGCGCAACTCAATGCCTTATGTCATGAGTGCAATGGCCATGAATTTTGGTATTTTTGTGCAAGCATGCACTAAATCTAGGTGCAATTGGGTTTGGTGAAATCATGTGCACAACGTGCAAAAGGCTGGACCAAAGCCAATTTAATTCTGAGGTTCTTCTACGGTTATTCCAGCATCTGCGTTCTATTATATAGTCCATATTGTTTATGTATATTACATATTTATTAAAACTGCTCTAGAGAGATAAGTGATGTAGCCTAACAGCTGTTTAACTGTTTCTTTTCACCCTGCAGCTGAGCAGTTCTGGTTGCATTCAAGGCATTAGTTTTTTATTATAGCAATTTCTGCCTTTTTACGATGCCGTGCCACAATATGAAAGCGGGAAATACTAGATCGCCCCAACGCTGCGCACTTGCAGTGTTGACAGCTGCAACACTGGCTTTCAGAAAAAAAAATTCTCATTCTTTATTTTGGTGATAGAAGACCTGGCATGCTTCTGTGGTAATTCAAATGTGCCTTGCTTAGGCTGAAAAATACTTTATTTCTTGTTCCATCTGGGCTTGTTTTGTGTGTGCGTGCGTGTGTGCGTGCGTGCGTGTGTGTATGTGCGCGCGCGCGTGCGTGCTCGCATCTGGAGCACCCTATGTAATGAGTCTGGGCGGACACATCGCAAAGCTTCTGCCCTTCTAACCAGTGTTTATGTTGTATAAACGGTAAATGGGTTAATCTCAATTATGAAAAATGAAAGCGTTAATTTTGAGAGCTCTAATATATACACTACCATTCAAAAGGTTAGGGTCACTTACTCATTCTTTTTTTCATTTCTCTCATTTTAGAATAATAGTAAAGTCATCACAATTATAAAATAATAGAAATGGACAAAAAAAAAAAAAAACTAAATAAATCAAAACAATGTTATATTTCAGCATCTTCAAAGTAGTCACACTTTGCCTAGAACAGACATGTACTCTTGACATTTTCTCAACCAGCTTCTTGAGGTATCACCCTGGGATGCTTTTTCAACAGTATTGAACGAGTTCCCATGTATATGCTGGGCACTTATAGCTGCTTTTTAATTATTCACTCCATCATCAATTTCAATTTTTTTTTGTATGTTTTTTTTTTTAATGCAATTTTTGTTTTGTTATTAAATCAATTATTATGTTGTCGCAATTATATTTTTGTCTACAAAACGAATTTAAACATTTAAGCATACGCCTTCAAATCAAAAGATTTTTAAGATCATAAGACACATTTCAGGCAAGTGGCCCCAAACTTTTGAATGTGTGTTTGTGTGTGTGTATATATATGTACATACATACATATACAGTACTGTGCAAAGGTCTTAGGCACATAAGATGTTTCACAAAAACATTTGTCTTAAGATGGTTATTTATATCTTCAGCTTTAGTGTGTCAATAGGAAAAAAAATGTTTAGACTCTCAAACATTCCTTTTACATAGAATAGAATATAAGAACAGCATGCCCTGCAACAGATGGCATGGCCACAACAGAACTGAAAATCAATTGTCTGGGATTACATGAAGAGACAGAAGCAATAGGGACAGCTTTAATAGATAGATGAACTGTGGCAAATTCTCAAAGATTCTTGAAACATCCTGTCTGCCAACAACCAAGAAAACCTGTCTTCAGGTGTAACTAGGAGAACTGGTGCTGTTTTGAAGGCACGTGTGCGTGTATACGTGCATGTGGTGAAAATAATATTTTAGATTACATTATGACATGATCCATTTACTGCATAGAAACAATTCATTATTTTAGCATAATATAGACATCTATATTTGCATGTGCTGGAAGACATCATATTTATGTATGGTCGAGGTGACGGGACTGTTTTTTTGGCTGAACTCTGTGGCTGGTCACTGTGTTGTTGTCGTTGTAATGGAATGGGATCAAGCCAGCTCTGCAGAAACGTAGTCACATACTGAAACTGCCTTCTTAATCTTTATTTGTTAGTGTCTATATGGACCCCATGTGTTTCATGTTTACTGGAAAAGTTCAAGTTAATCAGTCAAATGCATTTGTCAGTTCTACACTGCCCCTTTTGCTCTGATCATGCTTTAAATTATATTTTGGCTCACATTGTGTCATATCCTCCACATAACAAAAAGCAGTCAAACGGTCTGGAGGAAAATTGACATGACATCTTGTGTTGAACAAAATTATTTTGTTTACTTCCTTCAGAGCTGTGGTTGGAAAACAGATGCAAACAAACAAACAAAATGTTAGGATCAGCAGCGTGGTCTTGGTCACCATGTTTGCCAGTTGTATAGGAAGACCAATGTTTTCGGCCAGGAGCATGTACAGCTACATGTACTTTACACAGTCACAGGTTGTGCCGTCGTATGCCAATTGCACAGGTAATTGCTTGCACATTGATTACTTTGCCGTGAAACAGCCTGCCAGTCTGTTCTTGTCCTGAATTTCCTCATCAACAAACCAATAGCAACAATTACTGCATGTATGCACCACATTCACATCTGGAGTACCCAGTGTCCACATGAGGGCATGTCATTTACCCAGTAGCAGGTACTTGTGATCCCAAATAAGGCAGTATTTCAACTCACTGAAATGAAAGGTTAGGTCTGTGCCTTGGTGGCCTTGTAGCTCGCCTGAAAGAGCATGCCACTTGCAATGTCAAGGTTTAAGGTTTTATTTCCAGGGAATGCACATACTGATGAATGCACATAAATGTGTCTGCCAAATAATTATTTGTAAAGGTTTTATTTGTAGTAAAAGGAAGGACAGAAAATGCTGGAGAGAAGAGGAGTGAGGAATGAGACTCATGTGCCATATTCAACCTCATGTTGCTCGCATTGCGTAAGCACCATGGCTCAATGTGTTGGAGCATGCTTGCTAACCACTAGGCCATGGCTCTGAGCCTTTGTAATAAATGTAAACATTTTCCTAAAACCCCTCACAAGTTTGGGAATGGAAAACCAGTTCTTATTAGGAATCCATTCCATTGATCCAAAAATTCAGAAACTGTATGATTTTCATGACATTTGGATTGGTTAACAGGCTCTTGAATATGCATTTTTTCCACTGATGCGGACAGAACGTAGTACTAAAATACTTAGTGTTTACTTCTATGCTATTCAGCGTCAGCACTGCCCCTTCATTTTTTATTTAATATATATTAACAGTAGGACCAATTATTGGATGGCATTTATTGCTCTAAAATAATTTAAAAAGTCTGTATAATCATGTATTTTTGCAAATATTTAATTAAATGTATCTCTGGTTTGATACTGTATATCTGCTCTAATAAAATCTGAAATGATCAAATTATTTAGCAACAGACTGCTGAGGGCAGTAAATGCAATAAAATTTGATTTTTCTAATTTTCAAATATTAAGAATTGTTAATAGAACCATTAAGGAATCAGAATTGTTTAAAGGAATCTTAACTGGAACCATTCAATTCCTTATGATTCCCATCCCAACAAATGCTTGTGCCAATCTGTTCGGGAGGTCTGAGGTTATAAATCTTGTATGTACCATTTTTCATATCCATTACCCATTGTGCAAGCATGCACATTTTGCATTTGGTTATACAATATTTCATTGTTACAAGAAGTCATTAGTCATGGGCTACAGAGAACATAAACAAAAAACTCAGTTTCAGTTTATTCAACCAAAGGAACACCCTAATCTTGTTTATTAAGATATGCACAAACTTACTCCGATTCACAGATCCTGCATGATCCCGAGTCAAGGCATGACAGAACAGCCAGAGGAGATGAGATTTAGGAAATGTTTTATTTTTTCTTAAGCAAAAGATTCACATTGTGCTATGGTGTGCTCATCTTCCCGGCCTGTGTGCCAGCCACTCCATCCTGGTTGAGCATCTCGGCTTTTCCTGCTGCCCTGTGGCCACCCAACCACAGACAGGTGTTTCAATATTGACTTGCTGGCTCTGTGCTGACATCAGTGAGCCTCAGCCATTGTTTTGGTGAGTGGTACTTTTCAACAGTAAAAAAAAAAAGGTTGTTTGTGTTGTTTGGACGGTCCTGCGCCTTTATCTAACCTGCCAAGGAAGAGGGAGAATGTGAGAGCATGCGATATAGAGGCTGTTTGGGTGGTTGGAGCAACTGGGACCAATGCTGGGTCAACAGAGAGGAAAAAGGGCCAGGCACTGCTGGTACAGTATGTACTCTCCCTCTGGGAAGACTGGACAGAGAAAACAATCTCCAATGCTAAATGGTCTTTCCGGGATGGAGCTGGAAAAGAGAGAAAGATGAGGGAAGAGGGTTGGGTACCTTGAGAAAACTTCTTCCTTCCTTTTAAAAGCATCTAAAGAATACAGCTGGCCCGCCAATGGCCACAGAAAGGAATAGGGTTAAGTGAAGTTAAGGGTAGTTCATCCAATATGAAAATTCTGATATTTTCTTATCCTCATGTATTATGCTCTTTCTTCTGTGAAACACACAAAAAATTGACAAAGTCTGAGCTATTCTTTTCATACAGTGATTACTACTGTCAACCTCCAAATAAGACAAAGAGCACCATACAAGTAATCATTTGGACTCTCAAAGATCTCAAATCTCACTTGCATTTTTAAAGTACTTTTAAATGTGTTGCCTGAAGTCTGATGTCAATGGTGTCAAACATCATTGGTTCTGGACCATCTTGTGACTGATTCCAGTGTGTGTACATTTTTTAATTTAAAAATTTGAATTACATATTTTTTTTATTGGTACTTTTCATAAAATAGTAATTTTATGTCCTTTTTGGAATTTTGCATCTGTACAAATGACCATTTAATTTTGGTGTATGGGAAAAAGAAGTTTTGACATTCTGCTATATATTTCCTGGGAAAGGCCCTGGCACACTTCATATGAAATCAAAGAAAAAACAAGTGTGACATCATTTAGAATTAAATCTGTCAAAAAGGTTGCCGACCCCTGACTTGGACTGATCGAATCATCTCCAATTTCTTTGTGTGTGTTCAGATATCAAATGGACAAAAAGTCACCAAATCTCGTACTAGTCAGATAAAGGAAACCAGTTTTATTGAAGAAACATAATAGATTTAGGTTAAAAATGACAGAAGAGTGTTTTGACAGAATCATTATTGAGTGGTTAAAAAGCATTTTTTCTGATCCAGTGTGAATTCTACTCATAGAATGAGGCATCAAGTAATGGATACATTTTATTGTCATTAAGGTTAGTTATTAGTTAAGGTTTTACATGTAGTCTTGTGCAAACAGTTTACTGTTGTTCAGCTGTGAACTTCGATTTGGCTCTGAGTGAAGAACGAAGAACTACTCTTGAGAGTTTAACACTATAAAAAGGTTCCATTTCTTAACATCAGATAACTTAATTAGTTAACGTAAACTAACAATGAACAAGCATTCGTTATTCTTATTTAATTTAAAATTTAGAAAATACTAATACATTTCTAAAAGTAAAAGTTGAATGTGTTAACATTAGTAATTGTATTATAAACTAACAATGAACAATTGTATTTTTATCAACGAATTTAAAAAAGATGAATAAATGCTGTCAAAATATAGTTAATTGTTATTTCATGAAATATAATACATCAACTAATGCTAACAGATGGAAACTTATTGTAAAGCGTTACATATTTCCTTTTGTGTTCAGTGGAAGGAAGGAAGGTATGCAGGTTTGGAATGACATGAGAGTGAGTATATGAGGACCTAATCTTCATTTGTGTGTGAACTATTCCTTTAAAGGGCTTAAAAAGCCAAAAATAATTTCAACCAGGAATCTCTGCAAAATTCAGTTTGTGTAGTGCACTTCTTTGTTGGTCCAAGGAAAAAAAGACCAAAGCATCTTATCTGTCCAGTCTTTGGCATTCCCGCCTGTGCATGTTTGCGATAGGTAGAGAAGAATCATGGATTATCAAGGTCAAGTTCATCTTGGCTACGAGAAATCTGCATTCCAAAATGTAAAGCTTAGGCCACGGTCAGGAGAGGGCAGGAAATGCCTGAGATTGCTCTATCTGGGTAACAAAGGGCTAAGTTCTGAGTACTAAAAACAGTTTGAGTTTAGAAAAGAGTAACAGAGACTGACAGGGCCCAGTCAAACATTGGAACCTTTAGACACAATGTTTGTGTTTCTACCGCTCTTCTCAGCTACACCCTATCAAAGCCAGAGCTTTCTCTAATGTGGTTAGCTTGTCCTTGTTATTTCAGATATCATGATCCATATGTCATCCATCTTTGTAAAGTTCAAACTTAATGCAAACTTTCAATCAACTATGTTTACATTTTAGATTCTGGTTAGGTGCATGGTTAGTAGAAGCTCGTGTCTTTCCACTATGCATGTTACACTTACTATCGGCCTAAGTACTAATTGTTAAATTTAGGCACATATCTCATCCCAAACCATTTGTCCAAATGACAGTATAATGCACTTGTTAAGTTGAGTTGTACTAACTAATCTGACTTGCAATTTTCACCTATCAGATGAAAAACTGTCAAAAAATCCCAAAGATTTATATTGAAGGAAGAAACCAAACCACATCTAGGCCCCTGAATATCATGAGACCTTGGCCACATAGAAACTACCTAGATCACATTTAGCAACTGTAAACCTCTCTGAATACCCTAGCATTGTGTTGGCCAATTTTGCATGTACAAGCACCACTCAAACTGCCTTCAAAAAATCTAATTAAGTATTTGTGTGTGGGTTTCTTATTGTCTTTAATTGAATGTGTTCAGGTGTTTCGAGTGGCCAGTGTGTGTCTGGGCAGTCCTCCAGACACCATTTCTTGGGAATACCGGGACAAGGAAAAGAACTTCCACCAAATGGGCCCTCTGACTCCTTTGGAGTTCTACACAAAGCATGTCAAGCCCCTCTACAACCTCCAGGACAAGGTTTGAGGAGAACCAAGAACCTCAACATCTTCCATCAGTTGTTGACTTTCCCGCATCAGTCTGTTGTAGCCCTTACTCACAGGTTGCGTACCATCTTCATGCAGGTCTGCCTTGTTAATGACCCTCGACCCCAGAACCCCTATGGGAAATTGTACAGCGTGGAGTTTCTGGGTAACATGGTGGCCGGCCGCAGAACACTTTACAACAACCAGCCCATCGAGCTGCTGAAGAAAGCAGCTGCAGATTCCATCAAGAATGGAGAGGTAAAATTAACTAGTTGTCTGAGCAAGTAGTAGAAGAGTCTGCCTTAAGCTGTTTTTTCTAAGCAATATGTAAACTTAATCTCTGTCCTTCAGTAAAGATATTCAACAAATAAATACAGGAAGCCAAATATTAAATGACTATAACCTTTTGTTTCTGAAAACTATCATAGCCATTAAAGAAATATTCTGGGGTCAATACAAGTTAAGCTCAATTGACAGCATTTGTGGCATAATATTGATTACCACACAACTTAATTTTGCCTTGCCAGTCCTTTTCTTTAAAAAAAAAAAACTAAAATCTTGGTTACAGTAGCTGCGTTTCCACTATGGGGCCAAATGAGGACATGCTAGTGCGTGCCAGGGTCAGTTGCATTCCCACTGTCATTTCGAGTACTTCATCTTGCTTCCTCAGGGCCAATGGCCTTTGAACCGCCGATTACCCTTGGGCCAACCAGGGATTGAGGTGGGTTCGACGTCAAAGGTGGAGTTTCGTCAAACTTCCCAGGTTGAGGATCCAGTGTACAATGGGAAAAATAAATGTACAAAATGCTGGTACAGGACAAATCCATTAAAACACCCAATGGACAAAACTGTGCCCAAAGAAATTACTTTCCATTGTTCGGTGGACTTTAATAGATGCTGTGCTGGGACATTGTCCTGCTGTTGCTGGGACATTGTCCTGCTGTTAGTAGAGAGGCCACTTGGGACACCATAGCAGTTACAGTTGGTGAGTTGTCAATGCTAACTTATCTTGCTGTTTACATTAGATATAATCTTGATGTTAACATGATAACTCAGCTTGAGCTTCCCTCTTGTGAAATGGCTGGGGTGTGTGACATTGGCACCACAGCAGAGTATTAATTACAGAGTTATTGGCCTACAAAACTATTTTAGTCTTGCAGCTCGAGGTCCGTGGCCATTGGCCCCGGCTGGTGAGTTGATAGCTCTGGCACGCACTGGCCCGATAGTGGAAAAGCGGCTAATGAGGCACTTACAAGGGAAGTGAATGGGGCCATCTGTAAACAAATGTATGACTACAAAATGTTTTATGTGTTTTGTGTGAAGTTATAGCCTGTTTTACAACTTTGTTGCCATGATAACATTTTAACGACTGTAAAAACAATGACTTAAACTACTTTAGAGCTCAAATAATACATGAGTTTTAACAGAATAATTATTGTAATTGTATTTATAAAAGTAGAAGCTTCATATTTCTGCCTTTTAAACCCTCCAAAAATTTGCCCAATTCACTTCAATTTTAAGTGCCTCACTGTAAGGTTTTTTCCTTTTTTTTTAAAAAAAAAGGAGGGACGAGTCTAAATTATTTTGTTTTAATAAACATTACACCACAAATGCTGTCAATTGAGCTTAACTTGTATTGAACACAGAATATTCCTTTAAAGAAATTGTGTCTTTAAATTCATCTTTCAACCACTGCTCCAAAAAATATATAAAAGAAATTTAGATGAACTCACTTGTTTTTATAATAGACGTAAAATAAAGGAATGATGAATCAAGCTGTACAATACTTAGATTTGGTGTCAAAGAGCACACTTTGGGAAGAGAAAGTGTGTATATATATATATACACTACCGTTCAAAAGTTTGGGGTCACTTACTCATTCTTTATTTATTTATTTATTTCACATTTTAGAATAATAGTAGTCAGCAAAACTATGGAATAATAGAAATGGAAATATGGGAATTATTTTGTGACCAATAAATCCAAAACTATGTAATATTTTAGCATCTTCAAAGTAGTCACCCTTTGCCTAGATTTTGCAGACATGTACTCGTGACATTTTCTCAACCAACTTGAGGAATCACCCCGGGATGCTTTTTAAACAGTATTGAAGGAGTTCCCATCTATGTTGGGCACTTATTGGCTTCTTTTCTTCATATTTTGATCCAAGTCATCCATTTCAAAAACTTTTTTTTTTTTTAGGAAATTTTAGATTTGTAATTAAATAAATGTATATGTTTTGGCAGAATAATATTTTGTCTACAAAGTTAATTTCAAACTTTTAAGCATACACCTTCAGATCAAAAGATTTTTAAGATCATGAGAAACATTTCAGACAAGTGACCCCAAACTTTTGAACGGTAGTGTATATATATATATATATATATATATATATATAGCCTTTTCAGTCTGCTTAACTACCACAAAAAGAACATGCATAGAGAAGATCAAAGGATGATTAAGTTGGGAATGTGTAATTAGACACTTTACAATAAGGTTCCATTCTTTAACTAGTTAATGCATTAGGTGTCATGAACTAACAATGAACAATATACGTTTTTATAGAATTTATTCATCTTTTTTAATGCTAGTTAATACAAATAGAATTGTTCATTGTTCATTTTTTTTTTGTAAAAGTTACCTAATGTTAACTAATGTAGTTTACTAATGTTATCAAATGAAACCTTATTGTAAAGTGTTACCAATGAAAATATTGAATAATAATGAATAATGACTTTCCTTCTCAAAGTGGACTTTGGTATATCTTTATTAATTAGTGTCTCTATTTTCTGGAATCAGGCTGTGTGGTTTGGCTGTGATGTAGGCAAGCATTTCCACAGCAAACTAGGCATCAATGACATGAACGTGTAAGTATTAGCACTTTCTTTAGTTATACAATAAGAAATTGATACATGTGATCATGATACCAAGTTTTCTCTGTATATGCATGTAGGTTTAACCATGAGCTGGTGTTTGGTGTCTCAGTGAAGAACTTATCTAAGGCAGAGAGGCTGATCTATGGAGACTCCCTGATGACCCATGCTATGATCCTGACTGCTGTCACTGACAAGGTATTGAGAGCAATTGCACATTCAGGGCTCAACAGTAAGGATAGCTCCTTGAGAAACTTTTGGGAGAGTTGACAGAACGTTTGTTTGACCTATCGGGCCAGTGCTGCTTTGTTTTACATTCATTCAAATTTGTGCGTGTGTGTGTGTCTGAGACCGTTAACCTGCGCATCTTATCACGTGGCTTGTTTAGCACATGACCGTGGAGATATAGCATGTGTGGAGGCTTCACGCCATCCACCGCGGCATCCACACAGCTCACCACGCGCCCCGCTGATAGCGAACCACGTTATAGCGAACACAAGGAAGTTACCCAGTGTGACTCTACCCTCCCTAGCATCCAGGCCAATTTAGTTGCTTTGGAGACCTGGCTGGGTTTTTTTTTTTTTTTTTTTGTGAACATACAGTAATTGTTGCAAATTGAAATATGTCACCAAGGAAACATTCTCTAACTAGCTAACAAAGTTTTGTCCATATTTGCAAGAATGAGTTAATAATCTGTGAATCATCCTATAGAATGGGTCAAATTATAAACAAGTCCGCAATGTGTTGCAATGAATTCCATGGTTTTCCAGCAAAAGTGTGTTTATGAATTTATAAGTTTCATTATAGCTCTTAATGTTAATGAAACATTTCATTTGTTTACACATTTAAAATTATGTTGCTTATTTTTTTGTGACTGTGGCCAGTGAAAATTTTGATAGAGCAAGTAAAAATCTCTGTCAGCAGAAAAAGTCCTTATTGGTTTATTGTTAAAACCTGACATTGCTGAACATGCTTAGATTAATATGGAAACTTGTGCAAATTCAAAATAGTTTACCCAAAAATAAATTCTCTCATCACTTACCCTCATTCCATCCCAGATATGTATGAATTTTTTTCTTCTGCCAAACACAAACGAAGATTTTTAGAAGACTATTTCAGCTCTGTAGGTCCACAAAATGCAAGTGAATGGTGGCCAAAACTTTGAAGCTCCAAAAAGTACAAAGGCAGCATAAAAATAATCCAAACGACTACAGTGGTTTAATCTGTGTCTTCAGAAGCTCTCAAGTCAGTTTTGGGTGAGAACAGACCAAAATGTTACTAATTTTTCTAGAAAATCACACTAGACATCAGCAGTCTCCTTGGCGATCATGATTTCAAGTTACATTTACTCTAGTGCCATCTGCGCATGCGTCAAGGTCTAGTTAGTGTAATCGAGCTTGAAATAATGATCATGCCTAGAGACTGCAATGGCAAGATGTACAGTGAAAAATGTATTATATTTTGGTCATTCTCTATGGACATCCACCCTGTTTAAATTACTTTTCGTTTTGAGAGTTTACAGTCTATTTCTCTCAAAAAGGTTTTCCATCCATCTTGTTGCATTTTTGTAATTTTACAATTTATAAAACTTTGTGTATAATACACGCACTACCAGTCAAATATCTGGACACCCTAATTCACTATTTGGTCCAACTCATCCTTTTAAAAAAAATGTATTACAACTTTAGTCTTGTAAAGATTTTTATTTGTCTACAAAAATAATTTCATGCATTTAAGTATAAGCCTACAGATGGAAGATTATCAAGATTTCAAGAACACAAATTCAGTCATGTGTCCAAACTTTTTGGCTGGTCGGTTGGTCTGTCATCAATATTTTATAACTGTTTTCTATGGTTGTCCTAGTCTATTCAGTTGATATAGAAATAAGACGCCCAGCTAGAGTTTAGATGTGTTAGGTGAACATAATTGAAACAACAGCTTTTAAGATATTTCCTTTAGTTTTGAAAGAGTGGCAAATTGAATTGTGGTCTCACAAAACTGATTCAGGGTTAATGTGTTTATTAGTAATCTTTCAGTCTTTTACTTTACAACTGTCTCTCTCTTTCTCAGAATGACAAGGAGGGATGCTACGAGAAGTGGCGTGTGGAGAACTCATGGGGAGACGACCGTGGGAATAAAGGTGAGGGGTCGCCGACTGTCTGCCTCTCACACATGCTTTATAATTCACAGATATTTGGCTTTTCAAATTGAATAATTCAATTTGCAGCAGGATTTCCTCTGAGGGATTTTTGCTCCGCTCTCCAATGTCTAAATAATTAACTCTTGCTTGAGAAGATAGGGAGTCGGATATTTGATTTAGCATGAGGTCTTTGCTGGGCCTCTCTGGATTCAGAGATTTAGGGCCAAAACACTGTATGTGCCAGTTGGATCAGCACATCTGTAGTCCCGCTCACAGCTGGTCCTAATATCCAAACTCATCCAATGACGTTACATTTGAGAGGCTGATTAATTCGCTTTAGCTACCTGGAGAGAGAAAGTTTGTATACAAACATACATGCACTGCCTATTACTTTCCTCTTCCTTACACATGCATTCCTTAGCAGCTTACAAAGGTATTTTGGCTGGCTCATTCTTTATAGAAAATATTTCCATTCAGATTGCTTAATCTGTGTGTTTAAAGTGCCAAAGTCTGCTTTAAAGGTGAAAGTGTGCAATTGTGTTCCATTCTTAAAGTAATTCTGTCCCATTTTAATGTGCTGAAGCAATTTTAATAAGCCATTTGTAGGTCAACTTCTTCAAAGATTTTCATCCCGAACACTCTGCATTTAATCCACTGAATATTCTAGAAACATCTGCAATCACTGCAAGAACAGCAACCTATGGCACAGTGTATTGAGAATTTTTTTTTATCACAACTATGTATGATTTCAAAACCAATCATAGTCGGATATTCATTTTGGTGTTTTTATGTTTGCAATGAATATTTGTTTGACAGCTGGAAGAGGAGGGGGGGGGGGGGGGGGGTAGGTTGAAGGTAATAATGGCCCTCAAACTAGTCATAATAGTTGTTTCCCCTGAAGATTAGGTTGTAATGAGATATATTCAGGGGATGTCTGGAAGAATAAAGGACTTTTAAGAGTGATTATTCCTCGTTTCTGCCTATTTTTCCTCTTTAGATATTGTGCCACAAAAGAGAAGTCAAAGGCATAATTGTGTAACTGATTTTGACAGAATATTTATATGAAGTAAATGGTTCACTGATGGCCATTGAAGCTTGCAAATTTTAGGACTGTAAAAGTGGAGTGATGAATGGAGATATAAATATGCTCTCAGATGGTTTAGTCCCTTAAGAACAAATTATTTTTATTATGAACTCAATCAAAGTCTGCTTTTAGGATTTCAAGCTACGTAAATATGTGTGATTTTTTTGTAACAGAAATCGAGACACTTCAGATTCAGAATTTTTTTGTCTCTGAGGTTTGCCTCAACCTCAAGAAACATCCATCTCGGTCCATTACAGGAGTCAGGGTTCCCACGGTCATGGAAGTCATGGAAAAATCAGAGAATTTTTTTTCTGATTAACAGTTTTTATTGATTCATACAATTAACAAAGAAAAGCAAAACATATATTCACTGAATCAAAATGTAACCGCCACTACTATCCCTCCCAATCCCAACAACACCCTAACCCTCAACAAACATCCCTGTGGTCACACAAGAGTATAAATGCACAAAATAGTTTTTTTACAATAATCACACACATTTAAAACTATATTTCTCTCTCCATTGCCCCTCCCATAGAGGCTTCCAAGAATGCCCCATTTCCCATTAAACAATCCAAGTTCCAAAATTAGAATTTTTAAATTAAGTCATATATATATATATATATATATATATATATATATATATATATATATATATATATATATATAACAAAAAAGATGCTGTGTTTTCAGACCTCGAATAATGCAAAGAAAACAAGTTCATATTCATTTTTAAACAACACAATGCTAATGTTTTAACTTAGGAAGAGTTCAGAAATCAATATTTGGTGGAATAACCCTGGCTTTCTATCAGAGCTATCATGCGTCTTTGCATGCTCTCTACCAGTCTTTCACATTGCTGTTGGTTAAATTTATGCCACTTCTGGTGCAAAAATTCAAGCAGCTCAGCTTTGTCTGATGGCTTGTGGCCATCCATCTTCCTCTTTGATTCCTCTTCATATTGATTTATGAACTCATGACTGAAATGTTTCTCATGATCTTAAAAACCTTTTGATCCGTATGCTTAAATGTTTCAAATTAGTTTTGTAGACAAAAAATATAATTGTGCCACCATATTAATTTAACTATAAATCTAAAATGTAATTTATTTAAATTTATTTAAGACGACTTGGACCAAATAATAAAGAAAAGCAGCCAATAAGTGCACAACATAGATGGGACATCCTTCAATACTGTTTTAAAAGCATCCCAAGGTGATACCTCAAGAAGTTGGTTGAGAAAATGTCAAGAGTACACTTTTGCAAATTCTAGACCAAGGGTGACTACTTTGAAGACGCTAAAATATAACAGTTTTTATTTATTTTTGAATTTTTTTTTTTTTACTCACAACATAATTCCCTGCGTGTGTTGAAAAGTTTATTTTTGTTACAATAAATTTCGTAGCAGGGTTGAATGGTGTAAAAAAAAATGTTTTTTAAATGGGGTGAGATTATGTACTTGTTTTCCTGCCATGCTGTAGAACGTGTCCAAATGAAATTAATTGAACACTTCTTGTGTGCAACAATTTTATTGAATGTTCCATTGTATCCAGTAATCACAAACGACAGTAAAAGAAATGGAAATTCATTTGTCAAAAGGTGTGTGAACCGTGGAGGATATCCCATTCACTCTGTATTTAGAAATACCACACTTTAATAACCAAAGCAATGAGCTGATGCATAGTGAGGAATACAAAATATCCACCGTTGCTGCTTCTCTAATGGTTCTTTTCTTCTCTGTATGTTCTGCTCTGTTTCACGGAAAGTTTTTTTTTTCTGCTCGTTGCCCCGGTTTTGACAGATCTTTGTCAGCCGGACATGGCCCAACAGTCAACACTGTATGAAATAAACCTTATCATCATCCTTTTCCTGCTTTTAACAGGGCAAACCTCTCCATGTCAAACCTTTATGCTTTCCTAATGATCTACCATAGTAATAATAATGTTAAAATATATGGTGTATTTATGTAAGGAAAATGTTTAGGGTTAAGAGCAAAAGTCTTAGATGCAGAGTCCAAGTGAAGTCTCGAATCTTGGAAAGTACCACGCTGTGTTGCGTTGTGGGTAGATGCACAGGTATCGCATACAGAACGTGTCAGTGCGGTGAATGGAGGTGACAATCCAAAGAATTTAATCTACAGTAATCACCATACAGACAAAATTAATTACATTATGTACTGATTAAGCAAATTAATTGCAATTAATCACAAATTAATATTTACTGAAAAAGGCCTCAAAATAAAGGTAATTTAGTAGATAATAAATTAAATAATTATAAATAAAATATCTAAAATATTTTTAATCATTTAGATCATTTAAATGCATTACATTATACAGTTAAAGTCAGAAGTTTACATACACTAAGGTTGAAGTCATTAAAACAATTTAACAACTCCACAGATTTCATATTAGCAAACTATAGTTTTGCCAAGTTATTTAGGACATCTACTTTGTGCATCACACAAGTAATTTTTCCAATAATTGTTTACAGACAGATTGTTTCACTTTCATTGTTTCAATTTTTTATATCACAATTCCAGTGGGTCAGAAGTTTGCATTCACTATGTGCCTTAAAGCAGCTTGGAAAATTCCAGAAAATGATGTCAAGCCTTCAGGCTCAACCATTCAACCCTTAAGCTTCTGATAGGCTAATTGGAGTCAATTGGAGGTGTACTTGTGGATGTATTTTAAGGTCTGCATTCAAACTCAGTGCCTCATTGCTTGACATCATGGGAAAATCAAAAGAAATCAGCCAAGCCCTCAGAAAAAAACTTCCACAAGTCTGGTTCATCCTTGTAAGCAATTTCCAAATGCCTGAAGGTACCACGTTCATCTGTACAAACAATAGTATGCAAGTATAAACACCATTGGACCACGCAGCCATCATACTGCTCAGGAAGGAGACACATTCTGTCTCCTAGAGATTAATGTAGTTTGATGCAAAAAGTGCAAATCAATCCCAGAACAACAGCAAAGGACCTTGTGAAGAAACGGGTAGACAAGTATCTATATCCATAGTAAAAACGAGTCTTATATGAGGAAAAATGGTGAGGCTTGCAAGCCGAGGAACACCATCCCAACCATGAAGCATGGGGGTGACAGCATCATTGTTGTGGGGGTGCTTTTCTGCATCATGAGGAAGTAAAATTATGTGGATATATTGAAGCAACATCTTAAGACATCAGCCATGAGGGGGTTCTGGGTAGCTCAGCGAGTAAAGACACTGTCTACCTCCCCTGGAGTCGTGAGGTCAAAACAAGGGTGTTCTGAGTGACTCCAGCCAGGTCTCTTAAGCAACCAAATTGGCTCGGTTGTGGTCACTATAATGTGGTTCTTGCTCTTGATGGGAGAGCTGGTCACCGCCGATAGACACCAAGCAACAGCGCTGGTGTGCATACATTTAGTGGTTTAGAATTTTAGGATGCTGTGTGTGTCATCCAATAGACACGTCCAATGTGTGACCACACATGGTCCATGGACAAGTGGTCCACATTCAAGGTTGATAATGGTGGCACCCTGAAAAATAAGGTGGATAATAAACTGTTGTTACGAGGCAGCATTATGTTTCATACCACATTTGTTAACAGTCAGGACCACACACATGATCCTTTAAAATGCTGTCTAGGTTGGCAGCTCTCTAGGTTGTAGAACAGAGCTATAGTGACTATATACATAATGCCACCATCTACTGTTTAAACCCTTTTACGGCATCTAGCTGTATTGACAACCCATGATAATGTGTATACAGAGAGTTTAGTAAAGATAATGAATAGACAACATCTCAAAAGAACTTCTGCTGGATCCCGTACAGCAAATTAAAACCCATCGCAGTGACATAATAGTGTTCTACCCCTCCATTCCGCTATCTCCATTTTGCTCATCTCTCATTTTATCCATTTATCTATGCCTCTTGTCCTCGCCTCATCTCTGCCTCTCTGCCTCTTCCTGCAGGATATCTGATCATGACAGACGAGTGGTTCTCGGAGTATGTGTATGAGGTTGTGGTGGATAAGAATGTACTCTCTCCTGAAGTGCTAGAGGTCATGCAGCAAGACCCCGTTGTCCTCCCGGCCTGGGACCCCATGGGAGCCTTGGCGTAGCCACTGAAGCAATGGATGTGCAGAGCCAATCCAATCTTAGCCTTGTCTCCTTGACTTCACCCTAAATGGTTTTACTCCTCCCATAATTCCCTACAAAAACCTGTTCTAGATTTAAAAAAAAAAAAAAAAATGTAAAAAAAAATGTAAAAAAAGAAAATGAATGATAATAAAGTTTTTTTTTTGTCTCTTTTTTTAATTATCACTGGATTCTGTGTGTGAAGTCATTTCAATGCAATGTTTACCTTGGGGTCACATTGGGGCTGTTCCAAAATCTAGTGAGCTGCCTCCCTCTCATCAATTTTACAGAGTGGTTATCTGAGATATTGTAGACTTTGTCAGTTCGAACCAGTCTGACCATTCTCTGTTGACCTCTCTCATCAACAAGACATTTCCTACCACAGAACTGCTGCTCACTGGATGTTTTGTTTTTGGCACCATTCAGAGTAAATTGTAGATACTGTTGTGTGTGAAAATCCCAGGAGATCAGCAGTTACAGTAATACTCAAACCAGCCCGTCTGGCATCAACAATCATCTATGCGATTATCTATTCAGCCAAATGTGTGGCAGCAGTGTAATGCATATATTCATACAGATATGGGTCAGGAGAATATCAACCAATGGGAAAATGATTGTTGGTGCCAGATGAGCGGATTTGAGTATTTCTGTAACTACTGATCTGTGTACATATAACACATTTTGGGTGAAATCGTCAGTTTTCTATTATTTTAAACTAGTTTTTATTGATGCTTTCCAGTATTAAATGTATTATAAGTTTATTTATAATTAAAATTCCTATCGCTTCGTCCACCATCTTGGATTAATTTTCCATCAAGGTCATCACAATGCTTTCTGGGATTGCCTGCCTGGGGAGGATAATTATGATGCTACCTTAGAATTTAGCCAAACCGAGATATCTTGGGAGACATCATAATAAAGGTACCTACCTTTTGGAACAGTCCTCACGTCGGGAGCGTGCCTATGATGCCTTTAAGTGCTGTCTCTGGTAGCTCACTATGTTTTGGAACAAACCCATTAGTTAGCTAGAATTGTAGTAATTTAGGGCAATACTTTGTTCATGTACTTTGCCAGCTATAGCCTGCTTATGTTCTTGGTTCATTGCAAGTTGAGCTCAATCAACAGCATTTGTGGCGTAATGTTGATTACCACAAAAAAAAAGTTGGCCCTAGTTTATTAAAAAAAAAGGCTCTTAAAATGTATGTGAATGTGGCCTTACAAATTGTCCATTGTTTCCAAAGGTTTGCTGCAGGTTCACCGCTACCGGTGAAGAGCTGCACACTTCTGACAATGAATTGTGGTGAATCACAAGCTCATTTGCATGTGAAAATAATGAGAGGCAAATTTGCAGCTTGTTTGCCAAAACTCTAGATATTTTTTGCAAGCGAGTCCATATACATTAAAATACACAGTATCAAAAGTATAGCCACAAAACAAACATATTTGCATTTATAGGATTTTAGTGAGATAAAATCACATTCTAACCTTATGTGTGTAAAAGTTGAATCAAATATTATAATCTTGTAATCTGGTTAATGCAGTAATAATGGTTAATCCCTGATTTTATCTTACTTAAATCATGTTTACATGTGTAATGTTTACATCTTGTAGCTATTTTGAAATGGTGTGTATTTTAAAGTTTATGGACTGGCCCCATTCACTTCCATTTTAATTGCTTACTGTAACAACATTTTTTTTTATTAAACAAGGGACCTGTCAAAATTTTGTGGATAACAACATTATGCTACAAATGCTTTTGATAGAACTACTTGTATTGAACCTGGAACATTCCTTCAAGTAATAAGGTATGAGATAATGTGATTGTAGTGAATACAATAATATGAATATAGTTGTGGTTTAAGGGAGTTGTTGGGCACACAGCCATTTCAGGCATGACTAGTATATTCACATGGATTAGTTGGTAGTAACCTTTGAGTTCACAAAAGCATGCAATAAGAAGATATTACAGATGCAAACTTAGAACTTTTGATCTACTTAAAGACTAAAGGTCACCAGATGTGAGCTTTTATTTTTTTCCAGTTTAAAACTTGTTTTCCATTACCCAACGTCATCATTTTCCAAGGTGTTGCACTATGCAGTACTAGCGATTTTGACGTTCCAGTGTGGATGAGTGGCATAAACGTAGCAAATGCCCATGGCCTTGAACAAAGTCCAAGAGAAGGCAGTTTTGAGGGACATAAAAGTTACATTTTAGAAACTTAAAGGAAGACCAATTGATTAAACCCATGTATTAAATCTTATTAAGAGGAGTTAATTCCTGTTAATTTCACCCACATAGAATACAAGGACACAACAAAGATATAAAACAACTTAAAGACGAAGTATGTAATTTCTGCATTAGGTGAAATACCAAATGGAATTGCAAAAAAAAAACTTTGTTTTCAAAACAGCTTTCTGAATTGGTGTTCCATTGGTAAAACAAAGAGATAGACCCAGCCTAATGTAACTGAACCAGTGGTGTGAGTTGGGGGTGGGGCTAAGCAGGTCACTCAAAACAAACTGAGCAATTTTCATAGTGAAATTTTCACACTACAGTCTCTAGAGTTTACTCAGAATGGAAACAAAAACAAAAAACATCCAGTAAGGGGCAGTTCTGTGGATGGAAACACCTTGTTGTTGAGAGCGGTCAACGGAGAATGGCCAGACTGTTTCGAGCTAACAGAAAGGCTATGGTAACTCTACCAATCTAGGCTGCATTTCCCAAAGCATCGTAAGCCTAAGAAGATCGTAGAAACCATTGGTGCCAATGGTCACTGCGATCAACTTTAAATTGTGATGCTTTTGTGAAACGCAGCCCTGTGCAATTGTAGTGAGCAGAATAGCATCTCAGAATGCACAACACATTGAAACTTGAGACGGATGGGCTACAACAGCAGAAGACCGCGTCATTCACTTTATTAGGCCCACAGTGTTCCCAATAAAAAACTACATGAGTGAACATCCCCCAGAAGGTAGTTCTATATCCAGCTAATTTCTTAACAATTTTAAAGCAATAAGCAATTCAACCATCATTAAATTATAATATCACACTACATTTTCTGGATATAACGCTGAAGTTTTTTTCCATTGCCACAGAGAAATAGATAGTGTCTGATTGCACTTTGAGTGGACTGTGGTTGTAAGAAATACTAGGGCCCCATGAAAGATTAAAACATGCATGGGGGGGTTTAAAGACCTCTTAGAAATGGTACTTTTTTGTTGGCTATTCCATGGAACAATTATACCTCTGAGTCCTCATCCTAACAAAGAGTGATTCCAAGAACTCCTCTGTTGGAGAGTATTTTGTTGAGTGCTAAAATATGCAATACAAAATAAATATGGATTTTCAAGACATGCATTTTTGTCTTGTTTTGATTTATTTTCTTGACAAGCAAACTGGCATAAGCTTTTAAGATCACATTTATTGAGATTTATGCTTAAAACAAAAAAGAACTATTTGCAGATGAGGTAAGAAAAATAAGTTTAATTCAAAGGTGAAAAAAAGTTCTCTATCTGTCACTCACTTGACGGTGTGTCGATGAAGTGACACTAGGGGTCACTTTTGGGAGCCGAGACACCTCTGATCTTTGATAAAAAGCCAATGGGAATTGGCGAGTGGTATTTGCATGCCACTACCCCGAATATAAGGGTATAAAGGAGCTGATGTGCAAACCGCTCGTTCAGATTTTCTCTTCGGAGTCAAGCGGTTGATGTTCATTGTGCTGAATTCCCACGGCTTCCCATTCACCTCTGCTGGATTTCTGACAGCAGCTTCTCCCCCCTTTGCACTGGTGCACTGCAGAGATCGCCCCTGCGTGCTTCAGTAGAACAAACTGAAGAGTATATTCTAAAAGAGTGTTATCATGAAATAGTATATTCTAAAAGAGCTGCACACAAGGAAACGTCTTTGTAAAGACACCTTTCCTTTTGTGTGTTATTCCTGGTTGTGGTTGTTATCTCTCACCATCTGACGGCCACGATCGCTGTCATTCGTGCCTGGGCGCTGCTCACATGGAGACATCGTTTGTGGATGGGTCATGTCCTCACTGCGAGAACATGACCATGGCAATTTTGCGGTCACTGCTTGCCTTCGTAAGAAAGCAAGCCACCCCAGCAGCTCCCTGCCTCGGTCCTTCTACCTATGGGTATGAGGCCAGTGCTGCTAGCACTGGGGGCGATTTGGGGACCTCAATGGGACCACCTCCACCAGGTAAATCCCCACGGACCTCCCATTCCCCAGCATGCTCGTTTGTCCCGTTCAGGCTTCCAGATGAGTGCACCGGCTCGTCTCAGGGTGAGTTCGACCTCTTGTTCGGGGCCCGCGTAGGTGATGAGCTCTTGAGAGCTGGTCTGGGCTTCCCCCCTTGGGTACGGTCGCCCAGTCACAGGCTGATGCCAAAATGACAGACATGCTTTCCTGGGCATGAGTGTCAGGCTAGAGTGGAACCCTCCTCTCTCCCCTGAACCCTCGCAGCTCGATGATTGTTTCCTGGGCCCGCGGAGCCGCTCACAGTCACGCCCCGCCCCAGTTCCTTTCTTCCCGGAAGTGCACAAGGAGCTGACAAGGTTGTGGGAGGCACCTTTTACTGCGCAGTCCCAATCTTTCAGCTCCCCCGCCCTCACTACCCTCGATGGTGGGGTGGCCAAGGGGTACTCGGCGATGCCCCCAGTCGATAAGGCGCTTGCGGTGCACCTATGCCAGCAGAGTGGCACCACCTGGCGCGGGCACCTGTAGCTCCCGTCCAGGGCCTGTAGGTTTACGTCATCCCTGACGGACAAGGCCTATGGTGCCGCTGGACAAGCCGCCACTACCCTGCACGCCATAGCTCTCCTGTAAGTCCACCAAGCCAAGGCGCTAGAAGAGCTGCACGAGGGTAGTTCCACCCCAGGATTGATGCAGGAACTGCATTCGGTGACCAACCTTGCCCTCCGAACGACAAAGGTCAAGGCACGTTCTCTCGGGTGGGCAATGTCCACCTTGTTGGTCCAGGAGTGCCACCTTTGGCTCAACATGGTCGAGATGAGAGAGGCCAACAAGGCACGGTTCCTTGACACCCCCATTCCCCAGGCTGGCCTATTCGGCGACACCGTCGAGGACTTTGCCCAGCAGTTCTCTGCAGTGAAGCAGCAGATGGAGGACATCCAACACATCCTGCCCCGGCGCGGCTCAAGATCCCGCACCCCGTCTGCTCATCACCTAGTGCATCCTCCTGCGGCATCTGCACCGGCTCCGCCGCGGCCCGCCCCTGCACACCCTGCTGTGGCATAAACACGGCCACACCGGGACAGTTTCGACAGACTGCGGGGACGATGTACCTCCTCTCCGCTCTGCGACCGATCCTCTGGTGGGTATCAGGAGCCAGGTAAGTGCTTTGATGTTCCTCAACTCAGCACAGCCACAGGGCTCAAGCCCCTTCAATGTGGCACCTCAGGTTCTGCCCCGCCGCGAGGCCCCACCCGCCTGATGAGATCGTCCCCTTGGTCCCCCTCGCCCAAAGCTTGGACGTGTGGCTTGCGCTCTCCAACCTGTCGCGATGGCTGGCCCGGACCATCTGACTCGACTATGCGATTCAGTTCGCCAGGTGCCTGCCCAGGTTCAGCGGCGTCCACTTCACCTCGGTGAAGGGCGAGAACGCTGCTACCTTAAGCGTGGAAATCGCTGCCCTCCTACAGAAGGGTGCTATAAAGCCTGTCCCTCCGGCCAAGATGAAGAAGATGAAGATTTTACAGCCCATGCTTCATTGTACCGAAGTAAGGTGGTGGGTTGCGGCCAATCTTGAACCTGCGAGTTCTGAAACGGGCTTTACACAGACTCCCATTCAAGATGCTGACACAAAAAAAAATTCTAGCAAGCGTCCGGCATCAAGATGCGTTGTAGCGGTAGGCACAACCCATCTTGTACGTGTACGTCTCGATTCTACCTCGGCACAGACCCTTCCTGCGGTTTGCGTTCGAGTGTCAGGCGTACCAGTACAAGGTCCTTTTGGCCTGTCCCTGTCCCCTCGCATCTTCACGAAGGTCAAAGAGGCAGACCTTTACCCATTAAGGGAAGTGGGCATTCGCATCCTCAATTACCTCGATGACTGGCTAATACTTGCTCATTCTCAGGATGTGTTGTGTGTGCACAGGGACCTGGTGCTCATGCACCTCAGCCAGCTAGGGCTTCGGGTCAACTGGGAAAAGAGCAAGCTCCTCCCGGTTCAGAGCATCTCTTTTCTCAGCTTGGAGTTGGACTCAGACTTGATGACAGTGCGCCTCACGAACGAGCATGCACAGTCGGTGCTGACCTGTTTGAAGGCGTTCAGACAGAAAACAGCGGTTCCACTGAAACTGTTTCAGAGGCTCCTGGGGCATATGGCATCCTCAGCAGTGGCCACACCACTTGGGTTGATGCATATGTGGCTGCTTCAGCACTGGCTCCAGACTCGAGTCCCGAGATGTGCATGGAGCCGAGGGAAAGCCCCCACCTGGTGATTTCCCCTGATGAAGGATCTTCTTTCTCGGGGACGGGGCACCATCTGGCACCAGCGACCAGACCTCTGGAATCTCCATTTCTGGCCCCTGAATGGGACGTGAAAGACCTAAGTGGCCTACCACCCACCGTGGTAGATACAATAACTCAGGCTTGGACACCCTCTATGAGGTGCCTGTATGCCTTGAAGTGGCGTCTGTTCGCTAAGTGGTGTTCTTCCCAACGCGAAGACCCCCAGAGATGCGCAGTCGGATCAGTGCTTTCCTTCCTGCAGGAGAGGTTGGAGGGACGGCTTTCCCCCTCCACCTTGAAGGTGTATGTAGCCGCTATTTCAGCACACCATGACACAGTGGACGTAAGTCCTTAGGGAAGCACGACCTGATCATCAGGTTCCTAAGAGGTGCCAGGAAGTTGAATCCCTCCAGACCGTGCCTTTTTCCCTCATGGGACCTCTCTGTAGTCCTTCAGGGTCTACAGGGAGCCCCCTTTTAGCCCCTGGAGTCAGCTGAGCTTAAGGCACTCTCTTTAAAGATTGCCCTCCAGACTGCGTTCACTTTTTACAGTGTCTGCAAGTTACATCACCACTAGTACATTTAATTTATCATTTAATTTCGAATCGACCACAAGTGGTAAAGGTGGACAATGCATTATGGCCTATTATTGTTTTCAACACTGGTGCCCCTCAGGGGTGTGTACTTGGCCCATTTCTTTATATTCTCTATACAAATGATTGTCAGTTACTACCACTCATTATTTTAAATATGCAGATGATACTGCCATTCTTGCACTGCTTAATAAGGACAATGATTATATTTTGGACTATCAGCGCTCCATAGCATTTTTTTAGTACATGGTGTGATGATAACTTTCTTTACCATATTATTTCAAAGACTAAGGAACTGGTTTTTAGCTCTTCCAAAACACTGATCCATCCTTCCAGTATTATCATTAATGGGTATCTTGGCATTACATCAGATAAACATCTCCGCTTCAGTCAGCACACTCTAGGTATTTACAAGTGCTGTCAATGGTGACTTACAGTTATTCGTAAACTTAAACATCTGTCAGTTCAGCCTAGTCTTCTGTTTCTTCTGTATCGACGTATTATTAAGTCTTTTCTATGGTGCCATTTGTTTTTTCCATATGCTAACTGTTACCAATAAGAACAAACTCTTAGAGATAACTAATCTAGCGAGAAAAATTATTAGTATTCCTACCCCAAATTTATCAGACTGTGTTACTTTATATACGCTTTGGAAGGCACATAAAATTTTAAATGATCCGGACCATCCACTTTTTCAGTATTTCATCCGCCTTCCTTCTGGCCGCAGGTATAGACTACCCATGTGCAGAAAGGGCAGTTATGGTAGGAGTTTTGTTCCTATGGCTATACAAGCTTTAAATACATAGGTAATCAGCCATTATGATGCCATCATATGCTCTGGCATTTGTTGTATGATCTTGTGTTTTTTTGTTGTTTTTTTTTGTTATGTTTGTGACGGTGGAAACAAATTTCCTCTTTGAGGACAATAAATAATTTTCTATCTATCTATCTTCCATCAAGAATAGTAGGAGACCTGCATGCGTTGTCTGTCAGCAAGATGTGCCTGGAGTTCGGTCCAGGCTACTCTCACGTGATCTTGAGATCCTGACCGGACTATGTGCCCAAGGCCCCCCCCCCCCCATTTAGAGATCAGGTGGTGAAGCACGCAGAGCTTTAGTGTCTATGAGCAGCTCTTTGTCTGCTTTGGTGGACAGCAGAAAGGAAGCACTGTCTCCAAGTAGAGGATCGGCCACTAGATCATTGACGCCATAGCTATGGCATATCACGCCCATTACGTGCCGCCTCCCACAGGGCTACGAGCCCATCAGGAATATGGGGGCCTCCTGGGCCCTGACCAGTGGTGCCTCTCTAACAGACATTTGCAGAGCAATATCTGGGCAACACCCAACACCTCTGCGAGGTTCTACATTCTCTGGGTTGAGCCGGTTTCATCCTGTGTCTTGGCAGGACAGTTGGCCAGGTGTATCACTTGCGCATAGTGCCTTTCAACTCCACTGAGCTGAAGACGTGCGCTGTTGACTTCCAGTAGTGTTCACAAAATGTGTTCCCTGGATGACTTCCTCATAGCCCTGTGGCAGACGAGTTTGCTGAGAAAATAGTTGCCGGCCCAGTACATGTGCTAACGAAGCCCTGTACTGAGGTAGATGCTCCGCATATGCTGGTTCCCAGTAGGTAACCCCATGCAATGTATATCTTCCGCTAAATAGTTTCCTTGTTGGTAAACTGTGTCTTCCTTGGGCAGAGGCCCCTATGCCCCAGTCACCATCTTTGTAGAAACTCCTCCCCCGTTGGGTAAGACCTACCATGAGACTTCTCCACATAACATACTTCCAACAAGGCTCAGCAAGGACATGTGACATATTTCTACTCAAAATACCCCCAGCCCCCTCTCTGGACAGGGTGTGGTCTCTGCGATGTCTTCCCCTTAGGAGTGACCCCCCCCTCCCCCCCGACATGGACACTTGTGGACTCTTTTTGGGGACAAAAAAAAGAGGAAAAAAGGCACAACTGGGCTAGCCTGTCCCTATTTTTTGGGCAGTCGACTTGTCCCCAAAGGGCCTCTCTATGCTCTTAACAGCATTGGGGGAGGTAACGTGTTGGCCTGGTGTGCTAGCTACGAGGCACACAGTAGTCTGCCCGTCTCACACTGCCAGTTCACATAACACAGTTCAGCTAGTAGTGGCGTTTTGTAGGGGGACCCCTAGTGTCACTTCATCGACCCATTGTCGAGTGAGTGACAGATAGGGAACATCCTGGTTACTTTTATAAACTCCATTCCCTGATGGAGGGAACGAGACATTGTGTCCCTCCTGCCATAATGCTGGACTACTCGCTGAAATGGCTGGGACCTTCTCTCTCGGCTCCTCAGCACAAAACCTGAATGAGCGGTTCGCACGCCAGCTCCTTTATACCTGTGTGTTCGGGGGAGTGGCATGCAAATACCACTCACCAATTCCCATTGGCTTTTTATCAAAGATCAGAGGTGTCTCGGGCTCCCAAGAGTGACCCCTAGTGTCACTTCATTAACACAACATCTCGTTCCCTCCATCAGGCAACAGAGGTTACGGAAGTAACCAGGACGTTTATTTTGCTTACCCCATTGGCAGATTTTTTTTCTTGATTTAAGTCCAAAGTTCACTAAATTTTGTCAAATTTATCTTAAAACAAGACTTAATATATTATCCCAAGTAAATAAATCACATTTTAAGAATGTTTAGATAGTTGTACAGAAAAACAAGTAAAAAATACTTGTTACTATGGATACTAATTTTTTGCAGTGTGGGATCCTTCCTGTTTTTGCCCTTCGTTTGTTCACATCTAAATCTATTGCTCATTAGAAAGTTAAAGGAGAGTGCCGTTGTTATAGACAAAACCTAAGCTTCTTATTTCCTGCCTTAAAAATCTGTTTCACCTAGTTTAGACACCCCCACCCCTCTGTTTCCCTCCTGCCTCTCTGTTCATTGGACTTGTTGCGGATTAACCTACTAGCTCAGACAGATTGGAAAGACTTGCTGTTCTCCATACTGTGAGTTTGTTTGTACGTCTGTCAGACAAGTGTGAATATTTAAAGTATTGTGAGGGTGTATGCTAGAAGAATAACTACTGTATTGTGAGTGGCTATGTACAAGAGCAACTACAACTATTTCTTGTCTGCCATTGTGAGTTTGTCTTTGGGGATTTAAGACCTTTTTGTAGCATCTATTATGTCTAGCCTTAAGTAACATGGTAAGCAGTGAGACTCCCGCTTGCGGATGTTTGAGGCGAAATATTTGAACAGAATTTTCGGATGGGCAAGAAAAACTTGATTTGGATGTAATGGAACCTTGCTTCAGCAAACGTTCTTGGCACCTTATAGTATGTTTGATTTGCATGTAAAAGTTGGAAATTTGTTTGTATTGTCACCAGTATGTCCCCTCCCACAATGGCACTAGAGGGATGCTGCTTCAAATATTGATTTGTTTAAACATGAAAAACAAAACTCAACTTGACATCTGTAAGGTAGGTCACACATCTCTCCATCTTACTATTTCTTATATAAATTATTCTATTACCAACACCCTAATGCTTTTAAAAAAGTTTTTTTTTTAAACTGGTAATACAGTCATTCTTTCTATAATCATCCTTAGTCATATTTATATACAAAGTCCTATTTTACCTGCCAATGCCACTAGACAAGTCTCCTGCAGTTCCTTGATCTGTAAAGCTGTTCCTGCCAAAAAAAGGTTGCACTTTATTTTAGAGTGTGTAATTTCAGTATACTTATAGTGTACTTACCCAAGAAAATACTGAGTAATATTAGGTAACTACATGTACTTAATATGGGTTAGGGTTAGTACCTAGTAATTTCTATAGTTGTTGTAACTAGTACATAAACATAGAACAGTACTATAAAATAAAGTGCTAACATTTAGAATTGTATTTATGATCTAATTTGTATTGGTATTTTTCCACCTGTTGTCGTAGAGTGATATTTAAGTCACTGCAAAAGGGGCCGGTTGGAGAGAGTAAAATATTTGGATTTGGTATGATTTCTTTGACCTCTACTTATTTTGATTATTTTTTCATTTTGTTTGAAGTACAATTTTAATTTAGAAATCATATTGGTTTCATTTTTGTTTAAATTAAACCAAAATCAACCTGTAGAAGTGAAGTCCATTCCGAATCATTCACTGTTAATACTAGTCATGATTTGCATGTCAGTAGATGAAAATGATCAATAATACTTCCATTCTCTATCATTTAATGGAGTGTTAATCCAAATCCTCACGAGAACCGCATTTTTCATGCGTATGAAAGAAGCATGTCACTGTCATAGACATATGCCCGATGTTCAACAGCGTTAATGCACAAAAGAACGTAAGCCCATATTTCTATTTTTCTAATTCATTGCATACAGTTCATTCAGGGAATGGACTATATATAATAGGATGCAGACGGTGGTGGAGAAGAACTTCAAAGTTAAATTCAAAAGTCAATTCTTGACCCAGCTCATTAGCGCTTTGCACGCATAATTTCGCCAAACCCACTTGCGCCTAGACTTAGCGCATGCTTGCACAAAAAGACCAAAACTTCCTGTCCATGCCCATTGACTTTGCACATATGACTTATGGCATAAAGTTGAACTTAGCCCTAGTGTTCTTAAAATAGGGTCCTGTGGCCCTGTAGCGCTTTTTGTTTTAGCATCATGACTAGCTAGATATAGCAATGTTGGCTTAAACAGTGGGGTGAGCTTTGGGCGTGGTTATCTTGAGTGACAAAAGTAGATAGGGGAGTATTTTGGGAAACCTTTTTTAAACCAATCATTTTTTATTATTATTATTCCATTTGGAGCCAATATAGCATAATATCAATTTCTTCAATATTGAATGAACAAGGATAGAGTGAAAATTTTGTTTATCACTTGAAATATGTGACAGACATGTGTTGTGCTTTACCTGTCACAGTTCACCATTTAAAGCTGCCCATTTGGGTCATTAGACAGATTAAACCTCTTGTTTCTCCCTCTGTGCATTTGGACTGTCATCAGGTTGCTAGCATTTCTCCTCCCGCTCTTCTGAAAGTGCCAACTCTCTTATTTTCTTCATACAAAGGCATTCTTGAGGATTATTAATATGAGTGCATTGACGCCTAAAAGTATTGATACTTGAGCCACACTTAAAAATGTATTCATATCATTGCATTAGATACTTTTCAAACAAAGTGTAATTTATTTTAAAGAAAGATGGCACAAGCACATCTTTCAAGCAAAACATTTCATCAAAGTATGTTTGTTAGGTTTTAATTTATCAGAAATATACACATAAGCTACATATAAAAACATTTATGGATTTTTTGTTATTTTGTACACAAAATGTATTTGGACACTATGACACTAACTAAGTGGAACATATCCATATTTAATGTGCTAAAATAATAATAGAATAATCCATACAAAATAATTTAAAAAATTACACTTTTTGAGGCCACTGCAAGTTCTCTGATGGTCTTCAAACCCCTTTAATAATGAGTAGACATTAAGCAGAATCATATATCCAAAACGACTTGTACACAGTAAGTATGCTTATTAGGCAAAATCTTCATGGAGAAACGGGTTTAAGTGCCTTGCTCAAGGGAACTATATTAATAGCTTCTGGATCACAGCATTCATACCTTCAAGCTTGGATATTTAACCACTATTCACACATTACCTTTACTAGCTAGCGATGTACCTTTTGATAATGGTTTGTAACATAAAACTGTATCCAGCTTGTCACAACCTGTTTGCTTGATTCAGTGTCACTAAATGTAAATTATTGCTAACTTTGTGTGTGTGTTTGTTTGTTGGTTTGCTTTAACAGGGAATAGTTTTGGGTGATGATGGCTTTCATTCAGTAAAAACAAAGGCATACAAATGATCTATTGTCAATGTTAAGAAGTTGACAGCTTGCGGTATATTGAAATCTAGACTGATGAAGTTGTATTGTACTCTGTATTAACTTCCTTGTTTTTCCTTTTGGTTCAGATCTTTTCATATAAAAGATAGATGATATATGGGGCCTGGGTATCTCAGCAAGTAAAGCTACTGACTTCCACACTTGAAGTCACAAGTTCGAATCCAGGGCACGCTGAGTGACTCCAGTCAGGTTTCCTAAGCAACCAATTGGTCCGGATGCTAGTCCAGACCAATGGAGTCATGTTGGGTTAACCTTCTCGTAGTCGCTATAATATGGTTCTCGCAGTCGGTGGGGTGCGTGGTGAGTTCTGCAGCAGAGAATAGCGTAAAGCCTCAACACACGCTAGGTCTACACGGTAACGTGCTCAGTGGAGTCACTACGCCACCATGAGGACTTAGAGCGCATTGGGAACTGGGCATGCCAAAATTGTGGAGAAAAAAAAGATAGATAATATATTATTGTGACAAGGAGGAGGGCATGGCCAGGCCATGAGGGTGCGCTTAATCAGCTGATCAGCGGGAGAGCAAGTTAAAGGGGAGTCGGAGACGCCAGATCAAGAGAGAGATGCATGCGGCTGTGTTGCATGTATTTGTGTTTGTTTTATGTTGAGTTTTACATTAAACTTTATTTTGACTGTTCAGCCAGTTCCCGCCTCCTGCTTGCTCGTCTTTGGCTGTTACAGTGGTGCCGAATCCCAAGAGGGAGGAGGGATACGCTGTCACAGAGTCCTCGCCGCTGCCATCCACCAAGGGAGTAGCTATGGCCATCTGACTGGGGGACAGAAGGGTTGCTGCCCTCCGCCGAGAAGGGGAGGATTTGTACTGTCCACCAGGGGTTGAAGGGCTCGCTGCCATCAGCCGGGGGAGGAGCAAGCGGTCATAGTTGAGGGCAGTTGAGGACCGGGGGACAGAACAGCTGGAAGGGTAGTGCCTCCCCTCCAGAGATGGGGGGTGGGGGGCAAGTTGGTCTGGCGCCCCGGTCTGAATCGTGTGGTGGATGAGTGTGACAAGGAGGAGGGTGAGGCCGGGCCGTGAGGGTGCATAGCCGGCACTGAATCAGCTGATCAGCAGGAGAGCAAGATAAAGGGGGGCTAGTTTGAGAAAGAGAGCGATGCACTGCACCATTCTGCATGTGTGTGTGTTTGTTTGTTTATGTTTGTTTTATGTTGAGTTTTATATTAAACTTTGTTGACAGTTCAGCCTGTTCCCGCCTCCTCCTTGCCCGTCTTTACCTGTTACAATTATATATTCCACATGAAAGCCTCATTGCAACTTAATATTTAAATTTAAAATCTTGTTTAAAATTTGCTATGGCACTGAGAAGAGGACATGCAAGACCTTTTTTACCATTTTTATCTATACAGTGGGCTACCCAAACAAATCATTGTTTGCACTTAATTGTGTACTGTATGTATTACACAGATTCACTGAAAAAAACTGGAATGGGTTTTATTTCTGATAAACAGTTTTTATTGATTCATACAATCAACAAAGAAAAGAAAAACATCTATTCACAGAATCAACATTTAACCTCATTATTACCCCTCCCAATCCCCAACCTGACCCTCAACAAACATCCTTGTGGTCACACATGTATACACACAAAAAAAACACTGCCTTGCTTTAATGTGAAAGAACCAAGATCCATTCAGACCTGAACACTTTGTGCAATAAACGTGATGACGGTTACAATCAACAGATACATTTTTGAACATGAAAGAGTAATGTTGGGTAGAAAATGAACTTCAGACTTCACAAAACAAGAAGCTCCTAAATGTAACAACAAAATCAACAATAAAAACAATGTTGATAATAATCTTGCAAACAGTGAAACCAAGTATGCATGCTGGGAGCACCAGCTTCAAAAGTTAAGTACAACTTAATTATTTAATTTACCTGTGAAATTTACTCAGATTAGCAAATAAATATGACGTCAATAAACAATCATAAATAACATTTACTTACAAGCTGAGCATTTAATTTTACCTGTTTGAAGTGAGTACAAATGTAGAATTTACTTAATATTTTCAAGTTCATGCTTTAACTTATTTAATGTAGAAAATGCTTTATTTACTTCATCACAAAACCATTTTTCCAGAGTAGTGGTGTCAGCAATTCTTTTAAATTTTCAGTCACTTTAAAACCTGACATCAGTTTAAGATTCTATGGGTAATAGAATAACAGCGAAATTTTGAGAATGTAGGCCAGGTCTCTTTTGTCACAAATAAATACTTTGTGCATGCAACAATTACTTAAATTTTATATTCTTGTCTCCTGTTTTTTGCATGAACAGTTTCATGATGACAGGGCTCATTATTACATCAATGATAAGAATTATTGTTGTATGTGCCTCAGGGTGATGCTTTTGACACTACTAAACGCAAACAAGTTCAGCATGTATTACAGATGAGATTTGTTTATTTATTATACTTTACTGACTTACAGTGAAACATCTGATGCAAGTAAGTTATTTATGAGTATCAATAGCACCAAAGAGGAATTCAAGAGGAACAGCCCGTTTACTTTATCATAATTTACAAAAGAATAATTTGTTTTGAACTGATATCGAAAGAAAGGGAACAATGTGTAAGGTCAGTAGAGTTTGTGTAAGGCAAAGCGGGGGGAGAGAGAGAGAGAGAGAGAGAGAGAGAGAGAGAGAGAGAGAGAGAGAAAAGGGGGTGTGTCTTGGGCACTGGGCTCTCAGGAACAGTGTTGATCACCAACTTAACACAGACCCCCACAGAACTGCTCAACCACAGCACGGTAGGGTTGCATGGTGTTTGTGGATATGTTTGTGTTAATGGAGCAATTTTTGGGTGACAAGTCTTTGCTTGTGTCTGTCTGTACACGCCTGCACGTGTAACAGGAGGCATTTTTAAGTTTCACTGGATGCCATTGAATCTTTGATAAGTCAACATGTTGATTAATTGTGATAACTCTATAGTGTTAGTGTTACTCTATAGTCTATTGCACTTAAATTACTTGAATGACTTCTTCCGTTCATAAAGATTTGGAAGTCTGTATGTACAGTAGTTTTACAGAAGTGGTAGTTTTAGAGTTGTAAAAAAGAACCAAACTTTGTGGCAGCTCATTTGAATTGGTCTAATGATGCTGAAATGGGGCACTAAATATTTTTGTTATCTACTGGTTGTAAAAAATGTAAACTGTTCATATTAATTTATTGTTTTTATATATATATATATATATATATATATATATATATATATCAGATGTGTAAAATAAGGCATTTTTATTATTAGACACATCTGGCTTGACCTCTTGGTAACAGACCACATTCCTTCCATAAGAAAGCTGCTCTTATCTTAGCCTTACTGTCATCTATGATTATGGGCAAATAATGATCTAAGGGGGTGCATGAGGCAGAGTATTAAAATGATGTAATATTTGCGTGTATGAGAAAAGGAATGAATTGTGAGTTGATTTACTGAGTGAGATAGAAAGAAGCAAAAAAAAAAAAAAAAAAAAAAGAGGGTTAAACAATAAAAATCAGGCTTTTTACCAAACAGATTACCTTTGCGCAGAAACTTCACTGGACATCCCAACTAAAACTTGCAACGCGTTTTATTATTATTATATATTTGTATCTTCTCGTATCGCACTCTGGTGAAGCAGATCTCTGACAGCACTCAAGCTGTTTATTTTAATGTGTTAAATTCAAATGAATGACAATAGCGAAGCAAACTTTTTCAATTTGGTTTAATTTGGTTTATTTTTAAATTAAATGACGCTTTAAATAGTTACGCATAAAAAAATGCTTGTGCATAATTTTACTACGCTTGAACTAATATGCAGGCTACGGTTCAACTTCTACGTACGAATTAATTGTTTTGGTGAGTTGCCATGCTGTTTTTGCGAACGTTTCAACAATTAGTGCGGAACGATTTACACCAAAATAATTAATAGTTTTTTTTTTTTAATTTTCGAAATGTGTTTTAGACAAACAATAAACAATATTTTCTGGCGGGAAATTCTCCCCTGACGAAAACTTAATGAAGTGAGTTCGCTGCTTATAATTATACAACGGTTTCAGGAAAAGACAAGGCAAAGAAAAAGGCAACACAAACTAGTATTCCCCTTTCATTGCTGACATAATTATTTTGATCAGTGGCGGCCGTGCGTTTAAAATCTAGGACTTTAGTGTGATTCATGCCATTAAGAAAACACAGTTTCACAATGAATAAGACACACTATGACTTTGGGCATCATATTATATTCGCAGCTAACTAGCAATATCAATTGACATTTTAAAAACTCGTCCACGCATGAAAGTCATGCAGAACTCAAAGTACATTTAATGCTCAAGCAAGCAAAATTTCACCACAGCATGACTGTTTTGTAAAATGAATGTCTCCCGTACAAACATTACATTTTTCAAATGAATCTACCAAAGAGGTCTATAATACCTGAAAAAAAATGTCTCATAATATTTTCAGTTTCATTAGGGTACACGGTTATGTTGCGTTCCATTCAAGTTGGATGAGGGATATTCCCAGCAAACACAGAACATTCCCCTAATGTTCCCGTATGGTTCCCATTTGGTTATTTTTTTGGGAACCAAAAACTAACGTTCCCAGAACGTTCCCAGAACGTAAAATTGTTAGCTGGGTTCCTACTTGATATCTCCAACCATGAATACATTCCATTACCCGATATTCGGAGCTGCAAAGCTCCCGTTAGCTTAGCAGGGGTTTGACCACACCTGTCAACACATGGCAGAGGCAGGTTAAATACATACAAATTGTGCCGTTGTGATTTAATGTGCTGAGTAACATAAATTTCCCCACCGTGTCCGATACTAAAATCAGTGCGACACACTTTTCAAAAGGCATGGGCTTTGCCGATATAGCTTCGACATATTACATTTATTTTTTCCGTCCAGCTGTTGTTAAATTTACATGTATATTTTGTTTTTTTTTTCGCCTGAGCACCACTTGAGTATTCTCCTCCTATCTACCAGTGATGCTTGATCCAACTTCCCGCGTCTACTACCTGCGCAGATATCAACAGCGCAACTGGGTTGTAGGTTGCCAGGTCACAAATGGGTTGAAATTTGTATGACGTGTCGATTGTTTGAGGGATGTGTTTCATACAAGATCTGGCAACTGGACAACCTTGGAATAATATACTCTTGTTTTGTAAAGTCTGAAGTTCATTTTCTACCCAAAATTACTCTTTCGTGTTCAAAAATGTATCTGTTGATTGTTTGGGCCATACAAATTACGGGAGCTTCCCGGGAGAAATAACAAAATGGGAGGGTGGCGGGAGATGGGTGTGAAAAACGGGAGTGTTGACAGGTATGTGTTTGACTCTCATTAAAGATGTCTCCTAGCAACCCAACTGATAAACAATGCTGCAGCGTTAGTATTTGTGCTTCAGGTGTTCGATTATCAAAAGAGATTATGTTTTATACACTTGTTTCTGCAGGCGTTTGTTAAACAAGCTTTCAATATCATGTAATGTGGAAACGAACTCATTATCGATAGTACTTAATAAAGTGAATGTTTATCACTTACTTTGTATATCTCCCTTTAAGAATTTATGCAGGAGCCTACAAGTTGTAATTCTGACTTCAAGATGCAATCCATTGCACGTTTCTAAGTAGGAAGTTGTAAAATCAGACTTTCTGAGTTGAATGGGACTTTTCAAAACTTGATCCGATACTGAATGCTCAAGCAGCCTAATTTACACTTAGAAAACTCAAGATGTTGCTATAACAATGCAAAAAGCACTTACCAGTTTACATGAAGTGAAAATCAGTCCTCCTTTCCTGTTTAATCAATTAAGCAATCACACGGTCATGCAGAACATCTCGTGTTTTTAAATCCATAAGAATCTCATTGTCAATGATGACGACAACCGACTCCCCAGACAGCCTGATCTTTCGCTCTTGAAATTATGTACATCACTTAAAGCATGATTGCATCACTCAAGGCCAGCTAGAAGGCTTCGACTGGGACATATCCTAAAGATCACACCCACCTAGAACAAATAGCCTAACTCAATCTGAATGGCTGATGAATCTGACAAGCTGACTTTAGTCGCTCATTCATTTGCACTGTTGATATGAGGGATTCTGTGGAATTTGATGGGGTGGAGCTCAGGCTCACAAGCTGCTTTGGGCATGCATTTGTGAAACAGTTGTCACACTTAGGTTGTAAGCATCAAGGAATAAATTCTGACTGGATAAACTTTTCGTTTTTCTTTATTTGTTTGTAGATTAATTAAGAGTGGAAAGCGATTAAAAATGCATAAGCAAAAAGGTGATTGAGAACGAAAGGATGAAAAATATTTATTAATATTTAATATTATTAAATGTTTGGCCAGCAGAGAAGGATTTGCTGGCCCTGAGAAATCGCCACTGATTATGATTAGCTATTATCCTGCGATTAATTAGTTGGTTAATATCTAGACTGGATGCAGTGCTCCACAATTATTAATTACAAACAGCTTTTACAGAAATTATTGTAGTTTCTGAAAGCTTGTTCACCTATCCTCCAGCTAAAAATTGGATACAATGCGTGTAATCACTTAAAATCACTAGTATTGTTTCATGGCATTACTCCAGAATTTATTATTATTGATCAACAGATCAGAATAATTTGGTTTGGTCATTTTATACTATTAAACTTTAATAATAAATGTTTTAACCTTTATTTCTACGAAAATAGTTCGGTTGCGATCTCGTTAGGAAAAGTTCATGTTGTTGACATTTCAAAATGTTCCTTGAAGTTTGTTTGTTATTATTTAACTCTCGCATATTGCACGTTCTTAAAAATAAATGTAAATATGATCTCTTGTTATAATCTTGTAATTTCATATCAGTGTAAAAGTCAGGTTAAGTATATTCCATCCATCGACAACCGCTTATCCTGTGTACAGGGTGTTAAGTATATTCGTTATGTTCAAATGAATCTGTCTAACATCAGGTTCCATCTTCGTGTAATTTCAGTAGCAGCAATGTCAAGGAAAATGAAAATATATATGTGTGTCTTGGCAGCTCCCTATGGCTTAATGTTGCTGTGGCATGAATAGAGTTCACTTAGCATTTAATAGCTTTTAAAGCTCCGTCCCCCAGACTCTGAATTAGCAGGGAGTAATACAGTGATGCCTCGTGACCTTTTCCAAAGGCAGTAATCACCACTCCCAGTGTATCTGCCGCTTTAGGGGGGTGAATGCTACTCCTGAAAATAGTACAGAGCAGGTGGTGCAGGGGTAAATTCCCACAAAACTGAGATCTAGGAATCCCAAAATGTTGAACCAAATCTTTAAAAAAAATCTCAACACTCCGCTCTCATATAGGTCACCGAGTGTATTAACCCCCACACAATCCACTCTGACCAGCAGAAAGGGGACTTATCAATACATCATTTAGGGCTCAGCCGTTGCTCGAGGCAACATTTAAATAAATGTCAGAATTAAATATTCTCGACACTTTTGTCCTTACTGAGTGCAAATGTGAGATAACAGTGTGTAACTTAACTTCTCTGATTAGTTTGATAAAAAGGCTTTGCAATGGCAAAATAGGGGCGAGAACTTCCCGTTCAATACAAAACCAGGGAGGGGCTCTCTCAGGTGCAAGCGACCAATGAGCCAAATGTGTAAGGCCGAATGCATAATAATAAAAGAATACCTTGGGTAGGCCTAGCCCACCTTTGTCAATCGGCCTATGCAACTTGTTCAAATGTAATCTATGACGCTTACCATTCCAAATGAAGGAATTTGCTAAGCTATCAAATTGTAATATACTACAAATTGAAAATACAAATTGAAATATAATATACAGGGAGAGACTGTAGCAGGTAGTTGAATTTTGGAAAACAATTCATTTTTATAACATTAACTTTCCAAATTTGCTCGAAAACCTTTTTCATTAAGGGGGCAAAATGAACTCTAATTAAATGACACAAATTTGCTGGGAATACTTAATGCCTTGTTTGGGCCACTGGAAGGTGCTCGGCTGTAAGGCCATTAATGGGCAGTACACTGTCAAAGCCAAAACTTTGGATTTAGACCAATTGACTCTGTATCCTGAGAACTTAGAAAAATTCTGTGATGGCAAGGCATAGATCTAATGGGGTCGGGGATGAATAATAAAATATCATCTGCGTAAAGCAAAAGCTTATGCGCTATACCTCCCACCACCACCCCAGGAAAATCATTATCCTTTCTTATTGCAGCTGCTCTTGGCTCCAGGGCAAGACAGAACAATAGTGGGGAAAGAGGACAACCCTGCCGGGTGCCCTTATCCAGAGTAAATTAATCTGAAATTAATCCATTTGTTTGTACCGCTGCTAATAGGTGTTTGTAAAGTAACTTAATCCATCAAATAAACTTACTCCCACAAGGGTATGCTTAATCATAATCACAAGATATCTCGCAAAAGTAGTTCTGTTCTTTGACAAAGATGATGTGTCATTTATAACAATGGGGTAAATCTGCTAAATTCTTTCCAGCATCATCTGAAATTCCCCTCTTTTTCATTTGTAGCTGGTCCCAAGCAGTTTTTCCTCCTGAGCTAAACATCCCGGTTAAGAACTGGTTATACTCCCTTCCTTTCTCCATCCCAGCCCTCTTCTCCAGGCTCTCTATACCCTCATGGGCGCGATATCAGTCAGTTCAAGAGGACCACCATCTCAGCCCACTTCTCAGCCCTAACAGCAGTCTTCACCATGGAGATGAAACAACCAGTGATGATGGATCGAGAAGATGAGAGCGAGCAGGAGAAAGAACAGGAGTCGCAAGAGAACGGCAGGCTGGTTGTGGACAGTGTTGAGGACAAGGGTCAGAAAACAGGCTCAGGGCCTGGGCAGGTGTCCAATGGCTATCCCAGCACATCTCCAAAAAGCCCCAGGGAGGGTTCTGGTGCTGGGATGGATAGGGGAAGCAACCCTGGAACTTTCAGAACTCTGGTGGTCCAGCAGACCAGTTTGGACCCGCCTAGGGAGACCTGGAGCAAAAAGATGGATTTCCTGCTCTCTGTCATTGGGTATGCAGTGGACCTGGGAAATGTGTGGCGCTTCCCCTACATCTGCTACCAAAATGGAGGCGGTAAGGTCACGGGAAGGAGGCAAATTTTAACACTAAATAATAGTGCTACTAAAGGGTACAGGCAACTTTGTAACAAATGGTATGATGTTTCAAGTTGATGCGGTCTATATTGTGTAGCGTCCCAATAATAGAAAGATTTCCTCCTTTTGAGACAATATCAACTAGGTAGTGTTTGCTTACAAAGAACAAACAGACAATGAGTAATTCTGCTGTTGTCTCAGCTCTTTGTATTAAACAGCTCGCCTCATCAGTACAAACAGGCTTTAGACTCATTTCATTGAATTTGAAGTAATAAAAGCTTTGTAATTTCCTGTTTCTTCACACAAGAGGGTGCATAGGAGATAGAGCAGGCCAGGGGACACACTCTCTCCAACCAACCGCATTAATTGTGGCTATCATTGATGTGACTTCAATCTTTCTCATATTGTTCAATAATCTGTCTCACCGTTGCTCTACCAACAGCTATCTTTGCTTTCATAGCAAAAGCTCACTTATAAAGCATTAATCAAGAAGGGGAGGCTTGTCTGAACTTGTGTTTTCTTGTTTGTATGTTTTCTTCTTTCAAGGTCTTCCAAGCAATTTGAGTGTTTTTATAGGTATAATAGCCCTATATATGTGTATGCCGTGGAAAGGTTGTATTGTGCTTTCAGAATGTGTTGCCAATGTAAGTGTAAAGTTGAAGTTGGACTTCCTGTCTAAATCCTTTTTTGCAGGCGCTTTTCTCCTGCCGTACCTGCTAATGGCTGTGTTTGGTGGTGTGCCTCTGTTTTACATGGAGCTGGCACTGGGCCAGTTTCACCGCAGCGGGTGTATCTCCATCTGGAAACACATCTGCCCCATCTTCAAGGGTAAGACTGGTCTGCTTCACAAGGCTCAGACTTCTGAGGCTAAAAGGACTCAGGTTAAGGGTTGCATGGATAACTTCAGACTGACATGTGCTGGGCTGATAGTATGCACTACCTTGACCTTCTCTTAAACTTCTTACCAATCCTCTCTCTCTCTCTCTCTCTCTCTCTCTCTCTCTCTCTATCTATCTATCTATCTTTCCTTCTCTTTGTGTTTGTTGATAGCCAGTACGAGTGGGACTCTGTTATGGAAATTGTCACATTTACCACGTAAAATGCCATCTACTTAAGAAACATAATTTTATGTAAATTAAACTTGTCCTAAATGTCATCCACTGTATTTTCTTCGAAGTAGGAGATGCTTGAAACTAAGTAAGACATTTGTGAGACGAGTTGACCATTTGCCTGTCTCCTTTTCAATGTCTTTTGCAGGTATAGGCTTTGCTATCTGCATCATTGCACTCTACATTGCCTTCTACTACAATACCATAATGGCCTGGGCTCTCTACTACCTCCTGTCCTCCTTCCGCACCACGCTGCCCTGGACCACCTGCAACAACCAGTGGAACACTCATAATTGCACCCGCTACCTGTCCACCGACTTGAATGTCTCTTGGACCAACAGTTCCATCTCTCCTGCAGAGGAGTTCTATATGTAAGTGCATGTAAGTGTGTGTAAGGGCCAAGAGCCTGGAAAGCAGCCAAGACTAAAAGGAAAAGAGAGAAAATGCAAGAAAGTGAGGAAAGAAGAGAGATAAGAACTTTGAATTCACACAGATTCTTGACTCTTAGAGGGACTGAGGATTGTAACAGAGAATGAGTTCCTTTGTCTTGGAAAACACTAGGAAAGATTGGGTCTGTTCTGACTGATATTTTGTGTGCGTGTGTGTGTGTGTGTGTATTAGCTGCTTTAAGAGATATAGCAGCTTTATTTAGTTGATTGCCCCCACTTGTTCTATGTGGTGCTGGAATTCCTGTTTTCCTTATAAATGTAAAAAAAATATATATATTGTTTGACTGTCTGCCAAACACTCATCATTCTTTTCCTAATCAATGAAATTCTCCTGCTGCCTTTATTTTACTATCCTGTTCTAGTGTGGCACAGTATTGTTCTTTTCTTCCAATAGCAGCCTCTACCCCTAATTAAAATTCCAGCATTGCTGGTCACCAGCTAACATGATCACACAGGAAATCAACATGTAGCTTCATGTATACTAAAATCAACCCCATTCCGAATTCCTGACAAGAGTTTACCCCCATCAGACATTTTTTAATCAATTCAGCCATAATTGTATTTCCTGCTACTGATAGCCTGTTGTGCAAACAACATCCGAGACATAGGTTCTGGTCCCATGGAAACCAGGAACAACTGTAAGCGCAATTCTGAAGTTAAATTTTCGGTCTAAGATTTAATTTTTACTTCTGACTGTTAATGTTTCGAATTTCGGTAAACACAGAATGAATTCAGCAGTAAAACCTTCGATCTACTGTTGTCGAATTCACAGTGTGATCAAGTTAACAAGCAAGACTTCCTTGGTCAACCAGCATCACCAGACATTTTTTTCTGGTTAACAGTATGGCTATATTGGTCTTAAATGGTCTTCATCAATCAAATGTCTTTGATGCCTTTATAACCTTTATACCAACATCAACCTCACATCTTTCCTATTTCTACTCATCTCTCTCTTAGGCGACAGGTGTTGCAGGTACATCTGTCCCCTGGTCTTCATCAGCTGGGCTGGGTGAGCTGGCAGCTGGCCCTCTGTCTGCTCTTCATCTTTACTGTTGTCTACTTCAGCATCTGGAAGGGGGTCAAGACCTCGGGCAAGGTCAGATATATAGGACATCTCAAGGGAAAATGCTGGCAACCTCAAAGGCTTGAGTGTAAAGTGTAATGTTCATCAGTTGGACAGAGTTGAACCCTCTCTTTAGGAGCCTCTACTTGACTCTCTCTGTTAGGTAGTGTGGGTGACGGCTACCTTTCCATACCTGGTTTTGTTTATCCTGTTAATAAGAGGAGCCACGCTGCCCGGAGCATGGAGAGGAGTTGTCTTCTACCTGAAACCTGATTGGAGCAAACTTCTCACCACCTCAGTGAGTGGAAAACAATACTACCATTCTGATCACTCAGATATAAAATATTACATATATTACACAATGTTTTCTCATGTTGAGATTTGCTGTGCCTTTCTTCTCTCAAGAAGAAACATCTGTCGGGTAGAGTTTTTTCATTTGATGAATAAACTCTGGCATTCTACTGTATGATGATATGGATAAATGGAAATCTTCAGAAACATACAACTTCATCTGTGTTTTTTTTTTTTCCAGGTTTGGCTTGATGCAGCTGCGCAGATCTTCTTCTCTCTGGGTCCAGGCTTTGGTGTTCTCCTGGCCTTTGCCAGCTACAATCCCTTTCATAACAACTGCTACAAGTACACCTGCCTCACATTTATGAATCTGTCATTTTAAATTATCTGCACTAATGTTCTGTTATCACAAACTAAAATATCTTAAAATATTAACTTTCTTACCTTTCTTTCTTAACTATGTAGGTTTGAAGTTTTCTTACCTTTTATACCCTTAGATATAAGTGCACCACAGTTGTAGTATTTCATTACTTTGTTATCAATAAACACAATAAATGCACTCTGTCTATCAGAAATCATAATCTCCTATGTTTTTCATTGTCTTTTTCTTTCTGCTAAAATATTTCTCTTTGTTCCACAGAGATGCATTGATCACAAGTTCGATTAACTGTTTGACCAGTTTCCTGTCAGGCTTCGTGATCTTCACAGTGCTGGGCTACATGGCTGAGATGCGCCAGCAAGGGGTGGAAACTGTAGCTAAGGATGCTGGTTAGTGTCATATTACCATTTTAATTTCTACATATGTGCTATTTCCATTTAAATGAGTACTCAAACATAGCATTTTAAATGATTTGTTAAACCACATAATCCAATAAATCATTGGATATGAAAGTTCTTGAAAAACCATACAATACAGACATACAGAAGTCGAGCAAAAGTCTTCATCTGTGTGTCCAAGTATACATGACATATTGCCATGTCTGCAGGTTAAATACACTTCATGTGTCTCTTTAGGACCATGTGCACAACACCAAGATCAATTGTGGTTTGATTAAAGTTTATAACTGCTGTACAAAGCCAAGACACAATCTAATTTTTTAGGTCTGTTAGTCGTACGATTTCAGTCAGGCTAAAGTGTTTACATGACATTTTTTTTTAAAATTCTGAATTGCGATTAATTCATTTACCATTAATACAGCATAAGTCATAAACAGTGGTTGGAAGGGCAGAACCTTTGTGATGTACCTGCCCGGAATCATTACACTGATGTACACACCACAAACACACAACAGTGCTTCCGTGTTAGTGATAAAGTGATGGGGAAAGGAGCTCTTAACCTTATTTGTTGTAGGAAACAAGACTAGATATGACATGTGACAGAAATCAAGTATTTTTTAGCCTATGTAAGGTGCATTTTATAATACAGAACACGTCAAGTCTTAACTATCACCAAAACACAGGATGAGATGTTTTTGTCTTCAAGCGTATATATATGCAGGTTGTGGGTTTGATTCCCAGGGAGCATGCATACATACAATGTATAGCTGGAATACACTGTTGATAAAAACGTCTGCCAATTGAATAAATTAACTAATAATTTCCATTTGCCTGTGCTAATTGTATGCATCTGTTCTAAGGTCCCAGTCTGCTCTTCATCATCTATGCTGAGGCTATTGCCAACATGCCAGCCGCCACATTCTTCGCCATCATATTCTTTCTCATGATAATTATGCTGGGACTGGACAGCACGGTCAGTCTGTCTTTCTTTTTTCTTTCTTTCTTCAAATAGTAGCCAATGAATTCTCTCTTAATGAAATTCTTTTGAGGTTTTCTCCTTTGTTACTCATCTTATTGCCTCTGAATATAGTGCATTGGATTGTCAACAGCATTTTATTACATTAGGTCCTTGGTGTAAGTGCATAGTTAACCTTTTGGCTGTCTTCTGTATTACACTAAAGTCTTCTTTCAGACCATTCACATGTTCCTATGCTTATTTCACTCTGCTAATGACATAATCTGCAGTCCATATGTGGCATATTTCTGTTTCTTTATCAAAACATGATATAGTGCTGTACTTACCATAAGGATCATTATTTTGAGTAATGATTGCATGGGTTTAAATGGCCCTTAGCCCCTTATGTTACCCCTTGCCTCTATTGTGTGTGTTTGTGAACTGCAGTTTGCCGGTCTGGAAGGGGTAATTACGGCCATGTTGGATGAGTTCCCCCACCTGTTGGCCAGGAGGAGAGAGTGGTTTGTGCTGGGTCTGGTGTGTGTCTGTTATTTGGGCGCCCTCTCTACTCTCACTTACGTGAGTCTAACTGTACCTCTTACAATGAACCTGTTTTATATTATGCAAATGAGTCGATTCCATTAATCTTTAAAGTATAGTTCACTCCAAAATGAAAATTCTGTCACAGTTTACTCACCCTCGAGTTTTAAACATTGTCCAGCAACCAAACTTGGAATCTCTCCAAAATAACGTTCCATTTTCCATGTTGTGGTTTGTAGTACACACATTATTCATTTATTTTAATACTTATGGTTATGTTTCTAGGGAGGTGCGTTTGTGGTTAAACTATTTGAGGAGTATGCCACAGGCCCTGCTGTTATCACTGTAGTTTTTCTCGAAGTCATTGCTGTTTCCTGGTTCTATGGTATGTATTGCATTCCAGTTAAATCATACAGACAATCACTTTAATTAAGTTTGATTGACAAAGACAGTGTTTTGCAGATCTAATTGGTTGGTTGGATAAACATACACCTACATTTTTGAAACAAAATCTAATTGTCTAGACAAGGTAGTCCCTTAGATGCTTTTTTTAAGTTCTGTTTGTGCTTACAAAATCCATGCAGGGACGACACGTTTCTGCAATGACGTGCACCTGATGCTTGGCTTTTCCCCCGGTCTGTTTTGGAGGGTCTGCTGGATAGCCATCTGTCCTTGCTTCCTACTGGTCAGTCCAGCAAGTGCACATGCATATGGGTATTTAGCATCCTGTAGTGTGGCATTCTATACTTCATCTAAAACCTTCTAAAAACTCTATTGTGCTACTTTTATAATCATTATGCATGCAGTTTTCATGAACTCATATTAACTGAGAGACTGCATGGAATATTTGCACCTTTCATTTGAGTGAAAAATTCACTTGTCACTCTTCAAGTTAAATCATTTTTATTTGTATAGCGCTTTTCACAACACACATTGTTTCAAAGCAGCTTTACAGGAAATCATGCATTAACAGAAAATTAAACTGTAATACCTATAAAGTCTTGGAGTCATCATTGTGTAGTTTGATTAAATATGATTTTAAATTGTCTATAAAAATAAATAATTAAATAATTGTATTTAGAACCCCAGTGAGCAAGCTTAAGGTGACTGTAGGAACACAAAACTCCATAAGATGTTGGTTAATGGAGAAAATAGACTCACTGTGGGGGCCAGTTCCCCTCTGGCTAACCAGCATGAATATAATGCCAATATTAGTTACAGTATTTATGTGCAGTGCATGTCATGGTTTAAAATTAGTAAACGAAGTAAGTGTTAAGGGTCAGTGTTTAAACAAAGATTTTGTATGAACTGTAAGATTAATGTCTAATGTCTTTGAAGTTTAGCCTGGATTAACTGCAGAAGTTCACATTGATGAATTGCCCTTTGTTAGTTGACCGATGAAAGCTTTTGTTGGCAAATAATTGAAAGTCTATGTATTCTATTTTAAGAGTGTAGCCCATCATTAGACCAAGGTGATGCAGGCAGAGATCAGTGAGGTGCATCGCAGTTCAAACTGGCCGGTAATTTCGGTGAGGTCTATCTTAAATCCAAGGTTCAGGCAGTGGCATACAATGTATCGCATGTCTTATGCTTGGAGTTGGCATCAGTTCAAACTCTGAAGTCCATCGTAATAGACTGAAGTGATGTCTGCCTGGCACTGGGTGCATTTAGTCATCATCACTCAGACACATAACAGTGGAGTTCGTCATCAAACAGGAACGGAGGTGGATCTGGCCAGATCTGGTAAACGTGGGAAATTAATCCCGAGGTTGAGACAGGAAAACAAATAGAATAATATTAGCATATAGATGCCATTGCATTTTTTGTAGAGTTATAGAGCATGATAAATGTTTCTGGTTCCAGCACACCTAACTAAAGCAGCCTAATTGTGTGTTGATGGATAAATTAGGTGTATGCCTTGCTAAATAGATGAGTCTTTGGGACTTTGGTCTTCAGGATCATTTAAACAGTCCTGCCAAACTAGTGAAGGCAAAAATGTGATAAAAAATAATGAATGGAGACCAGTCACATCTACAGACCTAAAGTTTAGACTTTCCATCATATATTCATGTACATTTGAACCTAAAATCATGAAAGCTCATGGATATGTTAAGCTTCAACCATTTAAACACTCAGAGACATGATCTCTACACCTTTTTAGTCATCTACTGGCAGATCCCAGCCATGTCAAATACATGCAAACCACCAGGAAATATGAGGACAAATATACTACAGTCAGAAATGCAAATTCACTTCTTCAAAGTGTCATGTTTTCTTATTTGTTTCATGCCTGTAGTTCATTATTGGGAGTTTCCTGGCCTTCCCTCCAGAGGTGAGGCTGTTTGGCTACCTGTACCCATTCTGGACCACGGTACTGGGCTACTGTATTGGGGTTTCCTCCTTCATCTGTGTGCCTTCCTACATGGTCTATTATCTGCTCACCACCAAAGGGACCTTAAAACAGGTAAGCTTAGACAGAAAAAAACATCTAAACAAGGTTAGTAAGTGAGATAAGCATATAAAATGACATTTAGACATGAACACACATTACACCAGCAATTAATTACATTTACACAATGAAACACATGGGTTTGGTTACATTGTAAACTTGTTGTGTTTGAGATGTGAAGATAGACATCAAAGGATACAAGAGCACATGGCTGTAAGTCAATAAAGCGGCTCCATAAAAGCATCTGCTTCATCCATACAGAAACAGTGTGTGTGTGTGTGTGTGTGTGTGTGTGTGTGTGTGTGTGTGTGTGTGTGTGTGTGTGTGCGCGTGCGTGTGTGTGTGCGTGCGCGCATGTGTGTGTGTGTGTGTGTGTGTGTGTGTTTGTTACAGGGTTGTAGCTCTGCTTACCTAAATGTAAAAAAAAAATGACACACAGCAGAGCAAGGTTAATCTTTTTCGATTCTGTCATATAACTGACAATATGCTGTTACCATGTAAGGTCTAAGGTGAGTGTGTGTGTGTGTGTGTGTGTATATATATATATATATATATATATATATATATAAAATGTTGCATAGTGAGGATGTCTTCATAAATGTTTTCATTTATCACTTAATGTCATACAAAGTCAAACATTAAACATTAAAAAAGCTAAATCAATATTCGGTGTGACCACTTTGCCTTTAAAACAGCACAAATTCTCCTAGGTACATCTGGACACAATTTTTCTTGGTTGTTGGCATATACGATTTTAATTTGTTTAAATTAAGTTGAAATAACGCAAACTTATGTCAGCAACAGTAGCATATAGCATCAATTAACAATATCGGAGCTCACAGAAAGTGTCTTTAAAAGTGTATAAGTTATCACTAGCAATCAATTCCCCTTTGGAAAAAATGAATGGGATTTGTACATCTAGAACCAGACTGTTGTGCTCTATAGGCAATCAGACAACCTAGTCGCATAGAATGAACGTTACTATAATTACATTTTTCAAACTGAGTTTTATGTGCTGCATTCCACATTTTGCTGCAGTTTCCTGGTGAAATTAACACTAAGAGTTAGGGCGCTACAACAACTGAGCATTTTATTCACTTTCACACAAATCACGAGTACAATGGCGGATTATGACTTTATAAACATGCATTTTTCACTCTGTTACTCTCACACTGCCATGTTATGATGACAAAACACACAATTTGAAAAACTAAATTTTAATGCTTCTATGACAGACAAATCAACATTTACACACTTATTCGAGTGACATTAACTTCCGCGGTAGCTCAGCTGGTAGTGTGTTGGACTTTGGAGGCAGAGGGCTGCAACTAGAGACCAGTCAATCACAAATGCTGGCACGTGAGATGAAAATGCCATAGAGGGGACACGAAATGTTGTGGTTTCTTTAGAAAATGTTTATGTCGCATTTGTGACATGAACACTATCAGTTAGGTTTAGGTATTAGTTTAGGGCAGGGGTCGGCAACCAATGGTACGTGTGCTTGCATCGGCACACGGAGGGGTAATCACTGGCACATCAGCAATGGCAATATACTTATATAAATTCCACACATGCATTACAATCTACATCTTGATATAATCCTTCTCATGATCATGCAGAATGTTTTCATGAGCTGAAACAAGACTGGGGGGCCTGGGTAGCTCAACAAGTAAAGACACTGACTACCGCACCTGGAGTCCCAAGTTCGAATCCAGGGCTTGCTGAATGACTCTGGTCATGCTTCCTAATCAACCAATTGGCTAGGGTGTGTAGAGTCACATTGGGTCACATTGGGTTAACAACCTCGCAGTCGCTAAAATGTGGTTCTCGCTCTCAGTGGGGCATGTGGTGAGCTGTGCGTGGATGCTGCTGAAAATAGCGTGAAGCCTCCACACACGCTAGGTCTTCGCGGTAATGCCCTCCACAAGCCATATGTGGAGGCAACTGAGATTCATCCTCTGCCATCCAGATTGAGGTGAGGCACTATGCCACCACAAGGACTTAGAGTGCATTGGGAATTGGGCATTCCAAATTGGGGAGGAAAATAAAATTGTAAAAAATGTGATGAGACAGCAGTAGACCCAACATACTCTTGCAGCGTGTACAAGCCATTCACGCATCACGAGCCAGCAGCCATTGACCAGGAAAAATGGCACACAAAGAGGTTACCAACCCCTGGTTTAGTGTAAGTATGTCTGTTTTGTTCACCTCACATTTATCTTTTAGGACACTATTGGTTAGGTTTAGGCTAAAGTTGTAGGTTAGGGAAGTGCCTTTTAAAAACTCATTAAAACCTCCATCTTAAATTCATTTTAAAAACATTGTCCGATTACCCCTCCTCACAGGGCATTTCACTGGAAAACTGCAGCCAAATGTGTAATACAGTATGTCATTTATCAGAAACGTTGCTATGGTCATGTAAATTTAATGAGATCAGGCTGCAATCAGATGCTGAAACCATGCAAATAGCTCTCACAAAGCTCCCATAGACTCCCAGAGAAGCACAACGTCCTGGCGGGACCCAAAATGACATGTAAAGAACCTCTCGTGCAACGAATATGCATTTTTTTCTCAAATTAAATCTAATGAAACATGTATCTGCCATATACTTCAATGGATTCAATGGAGCTCTGTAGGCCAGGTGTCTAATGACTTGGACATATTAATATAGAAAAAGCAGATTGTGTTACTTGATCAAACAGCGTAATAGTGATGTGTGACACTTTTATTTACTTAAATATTGAAATGCACAAAGAGTACATAATAAACTTGTCAATGGCACATTTCTTATGAAATTTTAGGGGAAGCCATGCTTCCCATGTAGGCTTAAACAATTGTCGCTACTCTGTCCATAATCCAGCCCAGTCTGGCAACTTCAACATGGTACACATTCATTTACCACCCTTCCAAACCTCAATACAGAGTGTACCATTTTACCACTCCAAATATTTCTTTGTTTGCTCCCACAGCGCCTGCTAAAGAGCATCACTCCTGAGGCTTCGGGTTCCAGTGGCTCTCACATAAACCCAATTGTCGTCACTAATGTTGTGTGATACTAAGGCATTTCACCCTCTGCTGGACATAGAGCACAAATTCAGGGGACCCATGGCCCCTGTATGGGCCCCAGCTGACCTCACTTCACCTCATCCCAGAGGAGTCTGCTACCTGTACCGTGTGATGGTGGGTCCAGGCCTCTGATTACAGCAATTGTTTTATTTTAATTCATGCAATACCACTGTCATTGCTCATGATGAGTTACAGATTTGGGGGGATCAAATGTCAAATTTAGTCAGTCACATGTATTTGATTTTGCACAGGAGTGTTTGTGGGTGCATGAGCAAGTGTGTGTGTGTTTGTGTGTGGGTGCATGAGCAAGTGTGTGTGTGTGTGTGTGTGTGTGTGTGTGTGTGTGTGTGTGTGTGTGTGTGTGTGTGTGTGTCCACCAGGCCCCTAAATGGAGCATATATTAAGGTGAGTGTTTAGCCTACAGTTGGTAGGTATGTTTCAACTGTAAGGCATAGAGTAAAAATATGTATTTATTTGTGGACCATTTGTGGTATTCCTTTCACATAATGCTTATATTGATTATTTAGGACTTTTTGTCTCTCTTTGTCTGCCTACCCAGTTACCATTTACTTGTAGCATTTACAAGGATGTAACCAAATATTCAGGATTTGGGGGGACCAAATGTCATATTTTAAGAATCGTCTCTGAAAAAAACCCATATTGATTGACCACTAATTTGAATATTGGGGAATAGTGACTCCCTCATGTCTGGTTACGGTCCTGAGCATTTATTTACATACTTATTTATGTGAGTTACACAATGTAGCAGAAACCAAATACTAATGTGCTTGTTATAAATGTTTCAGCCATTATTCTCAATATGTTTTTTGCCTGAGAAAAAAAGGTGTGACTGGATATCATAGTATTGTATACATGTATTTTGTAACTGTTGCTATTCTTGTGGTCTGGCATTCTGTTTTGACTCGTTGAATTCGTAGAGTGGACAAATGCGAGAACATCGATTACTCTGTCAATCTGACACGTGTGAGCTGTAAATTGAGGTAGAATTAAAATGCCATGGTCAGTTCTGTCAGTGTGTGTGTGTGTGTGCATGCCATAGTCTATATTGTGCAACTGTGTGTGTGCTTCAGTCCAGTGCTGAACTTTCCCTCTTCTTTCTCATCAGAACTGACTATTCTGTCTATGAATAGTATTGAGAATCTATCGTATTTTTCAAAGTCCAACTTTGATCTATGTATGTACACAAGACTGTTAAGAGAAAACATGTATAGGACAAAGACATATATTAAATATGAGATATATAAAATAAAAATATATGGATTACTAATGATTGTGTTTATAGCATTTCTAAGATGTCTTGGAGGTGAAGGCATACAAAGACATTTTGATTTGTTCTGTGTATACAATAACTATTTAAAGTCTATATATATATGGTTGTGCACCATTCTGGATTTCAAAGAAATTTGCATAAATGTAAGATTTGTTTTTTTATTAATACATTTCTTATTTTTTTTTCTCATATGAATAATGCTGTAACAGATAAAGGTCAGGCAAGGAGGAGGCGGGAGCCAGCTGAACAGTCAACATAACTTTTAATGTACTGTAAAACTGAACATAAACCAAACATTAACACACAAACACATGCAGCACGGCCGCATGTGTCTCTCTCGAACTGGAGTCTCAGGCTACCCTTTATTTCTCTCTCCCGCTGATCAGCTGATTCAGTGCTGGCCATGTACCTTAATTGCCCGGCCACACCCCCCCACCCTTCCACCCTATCTCTGGAGGGGAGATGCTGCCCTTCCGGCCATTCTGTCAGCCGGTGGTCCACCCCGCCTCCTGGGAACCTGGGGGAGAGATGAGGGGAGGCGTGGGGAGAAGGAAAGGGTGACCGAGAGACACTCAGAGAGAGAGAGAATAACTTACTCGCCGGTCCTTCTCCACACTCTGGCAGACGACAGCTCACTCCTCCATCGGTGGACATGGTTCCTCCGGCTCTCGGCAGCAGGTAGCGGCCCATCCTTCCCCAGGCAGACTGCTGCAGCTGCTCTTCTGGTGGACGGCAGCTGCAAGGACTCCACAACAGCACATCCCTCCTTTTCCCGGATTTTGGCACCACTGTAACAGATAAAGGTCGGGCAAGGAAGAGGCAGGAACCGGCTAAACAGTCAACATAGTTTTTATGTAAATCTCATCATAAAACAAACATAATCAAACACACACACACATGCAGGGCGGCCACATGTGTCTCTCTCTCTCTCTCTCTCTCTCTGGCATCTCTGGCTCCCCTTTATCTCGCTCTCCTGCTGATCATCTGATTCAGTGAGAGCTGTGCACCCTCACGGCCCGACCACACCCTCCTTCTCATCTTAAATGCATACACGTTAACGTACAAGATATGGGGTATTTTCAGAAATATTTTAAAGAATTGTAATAATCAATGTTGAAATGCAACTTATAGGCAAGTGTAATTAATTTACATATAGTTTATTCAATAATTAACGTATTTATGAATTTATTATTTTATAGGAAATTATGGAAGAACACTTTTTTCCTCAAAATGCCCCTAAGTCTAGTTAAAACAGAGGCAAAAAAAAAAAACATAAAAAAAGGCTAACAAGTTGGAAATATTAAAAAGAAAACCTACAGTTTTCTGGTTTGCCCATTTTGTTGCGTTGGACTAATGAAGTTTCTCTGTTGTGTGACTGTGTAAAATGCCTTTGAATTTAAATTTAAAAACAACATAATGTAAGGCGTTACCAATTCAATTCAAATTCCATGAATCAACATTTTTAAATTCAGCCAATTCTAAGAATTCAGAATATTGTCCAAACCTGATAAATATACATGATAACGGCAATTATGACAGACCAAAACACCAAATTAAATACTTAGATTTCCATTACAGTTAAATCACCTCTCTTCCTTGAGTTAATTCATGCATATTCACTCCATCCAAATTATAATTATCCCACACTCATCCTTGAGGGCCTGTTATCAGGTTAAATTCCTTTTTCTGAGGAACAGATTGCACACACACACACACACACACACGCTGGTGCTCTCCACCACAAGTTATTGAGGAGTCAGAGCTCCTCACTCTATGAACATGAGCTGATAATCACATTCATCCTCATGCTTTCCCTAGAGAGGACATTCTACACAAAACTAGTTGACTGCAATTCATAAGTGCATTCTTAAGTTTCATAAAAAAATAAGTCAGGCCATTGGAAATTATCCAGATGCATTAACGTTTTTAAGCAATAAATTACATTCTCACATGGGCTCAGATATATTTTATACTGAAATCACTTCAGCCATTTAAATTATTATATAATTTATGATGTACTAAATGTATTGATATACTTTCACCATATAAAACTCTGCAAATCTGGTGTTTTAAATCTTATTTAAACCTTCGAATAAACAGAAGTTTATAAGATTTGGGGAATAAATAAAAAAATGTTAAGTAATATTTAAGATTCAATGAGGTCAGTGGAGTTTTAGGTCACTAATCAAATAAGTAAATTTGTGACATGAACATGCTAACTCCTTTGTATGAAAGGTCAGATTTTGTTGCTTACATTTTAGTACAGATAACATGGATCTTAAGATTTTGCACAAACTTGTGAAGTCTGTGCCAGCTCGAGTGCATGGTGTCATTAAAGCAAAAGTGAGACCAAAGAAATTATGAAACTCATGGAAATTTTACATATCCAGCCAAATAAAGTAGCTAATTTTTAACCCAAAAAAGTTTAGTAGATTAAGAAGAAAATGCAAAACAGAGTGACTTTTTTCATTAATAAAATTTTCACAAAAAAAAAAAAACGTTAAAGTCCCCAGGTATCATTTGAATACTTTTCCTAGAATACCATCACTTATGCATTTATGTTACATTAAATAACAAAATAAAGTCACAAATAAGCTCCACCTAGAGGTAATGTGGTAGAAATATCAATGTGAACATAAATATCTTTCAGATAGCACATAAATAGACAAGTCATATATCAAATGAAAGCTCTCACTCTCAGGAATGTGAATTTATAGTTTAGTTTAGTATAGTTGTGTTTCCATAATACCACAGTTTGGAAGACTTTTAAAAGAATCACAAAGTGAAAAATAATTTCTAAAAGACATCAAATACAAATGTCTCTTTTATGTGCAGATCACTGCTGCTGTAAGCCCCAAGTAGCCACAAACTTTGTAGTGAAGAAAATGTACAAGATTAACAGCATTTTCTTATATCTTCATATCACGTAAAAAAAAAAAAAAAAAGAAGTTTCATTTAAAAATACTATAAAAATTGAATTAAAAATTACACCACTGAAAAAGAATCTGAATGAATGAACATTTTAATTATGCCTTTTCACTTTCAAATTATACAAAAACAATAAATAATAAATACATAAATAAAAAGTGATACTGCTGCAGGAGCAACCCCAGTGCATGAACACATTACAAACCGAATCCTCCATTTGCATTTAAATAGCATAGCACTGCATAGTTATTTAAAATAATAATAATAATAATACTAATTGCAAGGATTCATACCTGTGAATGTGAATCAACCTCAGTAGTATCTACAAAAGCATTTTTAAAAACCAGTAAACTTCAAGTAAAAATAAACGACTGATTGACCCATCCTGGCCAGTGCTGAGAAAAGGAACAGGTGTGTCAGTGACAAGCCTGAGGGATGAGAGGATGGTGACAGGCTGTCCAAGTTCCAAAAGCACCATACAAGTCATCCTTAACTCTTGTGACTTATATATAAATTCTTCTGAAGCCATTTGATAGTGTTGTGTGTGGGACTGACCAAAATATTAGTGTGAATTCATCACTTCCCCGATTTGAAACTTGCGCACACAAGATGTCTTTGTCTACATAAGCACAGCTGAGAGAGACATTTTATACTTGTCTGTGCGCTATCTTGGCTTTCTGATGAAACCTAGAGTGAGCTTCTAGTCCACTCAGAGGCTGAGATATTCCATGAAACAATGGGGTGATGTATGAACTGAAAATTAAACTGAATGTCTATGAACGAGCACATCTTTGAGGGCTAAAATGTGTTAGAGAGCCCCCTACATTTCAGATCTGCATTTTGTGATGGAAGGTGTTAGATAAAAAAAAATTCTAGTACTTACTACCATCTAGTGGAATAAAACAAGAATTTCTGCTGGGAGATAGACCCAACACAACCAGAAATATTGCTTATAAAGTTAGGACACAATTAATTTATTTTTGTTTGACTTTTTATCATAAGATTGTGAACATATACTACATTATTTATGAATAATTGGGATCTTTTTTTAATTTGTGTTTTTCTGAAAAATTAGACATATTTTTTTGCAATTAGTCCACAGTATGTGTGAATGGTGAACTTTTAAATTGAAGTGTGGAAAAACTGCAGATGGTAGCCCAAAAATACACCAGAGTTTAAGGGGTTAATGTTTCTCTAGGGGCCATTATTATAACCATTCATAGACAAATGCCTTTTTGTAAACGTTAATTATACATTGCATTGTCTTATTTGGGTTCAGCTATATTTTATGCTGTGATCACCTCCTTTGGGTGTGTTTTATGTCATTAAATAATTCATGATGAACTACATGCATTGATAAATTTGAACCAATCTGGGCAAGATCTCGCAAGCTTAATTTCAGTTTTTTTTGGTTCGCTGAGAGTCACATGTATCTCAAATTCGGTTGCATGCAACAGGCAATAAGAGCCTTGTGACAGGCAGTAATGTTGAGTCTCTGTCATCAAGGATTAATCTATACATTGTATGTGAACCGTGGGCCTCTGAACCCAGAGCTTGGGTAAACACTGCTCTGCTCTCACACAAGTTCAACTTAGATACGCACAGTGTTGAGTTACAGCTTTCACAGGATGTGAACTGCAATGCAAGGTCACTTCAGAATCTCATTTTTGTGATTGGACTCATTTACCATGACTTTTCTGGTCCTTAATAATTGGATAAGTATTTTTTTATTGAATTTATAGAGATCGGAAATATAGAGACCAACTTACACTTACTGACCACTTTATTAGGCCACTTTATTATAACACCTCTACACCTACATATTCATGTGATTATCTAATCAGCCAGTCATGTGGCAGCAGTGCAATGCGTAAAATCATCCAGACACGAGTCAGGAGCTTCAGTTAATGTTCAACCATCAGAATGGGGAAAAAGTGTGATCTCGGTTATTTTAAACATAGCATGATAGTTGGGAGCCAGACATTTCTGTAACTGCTGATCATCTGGGATTTTCATGCACAACAATCTCTAGTGTTTACACAGAATGGTGCCAAAAACATCCAGTTAGTGGCAGTCCTGTGGATGGAAACGCCTTGTTGATGAGAGACATCAATGGAGAATGGCCAGACTGGGCCGAGCTGACAGAAAGGCTATGGTAACGCAGATAACCACTCTGTACATTTGTAGTGGACAGAATAACATCTCAGAATGCACATCATGTCGAACCTTGATGCGAATGGGCTACAACAGCAGAAAACCACATTAGGAACTTTTAAGAGCATTTTGTTCCTAATAAAGTGCTCTGTGAATGTATATATTTTAGAGCTGAAGACAACTAGAAAACATATATGTTTAGTTTAGAAATGTTCTTTTTTTTTTATGAAATCCCTGCTGACAAAAGCAGCTGTTCTTAGCTGGTCCTTCAGTGTGATAAGGCTTTAGAGGGATTTTGGGAACTTGCTTACCAGTTAAAACATCTGACCACCAACTTGTCAGTCACGTAACCAACTCTTTTCTCCCTCTCTCTCTCATTCTGGCAATTTCCTATGAGCTCTTCAGGGGATGGGAACCTCCTGTCAGATTTATCAGGCTGGAGGATCTATATTAAACACCCTGTCACATGTCCTTCTCTCCCCTGCACCAATCACACCATCTCTTTATCTGCACGTCTGTTCTCACCCATTTAATCAGCTCACATTTTTCTTCGTTTTACTGTTTTTGAGCTGTGTGTCCATACGTCTAACAATTCAACCTTTTAATACTGATATTAGCTCATAAAACTACCCGCTGTCCATCTCCGACCTAATAATAATATAATATGGTTTACGCAATAAGATTACAATTATATAAAAATACTCATAATCAGACCGCAGTTACTTTTTATAGATTACATGATTAGATATTAACAAGGCAATGGCAGTAAATTGTGAATAATTGATCATTTTTATATCAGTATTATCATATGCTTACTCTGAAGCACAGCAGATATGCATCTCACCTTTGGAATAGGCTATGGACTATCAGTTAGCAGTAAGGGTTAAAAGTATTTCAGTGTTTTTAGATGAAAGCTTTGACCTAGGTAACATTGTTGCTGTTGATTTTATGGTCATTAATTTTCTGATTGTTTTATATTGATTTTATGGCTATTTCAAGTAAAATTAAACATGGGGTGCACAAAATATTTTTTTGAAAGTATACCGCTTTATCTTAATGGGTAAAAAGTTTCTGAAGAAAATGGTTTGAAAATATATAATTATCATCAATGCACATGAATGTAACCTAAATTACAGAATGAGCCCTATGTTGGTTAGCTGATTTAAGATGGTCTTCCCCCCCTTAAGTGACTTGGTAGAATCCTTAAGGAAAATTAACTTTTTTTCTGCTCACAAAGTGTGTCAAGAATGAAAAAAATATATCTATTTTTATTAATTAATGATGGAGCGACATAATTTTTTTTGAAAATAAATAATAATGGAAGGTACCCCCACACCTGGAGTAAAAGGCCCCAACACACGGGTTTAAAGTGCTATTGTGTATATATAGGGACAATAATTATAAGACAAACTTTTGTAAAAGCCACATTTTATTTTATTTTCTCCCAAAACACTAAATAGCAACAAAAACTACCACAGTACTTTCCTTAACACCTGTTTGTTACTATGCACTGCAAACAAGGCAACTAATGTGTTGGATAACCACTTGATGTTCAATGTAAAGTCTGGGCTCTGATGCAAAACCAGTTGAGAACCACTGCTTTAACTCAAATGTTGTGCTCAAGACAAAATTTTGTAACTGTTTACTGGAAATTCAGTGAAGGGTAAATGAAAACACCCACCTTGTAAATTACGAATGGCAGACCACAAGTGCTTGATCAGAGTTTACATTATTGCTTTTAATTTCAGCATTGAATTAAAAACAAGCTAAATTCTTATTTTATTCAGTGACACTACAAAAGTTGACAAAATATGAAGGCTGAATTTGCATTATGTCCAATGATTGCATCCAATCTGTGTACAGATCCTGCATTTTCTGCATGAAAGTCTATTTCATCTTGTTTGCTTTCTTTAGTACTTGTTTGTAATTCCTCTTTGAATCCTGGCATTTCTGTTTTCCTCCTCTTCCTCTATTCCCGTCTGTCACCCAGCCTCCCTAGCTTTGCCCTGCCACTTGCTGATCAGGGCGATATGATGCTAAGACAGGAAATGAAACCTTTCATTCCTCCCCAGTTGCAGCCCCCTTTATCAAAAGCATCTGGATTTCTTCATTGCAGCCCACTGCCTAATAAACTCATTTCCTTATCTCAAAAAATACGCACACATGCGCACATACATACATACCCTTCCAACTTCTTCCCTCACAATTTTTCGACTCTTAGTATAACTGTTTTCATAAGGTTCAGAATTTACACCTTCTAAAACGTTCATCCACCACACAGAGAAAGGACACATTCGAGTGGTATAGAAGAGGTGAGAACTGAGAAGGTGGACAGAGGGTGGTTTTCATCTCAGACTGGTCAACCACATCAGCAAACAATCTGGCTATATTTGAATATATCCTGATAAACTTTCTCTTGAGCAACTGCAAGAGATTTTGAGACTTTTGATGGTGCATAAAATTAATTATTTTATTGTAAGACTTTACAATACTTGTCATTAATTGTCAGGCAGGCACAAGTATTTTTACTGTCAGCATCTGGGAAGTGGTGCCATCTAGTGAAAAATGAATATTCCTGAAATTAAAGGTTTTAGTTGACCAATGAAAAATACTCACCATCATGCCACTGCAAACCAAAAAATAAGACATTTTCAATAATGTACTGTTTGTTCTTTTCCATGCAATAGCAATGAATTGGCACTGGAGCTTTGTACTGTACTCCTTGGGTGCCAAACCAATATATATATATATATATATATATATATATATATATATATATATATATTGGGGTAACTATTCCTATAAAGGCACAGTGATTTGTTTTCCTCACTGTACATACACTCACATAGAACTTTATTAGGAACACCTGTTCACCTATTTATTCATGTGATTATCTCATCAGCCAGTCATGTGGCAGAAGTGCAATGCAAAACATCATGCAGATATGGGTCAGGAGCTTCAGTTAATATTCACATCTACCATCAGAATGGGAAAAATAATGAGAACTCAGTGATTTTGACCATGGCATGATTGTTGAGGCCAGATTGGCTGGTTTGAGTATTTCTGTAACTGCTGATCTCCTGGGATTTTCATGCAGAACAGGCTCTAGAGTTTACTCAGAATGGTACCAAAATCAAAAAAACATCCAGTAAGAGATGTTCTGTGGATGGAAACTCCTCGTTGATGAGAGGTCAACGGAGAATGGCCAGACTGGTTCGAGCTGACAGAAAGGCTCCAGTAACTCAGATAATCACTCTGTACAATTGTAGTGAGTAGAATGGCATCAGAATGCACAACATGTCGAACCTTGAGGCGGATGGGCTACAACAGCAGAGGACATCGTCGGGCACTGTAATTTAGACCATAGTACTCCTAATAAATGCACAGTGAGTGAAAACTAATGTATTACTTTTGTGTTTATGGCAGATGAATCTCAACAGGGGTGTCGGACGTGAGTAATGGTAGACTTGAGAAACAAGGGTCCTCAATGGATAGGGGCCACAGAAAGGCTATATTGATATTCCATGATATTATCATAAAAACATTATTCTATATAGTAATAACATGCTACTGGTAGGAATAAAACAATGCAAGACTTCCCCTATAATCTGCCTTGTCTCCTTCTGTGTTACAGTAAGTGTCCACTGGTGCGTGATGAGCAAAGCGGGAGTAAAAGACTATAGAAAATGTAATAGTGTCTTTTTTTCTCAAGATGGCGCTGATGTATCAGTGAAGCAAGAAGCAACATGGAAGTAAACTATAGCAAGTGTAACACAAGAACATGAACATGATTTGGCTATTGTTATTTTGGGTGTACTACTATACTGTACATGTAAGTTGTGCATCAATTTAGACTCAAAAAGTGCCTGAAAAAATACATATGTGTAGCTTATGTGTAATGTGTAGCTCAGTATGTGTTTAATAGCAAGTTCTCATGAAATTTCATCATCTCTTTGATATATGAAAACGAATGCAATTACATATTAGAATATATTCTATTCTATTATTTTTTAAATGTCTTGAAATTTTAATGACTTTCAAATTTGACACTATATAGGCATTTTAAATTCTATGTGTGGCAGAGGTAGCAGATTCTCACAGAAGAAAAGTCATTATAAATATTCAGCAGCTAGCCAGTAACATTATTAGCAACTTCATCATTACATGCTTTACACTGAACAGTGATAACAATTATCTAACCCTTGCTAAAAAGAGACCTAGGCCTACACAAATCAAACCAAATGGTCTGTAAACATCTGCTGCTACTCGCACATGATCATGACATCTATTAATATATTTGACCTCAGTGGAAAATTTACCATCAGATGTTCATCTGCGCTAAAGGTTTGTTTCTACAGAACTCCATGAGATACATGTGGAGTATTCCACTCATTAAGCCACCAAAAGAATATGTGAGGAGCAAAATCATGACAATGTCTTTATTTTTTTCTGTGAGTAGACTTTTAATGACACAATAAATAACCTGTGTTGTTTGTCACTGATATGCAAGGAAAAAAACAGCTAAATAATTCCACTGTCATAGAGACAAATTATATATATATATATATATATATATATATATATATATATATATATATATATATATATATATATATATACACACATATTGATAAAGAAATTTTATTTATAATTTAGTTTAATAATCAATCTGCGTAAATATCAGTTAGCAAGTGACAGCAAATAGACTGAACAACCTGGCAGTCCTCTCATTTCAGACATCTTATGGGGACTTTGCCAACAAGAAAACAGGTGCATTTATACATAATTGATTTTGTTAGTAGGAAATGTATTGCTTGATTCAAATAATATTTGCGGATGAAAATAAAAAGTTGTGAATTTCTTATTTAAATATCAATCTAAAAAACATTTATATAGCCTATTACTCACACCACAGACACAAATTGTTTAAAGGGCCATAAATAGATTTGTGCCAGGGGCCCAACATTTGGTGCAAGGCCCCTGAATCTCAAATCAGATTAATGTGCCATCAATCAACTCTACAAGCATGAATAAATTTGTTTACACACATTCAGCCATTGCTTGTTAAGAAATGGTAATGTAAAGCATCTTAAACTCATTCGGCAGACTGTAAAAAGGTAAGGCCTACCACCACTCTAATAATTGTATCAGTTTGTTGTAGAACTTTACTCAACTTCCTATATATATATATTATTTTTTCGTATAGAAATTTCGTATAGAAACCAAGCTGTCGTTCCAAATAAATAGGCTATATATTTAGCCATCTTGTAATCACCGTCACTTTATAAAGAGCTATTTTAGACCTCCACGGACTTGAGAATACTCGTCCATCTTAAATATTAGAGATACAACTAGCATGTGACGAACGACAGGAGGAACTTGGCTCGTCTTTGGGACGTTCGGAAAATCTCTTAAATCGAATGGTGTGATCCTCTGAGAAGTCATGGAACGGTTTACCAGCGTTGTTGAGCAGCAACAAATAGGTAAACAACACTGAACGTCTTTTTTGCGTTATAGTTCTAAACTATTCGAACACAATCAGAGATTAGACGTAGAGACACATCTCGTGACTGCCCGAGTGTTAGTTGCGTTTTAACATGACTAATCGGAATGTATATGTATGCGAACTTGGCAAACGATATTAAACGATATTTAATTTCACAGGTCTGACGGTGGGAGTGAGTTTGCTGATAATCGTTGTGATTATCGTCCTGGCAGCTGTTGTTTACACTCCACCGGGGGCAACAGCACGCTGCCTGAGAAGAAACAGGACTGAAGAACACCTCTCTCTGACTGACCATAGAATTTCTTGACTTTTATAAAAGTTTTTAACATTTATTTGCTAGGAGAACCAATGACATCTACACTGGACGACAACAAAGCAGAAGAGCACCATTTATAGGGTGACCTCAGCATAATGTACTCTTGGATAATGGTTTAATTAAATGTGACTTTCAGAACATGCTGGCATAGGCTGATAGTGCTTCGTAAAAATCCTCCCTTTGCTGGTCATTCCAGCCCATCAGCAGCACTAATTTTTATAGTCTCCATGCTAATTATATTACTCTGTCTCAGACTTGGACTTTCATATGCATTAAAGAAGATATTAGCATTTGAACATTTAAAATTGTAACATATGTTTTTTTATATTATAATATATAGTTTTTTTTTATCGTGTTATTTAAAATTTTCTGTAAATAAGATGATTTATCTTTCTTATACCATGGTCCCAACTGTCCTGTACATGGATAACCACTAGGAGGAGTAGTGGTCTGTGGAAAGTGGTTGAGAGTTGTGTGCAATGTATTTGATCATCTGATACAGCATATGATTGTTAAAACAAAAAAAAAAGTTAATTCATTTAGGCAATTAATTATTTTTGGGGTTGTCTTTGCAAGATTTTGAATTAGAATTTGAGCTATTCACATCTGTTTTATTTCTTTCCTTTTAAAAGCGACACATTATATATAAAATTATATAATTTTTTTTATACAGAGATGTATAAGAAATAGCACACAACATTTATGATGACATAACATTCTGTGATGTCACAAAAATAATGAGACAGGTGCTCACAGCTACTCATAAGTAACAGTATAATGTCCAGTTACAGTCACACTCTGTAGGCAGTCACTCTGCTGAATTTATATTTGTAATTTTGCTTGTTTAAAGACACCATTATAATTCTTGAATCCCCAAGCAGCAATTTTTATTACTCTATCCACCCCCTACTCCCTACTCCCTTTCACTGACACAGAGCCAAGCCCTCTAAGCTGAGCTTTAATTTAAAGACACAACTGCTTTGGTCCTGTTGTTTGTTTTAAACCCTGTAAATCCCCTAATCTCAGTCTTATCCTCCTGCTTTCCATGCTAATCTACACATGGAGAGACAGATATGGTCACTGACAGATGCAGACAGTGTCACACGTGATAACACACAAAAAGTGAGACACCCATGCAGCAAAGCATTGTTTGACATTGAGCACAAAAGAGCAAAATCATAAAATCGTAAACGATGCCTTTCCGTTTCCCTATTTAATATGCCTTTGCAATGTTATGTTTTCCTCATAGAACCTGAATGTTATGTAATTTTTTTGTTGTTGTTGTTTAGTGTTGAGACAAGATGTGGAAATTATCTTGAATAGTAATGTGTTCAATAACCAAGAAGGCTTTCGATTGCTGAAAGTAATAAGTTGAGAGATGAATCCATCAATCATTGTCACAACTCTCTGAAAAAATTATTTCTGTTATCGTAGTTCTAATCAATGTGCTTTGTATCTGCTTTGCGACTGTGGCCTTTTCCCATAAGCTGTCCAATGTGCAAGCATACTGATGTTTCTTCTGCTGTGATAAAATGGGTAATGGGCCTAAGAGATAGCGTTTTGTTTGAACCCTCCTCTGTACATATGCAGTCATATGACACAGGGGTGATAGGGCACTCCCACCATCTGTGGAATGCGTTACCCATTTTAAACAGGGCTTCCAAGAATCCATCCGTTTTCTGAACACTGACTTCCTAGCTTTCACATGATTGTGTGTGCGTGCATTTTATGTCTGAGCACACTTGCTTTATTATCACATCACTTATTATGCTGGTTTGACAAATACAGCTTACTGTTATTCTATATATGTGGCTTAGGATTTTTAAAAACCCCTAAACCAAGACCAAAATTATCAACTGCAACACATCCTAGACCTAGAGTTTTCAAGCTACATTCACCAAAATTGGCACAGACCTTCAGACTGTTCTGACTCTGGTTGCTGTGAGTTTTGTAAATTATCAGAGTGATGGTTTTCGCATAGTGGGCGATCAAAAAAAACAAAAAAAAAACATAGACTTGAACACAATGCTCTTTCTATCAAACAATATATCTGACAGTAATTTTGACTATCTAGCAGGCTGTATGTCCTAATGTACTGTTGGTATAACCATCAAACTATAAACTTTTACAATTTGTTTAAATTATACGAACAAATGTTTTCTATCAAGATTTCTTCACTGTTCTTGTTGTATGGTTAGTTTATCCATCTGTGCAGCACATTGATTTATGGCAGAATTATGAAAAGAACAAATAAAAAAACATCATGATTTAGGTTGATACATTTTTCAGACAATATTTTTCGCAAGACGCATGAATGTAGACATTCTTTCATCACCAATTAAAATAATAACAATAAAATAAATAACACATTTTCGAAGGTCAATCATATTATATTTTCCTTGTTCTTTGATTACATCTTGTGTGTATTTTGAATGTCAAACTTTATTATCCAGAGACAATAAAAGACGGTTTTATTTTTATTCTTCATTTGCGTGATTGTCAGGCTCTCTCCTTGGGCCCGGAGCCCAGGAGACCATGAAAGGTTGACGGCACATAAACAACCTTCTCTTAATTCAGCAACACCAATTGAAAATTCCAATTCCTCCCTTGAAAACCCTCCAATGTTTCTTGCGTTGTCATTAACTATTTTCAACTTGCAGTTGTTGTGACTGGTGAACAGGTTCCCTGTTTTAATGAGGCAGGTTAGGGATTGATTAGGCAACAGCTCCCATTGAAACTTGACCTTAGCATCAGTCATCTTGGGCGTGGATTGTTTACTGTCACCTTAAACACAGCTAATGTTGCAGGTGATCATGTATTACTTAAGATGCCCAAAAGATGTTGTTCATCATGGAGATGTTTAGTGTAAAAAAATAAAATAAAATGCTTTCAACATCAATATTTTAGATTAAAATTTTTAGATAACCTTCCAGTGAAAATGTCGATAAATATCATGAAGATATAACATTAATGCATTAAATATATAATACTAAATATTTTTAGCATATATCTTTATTAAAACACTAGTAAGATTACGAGCAACATAAATTGATTGTTTCTGTACTTTCAACTGGCAGTGAACATATGAGGCAAAAAGTAAATTTAAGGTGTTGTAATTCACAATTTGCTTTTACATTTTTTACCATCTTATTTGCAGTTTACTCCAGATATTAAATGTAGTCTCTCATTTAATGGCTCAAAAATATATTTAATACTTGTACAATAAAAATGTAATTTGTTTTATGTCCTATGCATGTCCTACTGCATTACACTCTAAATTTCATGTAAAATTCCCATTCACTTGCATTTCTGTATATAAAATTTGGCCTTTTTAGCCAAATTATAAGTGGCTTCCACAAAACATTAAATAATGACGTTATTGTTGATTAACGCATCATTAAGCCTCATTTAAAAAAACATTAGAGAAACCTTTAAATGAGAAGCATGCTGCCTCACCCCTTTATGCAATAACGGACGGTTAGTGGTTTGACAGCTAGCATGCATCGCACATGCGCAGATTTCAAAAGACCTCGAAGACGATGCACATCTTCCTCTGAGCCGCCGCACCAAATGATGTGAGGTTCGCCTCTGCACACCGTCTCTTACATCTTCACTTACCGGAGATTGAATGGCGCTGGTCACCGTACAGCGGTCGCCAACCCCTAGCACAACCTCCAGTCCATGCGTGTCGGTGAGTTCCCTCTCTAATTAAACAGTTTGTATCTAGTTATTCAATGATTTTATGCATTTCGATGCAGTAGCAGAGTGTTCACTCCATTTGCGCACGCGCAGAACCACACTTAGCTTATCAGTGATAAACAGGCAGTGTAGTGTATCTGATCTAGCAGGCCCTCTTTATCCTGTTTAAACAACCATAGTTTCGTGTCTGATAATTATGCATGATATTTACACGATGCTCCCTTAAATTTGGCGAGCTCTTAGCACAGAGTCGTTTTCAGTAGTTTTGTGTGGTAGTTGTGTTAGCTGTCTTGCTAGTTGCTAGCTGCTGTTCATGAGCAGTGTATTTGATTCATATTTCAAGTACACTGACATTCTGTTGAATTTTATTAAGATAAAGATGAACTTAAAGTTTGTATTAAGGGGGTTATTTAGTCTAAAACTTGAAAATCAAGTTTTTCTTCTAAATTCTAAAAACATTTCAGATGTGTTTGGGAATTGAGTCATTACCAGCCATGCCAGTTGTAATAGTTAAAAGTTGTACAATTGTTTAATCTTCAACTTCAGCTCTTTAATAAAGTACCCTTACAGTGTGGCTTCACACTTCCTTGTTTATTTGAAAAGGTGTTCTCTCAAACACTCACTGTTGACATTTTCACAACAATTGTTTTGAGGATATCTCATATTTCTGTAAAGTGTGAATATAATCCTTAAAATGTCTCCGTCACCATTTTGAGAACCACACAACATCCTCCAGTTGATATACGTTTGTTGATGACAAGGGGTGATGGGGCATGAAAAGTAGGTTAGTTCTGTATAGCACATGTCATGTTTTGTCTTGTCATATGGCACATGGGGACTAATTCTCAGTGGCGGTAGGATAATCCCCATGGTGAGAAATTCTGAGATTTTAGCCCTGCAGTCCTTTCCTGCACCCAAAACTGTCCTTGTTAATAGAGACAATGACTTGGGCCTCTGAGAATCTCAAGGCTTGAGTTCAGTTATGGGTTCACGTTCATTCCTGTTTAAGATGGAAGTAAGGGGTTTGAGGTTGTGTTTGGAATGGAAAACTAGCATTCTACCTACTGTGCACAGTATATACCGCATGCTAAAGCATTCGATTACCACTAGAAATCCAGCACATGAGGTTAGATGGTTCTTCTGATAACTAGTAAGCATAATGATACATAATCAGAGTATATTAGGAATTTATCTGGAGTTTAACAGAAATGAGCCAACTTGTGTATCAATACCTTGAGTATAGCTTACCTGTCGAGAAGCAACTCGACAAGATGGCATCTTCATCGAACCCCAAAAATTCCCCCAAAGTCCTCCACCTTGTAAATGCGGCAGCAATGTTTACTCTGATTTTACTCCATCTCTGTCTCTGTGTCTTTTAGTAAGTCTTTGAATTTTGGCTTGAACATCTGTAGGTGAAGCAAGATTTATTTTCCTCTGTACACGTCTACCATGGATGTTCATATTCCCCTTGCTAACCAGCTTATTACAGTAGCCACATGCCAAACTTACACTATAGGTTGAGATAAAAAGGGATGTGTGGGGCTCAGTGGGCCCCATGTTCTTTTGGGGGAGGTAAACCTATAGCTTACTTATAGTTGTCAATGAACAATAAACTGGGATAGTAGAATGTATTTTGACACCAAAAAAGTTAAATCAATGCAATTTTGTTATGTAATTGAAATGCGAAAATCTTAATTCATTTTTTAAATAAGCATTTCAGATTTTACTATATTGCACATATAATTGCTAGCTGTCTTTACATTTTTTTAAATTAAACACTTGCATTTTTAATAAAATCTTTTTTAGTGCATTTGTTGAGAGGCATTGTGGTATCGTTTTACATTTAAAACTTATGGTGATTAAAGAATGTGATTAACCTATATATAACAGTAAGTTTCTCCTGCATCATGCATGTTTTTAAATATTTCTCAACCTTGTAGTATGCTTTAAACTGCACATTTTGGGAAATGTACAGTAGATCTAGGTATTCCATACTATTCTCATTATATCCACTGGATACTGCAAAAATAAGTAATATGGTAGTATGTTATACCGAACACCGCATGAGTCTCCTATATATCAAGATGTCCGCTTATTGTCAAGCCTCGTGATAAATTAAATCAAGTGTTTCAGTGCCACCTCTGTTACATTGGAATCCATTTAATGGGGTTGAGAAATATTTAAAAACATACATGATGCAGGAGAAACTAAGTGTTATACATGGATTAAACACGTTTCTTTAATCAGCAGTTTTAGAGTCCAAAATTGAGTGCCATTACCAAACAAATTCATCTTAAGATTGAAAAAAATTGAGTCTTAAATGTAAAATCTAGGTTAGCTCACCAGACCATGTAAAAGCTTCAGCCAAACAGAAAATCAGGTTATGTGAGTAAAATAGGCTAATTTTCCCCATATTACCAGCTGCTCGTCATGTGACCCTTTTGAAGCCCCCATGTGAGTCATCTTGTGAGATGCCTCAAGAATTTCCTGAGAAAGTCCTCGATGAACCTATCCCAGCAAGCCTTATTGATATGCCAAGCTTGATGCTGGCTGTGATGTGTGTCTGCCTGCAAACGTTATATGCTGAAAGCTTGTATTTGGTTTGCGAATTAGCCAGATTCTCAAATGTAGGCTATTTAAACAAATTGGTAGTGAGATGTTATTAACAATGTTATTTCTGTACATATATTCTAAAATTACAATAGTGATATGCTTGTTTCAGAAACCTTTTTTTGTCCAAGTTTGTGTAGGGTCTCGCACATTGTTTTTGCAGGTACAGCATCTTTTTGCCTATCCACAATATTTGTAAATCCCATGACGGCTTGTGGGCGGAACTTCTGGTTAAATGTAAACAATCGTCATGTATTATAGCAGGATAAAAAATTGCAGAAACTAGGGACTGAAGTAAAACATTACAGCAAGGCGATATTGTTCTTCCCTTCTAATTTTTGATTGATGATGGGTGGGAGGAGCATGACCAAATACCACACATAGAAGCATTCAGAAAGAACCACATGCAATACACACAAATTGGTGTTAAAATATTTAATTGCAATTCATAATCGATTTTGAAAGTGCTAACATTTAACTCAATATATCCTTTTCTGTCAAAATAAAATTTAGTTCCTCCTTCGAAAAGAAAACAATATGTAAAACAGTTTTCAAACACAACATTCCACAGTATAAAGATAGCAATGCACTAAAATGGCACCAATTCAAGAAACATTAAATGTTCCCAAAGTGGGAGGTTGTCTCATTTAAAATATCATTGATGTTTTAGCCAAAGCGTAGGTTTTTCTCGACTGTTGGGACAGCCATTATCTGCTAGGAAATTTTCAAAGACATTTTACAATGTTTAAAAAGAAAAATCTAACCGAATGACATACTAGCTAACAATTACCAGCGACACGCATAATACCAACCAACCGCACTTCCGCTAGCCAACGGAAAATTCCACCCACCTGAGAGAAAGTCTTTACACATCATTAGTATGTAGACAAAAGATCCTCTTCCATAATATGATGGAGAGGATCAGATGGAGAAGGTGTTTTAAAATAAACATCACTGTCTGTTCTAGGTAATGATGTGAAGTGCTCACCCTTATCTTTATGATGGCCCTTACCAATGTCAGTTGTTTTTTTAGTTAAAATCATCTATATTTTAATAATTGATTGTTTCTTAATTTGTAGATTTTCAGGGTCGTTTGGCTCATAAATATTAATTGCATGATGACATTTGCCCAGTAGTCTTAACTTATTTTCTGAAAGGCATGTAAGTGGGTACTACCAATAGAAAGCTTACCACTTAGGCCTACTGCTTGCATGACATATTCGTTCAATCCATTGACGGACCGGTTGGCAGAGGCTTTGGGTTTGTCTTGAAGTTGTTGTTTTACACAACAGGTTACAATTATTTCTTTGCACTTCAGTCAAGCAAAACAAATCTCAAATAATCCTGTTGTTTCCTGTCACTTTATGGCTGATGCAACTATTTAAAAATTGACATTTTTGAAATTTTGTACAGTGATTTTAAAGTATTCGCGCCCTTCCTGATTTCTTCTATTTTTGTGTATTTTTCAAATAATTCAATATAATACATACAATTCCAAAATTTAGGACAGTATGAAAAATGCAAATAAAAATGAGTTATTTGTAAATTATAATCACCCTTTGCTATATTGAAAGCTCTTCAACTTACAATGTGTAACTTATAATGTATATGATGTTTTAACCTGTGAATAAATTGTAATTTCTTTTCATGTACACTAATTTCAAATCAGATGATTTCAACACACTCCCAAAAAGTTTGTTGCCGTATGGTGTGTTTAATAATGCGCCACACATTCTCAATTGGAGACAGGGAGGACTGCAGGTAGGCCAATATAGCACCCACACTCTTTGCTTGCACAGCCATGCACTTGTAATCCAGGTATGTCCCTTGAAAAGACGGTGCTGGATGGCAGTATATGTTGCTCCAAAATTTGTACATATCTGTCTGCATTCATGGTGGTCTCACAAATGTGCGAGTTACCCATGCCATGGGCACTGACACCCCCCTGGCCAATACAGACAATGGCTTTTGGACCTGATGCTTATAACAGCTTGGATTTCCTCCTTGGCCTGGATAACACGACGGTTTTGTTTTTCAAAAAAAAATTGAAATATGGATTCTTCAGACCAAAAAACACAGTTCCACTTTACTGCTTTCCATCCAAGATGAGACCGAGCCCAGAGATGTCGGCAGCACTTCTGGACAGTGTTGATGTATGGCTTCTGCTTTGCATAGTAAAGTCTTAACTTTACTAACAAAGGTTTACTAGTTATCCCAAGCCCATGCTCATGATATCCATTACAGATGAAAGCCATTTTCCATTCATTCTTTATTTTTGTTATAATATATATATATATATATAAGTATAATTTTTACATTTTAGAATAATAGTAAAGTCATTAAAACTATGGAATAACATAAATGGAACTATGGGAATTACGTTGTGGCTAAACAAAATCCCAAATAAATCAAAACTGTGTTATATTTTAGCATCTTCAAAGTAGTCACCCTTTGCCTAGAATTTGCAGACATGTGCTCTTGACATTTTCTCAACAAACTTCTTGAGGTATCACCCTGGGATGCTTTTAAAACAGTATTGAAGGAGTTCCCATCTATGTTAGGCATTTATTGGCTGCTTTTCTTTATTATTTGGTCCAAATCATACATTTAAAAAATGTTTTTTTATTATTACATTTTAGTTGTAGAATGAAATAAATTACTATGTTGGCAAAATTATGTTTTTTGTCTACAAAAACTAATTTAAAACATTTAAGCATACGCCTTCAAATCAAAAGATTTTTAAGATCATGAGAAACATTTCATTTTTTGACCGTTAGTTTTTTTTTTTTTTTACTGAAGCAAAAAAGTTATCCAACACCTATATCACCCATGTGAAAAACTAACTGCCCCCTTAAACTTAATAGCTGGTTTTGCCACCTTTAGCAGCAACAACTGCAACCAAACGCTTCCGATAACTGGAGATCAGTCTATCACAATGCTGTGGTGGAATTTTGGCCCACTCTTCTTTGCAGAACTGCTTTAGTTAAGCCATGTTGGTGGGATTTTGAGCATGAACTGCCCATTTAAAGTCCTGCCACTGCATCTCAATCGGGTTCAATTCAGGATTTTGACTAGGCCTCTCCAAAACTTTAATTTAGCTTCTTTTGAGCAATTCAGAGGTGGACTTTGTCCTATGCTTTGGATCATTGTTTTTCTGCTTAATCCAGCTGCGCTTGAGCTTCAAATCTCAGACTGATGACTGGATGTTCTCTTTTAGGATTTTTGAAATCATGTTTCCCTCAATTATTGCATGTCGCTCTGGCCCTGAAGCAGCAAGGAATCTCCACACCATCACACTACTACCACCATGCTTGACCGTAGGTATTATGTTCTTTTTGTGGAATTCTGTGTTTGATTTACGCCAGATATAACGGGACCCCTGTCTTCCAAACAGGAGGATCATCAAGGTATGTTTTGGCAAAATGGAGTGGTGGTGGCGTAGTGGCTAGAGCACAGGGCTGCTAATCAGAAGGTCGTTGGTTCGAACCCCACGGCCACCACAATTGTGTCCTCGAGGAAGACACTTAACTCCAGGTTGCTCCAGGGGGATTGTCCCTGTAATAAGTGCACTGTAAGTTGCTTTGGATAAAAGCGTCTGCCAAATGCATAAATGTAAATGTAAATGTAAAATTCAGATGAGCCTTAATTTTCTTCTGGGTTAGCAGTTGTTTTCGTCTCGCTACACTTCCATGTATGCCATTTTTGGCCAGTGTGTTTCTGATAGTGGATTCATGAACGGTGACCTTAATGGATGCGAGAGAGGCCTGCAGTTCCTTGGATGTTGTCCTTGGCTTTTTTTTTTTTTTTTGTGACTTCCAGAATGAGTCATCACTGTGCTCTTAGAGGAATTTTGGAAGGTCTGACACTTCTGGGAAGGTTCACTACTGTGCCAAGTTTTATTCATTTGGAGATAACCTCTCACTGTGGTTCTTTGGAGTCCCAGAGCCTTTGAAATAGCTTTGTAACTCTTCCCAGACTGATGTATTTCAATCACCTTTTTCCGCATTATTTCTGGAATTTCTTTCGACCATGGCATAGTTTGATACTGAGTGAGAACTTTTAGCCAACTTAATGCTGCTGAAAAAGTTGTATTTAGGTGTTGATTTGATCAGGGCTGGCAGTGATTAGGCCTGGATGTGTCTAGTCCAGCTGAAACCCATAATGAATGCAGTTTTGTAGACATCACACAAAAACGGAAGAAAGCAGAATGGGGGCATATACTTTTTCACATCACTGTATATCAGCTTGAGGTTGTATATATTTAGGGTGCAGTTACAAGTATGGTTGTAAGTTGAGTGGGATGAGTTTCATGCTAGGCCAATGTAATCTTTTTGAATGTACCCCTGTGCTGACTACCTTTTCTCTTTCTCTCTCTTTCTCACATTTTTTTTACTGCAGGAGGTGAGCAGTGCTGATGATGACCGGCGCTCTCAGCCCAGGAGGTATGACTACAAGCCTACAACAAATCCCACTGATTTGATCTATCAGCAGGCTAAAATCTCCATTTAACACTCAGATTTTTACATTGTACAACATTTCAACTTTATGAATTTTAGTTTTATCCTATTTAAGATATATTTCAGAAATTGCCCTCACAGAGTTGAGCAGTATACATCCTATGATATGCATCTCATCCACCAGGGGGAGTATTCTGAACAGTGTATGGCTGGGGTTTAAATGATTCAAATCCAGGTTTAATATTTAATATTTAAAATTGGTAACTCCATAGTTTGGACTGATGAAGAAATCAAACAAAAGTTAGAGTGAAAGTTTTCATCAACCTTTGATATCAATGGTTGACAATTTGATGTCACAATAAATATCTTTGAATAAAACGTGAATCAAAATTTTATTATAGCTAGTGGTCAACCGAAATATTGCAGAACCCAATAAATCAGCTGATATTCTGATTTCATTTATCACCCGATGCCGATAATTAAAATTTCCCGTTAGTTTGGTATTGTGAGGAGGAGGAGGAGGGCAGGTCCGGGCCATGACTATGTACACCCGGCCCCCAATCAGGCTAATCAGCCAAGGAGAGGTATAAGTGCATTGGGATGCAGCAGTTCGAGAGTGAGAGAGCCACACGTAGCTGCCGTTGTGCTTTTTGTTTGTTTAAATTAAAATATTACTTTGACTGTTCAGCCGGTTGATGTGGGGCTCCAGCGCCACCGGATGAAACACTCCCTCGTTGTCATAACCCCCACTCAGTGGTGAGGACACCTTGGACGGTGCATCCTTACTCCTTCCCAGGTTTCGGCACCAGTGTAACAATTAAGGAAAGGAGAAAGCTGGTATTGACTTTTCAGCATTCCACAATAAGACTTTTCAGCCGTAATATTCTACATATGCGCTGCTTTTCAGCACCAGCACTTCTGACATGCATACCTACACAGACAGCTTCACGCAGCTCTCTCTCTCTCCTGTCTGCTGCTGTCTCTTCTTCTTGAGTACACCCACCGCCCCTCGCTTGAACGCGAGACCGGTGTGGCACGCAGGTGAAAGGCATTTGCTATTCGGCTCTTTGCAGCCTGGCTCTGCTCCGCCGTGCTCCCCACAGGTATCATTCAAGTTAAACCAGGAAGATGGCAAATTAGGCCTTTTTTCAGAATTAAACCTGTGACCTGTAAACCTATGTTGTGTACGTGACTGCTGTAGTCCAGTACAGTATTTGCATAGCTGTCTATTTGCAGTCAGAGATAAACAGTTTATTTACAGTACACACGTATACAAGTGACATCAAGCTTGTTTGGTTTGTCTCTGTGTCTTGTTTTGGTTTGACTTATTCCTTGTTACTATCGTCATTGCGGTTTATGCTTAAGCGCACAACACACGAGAGCCTGAAGGGCATAAACTGTAAAAAAAAAACAAAAAAAAAAACCTGCTCGTCTCATTCTCTCAAATACCAGACAAAGACTTCATTTCAGAATTGCAAGAATATACTCGCTGACCGACGTGTTTTTTTGCTGTTGTGGACCCTTCCACCTCGAGGTTCAATGCGTTGTGCATTCTACAATTGTACAGAGTGATTGCATGAGTTACCGTAGCCTTTCTGTCATCTCAAACCAGTCTGGCCATTCTCTGACCTCTCTCATCAACAAGGCGTTTCTGTCTACAGAACTGCTGCTCACTGGATGTTTTTGGTTTTTGGCACCATTCTGAGTAAACTTTATAGAGGCTTTTGTGCATGAAAATCCCTGGAGATCAGCAGTTACAGAAATCCTCAAACCAGCACGTCTTGCACCAACAATCATGTCATATTCTAAATCACTTGAAACTCTAATCACTTTAACTGAAACTAACCCATTTCTGCGTGATTTTATGTATTGCATTGCTACTACACGATTACCTGATTAGATAATCACATGAAGAAGTGAGTGTACAGGGGTTCCTAATAAAGTTCTCAGTGAGTGTATATTAAGACAAGCTTATGAAGTTCAGCAGCACATGGTTGACAGCAACCAAATCTCATTTCCAGGATCTGGAAAGAGTTCAGACTGTGGTCTAATTTGAATCATAAGAATCCTGGGTGACCGATCACTATTTAAGCTTAGCAATGCCGTTTGGCTTCTCCTTGCTGAGTTAGAATCGCCTGGGAGGGACTTGCATGACATCAGGCTTTGTTTTTGCTGTATCCAAGACAAAAACTTAAAACCTTCAGGTCAAGCTTACAAGGAACCTCAAAACTTGCCACTTTGAATTGCGCTAAACACATGGCCTCAATTACGTGGCATGTTGGGTAATTCTATGGCCAGTATGAAGTAATTTCCTTGCGATCCTTTCCAATGAGAGTGTTGCATGTGTGTTTTCATTTGACTTTTACCATAGGCTCCCTCCATGCAATAATTTGACCCTCATTTATGTAACACTTGGCTTAAATGAATGTGTATCTGGCAAGGTACGAGTATGACTACTTTCTAACATATGATTTTAATGTGTACTCTATGAAATGCAGTAGTCTGCAAATGCTGTCATAGTTCACTTTAATAGAGTATATTTGCTGTCCTGTGCATCACAAGAACATTTGTCTGGCACTTGTAATACATCATAAAATGGGTAGCACTTTAGAAACTTTCAAATATAATGACACACAGACTACAAAATGTGGGCTATGTCTTGGAGGCATTTTAAAATGGACTTGGACTGCAAGCACTGTGCTTGTAAAACCAAATTTGTTTAGAGAAAGAAGCAGTTAATGCATATAAACAGAGTTACAACAAAACTGAAATAAGACATATCCAGTTTTATTCAGCCAGCTAAAGAGTGACAACAAAAGCAGCAGCTGCTAAAAATATTTCATAATCTGTCTGTCAAAGATTGTGGTATGCACTTGTACTACCATTATCATCAATATTTGCATTTATTGTGTTTTTTAATTGGACTATTAAGTCATAGCAGACCTGCATTGCATTAATTAAATTTTTATGGGACTATTTGGTTTTAGCTCGTCTGCAATGCATTTGCTTTGTGCTTTGGCCTCATTCCAACAGTTCAAATTAGTGTTGAAGCTGGAGATGGGGGTGGTTTAAGAGAGAAAGCAGGAAATGCATGCACAAGGAAACAGAATGAGAAAAATAGATCACGCATTGTATGAAAATTTCAGAGAAATTAAGGTGATGTGCTCAGCAGTGTGGCTGAGCAGGTTCTTCTGCACCACGAAGAAATATAAACCCTATTAGTCAGATGTTTGCATATAATCATGGTTTATTACTATTTTCTTTGCTTTCTAGGCCATGTTCCATGGCCACTTAATAAATCCACATTCTTCACAGATATATCCCATGTGGCTCACCATATTTAATGATGTAGTGAAGAATTGGTATCACATTCCCAGCTTTGAGTATAGGAAACAGCTGGCCCTTAAAAACACTGTGGTCATGAAATGAGGGGTAATCAAGGGAGTGTCCATAATCTTGGACACATTGGTGACCTTTTCCTGGACATTGCATGCAAGAGGGCAACAAATATGTTGCACAAAAGGGACTAATGATTCTGTAAACATGACATGACAACAGCAACATCTCCAATTTCCAGCCAAGGGAGTCAAAAGATTTTATTGGGAAGATATAAACACTAAGTAGCTTACACAACCTGGTGTGTGCTAACAGGCTGGAGGTGTTTAAATTGTTCCGTGTTGTCAGGAGAAGGAATGGAGTGGAACACAGCATGTGATGTTTTGTAACTTAAGGAGACGGATGTGTGTAGAATCGCAGTTTGTAATTCTTTTAATGTTTAAATATTTTTTCACATCCCAGCTTAATGTGTAGAGACAACTTTTAAGTATACAGTACACTCAAAAAAAAAAGTTTTTCAAAAAAAAAAAAGTTTACTGAACTTCTGAAATTGAGAAACCTTTCCACCTAATTAAATTAAAAATTTCCAACAAAAAAAGAATTGGTTTGAACTGATTTTTTCTAATTGTGCTAACCTAAATTCATTTTGTCAGACCAACTAGATAAGATCTAAATAATTGTCTAAAGTTGGTCCAACTAAATAAATGTTATTAACCATTAGTATATGCCTGGTTAGTAGTGTAACAAACTGTTGCACTGTCAGTTTTGATAGCAACTGCTTATAGAGCTGCACTAAATTTAAACTTCAACGAAAGTGAGAGTCCATCCTCAGCCTAAGACCAAGCGTCAATCTTCACCACAATGGTAACTCCAAAAACTCCAGCCTAACAAACCATTATTTTAAATGCCAACAACATTAAAAATGAAAAAATATCTTCCTATTGATATCTTACTCAAAATTTAAAATAAAAATAACACTTAGTTTCAACATTTGTTCACCCCATCCAGACCGATGCATAGCATGGTGGGAAGTTAACATTCCTTGCCCAGTTTCATCAATGCTACAAAAAGGTAGTCCTAACTCAAATCGATTAAGTAAACTTTAGTTTTACAAAGTTAATTGGATATAACTTAATGAAATAAAGTTAAGACTAAATGTTCTAGAATTCTGTTTCTTTAGTTCATTTTAATTAAGTAAACTGAACAACATTCAAAAATTTAGTTTTTTGTGTGTATGTAGGTTGAATTCCCTGATAAGTGTAAACTCGTTTACATGCACTGTTATAATCGAGCTACAGCGGGTTTTTGCGTAGTCAAGCTACTGTCTTCGTCTGTCAAGTATACTGTACATGACACAATGCGTAATCGAATATTAGAAGGAGGGATGTCAATAGCGGCAGGTTAATTATACATTGCTTGTCACCTATATTTTGGAGCATGTGCACAATGCAGAGGCCAGTTATGGTCTGATAATCCAAGACCTTCAGGTGCATACAGTACATGCTGAGCTTCATTTGCAATATCTTGGTCTGTTAGTCCGACTTTGCAAAAATCGGACTGATACAATTTCAGTCTGACTAAAGTGTTCATGACATTTTAAAAAGATGAATTATTGTTGTAGTTTGACTGAATTGAACTGAAGACTTATATCAGTCTCCGATACCAATCCGATACCAGTGTTTTTTGCATAATCAGTTTAGAATATCTTTACATTATTGTGTGGAACTTATTGGGAGTACTCTTTAATATGTAAAGAAACACAAACCTCATAACCAAAAGTTATTTTTTGGAACAATTTCAACTTAAATATTGTTATAAATTGTAAACATGTACTAATGATGGGGGCCTGGATAGCTCAGTGGTAAAGACACTGGATACCACCCCTAGTTCGAATCCCAGGGCATGCTGAGTGACTCCAGCCGGGTCTCCTAAGCAACCAAATTGGCCCTGTTGCTAGGGATGGTGGAGTCACATGGGGTAACCTCCTCATCATCGCTATAATGTGGTTATATATAACCTCCGGTGCCGTTCTAAATGCATATTGTAAGTGAACTGAACTACTGAGCATCTACATCTGAGATGTTGTTCGTGAGTAGTGCTCAAATGTTGCGTAATGTGTGAAGGCTAAAAATAGCCGTGAATGTGTGTGTGTGTAAACAGAGCAGGGCCATTCACTGACATACTGGCGCTACGCATACTATATATCGTCACCTTCCTAAAATAATGTCCCATGTAATTTTTTCAGGTTTTTCTGAAGTTTGGTTTTGTGGTTTTAAAAATAAGAGGGCTTGGTGACGTCAGCCTAAGAACTACAAATTCTGTCATAATTTACTCACCTTCACGTTATTTCAAATCTTTGACTTTCTTTCTTATTTGGAACACAAATGGAGATGTTAGGAAGAATACCAAGGACTGACCGCATCAGTCGCTATTCATTTTCAATATATGAAATAGAAAAAAAAAGCTATGAAAGTGAAATGGTGAATTTGGTAAACTCTCACTTTAAGACTTCAGAGGACTATATGAATGGAAATGGTGTGTGTTTACTGTACATATCACCTTATATTAAGTCTCTAAAGTCCTCTCTTCTAAAGTGTTTTTTTATACATATGACAGGACAATATGACCAATTTTCCTGCGTAAGGTCTCAACCGGATATTTTGATTACAGATGTACATGGTGTTTATTGTTAGGCCTTTTTAAACCAGATTTTCCCAAAGATGGGAATTTTTCGGGTCATGTCAATGCCTTTTGACATAGTAGTAAGTAGACGGAATTGTACAACAGGCCAAATATGCGGAGAATGAACTTTTCCTTTTAGTGAGTCGTTAAGGTGATGTATTTAGTTCCTTGTTGTCAACAAATATGGGTGGCAGGCCAATTAATTAGCTTAAATTTGCATGATCATTTTTTTTTTTATATATATATATATATATATATATAGCAATGTCCTCCTGTGTCTATGATCCCCTCACATACTCTGTTTGTGGCTTTGCAATGAAATCTTATTATATATTTGAAGACATTTGAGTCCATATGATGTTTGATGTTTGACATTTATGCTTGAAAGCCTTTTTTTATGTGTCTTTCCCACATTGTGTCACAACAAAGGCATCATTCCGTTTTGTGTGCTCACGTAAGACAGCCCATCGACTAAAACTGAAGACTGAAAGACAATTGTATTTTCCCCTGTTGAAAGCCATATCCCCAGTCTGACTCCTCTCTGTGAAATCTCACTCAGATCTCAATTGACCATTGCCTTTGATTACAACAGTTCTCAAGTCAAGTCAAGATAGTCTTCGAAGAACGTCAGGGCGAATCTAACACAACCTGTCATGAACATTTCCGGGACATGTATCACCTGAAAATTCAAATTTTTTATATATATATATATATATATTACACTCACCTAAAGGATTATTAGGAACACCTGTTCAATTTCTCATTAATGCAATTATCTAATCAACCAATCACATGGCAGTTGCTTCAATGCATTTAGGGGTGTGGTTCTGGTCAAGACAATCTCCTGAACTCCAAACTGAATGTCAGAATGGGAAAGAAAGGTGATTTAAGCAATTTTGAGCGTGGCATGGTTGTTGGTGCCAGACGGGCCGGTCTGAGTATTTCACAATCTGCTCAGTTACTGGGATTTTCACGCACAACCATTTCTAGGGTTTACAAAGAATGGTGTGAAAAGGGAAAATGCCTTGTTGATGCTAGAGGTCAGAGGAGAATGGGCCGACTGATTCAAGCTGATAGAAGAGCAACTTTGACTGAAATAACCACTCGTTACAACCGAGGTATGCAGCAAAGCATTTGTGAAGCCGCAACACGCACAACCTTGAGGCGGATGGGCTACAACAGCAGAAGACCCCACCAGGTACCTCTCATCTCCACTACAAATAGGAAAAAGAGGCTACAATTTGCAAGAGCTCACCAAAATTGGACAGTTGAAGACTGGAAAAATGTTGCCTGGTCTGATGAGTCTCGATTTCTGTTGAGACATTCAGATGGTAGAGTCAGAATTTGGTGTAAACAGAATGAGAACATGGATCCATCATGCCTTGTTACCACTGTGCAGGCTGGTGGTGGTGGTGTAATGGTGTGGAGGATGTTTTCTTGGCACACTTTAGGCCCCTTAGTGCCAATTGGGCATCGTTTAAATGCCACGGCCTACCTGAGCATTGTTTCTGACCATGTCCATCCCTTTATGGCCACCATGTACCCATCCTCTGATGGCTACTTCCAGCAGGATAATGCACCATGTCACAAAGCTCGAATCATTTCAAATTGGTTTCTTGAACATGACAATGAGTTCACTATACTAAAATGGCCCCCACAGTCACCAGATCTCAACCCAATAGAGCATCTTTGGGATGTGGTGGAACGGGAGCTTCGTGCCCTGGATGTGCATCCCACAAATCTCCATCAACTGCAAGATGCTATCCTATCAATATGGGCCAACATTTCTAAAGAATGCTTTCAGCACCTTGTTGAATCAATGCCACGTAGAATTAAGGCAGTTCTGAAGGCGAAAGGGGGTCAAACACAGTATTAGTATGGTGTTCCTAATAATCCTTTAGGTGTGTGTGTGTGTGTGTGTGTGTGTGTGTGTATGTATGTGTGTGTATATATAAGTAGATAATTGTCACATTTTATTTTTTATTAAAATAAAATATTTAAATTGTAAAGTATACATCATTTTAGAATTTGTTTCATTAATTTTCATAATGCATTATTATTTTCCTCTAATGGTTGACATGAAATGGGAGATGCTTTCGTGAGATTCACCAACAAACATGCCAGCAGCTGGTTTGTTGTTTATACCAGGCTTGCTAAATTTATTTTTCCCCCTGTTCAGGTGTTCTTTTTAAACCTTGGCTATTCATAGAGCCTCTAGACTGCCCGTGGAAAACAGCCTGATCAGAAGGATGCACTGAAGTGCACTCCAGACCCGTGATCGCAGTGGCGAGCTGCGCTGTATCGTTGCGCGGGAGTCTGAAGTGCCGTTTGTCTGAAGAGCCCTTGGTGGAGCCCTTCCTGAAGCACATGTCAGCGGCTCCTCCTTCCCACAGTTTAAGCATTAGTGCGCCGCACAGCACTTTAGTTCTCGTGTGTGTGTGTGTGTAAGGAGTGGAACACCGGCCTGTGCAAGAGCAAATACACAAGTGAATTATGATCTTATCAGTTTTCAGCTGTTGTTTTATGTTTATTTACTTAGTTTTATAGCGTTTTATATAAAACGTTAACTTTTTGTTTTATAAGTTTGTAACTGGTACGCTATTATAAAGGCCACACACTGGTGTCTTTTCAAGGCCTTATGGACGGAGTATATTCGTTCTAGAACTATTTTTAGTCAATTGGACCGGTTTTGTGCACCCAAGTCGCTTGAGGTTGTAAGCGTCGCTCTTCGTTTATTGCTTCAGGGTTGGACTTTATTTATTTGGGGGGGAAATAATGTCTGTTGAGAGGTGAGTGGTCTCGCTCAGGATATCCGGCCAGTGTCCGTCTCCAGAGTCCTCTGTCATGACCCTAGAGAGTGTGGCGGTAACGGAGAGCTCCTCCGCCCGGGGATTCTGCTCCTGCTGCGGGGCAAAAATCATGCCGTACTTCTCTGACAACGCCGTCGCCTCTCAAAACCAGATCAACCAGCTGTAAGTGTTTATCTCATAATGATAAACGACTGTTCTCGACTGTTTCTCCACTTATGTATACTTTTATTAGGGCGATTTGTTTTTTAAATAACCGTACTGATATGCTTAAAAGCGACTTTTAAATTTCTTAAAGTTATAAAAGGGAAATTGAATACAAGTAGTGACTGTAAAATACACTGCGAAAAACTTATCAGAGGTGGACGTTTCTCAAGCCTTAAAGACGTAACAATGCGTTGTGAAATATCGCAGAAAGTGATTCACGAAACTGTTTTGACACCAGAGTTTGACCCTAACCTTGCCGCATCGTTTAACCATGATAAATAATTTTCAGAAAAACTTGCCTACCCAAAATGCAAGTGTATTGAGTGAGCCAACTTGAACAGGGCTGTTTTTCTTGAATTTCTGATATTACAGCATGTATTAACTTTTGCATACTTTGATATATGCAGATCTTTACTCCTGAAATGATCTGTGTGTGTGTGTGTGGTTTTTTTTTTTTTTTTTTTTTTTTTTTCTCCTGAGTTTCAACGTAATAATAATAATAATAATGGTTTATTTTTATTGTGAAGGGTCTTAAAGGGACAGTTCGCCAAAATATGTGTTTGAACTTTTTCCTTAAAGCACTGAATTCACAATTCATAAAGGAAGTATGGGTTCTTTTTTCGGTCTCAATTGTTTTCACTTGCATCGATATATGTTTTTAATGGATTATGTGACTTTTAGCCTATTAAATTAAATTAAATGAAGAGACAAGGGGCTCCAAACACACAAAAAATAATGCATCTGGTATGAACGGCCCCTTAAAGGGCTAGTTCACCCAAAATGAAAGTTATTAAATTTTATGTCTGATTCTCACACAAAGCTGTCGTATGTCTGTAAAGACTGTTTGAAGCTTGACAGCCACTGCTCAACATTCAGTCACCTCGTTTACATGCACTTAAGAAAAACATTTATTCCAGGGTTTTTGCAGTAAGTGGCATTCCAAAATGTCCCGTAAATAAGAATGCAGATTTTCTTACGGCATTTAAGGGATTAAGAGAAAGTGGCTCACACCCAGATTTATCTCGGTGAATGTGGCTTATTGTGGCCATGTAAATGCATAAAGCGGCTTTCTTACAGGTTTCTGAGTGCGTGCGTGAACGGACCGGATAGCAAGTCAACAAAGAATTCAACATTTCTGGGAGTACAGTGGGGGAAGCAAATACACTATAAACTATATCAGTTTATACACACCAATGTAAAATATTGACGGTCCATATTTGCGTATGTGCGCTAAAGTACACTGGAGGAATCCCAGAATTTTAGATAATAGGGGAAACCATACTATTGCAGTACAATTCCGCTGTAGGTTGTGATGCAAAATTAAGGTTACAATCCAGCAATAACTCTGGAATATCTGGAAGCAAAGCAATGGGGAATAAAATATTGAAGTCTTCCTCGGATCCCATGTTTGTTATTTACACAAGCATCATGGGGAAATTACATTGCTGTGGTGAAAGCTGCTTACTGACCGAGCCGCATGTATACTGGAGAAAAGAGTGCAGCTCTTCTACTGTGCATGTAAACGGGAATGCCACATTCTTTTTGCTGTCCATGTAAACTTAGTCACTGTATGGAAAAGAGCTGCTTGATCATTTAACTAAATGTATCGTTGTGTCTTCTATGGAAGAACAAATCTTGCCACCATGAATTATGAATGGTGTATCAATACAAACTTAAAGTCAGCATGATCCACTGCGCATCTCATACGTCAAACATTTAAATTTGATTTGAATTAGATTTTCATTCATGTTTGCATAAGCTGTTTGGTTTAGCCTTTTTTACAGTCATGGATACCTTGTTTAAACCACAGCCTTTGCATGTCTCAAAGACCCCAGTCAGCTTGAAACAGCAAATTGAACAGTGTGTTCCAAATCCAGTTGCTGTACCACCAGAAGTTTGTGAAATCTTTAGAGTCAGGCCTGAATTTCAGTCAATTGCTTTCTTTTATGTTTCAGTGCGTAGCACTGTGATTTGCGACTCTTCATACTGACTAAGCAGTCGCTTGACATCAGTCAATACTGTTACAGCATCATCCATTTTCTTCCCTATGCAGGGGAATCAGCATTGAGGTTATATACCCTGCTAGACTTTAAATGTGTTAATAAAAAAGACTTAATCACCGCAGTGAAGTTCTATTTTCGCAAATTATTTTAGATTGTTAATCTTTCTTGTACATTCGCACCTTAAACAAGCTAATATGTAGACTTCGATTTATATATATATATATATATATATATATACACACTCACCTAAAGGATTATTAGGAACACCTGTTCAATTTCTCATTAATGCAATTATCTAATCAACCAATCACATGGCAGTTGCTTCAATGCATTTAGGGGTGTGGTCCTGGTCAAGACAATCTCCTGAACTCCAAACTGAATGTCAGAATGGGAAAGAAAGGTGATTTAAGCAATTTTGAGCGTGGCATGGTTGTTGGTGCCAGACGGGCCGGTCTGAGTATTTCACAATCTGCTCAGTTACTGGGATTTTCACGCACAACCATTTCTAGGGTTTACAAAGAATGGTGTGAAAAGGGAAAAACATCCAGTATGCGGCAGTCCTGTGGGCGAAAATGCCTTGTTGATGCTAGAGGTCAGAGGAGAATGGGCCGACTGATTCAAGCTGATAGAAGAGCAACTTTGACTGAAATAACCACTCGTTACAACCGAGGTATGCAGCAAAGCATTTGTGAAGCCACAACACGCACAACCTTGAGGCGGATGGGCTACAACAGCAGAAGACCCCACCAGGTACCACTCATCTCCAATACAAATAGGAAAAAGAGGCTACAATTTGCAAGAGCTCACCAAAATTGGACCGTTGAAGACTGGAAAAATGTTGCCTGGTCTGATGAGTCTCGATTTCTGTTGAGACATTCAGATGGTAGAGTCGGAATTTTGCGTAAACAGAATGAGAACATGGATCCATCATGCCTTGTTACCACTGTGCAGGCTGATGGTGGTGGTGTAATGGTGTGGAGGATGTTTTCTTGGCACACTTTAGGCCCCTTAGTGCCAATTGGGCATCGTTTAAATGCCACGGCCTACCTGAGCATTGTTTCTGACCATGTCCATCCCTTTATGGCCACCATGTACCCATCCTCTGATGGCTACTTCCAGCAGGATAATGCACCATGTCACAAAGCTCGAATCATTTCAAATTGGTTTCTTGAACATGACAATGAGTTCACTGTACTAAAATGGCCCCCACAGTCACCAGATCTCAACCCAATAGAGCATCTTTGGGATGTGGTGGAACGGGAGCTTCGTGCCCTGGATGTGCATCCCACAAATCTCCATCAACTGCAATATGCTATCCTATCAATATGGGGCAACATTTCTAAAGAATGCTTTCAGCACCTTGTTGAATCAATGCCACGTAGAATTAAGGCAGTTCTGAAGGCTAAAGGGGGTCAAACACAGTATTAGTATGGTGTTCCTAATAATCCTTTAGGTGAGTGTGTGTGTGTGTGTGTGTGTGTATGTATATATATATATATAGATAGATAGATAGATAGATAGATAGATAGATAGATAGATATCTCTGTCTGTCTATCTATCTATCTATCTATCTATCTCTGAGGTAAAAGATACCTGATGGATATAGATAAGGTAGACCCAATGCTGATATTGCAAAAATCTCTTGTAACAAATCTCCTTTCTTCTTCTTACACTGTCCCAAGGCAAATGGATAAACTAAGAATAGACCTGTGTTTGTCAGCACAATCTAATGATTAACCTGGGAATTTGCAGTTGTGAGCTACTTGAAAGAAGTATTTTGTTAAAACTTGAAGTGTGAAACAATTGCTTTATACACCCAGTGACTTGAAAGCACGTGTCTTGGCTGACTAATTCCATGTAAAGTCAGATATGACAACTTGATTGGCTTAAGGGTTTGTATTGTCAAAAAGTAGTCTGATATCAGAGGCACTTCTGTTGAAATATGGCATAGCATCTTTTGCTTTAGTGAAATCGCTTCCTCTAAGCAGCACTTTTGAGATGGTTAACATCAGCATGAAGCTGAGATAATGCCAAATTAATTAATATTTGTTTTGAGTGAGAACTGTTAAGTATGTTAGATCAAATATTTTCTAACATAAAATGAACTTGGCGTGATACGCTATTTTTAAACAAATCCATTGACTGCTAGCAATGTTTACTGCTTGAAAGTATTGAATTTGTTCAATTCAGGGGTTTAAATTATATTTAGTTCACACAAATATAAAAAAGAAACTAGCTAAATTAATTTACCCATTGTTACAAATGTTCAAACATGAATAGTTTGAAAGCCTATTGTGTGCCTAAACACTTGCTTCATTTGAAAACATCTTGGTGCATCAGATTATACAGTGTTTACCAGAAGTATCCATTTAATTTTTCTTTATTTTAATGGTCTCATTCACATTTATACATCTTTGCTGGATTGTCCTTCAACCAGAATCTCTCCTCTCTTCCTCCATATATAGTCGGCATGACTGTAATTGGGCACCCGTGTGGACCACTCAGAATGCAGGACTATATCTAAACCAGAATAGTGCCTTGTCGTCTTGTTTAATTTTAAAAACTAGGCCTGCTGCGTCAAGATTTTGCTCTAGTGTTTGATTTAACCTCTCCATCTCTTGCTTTTGTCTTTTTTTTTTCTATTTATACCTATAATGTATGTATGTGTGTGTGTTAGTGGCATGGGACCAAATTTTTAGTCACGTAAGGTGACAGAATTCCATCTCTTTCTCTGAATCTCTATCAGGCCTGAACTCATAAGGCTTTTTGCCTGGGCCTATATTTATCTCTTCCATAGTGGGAGCGTGACTAATATGGCCAGGGACAGGTGGGGGTCAGGGATCTCTCAGCTTTTTGCATGGCTCTCAAAAGCCCCTTACATAGTGATGGTTGTGTTTGTACCCTAACAAGTACTGTCCAGTGCTACATACCAAGACCCTCCCACCCGCTTCTCTCTCGCTCTGCCCCTATGCCGGGTGTAGAAGTGCAGACAAGGCCGTCTATATCCTCTGTCTGACCCATCATAATTTTTTTCTTTTATTTTTTTGTCCTGTGGAAATTGTATTTTGTGGACCCATTGCCTTCTCTCCGCTTCCTGCATATGGATCCTGTGGTACTTGTGATACAAAAAATCAGCTTGGCGCAGTGCTCTGGGGTCATATTCCTGAGCTTTTGGGGTTTTACAGACTGCATGTACACTAATGGAATTCTTGAACATTTTAAGAAGGTTGACTGTTTAATTGTAGTTGTGCAGTACATACTTCAGGACAGGCAACAATCCTTCCGAACTGAAGGAATCACAAATCAATCAGTTTGTACATTTGCATTTATGAATTAAAGGGTCAGGACCCCACAAAAAATTTAGATATTAACTTATGTACACATTGCACATCATTAAAAACAATGATAGCACTCACTAATACCAATCAATTCTCATTTGCAATCAATAATATTAAAGCAGTAATACAAATTTTTTTAGGGCTGTCAATGAATTAATTTTTTTTTTTAATTGGATTAATTACATGTATGCTGATTAATTTATAGAATTAATCACGTATATATTTGCTAAGAGCCCCTCAAATAACAATAATTCAATCTACGTATAATGATGAAATAATTATAAATAGTTATATTTAAATAATTACAAATAAAATATATTCATTAAAATAAATATATAATTCAGATCCATTTTGCGATTGAATTTGTCACTCAGTCCGAGATTTATTATAAGGTCTTTTCTAAGGATGCATCAATGTACCCCTGTGTTAGATGGATGCTTTTGGAGCTTCTCACTTTGTTTGCTTTGCAGTAGGGCTGCACGATTTGGACAAAGTCATATTGCGATTTTATTTTGAAAAATATTGCGATTTGAACTGCGATTATGATGGTTATGTTTTCCAAATGTTCAACTGCAAAAAGGCTACTGGGGTTTTCACTCTTGAGCCCTCTTAAAAAGAATCAAACGGAGACCTTTTTTCAGTTCAACCACAAACAAATAAATATATAAACAGTGAAACAAAGTATTCTTCATATCCAAATGTTACCATCCACCGTGTACATGTTTTTGTCCATTTTGTGACAGGATATCAGCCCACTAATCATCATCATCATCATTAGTTTTTGAAACAAGTCAGCTTGAATATTAGGGATGCTCCAATCAGGATTTTAACATCCGATACTGATCTCCAAATTTCTTTTCATCGCATCAATCGACGCTGATCATTTAACTTTTTATCAGCAGCTCTGTCAAAACTGGTTATATGTAAGCTTTCTGCTCAATGTCACGGTTAACTAAATTTCCCTGTTGGTAAAACCATAGTTGTTTCCTAGTTTTTGCTGTCAAAAATAATGTTGGTTGATTTGAATAATTGAGTATACACAAAATATGATTTTAAAATTCTTATTCTAGGCCTTAAAAACTAGTAGGCTTATACAAACTATTCTTTACTGTATATAAGATAGTCCTAAAGAATGAGACTTAATGTCAAATGGAAGTTCTATAACCCATCAGTATAATTAAATTTAAAGATAATTTTTTTTTATTAGTTTCACAATTTCATTTAATCATTTTTATTCATAATCTTATTATATTTAATTTAGTAATTCATTATATCATAGTAACTCAATATTTGCTAGATTTATTATATGTATGTTCCTTTTCATTTTGTTGGATGTTGGTAATATTAGTTCCACTTTCACTTGTTTCAGTGTGAAGTGTAATAAGGGCAACATGCTCTCTCTTGAGGTTAACAAATGGCAGGAGAATGAAGAGATGTTTCTGGACTCTGCAGGTGTTACTGTTAATGATGTTTGCTCAGCAATCATTTAATAAATATGTTTGAATTATATCCCCATCTTGTACACTGCGTTATTATCATGATACATGTGCCTTGTGGAGACTGAAATGCTGCTACCGCAGATAATAATAAAAAACACTTCACGCAGGATGAGCCAGTGTAGTGTAAATAAAGCGTTTAGTGCTCGTAAGCAAACGGAACCGAACTCTGAGCACTTCTGTTACTCCAAGCATGAGAGTGAGAGTGAGTTGTGGAGCACAGAACCACTCTGAAAACACTAACAATGCTCTAACTTAATATAGACTGGACCGAGCTGTGCAAATAATCTTTGAAGGGAGCGGACTATTTTTATTTATTTAATTAAATCGCAGCCCTACTTTGCATCATAAACATACCACTTTAAGGACGGTGTCAAGTTAAACGTAGTTTGAATCACATCTTGAGATCCCTGCATTTTGGATTTGCACTCCAAGCTATGTGTGAACGCAAGGACGTGTCCGTCCTCATCTCGTGTTGTCTGCTGTCGGTGAGTGTTTGGTTTGTTCTCTGTATAGGCTGCACATTGCCTATACAGCTGAAGTTTTCACTCACTGCCCCCTGGAGAAAACAGGTGGTACTTAAAAAAGCTTAAATTGCTTCGGTGGTTGGAATATTCCTTATTACGATCCGGGGACATTGCGCAATTTTTAATGATTGGTTAATTTTTAGGATTATATAAATTAATCCTATCTATATATCTATATATATGATTAATTTATATAATCCTAAAAATTAACCAATCATTAAAAATTGCGCAATGTCCCCGGATCGTAATAAGGAATATAATTATATATATTAATATAATTAATAATCAATATATGATTATATTATAGTTTTTCTGGTTTAAAAATGAAAGTTCAATCAACTTAAAAAAAAAAAAATTGAGGTATATGCATCAAGTGTGAGATGTGTTTGATTAGAGAGATCATGGCCACGTCATTAGATTCTGGGTGTTTCGCCTCATTATGCATAGATTGCTTAACAGCGAAGAATTCAATCACTCACTGAATGAACATGACAGTGGTTCTGATGCAAATTCAACAGCACTGACAGAACAGATATGTGAGTGGACTTTTGCACAAAACACCATGGTGAGGTCCATAACTGGCAAATCTTTGATTTGCAAATTGCTTAGCGTCTTCACTCTTGACATTCACAATTTTCTCCCATGATTGAAGTGCAAACACACTTCTGTTTTTGTCTCCACTTACATGTTGATGTTTAGCTATCTCTATGGTGAGTGTGTTGGGAAAGGGATTTGTTGTGCTTGAACCTATCCGGTCCCTCTCCCACCCACTACCCTCGCACCTTTCTTCAGATTTTCACACCCATATCAAGAGGCCCCCCGCCCCCCCCCCCCCCTTTTTTATTTTATATTCTGAGGTGTAAAGGACTGGTGCTGAACTGGGGGGGGGGGGTGGGTTCATGACACCTTGAGCAGTGACTTATCAGTTTGTGTGTTCACTGGTAATCAAACTAATGACCTTTGTGTTGCAAGCAACATGCTCTACCAGCTGAGCTACAGAAATAATTCTGTCAGCTTTCTTTCGTCCTCAATTTCATCCGTAGGCTCTTCTACTGTAATGTTTGGTTATATGAGATGACATACAGTAGCTACCAACACTGTAAAAGTCCATCAGCAACCGACATTCACCCTGAGGTTTATTTTTGGGGGGTGTAAAATTAGCCACTACCCTGCAGCTCAGATCCTCAAGTGCTGATAGTTGATTCTCTTTTTCCTCGTTCTCAGACAGTTCTCGCTTCCCCTTTCTCTCTCTCTCTCTCTCTCTCTCTCTCTCTCTCTCTCTCTCCTATTTTCTCTCTGTTGGCGTGTGTTGAGTTGCCGTCTGTAAAATGTTCCTACAAAAGCACTCAGCAAAATAGGGATAGGTCATGGTTGACTCATTGAGTAGCAAGGTCAGATCATTTTTACATCAATCTTTTCTGTAATTACATTTTTATTTTTTATTTTTAGTTCTGACATTTTATGCACTAGAGCTTTTCATGTGTGTGTGCTGACAGCATGCTTTGTTTTAGCTGTAAGACAGTTTGGTTAAAAAAAAAAAAGTAAAACCCTCATTGTTTTTTGAGCATCCTGCCACGAGGATTGCATTTTTACTATGGTGTGTAGTGTTTAAAAAATAAAAAATTCACTAAAGGAAGGATTGCTCCTTAATAAACATGTCTGATTGGGGTCAGATGTACCTGAAACTAGCCTTTTTATTTTGACCTTTTAAGACAGATTAGTTGACTAGTCATTCAGGCTACCCAGTTAGTCAATTTTGAAAATATGTATTTTTGGACATCCTTGCCGCAAGGAATATTTCATGCATATTAGGCCCAGCTGTAAAAGAGACAGACAGTGAGATAGGCCGAGAAAAATGGAGAGAACAGAGGGAGGAAACAGCTGGGTCGGGGGTGACTGGGATGTGGGAAATGAGATCAGCCGAGCCTGATGTTTTGGTATTCTTTTTGTTTTTTATTAGGGGTGTGACTTCCCAGGGCTTCTCACATTCCCTCATATTCTGCTATCCTTCCTCCCCCAAACTCTGAAAGTGGATGTTGACCAAAGGGGCTCTCATTTCCGCAGAATAACGCAGATTTCTCAGTAGTTCGAGTCTGTGGAAAGTCCAAAGCCTGTGCCATAGTATACAAAGCAGTACTTTTTTTTTCTGAGGGGGCATGTAATCTCTTAAATTGAAGATGTGCATGACAGCTGTTACAGGTCACACCACGTCTCTGTTGTTGAGCCATTGCCATGCAGAGGCCACGGTCACACTGATAAACAACATCTCCATAGTGATTTCTGGAAACAATCTCTCGCTCTCACACGCACATGTCCCAGCCTGAGCTCCCTTGCTTATTTTACAATGTCAGTTTGAGGTCTGAGATTGAGCCCATAATCGTAGCAATGGTGTAGAGCCAGAGACAAATTCTGTGCCTACCGTTGTACATACTTACAATGCATTCTTACATTACTGCAGCAGTAGTAAACCTTAGTGCTCAAGAGGCTGATAATTACTTTCAAATATCTGTGCCATTAAATTAGATGTGGTGTTTCGGTAGATAAACATAACATTTTTTTTAACTAACTTACTTTGCAAGATTCTATTCAAATAGTTCCTCTGCCACGATGGGAGTTGGACTGAGAAAGAAAACTGTTAACCAAGCTGGGTTACCAAGACATTTTACAACTGATGTCTGCCAATGCAACAATAATGTAATTTTTACATTTAAATGTGTTATGAATTGTTTGAGACATTTCAGAATTCACTTAACATGTAGTTAGAAGTGTTTGCGTACTTGCATAGATTATAGTTCAAGCCATGCTTTAGCTGATTCTTCTGTGTTGGTTCCAAACAAAAAAAAATTCTCATGCAGGGTTTTAACTTTTATGTATAATATGTAATTAACATTATGTCTCCTTTTTCTTTCCGCCAGTATCAGCGAGAACTTTCTTACTGTCAAAGGTGCCGCCCTCTTCCTTCCACGGGGAAATGGCTCCTCCCCATCTGCTGTACCCCGCATCACACAGCGGCAGGACAAACACACAGGTATGAAACCCACCAATAAAGCCAACATATCGCAACCAGTAAACCAGCAGTCAGATGCTGTAAGGTTATGGAATCTGCCTCGCATTCACAAAGTCAAACTGTTGGTTTCAATTTAGATTTGAGCTGTGCCATATAGCAATACACAGGGCTGTCTTTGTAATAAAGGACATTATGTCAGCGAGGGTTGATTCTGTTTGCATGCCTCTTGATAGACATCCTGCTGTGCCTGCAGATTCAGCTTTGATTCAATTATGAGAACCATTTGCTTACAAGAATGCATTAGGTGGCCCAAGTCTGTCATTATATAATGCAGTATGCATTACCAGTTCTTTCCTTTAGTCAGTTAATTGAGGGCTTCTGTTTTAGAAAAAAATGCAATATAATATTGTACAGTTTTATAGCTCCAACCGGTTTAATATTTGTGTTCATGATTTACAAACCCCAGCTAATCAAACACCAACCAGTAGAGGAAGTGAAATTGACTCAGAGTAACTCTGCTCTAGTATGCAAATGTCACACAGCCGAGTTTTGATTGTGGCTCTTTATCTGAGAGGTTTATGGTTGCTCCTGGTTCCTCTCTAGGTGACCTTCAGCAACATTTGCAGACCATGTTCACTTTGCTACGCCCTGAGGACACCATTCGCCTGGTATACGACCATCCTCCAGAACTTATCAAAGTACAATTAAGAAATCAGAATGGAAAATGCTGATGCATATTTGTATCTCTTTTCTCAAAGGCTGTTCGGTTGGAGAGTGCATACCCACAGCGTACGCGCTACATGGTGATCGTGTCCACCAATGGTAGACAGGACACAGAGGAAAGTGTGGTGTTGGGAATGGACTTCAGCAGTTCAGACCGGTCAGCATTTTAAATGCTGTAGTACAGCCTTCATTACAGCCAATTCATCTTTAAGCCAAACGCACAATGGAAGACTGAAGCTTGTCGCCTTGCACTTATCTAAAGACTCTACAATTTACACATCTAATTGCTGTCTAGTTGTATCAAATACAAGATCAATCTTCTTCCTGACTG